>OX421947.2:10429241-11629241 GCA_949128155.2 Xanthia icteritia | reverse complement strand
GAGATCAAGCTATCTTCTATGTACCTAGTTTAAGGGTGAGGCGTATTTATCGTAACAGATAGAAATAACAGACTTTATCTGTTACTTAAAATAACAATCCCCACACAGACTGTTACCACGGCTGTGTTTTGTTATATTTTTATTTACGGCAACCAAGAATAGCCTTTAGTTTGACGGAATTAATAGCAAAATGTTCCAGGTATTTACGATTTTTTCGATAAACCAATAAAGATGTTATTCAATTTTATTGTAGAAATTTGCTTGGTTTGTATGTTTGACACAAAATTACTTTTTAACTTACTTACTTTACGAGTAATTCTATATTATTATCTTTATGGAACTTTGTGTATCAGTAATCGTGTCCGGACCCCTTTATCTTTGCTTTGATGATTGACGTGATTGGTCGGAAATGTTTCATGCATGTAAACTTTATTTTAATAGGAATAAAGATAATACTCAATTGAAAGTAATTTGACTGGTTTGTTTGCTGAGATTAAAAAAAAAAACAATTGAAATTTAGAAATTTAATTTCTATCACTGCTTTCTAACGGAAGAGAACAGGTGAATAATAACTTTAATTTAATCGAAAACATTTCTCAATGTTTACGGCATAATCATCAAACAATCTGCCTAGCCTGATACAACTATGTTGGGGTCGGTTTCCAATGTAACCGGATGACAAAACAAATTTATAAATAAACGTAATTCTATAATTGCACATTACCTCATCAGTCCTAGTCAAAACTTCGGATACGATTTCCGACTTTAAAATAAATAAACTAAAGAAGATATTCAAATGAAATTTAAATAGGTATTTATCGCCCTAAAAAATAAGAGGCTGAACCTGTTACAACCCATCTCTACATGACACTTGACAGTTAGTTGATGGACACATGAAATGAAATTATAGGTCAGGAATGAGAGACATCATCGAAATTTTACGTATACAGGGTGTTTGGCACACGATGCACCAAACACTCTGTATATCAATATGAAATTAGTAACTCGATTACAGTTAATCGATTATACCATAGTAACTAATTTTGTATTACTAATCTGTCCTTATTTGTCGCAAAAAAATCGATTGAAGACTGATAATAGGTATCTACATAACTACAATGTGGTGCAAGACTGTGAATGATTTCTTTCTAAACTATTATCAAACCAATCAACTAATAACAGTTGTATTTGCAAGTTTCTAACACCTTTAGTACCAGTTACAAAATACTTAGTTCGAATGATTTTATAGTGATTGTTTACAGGGAATAGATTTTCATCCACTCAAGCGTCCGGCTCGCCTGATCATCGAGTAGTACCTAGTATAAGTTTTATTTTTATCTCAGCAGTTGGCAAAGAATTAAGAAAGAATGAGTGAATAATGGCATTTTAAGACCTTTCATTCTAAGGCGCAATCTCCACGGACGAGAGAATAGCGGCGATAGTCACGCTGTGCCTTCAAATTATCGCCGCCGTGTGGAGATTGGTTCATAGAGTTTCTATTGAATTTAATGGCACGACGATAATATCGCCGCGATTCTCTCGCTCGCGGAGGCTGCCCCTAAAAGTTGACAACGTCGCAAATATCTGTCAAATATTATTTACCGCAAATGGTACCTACTGTATGGAAATATGAAATATCGCTAATAACCAAGTGAACTAGAATAATTGAAAATAAGATTTGATGTTGTAACCGTTTTAGGTATAAAACAACATTTGGAAATACTTTTTTACATCTAAAACTAAATATTCGGTATTACGATATTAATTATTGTACCTACTTATTTCATAATTAATATTTTAGTTCACTAGTTAGACATATTTTATTTTTCCATACAGTAATATTGCCAAATTAATCAAAATAGCGAAATATTTGACATTTATTTGCGACATTGCCCGCTCATAAGTACCGATAAAAAAACGGAGTCGAATACCGACGGAAAATGACACATTTCCGAAACTCATCCTCCGCGACTTTTAGTGTCGCGTCGCGCGACTGTATGAGTAGGTATGTTTTTCGCGCTAACAGTAAAGTAAAAGTTATGTAAACTATTCTACCTCTGAAGCAGGCAGGGACCGAAACCGATCAATACGGGTATTTTTCGCTTATATTTATATTTTTACAGGTATTTTTAAAGATTACCTTAAATTCCATACAACCAGAATTAATACCTATTATTATTTACATTTGCCATCGGCATTAGTAAAAGGGCGTGCATCGCCTGTGTGTGTATAACCGGTATTAAAACTGTAACCTAAATAGAGGTAGGTAACATATTTCTTATTCTTCGTTAAGCTACGGTTTCCTAGAAAAGCGGTGGCCGCAGTAACGGATGTCATGAAAATGATGACAGCGGCATGGATTTGAATCGTTAAATTTTCCATATCGCGTCAAAAGATAGTCGCGTTTCTGTTTCCTTCTGACACCTCTGCCTCTTGACACACAATGACGCAATGACTACACCTTGTTTGTCATGGAAAGGCTATTTAATAGTATTTAATAATATTAATATTATATTTTTCTTGTGACCGAGTTCAGTGAAGGCAAATCTAGCGATTTCAATCTTTGGGGGGGGCAGGGTTTGCTTTACGGTGTCAACAACGACGCTCTCTAGGAAACCACACCAACTTACTTTCATAATCAACGTTTCAGTGACGTTATTCGCCCGTAAATTGCAGACGCTACGTGAGCGGTCACCGCTCTTTTAGGAAACCGTAGCTTTACCCAGATAGCGGTAACCTTAGTTGTAGAAGTAACCAAAATTCTTCGATACCCTGTAGGTACCGTAATTTATAAAGATTTTCGGTCCCTGGAACTCTGAAGTATGACCTGTCAAACAAAAGAGAATCATCAAAGTCAATTAATGTAACAGCGAATCAAAAAAAAAAACTTTCGAATTGAGAACCTTCTCCTTTTTGAAGTCGGTTAAAAATAGTCGCTTAACATAATAATTATATTATTTTTGGCCAAGTATCAGGTAAACTTATGGATTCGCGTTATCGACATGCTCACGCCGTAGTACTCTTCTATAGAAACATTTAAGGCGCTAATGGTATTAAGTTTTCACTTCTGTCGCCAGTCACAATGACAGCCATTTTTTTTAAATGACGCTCTTTTTGCAGTCTCAACTTTTATGGATCAGACGGGGTTTTCTGATACATTTGTTTCATCAGTTAAACAGACAGTACACACGCAGCGACTGATTGCTAGCGATGTCAGAATTTTACGTCTACCCAGTGGCGGATTTGCCCTAAGACCCAGTAGGCTCGGGCCTAGGGCGACCAAATATTAGGGGCGGCCAATCGTGCCAAAAAATCACTGATGATAACAAGAAATAACTCGAAAATACCTATATATTCTAAACGTTTGCGCACATTATGGCGGGCCGCATTGCACCGCATCGTTTATGATTTAAAAATATTTCCAAATAACTAATTGAAACGCGTCATAGAATTTCGCGGCGCCAACCCGACTCATCGTTAACTAAATTTCTGAACCGATTTCGATAAAAGTTGGCAATAATTCATTATGTGGTCTATATGATGGGTGCTGAGAAAGGGGCGGCTAATACTTACTACATGGCCTGGGGCCAAGACCGCAACCCGCCACTGCGTCCACCACACAAATCGGCTGTTAACATCTGTGTAAAAATGTGACATTTGAAATCCCCAGTGAATCGGCGGCAACTCAAGTAGCTGCGTGAGTACCTAGTTAAGGCGAAATAAAAGCAGAAGTTTTTTTGTATGTATTTATATACCTGGGAGTTAATTGTAGACCTACTATTTGTGAACAAATAATATACAAGAAGTTACATTAGATAAAGTATTGTACAGACGCCAGCACATCAACCTACTACAATCTGTCAAATTTCTCTAAAGCATAAGGTTCAAAGTTGATTGGGAAAATTTGAAAGTTTCGGGTAGGTTCACCTGCTGGCGTCTGTACATAAAGTTCATATAGGTAATTACCTGCAAAATTACATTACAACCAGGCACATGCACATGGAGGGTGAGTAATAATCGTTGGATAATCACCTACTTCGTACTTTCTAACAAATAGGCAGCTGCTAAATGTACGATTCACATCGGAGAGTTTAAACATTGCTTATAGTATAAGCTGCAAGAAAAATAGAACAAAAATGAAAAGATTACCTACATTGTTATTATATGTCAAACAAGATTTCACCTTTTTCGAAATTATGGTGAACACCGCATCAAAATCCATGGTTTAGATCGGTAGTTTAGAAGAACTTAACCGACGGTCACGGTACAGACAGACACGAAAAGCGATTTTTCCACACACTCGCATGGTTTTTTACATGGCATTCCGGCACTACAGCGGGAAAGTACGCCACAGATTATCATTAGTCACAGATGTGATGGGTGTTTTTTTATCTCAGCAAAGAACTTTCATGCTTTTTTAACCCTGAGCATTTTGTGAATCCCTGAGTGTGTTGTTAGGTATCATACTGAGAGTCTATTTACTTATGTGGTAATTTTCAAATCGAAAAAAATTATCGTCAATATTTTTTTTTCAATGGGTCATTTTTCCGGTTTATTACATCGGGCGCGGGCGGCCGTCGTTTAGCGGGTGTCTGACAAGTCATAAATTTTGAACCCTATTGAAAATTAACAATTTTTTAATGAATTTGGGGTAATTTTAGTACTTACTAAAAATATTTTTTTTAAATAGCAATAACTTTTTTATTTTCAATATTAGTTCGATTTTTTTTACTTTTAGGTAATTTTATTGCAATACCTTTGAGCCCCTTTCGTATCGGACAGGTTTTTTTTTACATATTGTATAAATTGCGTAAATAAATAAAATATAATAAATAAACATTATAGCAACGCCTATTTCATCTAATCATTTATTTTTGACAACCATAACATGGAATGTTCTATGAATATTTTTTTTGTTTTAATATTAAGGCAGTCTAGCGGCTTCGCATCGGGTACAAAAAAAATCGCGAGACAATCTGATATCTGTTACAAAATAATAAGTTTAATATTTTATTTATTTTTCGTTTGCTCGTCGTATTTTTCGTGTGTTGAAAATCGTCGTTTGAAACGCATGAGCATTAGCCATTGCACACTTAGTGCAAAATTTACTATTGTCTATCTACTAGCACGGTTTTTATTACCTTCTTACTAATGGGTGTAGTGAGTGATTGTGTAAGAATTTAAACTAACTGGGTTTGTTTACACTTACATCCTACTTTCATCCATCTTAACGGATTATAAACATAAACCTATCGAAATAAAAACCACATCAAAATCCTTTGCGTAGTTTAGAAGAACTAGAGATACAAAAAGCGACTTTAATTTATGTGCATGTACATGTCGAAAATACAAGGTTCGATTAAATTTGCTAGCGATACTCCACGGTCGATGACGCAGATATTTTTTTTCGTTTTATGATTTAGGTGTCGATACCCTTCACATCTATGGAGTTTCACTAGTTTATTTAATTTGACCCTGTAGATAGGTTTTATCCTCCTCTCATGTTAATCAATCAATCAATGTCAATGTTAACAATTAATATTAGGCTCGACACAAAATTGTCAACGAATTACTATCAAAAACTCCTAATGCCGAAGGCTACAATATCTCAACTGGATTACCTATTGTACAAAGAATATTTTAAATATTTTGATGGTAATTGACACTTACGGACATACATACATTATTTATTATAATTAATTAATTACTGACCAAATAATTAATAATAACCCAAGAATGCTTATGGAAAAACTTTATTTGTGGATTCTCCTACAACCTTATAAGAATATTGTACCTACCTATTATTTTTAATATTATACTAAGGTATGCTTAGCAGCAAATTTAAATTGGAACAGGAAGGTAGCATGACGATAGCCAGAATATTAATTTACTAACAATAGTGTAACTATTTCAACAAGAAAAATAATTTCTGTACTTTTACAAGGGTTTTGTCCTGATTCTTTCAAGCAACCAATGTTTTTTCTATAAATGCTTTCATGTCTTTAAGTTCCGCTTCTGAAGAACTATGTGTCAATCCTTGGTATGTTGTAAACTCAACATTTTTCATAAATGTTTTGAGAAATGAGGCTGTCATTTGTCCCCATTTGAATGGAACTACTGGATCACAGTCACCATGGGCTTGAAATATCTGAAACAAAAACACCTTTTTTAAGTACAAGTTGTTTAAATTCTACGGTATAACCAAAGGAACATTAGTTGCCCGTTTTCGGTAACGTCAGGCAAAGCAAATGTAATATGTATAGAGGACTAAAATTCTTATTTTTATGTAATAGGTACCTACTACCTAGTGTCCAAGACTGAGCAAACATGAAACGTGTGGACACATAGCGAGTATTGGTGCTTATTTCTTTGATGAAACCGACAACTGACGACTATATCCCAACGTAGGCTACTTTGTGGATCCATACTTTGTTGAACAAGGGCACCGCCGGCGCCGTGTCCTTGTGGAGGCGATCGGCGGCGGTGATCTCTAGCATCCGGCCCTGGTCCAGGCCATGGTACGGAGCGAGAGGGCATGGGAAGCCGTCACCTCCTCCTTTACGAAGGAGGAGGCGGTAGGCGTGAGGAAGAGGCAAATTTCGCACCCTCACGCCCCTAGCCGTCGCAGGAGACGCCCTGGGCGTCGGGAGTCCCAGGCCGATTCTCGGTAGGCGCGGGCCTGCGAGCTGTGAGCAATGGGTAGCTCGCCGTCCTATAAGGACCAGGCTCGGGTCGTAGGCGCGTTGTGTTCCACGTGCGCCTCAAAGAGATGTCAGCACATCTGACGGGATCCGCTAGGGCCGATGCCTGCCGGGGTCGCGGGAAAGTCCGAAAGGGATACCGTGGCCCCTGGCAACACACAGGCAACTAAAGGATCACGGGTGGCTTTTAGTCAGTAAGAGTCTGACACGCCCTCCCGCTCCGCCTAGAGCGGGATAAGTTATTTGATAATTATCCACCAAAAAAAAAACAGCTTAATTAGCACATTTCAAATATATACATATATATATATTATATTTTATAACTTGTTTATATATTATTATTTTTTATTATTTGTTGCCATAGCGACAAAATTCCCTAAAAAGGAAATCGGTATTTTTGTTGCGAATATTTTAACTTTAGAAGTGGTTAAGTTATTTTGTTTTTTTAGGTTTGTTTAATTATTTATCGCTTCTCAGGTATTTTTTTTTTTAATCTAAATCTATACGCATCACATGCTCCGACGAAGGAAATCCTGCTATCGTAGTAATAAATGATTTGATTTCATTTATCTTTTGAGTGATTTGTACAAATGTACGCGAAGTCTAAATGCGGCACCCAGATTACTAAAATTACATTAGATATACAGTATGTCCAGGTGATTAACCTGGTCTTCCTGTAAGTATTAATAAACAACAATAAATATTGATAACATTGAATGGCTGGAATACAATGAATATTGTATTTGTTAGGCTCAAAGACCGAAAACGCTCATTGAGCGAAAAATAGGGCCACGCGTTGGGGCAATTTCAAAATCGCCGCGAGGCGAAATTCGCGTTAAGACCCTTTCTGTGTTTGCCAGAAGGCGTTGTGGCGGTTTTTTCGCTCAATGAGCGTTTTCCGTATTCGAGCCTAACATAATATAGACAAACAAGTACCTAAAATCAGCATTACATGTAGCTTATCAAGTTGTAAATGTGCTGATAAAACTGATAAATTAGCTACCTAAAGTAAAAAAATGTTTCGACGAAGTCTAATTATAAACATTGTATTATACTTAATATTTAAATTGGTGTTTGTGAGGTCTTGCTTATTCTGTCACACGTTGATGGCAATCGCAACCTGATTCCGTTATTTAAAATATTTATTTATTTAACCATTTATTTACACACACATATATAAACAGACAAGAAGAAAAGGACAGAAAAATACATACAAAGGTACGTATCATGGTATCTTTGTTTATGTGATGCAAAAGAAGCTCCTTTATCATCAGCCTATTACAGTGCATTGCTGGACAATCGCACGCCATTTAACTTGATACTCGGCTAGTCTTATCGTGCTGCTAATAGCCAGCCTGCCATGATCGTCACTCCACCTACCCATAGTTATTACTTAAGATTCTTATAAACATCTTAATATCCTCATCATAACACTACTCTCAATATTTCTTCTCCGCTCATTCTTAATATTACTCTAAGGGCGAATACACAGGCCTGTAAATTGGAGCAGTAGGTAGTTTGCATGCTAGCTAAAGGCATGTGCAAGTAAATGGCAAACTGTGGATACATTTGCAAGTAAACTTACATGCCATTTGCTTCCTTGGATACCTGTTACTTGCAAGAAATATGCCTGTTACACAAGCCAGTTCACGAGACAGTACCTACACGATCGAGTCGCACGGTATAAATACTGTTTCTAGTTTTTGCAATGGAAAGCATTCGAGGTGAATTAAATAATGTGCTACTAGCAGTGGATTGGGTGGCTAAATTAATGAGACAAAAAGAAGAGAAGAAGCAGAAAGACTTCGGTGAAAGATTGCATTTGTAGAAGGGATAATTATGGAGCAAGTTGTTGTTTTATTTCAGAAATATGACAAAAAGATGCAGATGGTTACAGAAAGCTGAAAAAGTTGATGAATTGTTAGCAAAAAATGACGGACAAAATACAAAAAAAAAAACGATACCCATATGCGAAATGCAATGCCAGCCAAAACTAAATTGGAAATAACTTTAAAACTTTTAGCGATTGGTGTTTTATTTAAATGACTTTAGATACACACACATCGTTTAGTTAGATTGTTTACAGCTTGTTTACAGAATAGCACTACTGGTCAGCTACTGGCATGCCTGTAGCTGTCGTGTACGTTCACACGTGTCGGTTCTGCAGCCCCCACATCCCTTATATTGCATGCCATTAAATCAAATGTTGTGCAATCTACACAACATTTGATTGTTATTCCTATCATTTTCTTTTATGTTAACAACTTTTCGAATTTGTCTGGTAGTCCTCTAATCGCGGCGGTAAAAATGGGGCATTTTTGTAATTTTTGGAGGGTCATATTTTCTTTACCAATAAATTGTTGAAAAAAAAAAATTATAGGAACGTTTCTACAGCAGACCTTGCCTTTTAGAAAATAAAAATATTTCTCTAGAGGCATTATTCAGGAAGAAAAAAGTGGAATACATTTGTATGGAGAATCGCAGTCCTGTTCCCTCTTAACAGCTGAGCATATTTCAATGAAATTTGGCACACAGGTAGGCCATGACCTGGGTTAGGACTTTAGGACAGGACTTTCTATCCACTGTCACTGTCACTTGTTATTTTGATTTTGAGGAAAGGCTAATGTTAATTTCTTTCATCTATAGCCGGCTAAACTTAAGTGTAGCCATTACCCCTTGGCTTAGCAAATGAAAATGGCTCCACACAACGCACGAGCGGGGCGAGCGGGGCGAGCGCAGCGAGCGGTGCCCCGGCAACGGCTAGCGAGTGCCAGGGTCCGTTTAGGCACAAGAAAGTGTAATGTTTTGGGAATGTGGGGTTTTACAGCGAACTAACCTCAACAATCAAAGAAAATAACACGTGACAGTGACAAGGACAGTGAGAGACAATGCAATTCTTACGGCACTTTAGCCAAGCCGAGGCAGCGCCACTATTATGCCGGTAACGGTACTGTATCCGAATTTTAAAAGAATGACCGGTAATAGAAATAAAGTACATAGACGGATAGCTTATATTTGTGCGTAAATGTGCGCCGAAAATTATATTTGTGCGTCTTAAGGCTTTCGAGGTATTTATTTTCTTGCTGGAGTAGGTTTTGCAGATCCTTGCTTCTCGGAAACCAATGATTGTGCGCCCGTAGAATAAACGTATATGCTTTGTATATTGCTCTTAATTTGAGCGTATTTGTGCACTAATTAGGTTTTCAAAAATATTTACCGTTTTAAAGAAATCAAGCATTTACGAATGCACAAAAAAAGAACTTTTTGAATATGGGAGTCACTATTCGCGGGCAAATAAAAAAATAAAGTTTTGCAAACGGTACTGTGTGACAAATCAAATGAAAGGGCTTGTTGTGAGGATCAGATTTCTTTTTTCATAATTTTAAAATAAATACTTTTAAAGATATTGACCATTCCCCCTTATCTCCAAAACTACGAGGATGAATCAAAATGTTCTTAGAATTGCATATATAATATAAAACCTTTTTGGGAGAAGTTCGATATTCAAATTAAAGAGTGTCAATCACACAATATTTATGCAAACTGTCACTTGTTTTAGTCAGTTCGTTCGCACGTAATAAATTGTTTTGTGCAACGAGTTGCTAAAAACCCAAAATTATGGATAAAAGTGAGTTACGTGCGGTGATAAAATATCTCAGTTTGAAAAAAATGTCTACGAAGGAATTTTTTTCGGACATTCAGCAGACATTAGGGGATGATGCTGTACCCTATTCTACGGTTGCGTACTGGGTGGATGAATTTAAAAGAGGTAGATCCAGCTGTAAAGATGACCCGCGTTCTGGGCGGCCTTCAACCCCCGTTACGGAAGAAAATGTCAAAAAGGTTGAGAATCTGGTTTTGGAAGACAGAAGAATAACTATAAAACATATAGCTGAGATCCTAAAGATATCATTTGGTAGCGTTCAATCCATTTTAATTGATTCACTGGGGTTCAAAAAAGTGTCGGCAAGATGGGTGCCACGAATGTTAACCGACGAAAACAAAAAGCGACGTTTGGAAATTTCTAAGCGTAATCTCGAAATGTTCCAGCGTGATTCGGATAATTTTTGCCATCGCCTTGTCACCATGGATGAAACGTGGGTCCACCATTTCGATCCTGAAACTAAGAGACAAAGCATGTCCTGGAAACGACCATCCTCTCCATCCATTAAGAAATTTTGAGTTGCTCCTACCGCTGGCAAAGTTCTGGGATAGTGAAGGAATCCTTTTTATTGATTACATGCCAAAAGGCCAGACGATTACTGGAACCTATTATGCAAATTTAATCCCGAAAGTGCGTGAAGGGATTAAAGAAAAACGTCGGTTTCTTCTAGATAACGCTCCTGCTCATCGATCGGAAGTTGCGCTCAACGCAATCCGCTGTGCTGGCTTCAATCTCCTTGACCACCCACCATATTCTCCGGACTTAGCCCCAAGTGATTTTCACTTATTCCCAAAATTAAAAGAGGACATTCGTGGAACAAAATTTTACGATAATGACGCGGTTATGGCTGCCGTAGAGGAGTTTTTCAAGAGTCAAGAAAAACAACTTTTTTCCCAAGGAATAAGGAAGTGAGAAACGCGTTATTCTAAATGCATTGCATTTATTTATTTAATTTATTTATTTATTTTGGCCAACCAATAATTGTTTATACTGTTACATATTAAAATAAACATTGGAGAAAGATTATGTAGAAAAACAAAATATTTTTGTTTAAATCTTTGCATTTTTTAATATTGATTCCAAGAATTTTTTGATTCACCATCGTATATAATTAATTAATATTTTAGTTGTTAATAAAATATTTTGTATTATTTGTCCTACGACGAATCCAGCTGGAGTACACTCCAGCAGGATTCATTTTCCATTTTTTTTCCAAAACGACAGCACGCACAATTTTTTTACTTGGCGCACATTTATAGCAGATTACGCTCTAATTATTCGTTGAACTCAATTCATTATTGAGATTTTCTTCTGGGGTTATGCACACCATTAATGTTAATGGTAAACATTTGTTGTGAAATTATCACAAACTGTAACGTGATGAGTATCGATATTGTATCGATACTCATCACGTCACAATTTGATGATGTAACAAAAAAATACAATCTTAACTCAAGACTCACTTTTTCAAGTAGCTACAGCTGATATTCAAAATATATGTTTTTTTTTAATCATCATTAGATATCGTTGCCGTTCACGTCTATGAAGTTTCTCCAAATAATTTAATTTAACCATAATAAATAGTAAATAGATTCACGTTATTGTACTTACCAGCATATCTGTAGAAGCTTTTACTGCATCCGGAAAGTGCGCATGTCTAGGCAACCAACACGATAGTGACATGACTCCGGCTAGTGGTTCTGGATACGTCAACCCTGCATGAAGTGCTAATGCCCCTCCTTGAGAAAACCCACCCAGCAATATCCTATTGGGGAGTATCCCAGCCTGCAATATAAAACCGGAAACTTTTAGAAAAACAGAAATATTTTTTAATTCAGTAAGAGACCAAAATAATAGCCCTTTTACCTATCCAGTCCTTTACTAAAAATGACAAAATTTAAGACATTTAGATAACAAGCCGTGTGCCCGATGGCATTCGTATGAATTCGCATCGGCAAAAAATGACGAGTTTCCATACCCTTTTTAACCCCTTAGTTCAAAGCACACGTATAAGCACTGCACGGGATCGGCATCGTCACACCTCACCTCATCGGGTCGTCTTCAACCAGGCGTCAAAACAACGTAAGCACGTAACCGGATCGGCTCAGCACGTCTGAGACGTCGCTGGAGGTGGCGACGAGCCTACGTAAGCGAGGCGACGACGGCTCGCCGGAAGAGGACGATCGGCCCGCCGCGCCGTAAGCTCGGTGACTGCTATTTATTAGCTGATGCCGAAGTGATGCTTATGATGCTTATAAGGGTGCGTTGCAGTATGGAGTGTCATAGAAAGCATCCTGAACGGCGCGAGTTGAGGCGATGCTGACCCCGTGCAACGCTTTTACATGGATATGAATTTTCAATCCTTACTTAGTGCTCACCTATTCGTTAAATAAGGAACTCCCAAGTAAAACTTCATTCTTCTAGACCCAGTGGTTTAGGCTGTGCATTGTCTGTCAGTGAATTAATGAATTTATATTTATTAAGTACATGTGCAAAGTCCGAAATCCGGATATAACAAAGAAAAGTATTTTTTGCCATTTAAAAGATTACAAGCCAGTAAAGTTTATTTTCTAAAATCCTAAACTTTTCGTTTTAGTTTAGGCGATTTTATTACGTCCGTGCGAACGTGGGCTTATTGTCTCAGTGCGCGGGCACGAAACGAGCGGCGAGGAGCGATGGCCGAGCGGGGCGGCGTGCGGCGGCGGCGCACTGTTGGCTGGGAAAAATTTGTATGGCGCTGGCATGAAAAATGAGGCAATCTCTGGAATCATAAGGTTGGCCATTATGTCCTTACACACAGATATAGTACTATTTATTTGTAATTTTTTGACATACTTCGTATTGCAGCACCGTTTGAGTTTTATTTTACGGCAGTCTTTAAAAAAAAAAATGTTGATAATTCAATTTAATGCTTAAATGCTTTATATATGAGATATGAGTTTCAGAGTCACTCATTTTGGAATCCCACATAACCGACCATCAGCCCATTACTTTAAGTCTTAATAAAAACATCTCTCACAATCGACACCATAACACTAGAACATGTACGTGCTATGATAGTATCAAAACGGATTTAGAAAACACCAACTTCTCTGAAATTCTAGCAGTTACCGACGCAAACGTTGCATCTAATATGCTTGTCACACTCCTCTCAGACACAATTGCGAAACACACTAGGACATTAACAGTCTCCAGAAGCAAACGAGTTCTAAAACCTTGGATGTCACCGGGTCTCCTAAAATGCATTAGAAACCGCGATAGACTCCACTCAAAGTCCAAAAAAGCACCTGATAATATGATCCTAAAACTAACATATACGCGATACCGTAACTTCTGCAATAACCTCCTTTGTAAATTAAAGCTTGATTTTAAAAAATCCCAAATTCAAAATGCCGGTAACGACTCAAAAGCCCTGTGGAAAGCCATTAGGGATATAACAAATACTCAGAAGACCAAAAATAGTGCAAAAGAATTATTGAAGTTATATGACAACCCGAAAACGTCTACTAACCATGTCTGTACCTACTTTAAAGAGATCGGTAAGAATTTAGCTGAGAAAATTTGTAACACCGCCAACATTCATATAAAAACTACCTCTCCACAAGAACTCGAACAAAACAGCCCATCTGATACATTATATGATTCATTACTATCTAAGATGACTTGGAAGTCACAAAAGCCGCTATAGAAGCATTAATCTTGGAACTTCGTTCTGACAGCGCTACAGGGTGGGACAATATTCCCTCTCAAGTCCTCCGACAAAATTACCAGGTACTAACACCTATAATAACTCACATTTGTAATCTTGCCATAAGTAGCGGCGTTTTCCCAGAAGTCTTTAAGAAATCGCTTATACATCCTATTTTTAAAAATGGTGAAAGGGATTGCCTTAACAATTATCGCCCTATTTCAGTACTTTCAGTCTTATCTAAGATCTTAGAGAAAATACTGAATCGAGCGCTGAAAACGTTTCTAAAAAAATTTAGTATATTAGCGCCAAACCAATATGGCTTTCGCCCTGGTTTATCCACAGAAGACGCTGTAACGGATTTGACAAATACTGTTGACAACTTAGATGCAAAAAATAGATGCTTATGCATCTTTCTAGACCTCTCAAAGGCATTCGACACGGTATTTGTCCCTACCCTACTGGAGAAACTACAAAAGCTAGGAGTAAGGGGTTTATCCCATAAAATGTTTAAAGACTACCTCACAAATAAGAGACAACGAGTCAAAATTGAGAGCTATATTAGTGATGAAGAAACAGTGAGTTACGGTGTGCCCCAGGGTAGTGTTTTAGGCCCCACACTATTCCTCCTATACATAAACGATCTCTGCTTACTCCAATTACCGTATACTAACATCTTTACCTACGCAGATGATACTGCTATCCTTGTTTGGGGTCCAAATTGGCAAACTGTTAAGGATCGTGCCGAATACTCACTATCCAAAGTTATGAACTGGCTAAAAAATAACCTACTAACACTAAATCTAACAAAGACCAACTATATCGCATTCTCCCTCAGCAAAATTACCGACCCTGGCGAAAACTTCTATATTAAAGCTCACACTTGTTCTAATTGCAACGAATGTGACTGTCTTGAACTTACGCGGGTCGAAGAGGTAAAATACTTGGGCGTACAGATTGACCATAGACTGAAATGGAATAAACAGATAGATTTAGTCACAACAAGAGTGAGGCGATTGATACACGTCTTTAAATCCCTACGAGATGCCCTAACACATGACAAGCTAAAACTAGTCTATCTATCTCTATGCCAGTCTGTAATACAATACTGCATCACAGTCTGGGGTGGAGCTGCTAAAACGCAACTTATTAAATTGGAAAGGGCTCAACGAGCCGTCCTAAAGGTAATGACCAGGAAACCTTACAGATACCCGACTGTGAGCCTTTATTCAAACTGCAAGGTCCTCACAGTTCGTCAGCTATTCATCTTGAGTGCTGTTCTCAAAAAGCACCGAGATGTGCCCATCCCAAACTCAAATAAACGCAGTTTATCATCTGTATGCCCTCGTGTGGTTCGTAGAACCTCTTTCGCAAAAAGGCAAACACTTAGCACAAGCGCTAAACTATACAACGATTTAAACAAGAAACTTAACATCATTACATTATGTAGACGCAAAGTTAAATTGAAAATTACTGAATGGCTTCAACTACTTGACTATCAAACAACCGAAGACCTTCTTAGCTATCTAATATAAAATACAATCAATAATAACTACTAACTAAACCAACAACAATACCTTATTACTAATTCAATTTATTTATTTATTTATTTATTAAAACTTCTCGCACTCAAAGAGGTACAATGGCGGACTTAATGCCTTAGGCATTCTCTACCAGTCAACCAAGGGTGGTGAAGAGATTAGATGGCAGGTGCTCTATTTGAGAGGAACAAAGAGAAAACTATTATTAAAAATATATGACATACGAACTAAAATAGTACTAATTACACATACATACATATTTACAATAATATAATATATCTATATTATATATATATATATACATATTATATACGAATTCAATTTATCCACTCATACACATAAAAACATACACTCTCTCACACACACAGACACAAACACATACCACGATACACTATCAATCACATACTCACATTTATACTAACGCAAATTTAAAATTTATAGCGTAATTTACTTAATAATCAGCAACCTTATGTACAAACAGTTTTGTGTACCTCTTGCTGCGACTGAACACTGTCTCCCAAGATACAGGCTCCTGGCCTAGTTTGGGATTCAGTATCAGTACACATATATTGTTACAAACATCCTAAGACTGTTCATACTTAAGTACCATTGTTGTAATTTTTGTGTCAATAAACAATTTTTATTTATTTATTTATAGTTTGTCAAGTCTAGTTTACAATTTTTTTTTATATACTATGGGCCAAAGCAGTCTAAGAAATCACAAAAGTTCGTTTTACTAAATTGAAATGACATGGTAATTAAGAAATTACTTTTTGAATGCAATCTCCTCTAATGGTCAAATCCTCATTAGCTAATGACCTCATTGGGTTATCACCTCATATAACTAAATACTTAGGTACCTAATGAATAAACTAGTTAAAAAGATACACACAGAAAATAATTAGGGTATACTTAATTTAGCTATTAGTGCAGGATCACCTTTATGAGGGTAATTAGATAAATGTGAATGTGAGGTAAACCCTCATTAGTCAATAACAAAAAATAGTCAGTCAGGTTCGTAACTTCAGTTCATTTTGAGCATTTCTACTTGTAACATCTGATAGTACCGTGCGTCTTAGTGAATAATGGAAAGCATAATTACAAACTTGGATTTGCTTGTTATTCTGAGGAACCAGGATACTTCTTCCTTCGATCATGAAATATTGTTCAATTCAGTTGATATTCGACTGGGTTTTAGCTTTTCTGATGAAGACAGTGTTACCCTGAAGGAATTTTGTCGAAGCAAAAGTGAAATTTTTAGACGTGATTACAGTAACTGGCTTCAGACAAATATTGACTGGCCACACTGGTTCTTGAATGAGCAAATCGGTTTGCACGCAGAAACCGATTTGCTCATTCAAGAACCAATAAGTGAAATTATTTGTGCTGAACCTGTACCATCAACGTCAACGATGACATCGACTTCAACGTCGACAAAAAGATCTCGAAAGCCGTTTGAAGATCTAGGTAACAAGCAGAAGAAGAGATGATCTGACGAACATAAAGGCGAAGAACCTATTGAGATAGCAGATTGCAAAGAACCTACTCAATAGCAGATTCAGCTACAGCACTTTTTAAACAAGATGGTCGTGAGGATATTGCATCTGTCGGTCACCAGGGAGAATGGAACCGGCGAGAGATGTCGTGCGGTGTCCCACAGGGATCGGTCCTGGGGCCGCATCTGTGGGACATCGGATACGACTGGGTGCTGCGCGCCGACCTCCCTAGCGGCGTCAGCGTCGTTTGCTACGCTGACGACACGTTGGTGCTGGCGCAGGGGAGGTCGCACCAGGCGGCGGCCGAACTAGCGACACACGGGGTTGCGACAATCGTGGGCAGAATCCGGCAATTGGGACTCGAGGTGGCCCTGCACAAGTCCGAGGCCATGTGTTTTCATGGTCCTCGGAACGCGCCACCGTTGGGGTCCCAAATAACGGTAGGAGGAGTTCACATCGGCATCGAGTCGACGATGAAGTACCTTGGACTCGTCCTCGACAGCCGGTGGAACTTCGTGGAGCACTTCCGACGTTTGGCTGCCAGACTGGAGCGGGCCGGGGCTGCTTTGAAGCGGCTCCTGCCCAATCTAGGGGGTCCAAACGCCTCCTGCCGGAGGCTATACGCGGGGGTCGTGCGGTCCATGGCCCTTTACGGGGCACCGGTTTGGGCGCGTTCATTGAGGCGGCGGCCAGCCCGCCGGTTGAACGCGTCCCAGAGGGTCATGGCCACCCGGCTGGTCCAGGGATACCGCACGGTCTCCGGTGAGGCGGCGAGCCTTCTTGAAGGATTACCGCCATGGGATCTGGAGGCAAAAGTCCTCGCGCATATCTGGGAGTGGCGCGAGGAGTCGAAACGCCGGGGCGTAACTCCGTTTCCGCGAGAAATCGCGGCACAGCGGACAGAGCTCCGGCGGGATCTCATGGCGTCATGGAGAGTGCGAGAGGGCATGGGAGGCCGTCACCTCCTTCTGCGAAGCAGTAATGCTCGCGAAGGAGGAGGCAGAACGCGTGAGGGAGAGGCAAATTTCGCGCCCTCACGCCCCTAGCCGCCGCAGGAGACGCCCTGGGCGTCGGGAATCACAGGCCGATTCCAGGCCACCGTAGGCGCGGGCTTGCGGACGGTGAGCAATGGGTAGCTCGCCGTCCGATAAGGACCAGGCCCGGGTCGACGGCGCGTTGTGTACCACGCGCGCCTCAAAGAGATGTCAGCAAGTGAAGGGGTCCGATAGGACCGATGCCTGCCGGGGTTGCGGGAAAGTCCGAAAGGGATACCGTGGCCCCTGGCAACGTACAGGCAACGGAAGGAACACGGCTGTTATTGAATATATGCTCAAAAATCCAGAAGCAGCGACAAAAATTAAGGAAATGATTAAGAAACCAGTTTCTTGACCATTTTTTTCACCAGAGAAAGCACTAGATTTGCTACTTTCATTAGCTGCTGGAAACGACAATTCGAGAAGGTTCAAAGGATATATTATATCCATCTTACTATAAAGTACAAAAGGCTAAGCTGCAGAGCTACCCTCCGAAGACAATTGTGACTATAACGGATTCCTCAGCTAAGATTGCACTACAAGCATTAATAGATTTAACAGTGAATAAGATTCTTGAAAGTCTTCCTAGTACTACTACTGTCATACAAGGAAAACAATTGATATTAATATCTATTAATAAGTGAGGATTTGACGGAGCATCCAACCAAAGTAGATAAGCAAAAAATGGTGAGTAAGCAAGATGATTCAAGCATATTATTTATGACCTCTTTGGTTCCATTAAAGTTGATAACTGGAGATGAGACCACATGGATGAATCCAAAACCCTGCTCATCTACGTATTGTCGTCTAGAGCAGTTCAGTATTTTGAAGGAGAGCAAAGAAGTTGTCATGGATGAAAAAACTAGAATGGATAATGAAATCAATGCTCTGGTTCCCTCAAAATACCAAGGAAATGAGGTTAGTCATCAATTAATAATGACGATGATTGACGGCAAAGTTTGTACGTATCTCTCTGAAGCTAAATCAAATCAAATCTTTGACGGCACGGTTGGCGCAGTGGTTAAGCGATTGACTGCTGCGCTGCGTGTCGCGGGTTCGATTCCCGCACGGAACAAATATTTGTATGACCTACAATTAGTTGTTCCGGGTCTGGCCGTTTGTGTATGTGAGTTTATATGTTTGTAAACGCACCCACGACACAGGAGAAATTCCTAGTGTGGGGCAACGTTTTTTAAAAAGAAAAAAAAAAAAAAAAAAAAAAAAAATGCGGCCCGCTACCTGTGTTTGGCTAAGCCTACGGAAATGAATAAGTTAAATACCGTTGCGTCAAAAACCGTTTCTGCTGGTGTATAAACTCGATAACCCTATCGTGGGTGAGTTTGGGTTATCGTCACTACGTGCACGTGATGGAATGTCTTCTACACATAGCTTATCGTCTCGATTTCGATCGATTTTACAAGTGGTCTGCGAGACTTCTACTCTCGAGCGGGGCGGCGGCGACGGTACTAAATTGTAACAATTTTGTACTATTACCGCCGCCCCGCTCGGCCATCGCTCCTCGCCGCTGGTTTCGTGCCTGCCCGCTTAGAGTAGGTAAAACTGGAGAAGCCTTAAGGCTCGTACAGACCAGCGCGACGCGACGGCGCGACGCGACTCGAACAATACAATTTCTTAAAAAATCTTCACGGTATAACAATAACCGGTGTCGCGTCGCGCTAGTCTGCACGAAGCTTTACGAAGACTACCTCTCTGTAAACGTACCTACAAGCAAAAGCAATTAATGTTCTAGTTACTAGTATGTTCACAAAAACCACTTTCAAATCGATTCTAACGCACATCGTTAATCGTTTTCAAGACGCGCAGTCCTCATTTTGTGCTCCGTGAAAATGCCTAGCTGTGCTGTTAAATCTTGTAAAAAGCGTTCAAATACAATCAAACTTACTTCAATATGGAATAATCTCCACATACAAGTATTTGTTTATAATATTTTGTTATGTCTTTATTGTAATTTAAAATCCTACTACCACATTATAACATTTCAACTCGAATTATGCCTTGTTTAATGCTGAATCAAATGAATCAATTAAGCATAAAACAAGGCAAAATTCGAGTTTTACCTTACATTGCTTTTGAGACGCTTGTTTTATGTTTATTAAATTCAAAATGTTTTCCTCTTGATTTACGCAAATATATGTCAAACCAGCAAAATTTACATGTAATTATGTCCCTTAAACTGATATAGAGGCTTCACTTTTAGTTCATTTTTGCCTTTCATTCGGCACCATTCAGTCTAAGTAAACTTCTGAGCACAAAAAAGAAACAGAAAAGCGAAAAAACAAAATATAAACCTTTTAGTCTAAGCTCCAAAATGTATGTAGATTACTCATTTACAAGAGGCTTTATTTACTTAGAAAGAAAGAAAGAAAGAAAATACGTTTATTTGCGGTAAACATGACGCAAAAAATAACACAAAATTACAAAATGGAGGGAAAATATGCGTCACATTCACGCAAAACGGCCATCGCTCAGCATGATGCTGCGACCCTATGCGAGACAGAGCCCCAGCGCTGGTTTTCAGCGACAGCCGGCGTTGACGTTAACTAACTTACTTAACCCTTTTGGGGGTGGGGACATGCACCGCTGTGCTCCATTCCCTAGTGAGCAGTTCTTAGAAGTGTGTTTTGTTTATGTATACAAAACTTACTTCTGTTACATGGATATTTGTGTGTATATGTGTTATTCTTTTTCTAAATAATTATGCATTTATGGATGATTTTTGCATATTTGTATAAAGTTTAGAATGTAGTACCCCTTCGCCCGCCAAAACTGACAAAACTTTTTTGATTTTAGAATATTGTGCTTTCGCCTTCTCCAGTATTCTATACTCTAAGCATATACATAGGTGACTAGACAAACTGTGTCAAGCACACGGCACACCACAGGGTTTCCTTAAGATCCAGATTTGTCCTTAAGTTATAAGTGTTATAATATAACCCTGCAAAATCAATTAAAATAAAAAACAAGAGACAGTTCAAAGAAATAAGTATTACCATCTAAGGTTGCAATTTAAAACTAACTCAATTGTTATATTTAAACTCATCTGAATAAAATTGAAACACTGATGTTAACAATTGAAACAATATGTACCTACAATATGTAATATTTAAAAATGTTATATTTTCTACTTACTTTTATCTCATTAGCAATGAGACGATGAACATGCTCAGTAGCTCTTAATATTCCCTCTTCGTCTTCAGGAGCTGTGGCGTCTAGGGTCCTTAAATCAAACCACGACGGCATACGAAAGCCTGCATTTAGTGTCACTGGCATCGTCGCGGCAGTCGGACATATTACCTTCACGTGAGGACCACGAATAGCGGCGATGGTATTTGCCCAACCATGGCTGAAATTAAAGTCATCATTATTTGATATCTTTATTAGACAATTAAAATATTCTATACAAAATGCTGTACATAGAAGTTATACTAACCCAGTGTCACCGAGACCATGTAGAAATATAAGCTGAAATAAACACCGATAACGATTTAAACAACAATATTCAAATACATAAAATATTTAAGATTTAAAATAACATATTAGCTTACCGAAGCCGTTTGTTTGGCTGTGGCAGCGATTATTACAGGATTCGGTTCCATTATCTAAACAATAAGTGAAAATCAATACTTTTATCCTGCAATAGCGGCAGGACGTGAGCAGAACAAAACTTACCTACTTGCCCAATCTGACTGATTGATTTTTGACATGACTGACATTGAATTTTTCATTCGCTGTCCATGGAATAAGTAATTACTTTATTATCACCAACTAATATTATGCTAGATACATATACACGCAGGCGATAGAATAGAATATATTTATTTGATCTTTAGCATGATACAATTGTACATTAATTTTACTTTTTTTTTAACTATTATTTATTTAATTTTAATTTAGTTTTTACTAAGGTGAATCACACAATTGCTAGCACTGCACCAATTAAAAATATCAGTTTCTCTTTTTAGTTGTAGTATTGCAAAGTAAAAAAATATACTACACACTCACAGTGGGAACATTTTCAGTACGTAAACATTAAAAATGGCGGCAGGGTCGTAATTCAAAAAGTCGGTCTGCAGTTATTGGTGTTTTTCGCCCAATTTTTACTTACTGGAGGTAAGTTTGACTGTCAATTTGTCATCCTGTTTCTAATGTTTTATGATAATTGTAATGAAATCTTAGTTTTTATACGTTTTATGAGGTATTTGTAGTTAGTTTTTGTTTAATAGTTTTGGTTCAATAGTATTTTAGAGATTTCCAATTTTTTCAAAATATGGGGTGCCCACATCAAATATATTTTAAACAGAAATCCAATTTATCAGCACCCAGGCTGAAAATGTTGTTATTCTGTAGACTAAATTACAGGTTTTTTTAAATTGTCATACTCAAAGTCAAAGCATTTATTTCAATTAAACCGTTTACAGGCACTTTTGAATTGTCAGAGTCGGTCAGTTGGTCAGAAAGTTGAAGCTAGTTGCCCATTCCAAAACGTAGATCTCTATGAAGAAGAATGGGCAAGAAACTCCAAGGACACTCTTTTAAATATAGAAATTATAAAATCCTGGGTACATTACTTTTGTTGCTTCTATATGTGAGAACAATGTAAAATAAAGTAATAATCAAAAACGATTAAAAATATAATATTAAAAATAAGCAATGGCAGATAAGAGATGACCAGTCTCAACCGACGGCGCCCGTTCACGAACATGACGCGTGGATCAGCACCATCCAGCTCAACCATTTTGTAGGGAACCGAATGATCCAGTTCACTCGCCACCATCAGCGAGACATTTAAGTGAGCATGACATACTCTCAACTGCCATGCTCTTTCAAGTCAACATACAACATAACAACATAGTAAACGGGTCCATGGTATTCACATACACAAAAATCCTTCTAAATTATACAAAATCATAGTTTGCAATGTATTTGTTAGATTAAAGAATTTTACTTCTAAAAAGAAAGAAAATCGTTATTATCTATTGGAGTATTCAACAATTAAAACTTGGTTAAATAAAAACAAAAAAGAAACATTAATTAAGTTCTTAAAGTCAGACAAAATAATAATAATGTTTGGCTTAATGTTGGTCCTGTGGAGCAGGAGCAGCATTAAGCCAAATATTTTTATCTACGATATAATCATCCAATAATATATAATCATCAAACATAGTGTGCGTTTAATGCAAGTTTTAAATTTATTCTCATTAAGTTGAAGAATATCTAGTGGTATTTTATTATAACATTTTACACAGTACCCCATAAAAGAAGTGTACTTTAGACAATCTGAAAAGTGGTTGATCTAATTTGTTCCTATTTCTTGTGTTAAAATAATGCCTGTCACTTATATTACTAAAAAGATTTAGATTTTTTCGAACATACATAATGTTTTCATATACTCGTACATATATCCTGACAAAGTGACAAGGTACCGTCATGATGTTAATTTACATTTTTTATGATATAAATTTACTTAAACGGTTTCCTTAGAGATTTGCGTCTGCGAAGGTTGTAGATGGCTCTGACAGTAACTAAAATAGACCAGTCTCGCGGTATCCACGTCTGTTAGTTGGCGGATTTTCCAAACAGCGTAATCGGCTGAACTCAGCCGCCCTGCAAGTGATGTTAAGTCAGGATTCCACTGTAGTTTTGAGTCATTTCCAGGAAAACCGTTTTTTCGACGAATTCTAGTGTCTCCTTATTCAATACAACGTGACATTCACTACTTCTAACATTCGGTAACAAGAATCTTATGCATTTAGTTTTCTTCTCATTTAATACCAAATAATTTACAGTAAACCAATCATGGACCTTAAGCATAGCGTTATTTACGTCGTCAAGCTCTTGTGCATGTCTGTTTACCTTAAAAATCAGTGATGTGTCATCAGCAAATAACTCCATTTGTGGTCGGTTTTTCAGTAAATGAGGTAAATCATTTATATATATATACTAAAAAGAGGAATGTACCCAATATCGACCCATTTTGACTTAAACCCATTGAATTTACACCGTTTATTTGATGTTGCTGCTGTCTATCATTCCAATATACTTTTACTAAGCTAAGCGCAAGTTTACCCAGTCCGTAATTATCAAGTTTCAAGAGCAGTGTTTCGTGATTAACGCAATCAAATGCTTTGGATAGATCGCAAAAGATACCTATTGCATCCTGTGCCTCTTCCCATGCCTTAAACATGTGTTTTAATAAAGTGACACCAGCGTCGGTTGTGCAACGTCCTTTGGTAAAACCATACTGTTGATCGTGTAGGATGTTATTACGATTAAAATGATTAAGCATTTGATTTAACATTACTTTTTCAAACACCTTGCTGAAAACCGGCAAAACCGTTACGGGTCTATGATTATTTTTAGTGTCTTTGCTGTCCCCGGATTTGAAAAGTGGAATAACTTTACTGTACTTCATTAAATCCAGGAATACCCCTTTATCTACACAAAAATTAAATATTAAATCTAAATAGGGTGCAATTGTCTTAATAATTGATTAACAAACTTTAGTAGACATGCCCCACAGATCTTCGGTAATTTTGATCTTAAGTTGCTTAAAAGCCTTTACATTAACCACAGGGTTTACTTATATGTTTAAATTTAAATTCCACAGGACAGGCTGAAATATTCGCTCTTAATAAATCAATAGTGAGTAAGGGGGAGGAATTTAAAGTTTCTGTAGTTTTAATTGGAATATTGGTAAAGAAAGTTGCAAATTCCTGAGCAACATCGATCTTATCTCTCGTTAATGAGACCGCGTAAAGTGTCTAGTGTGTAAATCAGTATTATGTCTTTTGTTCTTGTTCGTTTCACTGTAAATAATTTACCAAACTGTCTTTATATGTAAAAAATATGATGTAACATCAATTTTCCAATGTTGACACCATGCTGAAACTACATTTTATGCTGATACCTGGTAAATAGCCTTAATAATCGACTGCTATTTGAACTATTTCAAGATATTAATATTGAAGTCATCACAGATAGTTAGTGATTTTTTACCCGTTGGAAGTTTTGCTAGAACATCTTCCATTACTGACTCAAATATGGATTAGTTTTGATAATTTGGGGGTCTGTTAACGCACATTATAACATGCTTATCTAGCTCAACACAGGATAATTCAATGTTATGTTCAACTGACAGATCAAGTATATCTTTACGAGGCTTAGATTTAATATATTTTTTAACTAAGATTAGTGAACTCCCACGCAACATAGATTTTCGGTTAAAACAACTGCCCACACTTTAATTTTTATAATTAATTAGCATCTCATAATCTTTCAACCAGTGTTCAGTTAAACAAATAATTTCAAAAATAGTTTTTTCTAAAAATAATTCAATTTCTAATTGTTTGGAAGAAAAACCTTGAATATTTTGATGAAATAATTTCAAGCTTAGACTCTTTTTTTTTAATTAACTATTTGAGAGCAAGAAGACACCTTGTTCTTGGTAGGTATAACTATAGTGTTACTGGTATCTTCTGTTGTCTTACTATCTAGTTTAAATTAACATCCAGAGTGAGCCCAAAGACTCCCATGCCATCACCAGGCATTGAGATACTACTACTTGTGGACCCCACATTATGCAAGAATTTGCCAGTGACACATAGATCCTCCTTCGTAAGCGTTTACTTAAAGCATTAGTGCTACAGTTACTAGTGGCCCTGTACATTCGAATTATTACTAATAATTGCCGTGTAATCAATGATATTCGTGTAATTAACACATAGTACAGACGCCAGCAGGTCAACCTACCCGAAACTGTCAAATTTTCCCAATCAACTTTAAACTTTATGATTTAGAAATAAAGTTGAAAATCAATTAAATAAATTTGACAGATTGTAGTAGGTTGATGTGCTGGCGTCTGTACTACACTTCGACATACTACATAATTATGTCTGAGTTTATATATGCAAAATAGCTTCGCTATTTTAAGTCGACAAGGAATATTATATATTATTTATTATATTCCTTGTCGGTTGCAACTTATTATAAAAAAAATGTTTTTTAAATTTTAACAACATATTTGTTGGTGTCAAAAAATAAAAGTTTGTCATTGTAGTGACATAATAAGAACTGGCTATGCTTATTAAGCATACAAAGTTTATTTGTTTTTTCTATTTGATAACCTCTAAAAATATGGAAGGAAAAGCACACAAAATAACTTTATTACAATTTACCTTTAAAATCTATGAAAATTCAATTTTTTTTTTTTACAGAACTAACTAAATTAGCTAGCTGTCAAATTCTTAGACACGCAATAGTAGCGATCTCTGAAGTGACCTCACTTCAGATGTCGCTACTATTGCGGTAATAATCAGAATATTTTTGTAAATTATAAGCAAAAAAAAAAATCGTTAAATAATAAAAATTGTTGGAAAATTTACTGTTTACTACATATATTATTTATTCCATTAAATATTGTCTTGTGTGTGACAATTTTTGAGATCCTGCAAAGCTGCAATTGAGTCTTTGTAAAGCTTAGTTTACACATGTTGTTAACAATTGTCCATCGATCGACGCCACCGTCTCGGTGTAAATAGCCAGTCAACGCGGTGCTCATTACATCACAAAAAAAAACACGCTTTGATTGGGAATGGAATACACTATTGGTAACACATGAATAAATAAAATTGTAAAGAAAAAAGGAAATAGTGTTTGTGGCCAGTGGTGGCCGGAATATTAGTATCGGTGAATGGTGATTGTTACATAAACTTATCGGATCTCTCTTTTGCACTCGTCCTTTAACCCAGGCCCACTAGCGCTCATTGATTGATTAGATACGCATTCTTTACTTTTATTTTCATTGCTTGTTATTTCTTGGATATTCGGTGGACTTCTTTTTATATTTTGTTGAATTTTGTTACAATGGATTCAACTTTACGTGAACAAGTCATGATAAACCAATTTGTGCTAGCAGCAGGATGTGCTCAAGAACAAGCAAAACAGTTATTGCAAGCTGCACACTGGCAATTTGAGGTAAATTTATATTATATGTAAACAAACAGTATGTAATCATGAAATGGCTGCTACATATTTTGATTTACATTAGCCTTTACGGATGTCACACATTGGTAGCAAATATAATTAATTAATAAATTACATTGCATTTATTGTTGTTGTTAATGGATCATAATTTGAAAGTTAAAATAATACTTGATTCTGCTCAAGTTACTTAGTAGGTATTTGTTTCGCGATAAATGCTAGGTACTCGTTAATCTGTAAACATCTTATTATTATTAACACGCAATAAGCGTACGGAGCTAGTACCTACCTAGTATAACCTTCATGTGAATATAACAACCATAATATTGTACATGTTCATTTACGTACTCAATTCTGTCTCCCTTCTTGGATGCTGTACAAACAATGTAAATAACGATTGCCAAATCTCAAATGCAAATACTGTTGTTATCTTGTAGTGGTTGTTATCATTGACTTATAATTTTGTTAGTAAAGTTATTGAAATTATTCATATTTTTTTGTGTTGATTCGTAATGAAGGCATCTTGTTGGTGTGTTTGTTTTATATTTTCATAATTTTGGTTAGTTTCTGAATAACAGATTCCCAAGCAGTAGTAGTTTATTTAGATTGTTTTCTCTATGTCAACACACTTTAATTAGTACCTGAGTTCGTTTGATCAAACTATTTGGTGTACAGGCAGATAACTTGGAACCATTTTTATAAGTTGTGAGTGTGCTAAGTAGTCCGTTCTTTAGATGAGTGTCCCATAAGCTTAATTAGTTTTACATGATCATCATCTACCTAGCCTTGGAGAAAACGTTTGGGCTAACCTAACCATATGCAGCTGAATACCAATATTTTACATGGAGTGGTAGCCTATCTGACTTCCACAACTCGGTAACTGGGTACCCAGTAACACATTAGTAAGACTGGAAGTTAGACTTTCGGGCTTGACTATCCATAACAATTGTCAAAGATTAAAACATAACATTTCACCATTTATTTATGACAATTAATAAAATAGTATCTTCATCCCAATTTTCTGAACTAACATTTAAATATTTGCAGTGGTATAGCGTTTATTTCTGCCACCGGGGCAAAACCTAAATTTGCCCCCCACCCACCTTATTTTCGCAACTAAGCATTAAGTATTACAATTTTAGGTGACTTCAAACTTGAAGTTTGAAGAAAAAATAAACTTCAATAAACCCAATGGTCCAGAATCAATAAGTTCTCTTTTGCAGTCTGTTGTACATACAAAAACTATTAGACGCGCACTCAACCTTGAACTCCTGTCAATTGAGGAGCCTGGTCTTTTTATTGCGAAAATGAAAAGATGCCTATTAATCATTACTGAAAAGTTTTTACCTATTTAATCCTTAGAATTATTTACATGAGAAATGCACACATCAAAAAAGTCTAAGCATCATGTACGGATTTGAACTTTTGAACGATTTTTAATATTGTAATATATTTATATTTCTTTTATAAATAATAACTAAGCATTTTTTGATGCATTATGACTAAAGCAACAAAATCTCTTATTCAGTTGTTCATTTAATTACAATAATTAACAATATGTGTACTGTAACATACTTACATAGTATAAAATAAAGTTAAACAGAAATTAAACTTTTACAAATGTTTTATTACAAAATTAAATAACAACGTTTTTTTTAATTATTTGGTAATTCAATACATAGTGTGACCGTCTCTGTTGTTTAAAACTTGTCGGCAACGATTTTTCATTGAATTTATAAGATTGTTTATCTGATCCTGCGGCAATCGCTCCCAATGGAATTTTAACAAGTCTTTCAGTTGTTATGTTGTCGACACTCCGTCCAGGTTCAATAATAAAGAAAGAAGAAAAATAGGTATATTTATAAATAAACTTAAAAAATACTGATAATCAAATGCTATTATAATTATACTCCTTAGATGAATATTTAAATGATAAACATAAGTAATAAAAATAAATGAAAATCACGCAAGTAATAGGTATGTTTAAAATATATGAATGATACAATAATTATAAATAAATAATATATAATAGTAATAATTAATAAAAAATATAACAAATAATAATCATATAAAATAGCAATAATAATAAATAAAATAATATAGCAATAATAATTATTCATATAAAACAATTTAAACAAATGAATAAACAGAATTATAATACATGAGAGTATGTACAGGTATATAAAATCACCTAAAACATTTAAGTACATTTTGCAGATAAAATAATACATAAATAATAGATAAGTGAAATAGTATCTTATTCGCGATCTCCTGACTTTCGATTATTATAATATGTAAGTTAAAACTTGTTCCCACAAAAACAACTTAATTAATTATCTCGTAAAACAGGACTTTCTCTCTCCTACCCTTTTGCTGTGCCCCACAGGGTCCATAATGATCTAAATTATATAGTTACCACCTAAGTACACATTATGGTAAAGCAATAAAGATATTGAGTATTGAGTTCTCTAGAACACGTCTCTGGAGCATGTCCTATGCGTGCTCGATGGAATTGAGGTCTGGCGATTGTGCAGGCCACGGCAATACCCGGATGTTTTCCATTGCCAAGTACTCTCTGGTCCTCAGAGCTGTGTGCGAACGCGCATTGTCATGCATCAGCGTAAAATCAGAGCGAAGACTGCAAATCGGTGAACATAAGGCCAGGTAATTTTCAGCGTTCATATTGCCATCTACAAAAACAAGCTCAGTTCGTATGTTCTTCATAATACCCGCCCATACCATCACTGTGGAGCCACTGTAAGGGTGCACTTCCTGGACGCATCTCAGCCGTTCAGCATGACCGAGACTCATCGCAAAATAAAATTTTATCTCAATGCTCCTAGGTCCATGTCAATTGTTCCCTACACCATTCGTTTCGACGGGCGCGATTCCCATAGCGTAGAGGTGGGCACCTTATTGGGCGTCGTGCTCGTAGGCCGTATTCACGCAGCCTATTTCTCACGGTTTGGTGGCTAACAACAACACCGCTTGAGAATTGTACGAGGGTGACACTGAAAGTTCTTAGAAAATCAAAAACTGAACAAACTAGCAAATTAAATAAATTATATGTAAATGGACACTATTTTGAAAAGATATAATTTTAAAAATAGTTTCCATTTACATCAATACTCTCGCTGCATCCGATGGGACCACTGAGAAAAGCACTTGGCCCACTCGTCCTTAGGGGTCTCTTCGACGGCATTTTGAAACGCAGCCACTGCTTCCTCGGCGTCCATAAAACGTTTTCCTCGAAGTTTTTCTTTTATTTTCGGAAATAAATAAAAATCGCAAGGTGCGAGGTCGGGGCTATAGGGCGGGTGAACCAGTAATTCCACGTCTGACGTCGCCAAGTAGTCGATTGTTTGCTTGGCGGTGTGCGACGAGGCGTTGTCGTGGTGAAGGAGGATCCTACTGCGAGGACGTTTCTCCCGAACTTTTTCCAAGACAAGTGGCAAACAATTGTTAGTGTACTCTGCAGTAACTGTTTTTCGATCCTCTAAAACAATTATTGCGTAATGACCTGTCATTCCGAAGAACGAGGCCACCTTCTTTTTTCCCACGCTTCGACCTCTCTTCACTTTAGTTGGCAACTCCTCGGAAGGAAACACCCAGACAGCAGACTGTCTCTTAGTTTCAGGATCATAAAAATAAATCCAGCTTTCGTCACCCGTAAGTATGTCGAACACAACATTTGAGTCACCTCCTCTTTGAACCATTTCACGACACCAATCAACGCGACAGAGTTTTTGGGCCTCTGTCAAATTATGAGGTATCCACTGGGCACAAAGCTTCCTGACCGCTAAATGTTCATGGAGGATTTTGTGCACTTGACTCATACCGATGCCTAAGCTTGTCTGAATCTGCTGACAGGTCACTCTTTTGTCAGTCTCTATCATACGCCGCACAACACTGATGTTATCTTCAGTCGTCGCCGTAGAAGGCCATCCCTCACGCAGATCATCGGTGAGATTAGTGCGACCACGTTTAAACTCATTAAACCAGTTGTAAACAGTGGCACGAGATGGGGCTTCATCGTGAAAGGCCAATCGAAGTCTATCATAACTTTCTTGTTGACTTAAGTGACATCGAAAGTCATAAAAAAACATTGTACGAAGAAAAACATTGTACGTTCTCGCGTTAAATTCAATTTGCCACCATATCGTAAACAAATGACAAATGAATAAAATACATAGGTACACTGTAACATTAGCAAAGAGTTCCATTTAAAAAAAAAACTATTTTTTTCATTATATCGTTTACAAGTGGCCAGTTCTAAAAACTTTCAGTGTCGCCCTCGTAGCTTTAAACCTATCTCCCGGACGGTTAACATCGGCTAACGTCTCGCAGTCAGTTGTATGTATCGGTCCTGTCGAGCAGTTGCTACTTCCTGGTGCTGCTCAGCAGGATCCCCTGTATTAACGTAACGCTGCCGAAGACGACAAATCACGCTCCTATTGACACCAAAATGCCGAGATACCTGGGACTGATTTCTTCCCGCTTCTAGCATTCCTACAGCTCTCTGCATTTCATCAGTAGTCAAATGGCGTCGCTCCATGACATAAAAAATTACTCACCACAATTTTTTTTTCAAAAACTGTATATCCCAAAATGATAAAAGTGAGATAAATACCAAATTTATCAAGCAACGAAAACACATGAAATCGGAAAAAAATAATTAGCTTTTATTTGAAGGAAAACAAAACAAATCGCAGTTTCTATTTTTAAATCAGCCAGTATATTATATGTTTCCGAGAACAAAAAGATTGTATACCAATCTACTTTGTTAAGAAAAAAATAATGTATCAATTAACTGAAAAACTGACAGAAACTGCATGTTTTACATGCAGTTTCTGTAAATGATGCGTGTTGCTTAGACTTTTTTGATGTGTGTAGTTATCTAATGTTTTTTGAGTAGGATTTTGTTTGCGTTCTTGCAAAAGTCTGCTACGAAAGCAAACAACTCGGTTTTGTATAGCTCGCCGAACACTTATAATGCGATTAATATCACTGTCTGATAATGGACCAATCAATGCATTCACATAAAGCGAGGCATTTTAGCGCGAAATTTGAAATTCGCGCCTTTGAAAACCGAAACCTCGCGTAAACCCGGGTGTTACTGTATATTCTGGGTATGTTAGGGATGTATCCATGAGTCGAGTCAGGAATGTATCTAGGTTGTAAGTTCTAGGGAAAAGTGTAGTGTCAGGGAACAATTTTGAGTGTGTTGGAGGTGCATCCAGCAAGCAATTCTTTAGCGCAGGGAAATTGTAAGTAAACACATCATGTAGAGACTATTAAGGCGACGATAACCGACATTTAATGATTTTATACTGAAGATCACGTCTAAACGAGTAGTGTTAATGACTTGGAAAAGTATTTGGTATTTATGAGCATTTTCTTAATAACTCAATCTGTGAATATTTTAGATTATGTTTCTAATACATAGTGTTATTAATTTGTAAAGTTATGTCTAACGCGGATAAAAAACAGAATCACGCAAAAACTATAAAGCGTATTTTTTTGAATAAGATAATTTAATTAAGTATTTATCTTTTAGTATACGTGTTTTATTAAAATACCTTTTCATTTATGTATAATAAATTAATAATCAGTGGCGTGCGGCCCATAAAGACAGAAAGACACTGCCTACCCTAGTTCTGATAATAGGATAATAGATCTAATATTATTTTATCAATAAACAAAACAAGATAAAAATACCTAATTCATAAATCAGCTCCACCTATCGAGTGCCGGTGGTATCACTACTAAGACGTAATTTTGCATCATCGATTCGCGCACTAGCGCCTCGCCATTGCCACGGCAAAAGACACAAATTATTACTGTCTTAGTGACTTATATGTGTGCTGCAGTGTGCTGTCATGGTCATGCGGATTTAATGTGTGTGCGTTCCTATAGCTACGTGGGTTTTGCTGACACACAATGACAAAAATCACGCACACAACTGCATGAACAGACAGTGGCTTTTTTGTAGTACCTATTATAAAAACACGAAAAATTACGACTCGTACCGAACATTTCCGAACGAAAGTTTGCTATGCAATGCAAATATTTTAGAAAGTAACATTGTTTCATTGAATTTTATAATAGTAGATGACCATAATTTTTTGTCGTATTATTCTCTTTTTACTACTTATTTTCAAAAGTCAATAATCGCCATATTGTTTGATTTGTGTTCTGTTTGTGGTCGGTATTTAGAATTTTACTGTTGATAATAAGAGTGTAAAATGGATAATATTGTCTGTGAAACTTGTTCAGATGGTGTGTGTATTGAGAAAATAAAACTGTATCGGGTATTTAGAATTTTAATGTTGATAATAAGAGTGTAAAATGGATAATATTGTCTGTGAAACTTGTTCAGATGGTGTGTGTATTGAGAAAATAAAACAAGATGCGTTTTCAAAACTATCTTTCGGTGAAAAAAGGGTAAAAATAATCACAGGGCCGCCAAAACGAAAACGTAATGTTGTGGACGCAAAAATCAATTTTAAGCGGATTTTTATTGAAATTATAGACAATATATCCAACGAATGTCGCGACCGGTATAAAAATCTGAAAGAGTTAAAATTTTTTGGACTACTTTCATGTGAAAATTTCAATAAATATAATGACAATTTTCCGGTTGAACTAGTATCGCAATTCGTAAATGTTTATAAATTATACGACTTTAACTTAGACCGCCTTATCAATGAGCTCAAATGTGTTTATAAATCTGCCGAATTTAAAAACCTTAGTATTTACAAAATTATAGAATTTTTTTACGAAAATAACATAAATACCGTTTTTTCCGAAGTGCTGCGTTTGGCAAAATTAATTGTTACAGTTCCCGCGAGCAGTGCGTCAACCGAAAGGTCATTCTCGTCGCTAAAACGTATACACACCTACTTAAGAAATACACAAGGCCAGCAACGACTTACAGATCTTTCCATGATTTCAATAGAAAAAAACCTTCTTACGGAAATAAAACGCCTTCCCAACTTTTACGATTCCATATTGCAGACATTCTTACAGAAAGATAGGCGTGTAGATTTAATATACAAATAAAACAATCTTATATAGTATACTCACACCACCATCTTTTCACTGCTTTTATTTAAATTTTGCAAATCACATAAACATTACAAAACATCAAACAAACGCGCCGAAAGGCCACTTCGAATATCCGTAAATTGATATGTCTATAAAATCAGTCAATCTATGGATATTTGAGCTGGCATTTCGCAATTACCTACATCATCAATCGACAAGACGACGAACCAAAACTAACGTGCAGTATTTTTGGTGAAAATTAAAATTTTATTAAAATTTTCTGCCTACCCTGTCTTAAAACTGTGTGCACGCCACTGTTAATAATGCGTCTAATTTGGGACAGTGGTGCTTGATGGGCGAGTTCTATTACTGGCTGGACGTACGACGCGTTGCGTGAGTTCAGCACAGAACACGCATGTTAACCACTCAAGGCCACTGGCATATATCGGCGTCTTTAATATTTTATTGTAAAACTAATAAATATCTTTGACAATCACAGCTTGTATGTTCAATAATATCACAGTAATCAAACTTAAAACTAACGAACGAACCAGACGAACTAGCACTTAAATTGTTCATTTTGCGACATGCACAATGAGCAACGTCGCTATGCAAACTGCGAAGGACGCGGAAGTTTTGAAAGGTCCCTCTAATTCGCACTCGTTCACACATCTTTTGATGAGCGCCTATATGGTTTTTAAGTACAGAACAACGTCGTTTGCTATCTTTCACTTATCAGTATTACTTATTGTTAGTAATATTTAATAAATTAAGCGTAAATTGCAATGAAAAGAATACGTTTTTTTTCCATTGGTTCTTTCAAGTAATACATAACACAATAACAATACGTACGCGACTGTACAATTCACGATGTCGGTCAAGACAGAGTCGTGCAACTTTTAATTGATAATAAAAGCTTTCGGGAACTTGGAACTTGGGGAGATCTTACATTACCCAAGCCAACATCCTTACTTTCGTCGCCAAAAATGTGCTTTCTTATTTGTCTTGGAGGTTCCATCTGTTTCCGTTCGTAAAACGAGCTTTAGTTTCATAATTTGAATTAAATAACTATACAAACTTATTTAACTTCACATATAGATATATTATATTGGAACACTAATGTATGCCTACAAATAGTAAATAGTCTCGATGACAGTACAGTTATTTGATCTGATGACCTGACGCCGGTCCTATATCTGTACCGCCCGGGGCCATGTCCCCCTATGCTCCCCCCCCCCACGCTACGCCACTGAATATTTGTATTGTATGCCACTAAGGCCAAACATAGCTGATCTAATAATGTACTTGAACAACCTGTATACTCTGTATATCTCTATACACTCATGTTTCTACAAATTAAGAATCTTGTATGAATGACAGCCGGGACCAACGGCTTTATGTGCCTTCCGAGTATGAAGGGGTTGTGATGTGTAGTGTATGGTCACGCATCCCTGGACTGACCTTGGCAAGAGTGCCTTAACCTTCGATTAACCCGAGAGGCCATTTTACTTAAGCCGCTAAGCCCCTAGTCAGTTATTACATGCAGTGTATTTTTACCTGTAGCTTGTTCAACTGTACCGAATCTACAGGGTTATTGGTTATATGTTGGCAATCCATTAGGGGAATGTAGGAGAGGTCATTTACTACCGAATAATAGTTTTAGAGTCTTTTTGTTTTATCAAATCATTGAAAAAGCATAATAAACCATAAATAGAGAAAGATGTAAGTTCTTTTTATACGTCTAGTTATTGAAAGACCAAGGTTTAGCAGTGGATGTTTGTACTGTGATGACGCCTTGTGACATATGGCAACTGTAAAGCCGCATTATTATTTACGTTCAAAACTAGCAGTGTGCACCTGCAGTTTGCATTCAAGTTTTCGTTTCCACTATTCAAACTGCAGCCAACTTGCACCATGCTTGCAGGCTTCTTGCACAATGGAAATGCTTTTTTATGGTTTATTGGATTTGGAGGATACATCCGCAGTCCACATCCACAATCCTCCCTATCCACAGCAGGCAGACACACCGGGCGCCGCCGGTGGGCACCCAACGATCTCGCACGCGTACTACGGCGTAGATTAACGGCCGCAGAGGGTGACGGGGCCGCATGGCGACCGTGATATTACAGTTTAGAAATGTGCCGGGGAACGGGAGGAAGGTTATTAAACACCCCTCGCCCCCCCGGCGGAAATACATAGTTTATTTTTTAAACGATTTTTTTATATGACATGAATCTCACATAAAACGGTTGATAAATTAAATTTAGAGGGATGTAAAAGGGAGGAGAGAGGAAGTGGGCAAGTCATCCCCCCACCCACCTGTTCGAGACACATTTTTCCACCCAAGACACATTTCAAGGTCAATGTCAAACGTCTCGAAGGTCAAGGTCAAATTGACATTTTGCAAGGTGACATTTTGCAAAAGCGTTCTACATGAAGACATCGTCGTCATCCATCTATACGCCAAAATTTGAAGCTTCTCACGCACGCAAGCACAGTGGAGCCAATATTTTTACGTTCCTAACCTAAAAATAAATAAAAAATGCGTCTCCCGCAAAATAAAATTGTTGTGAAGGGTTAGGGCGACCCTCTAGAACCCCCCCAATAAACTCACATTCTTTCTAGCGAGGCGGCACATTTCTAAATCCAACTCGACCGTGACGAACTGCGCAAGTGCTCCAGCAACCCGGCCAAAGGTAGTTGAAGAACGTCGTGTGATTTTAGTCAGTTAGAATCTGATCGACCATCCCGCCATGAGAATGTCCACCACGAGTTTTTCTGGGTTACGTTCGTGTAGCAACGAGGTCTGATCCCTGTGTCTAAATCGATCGTAACCAACTTCTGCCGTCCTTCGCTGCCTTTTATTCTGAAATCCGATGGAACGCTGTCTGATACCGCACAAGAGAAGGCAAACCTATTAACCTCCATCTTTGCTGAAAATCCACGACACTATACGGCCTCTAACATACCTCACTGTGGCTCCGCAATGCCGAAAATCTCAATTCGCCTGAAAGAGGTCCGTAAGGCTCTTTGCAGTCGTGAATAAAGCCGGCGGTCCTGACGGAATACCACAAGAGTCCTAAAAAACTGTGCTCTAGAGTTGTCTCCTGTCTTGACGCGCTTGCATCTCGCATCGCCTCTCTAAAAAGCGGAGCGGTGTCGGAGTCCTGGAAGCTTGCTAATGTGCAGCCAGTGCCCAAGAAGGGTTACCGTGCTGATCCTGTTAACTACAGATATAGACCAATCGCCATAACCTCCATACTATGTAAGTGATGGAAAGGGTTCTTAATAATAACCTGCTAGCATACCTGAAAGAAAATGAGCTCCTCAGTGACCATCAGTATGGCTTCCACCGTGGTTGATTAACTGAAGATCTTCTTGTGTATATCACACATTGCTGGAGCGAGGCCGTTAATAGACACGGCGAAGCCCTTGCGGTGTCCCTTGGTATATCAAAGGCTTTTGACAGGGTCTGGTATGCTGGTTTATTGGGTAAGCTTCCTACATTCGGCATCCCTGCTGACTTTCACAACTGGATTTCTGACTTCCTGAGTGAGCGATCGATCAAAGTGATCATAGATGGCCGCTTATCTGATCATATGGCTATTGATGCCGGTATTCCTCAGGGGTCTGTTCTTTCTGCGACGCTATTTCTGCTGCAGATCAATGACTTGCTACCGCTTGGTGCTGTCAGGTATGCAGACGACAACACAGTCTCGGAAAGATACCTGTCTACTGCAAGAGCCAATAGAGAGGAAATAGCTACTCTTAGAGAGGTCATGGTGGTGCGAATGAATTTGATCTTAAATCTCCCTTAAGTTTCCCAATGGGGCGACGACAATCTGGTCAAATTCAACGCTCAGAAAGAATATTGCACAAAATCATAATAATATATACAGTAACTTCGGAATGATTGAATTGGTACCTATTGTATTTGAATGAAACAGTATATTATGCCCATTCCTTTTTAGGGTTCCGAACGTCCAAATGCAAAAACGAACCCTTATAGGATCACTGGTGTGTCTGTCTGTCCGTCTGTCACAGCCAATTCGCTCCGAATCTAATGAAACGAATTAAGTTGAAATTTGGTACTCATATCTATTTCTGTGACCCAAAAATAGTTTTTAACTTAATAAATTAATGAATTTTGAATACATATAGAGGCCAATTTTGTGGGGGAAATAAGAAAATTTAAAAAAAAGAGGTGATTGTACCATGTGACATAAAAGGGCTTTCTGTGAGGTTCTCAAACATATTTTTTTTTATAATTTTATATATTTATTAATTAATTTTATATATTTAATTATTGTTCTATAGTTATTTAAGAAAAATAGAGGAAAATTTACCATTCCTCCCCACATTATCTCGAAAACTAATGAGCCTAAAATTTTGAAAAAACTACAGAAAAGAGTTCCATACTTATATATTACAGCTATCTTATTGCGTAACACAAAGACATTTTGACAGTTCAACAACATTCATATATACATTTCTTTTTCGAACTGAAGTAATGGGTTAACAATCTGTTTCAAAATGATTCAGATTGTGATTGATCGTGTATTACGTAATTAGGGTATAGGTAAACCTATAAGAAGTTTATGATTTTAAAATTACATGGCCAATTGTGTGTACAAACTTACATTTGCAGTTGGCATGTATGGGAGAACACGTTTTTCAACTACAATGTTAAGTTTGTTCTTGGGATAAAGTCATCCCAACTACGGAAACCTACATTGTGCGTGGTCCGACACGCACTTGGCCGGTTTTTCATATTATAATCTATTTAATTTCAGACAGCGTTATCAATATTTTTTCAAGAAGTGGCCATTCCTGCTGGGGCTAATGGAATTGCTGCACCGCACTACCGACAGGTACCTATCAGTTATAGCAAGTATATTTTTTTTAAGAATCATCTAAATTCATCTTTTTAAATTCGAAAAATAATACATTGGTTCATCCATACTTATAAATGCGAAAGTAACTCTTATCTGTTACCTTTTCACGCCTTATGGGTATGCGCTAAGGTAGTCCGCAAAATTTAAGTTTTCACGTTTTTTGCAATTTGCAGGACAGTGTCAGGTTGCTTGTGGATCTAATTATGATTCGCGACCGAAACAAATAAGTATTCACAGAATTATAATAATTAGATTAGAATCATCAATACAACTCTCTTCGATCATTATTACCTATAAGTTTGCATTTGCGAAAGGGTCGCTATGCATACGTAGGGTTGTCGCCACTTTCACTCGGCCGTAACTCGTCATTCCTATACATTTTGTATGAATTCATATGAAACGGGTGGCGCAACGGCCGCACCACACTGTCGCCACGCCCGCGCCTCGCCCCCGGACCTCGCCACTTGTGTATGTCCCGCGCCTTAGCTGGTGGGTGGGTGGTCGGTGAACTGGTAAAATGAAAGGCATTGGCATCGATTGCCGTTGTATGTGTGAAGGTGCTTTTAAACGGGCTATACTTTCACAGAAATATTTGGTTATAATACTGTGGCTGGCAACATTTCCAACAATACGAGTATGAGCCTTATTATGCAATACACGACAATATTTTTGAATGATCGATTAACATCCCTTTCTGATGAAACGTGAAGTTACGACATCGCATTATCTTCTGTGATTTCTTTCTTGTTTGTTTTCAATTTTTATATAGATATACTCGTAATTGAAATTTTATATTATTTTGGTTCAATTTTGTTTACAAGGAATTGAAATCACTCATAAACATTCTTGTAAAGTTTTAAATTAAATATTTATCATTATTAATTCTTGGTTTATTGCATCTAAAGTGTCACGCCTATTGAAGCAAGGTAAGGTCGAATCCACAGCCGGTCCTTCTTTTTCGTCTAAAACAATGTAAGCGGTGCGGAGCGATATGTGTGGTTTCGTCAGCCATCATTGCCCGATTGTGTAGCCCGTTTTAGGAGTGTGAATCATGGGTAGGGTTGCCAACTTTTTTATATCAAATATAGTACTATCGTGACGACTAAATCAAAAAAATATGGTAGGTGTTGCAAAAATATTTTCACTGTTTAAATGCATATTTTTTGCTACTATGAACCTTTATAAACAGGTTTTTTTTTAAACTAGGGTTACAAAATACCATTTATTCAGCTTTTATGAGGAATACTGCCCCTATTGCGATCCTCTCGCCATTTTGTATTGAAATAAAAATATAGTAATTATGCCTACTATATTTTTTATTTAGAAATATAGTATTTAGGCTTCTAATGCAGCAGGATACTATATTAAATAGTAGGGTTGGCAACCCTAATCATGGGCCATACTGTTGCAGATATATTGCAACTCAAGGCCCAGGCATAGATTGCTCAGCCATAAATTGTGATAAAATGTTTTTGTGATGGCCGAGCAAAAGTTGCCAATAGTACAACTACACATAGCCCGTTTGGAGGCACCTTTATGCAATTATCTACCCCGCCGCGCCGCCTGTTACGTGGTTAAGTTGGGTTGACGCCTGGATGAAGACGGGCCGATATATTGATGCCGATCCCGTGCAGTGCTTATACGTATGCTTTGACCTTCATTATGACGTTCATTTATAATCTTAGCCAATTTTTTGGCTATTTTTCTCTAAATAACAAATTTATCATTTTATTATTTCAGCAACTGATGACACCATGTAATACTCCAGCTACTCCTCCTAATTTCCCTGACGCACTTGCGGCGTTCTCGCGGCTGTCGACGACGGGCAGCCCAAACAACGCGGGCGGCGGGGGGTGCGCAGGCGCGGCTGCGCCGCCTGTGTCCCCGCTCGCCACGCATCCACCGCCGCCGCCGCCACCACACGTGCAAATGAATATGTTTCCTGGCACTCCAAATCCTCAGACAAATTATTCGTCAATTTCCTGCTCAACTGCCGTAAGTTCTTATTATTGACTTCCAAGTTACAAAAACGATTCATTTCTTAGTTTTTTGTATGCTCATTTCTTTTTCACCACCATTTAGAGAATGAATTCCGGAAGGTTTATTTGATAACACTTTTATATTAAACTATAATATATTATTAATAACTATAATTAAGAAATCACAATGGTTTAGTCAAGTCTTAAAAACTGTGCGAAGCAGAGGCTGAATGAATATCAAGGCGGCCCCCCCTTGTTATTCATAAAAGTTATTTCTCTTACGGCAGAAGTTCAAAGGTGGTGTATAGTAAGACCTCAGGGATTTTACGGATGGCGCGATGTAATGCGTGCGATATCGCATCAAATGGTTGATTCGAATTCCACGTCAACAACAAATATATGTGATCATCTGTGAAAGGCATTATACAAGTAGCGGCACAAATATGTGACATCGAAGAAACACCAAAAGTATTTGACGAAACAAGTGACGCTAAATTGTAGAATACCACATCGGCTTCAAAAAGGTGTGTAACCTCTCAGAATGCAAAAATATCGCGTTATCAAGCTGCAAACTATTTAAAGAAGTGAAATACCACTATGAAAAATCTTATCCCTATTTGCTTTCCCATGGTTATAACGATATAATAATAAACTATCAAAATCGGAACTGCCAATCAATCGTCTTGTAAAAGCGTTATTCAAATGGCATATAGAAAAATCATTATATTCTGCGAATGAGTACTTACAATTTAAAGATTCACAGTAACATCTTATAGTCTAAGATCCGGCTGCGAGATTACTACGAGGGTGACACTGAAAGTTCTTAGAAAATCAAAAACTGAACAAACTAGCAAGTTATTAGTTTTATTATATCTTTTCAAAATAGTGTCCATTTACATCAATACATCGCTGCATCCGATGGAACCACAGAGAAAAACACTTTGCCCACTCATCCTTAAGGGTCTCTTCGACGGCATTTTGAAACGCAGCCACTGCTTCCTCGGCGTCCATAAAACGTTTTCCTCGAAGTTTTTCTTTCATTTTCGGAAATAAATAAAAATCGCAAGGTGCGAGGTCGGGGCTATAGGCCGGGTGACCCAGTAATTCCACGTCTGACATCGCGTCGTTGTTTGCTTGGCGGTGTGCGACGAGGCGTTGTCGTGGTGAAGGAGCATCCTACTGCGAGGTCGTTTCTCCCGAACTTTTTTCAAGACAAGTGGCAAACAATTGTTAGTGTACTCTACAGTAACTGTTTTTCGATCCTGTAAAACAATTTTTGCGTAATGACCTGTCCTTCTGAAGAACGAGGCCACCATCATTTTTCCCACGCTTCGACCTCTTTTCACTTTAGTTGGCAACTCCTCGCAAGGAAACACCCAGACAGCAGACTGTCTCTTAGTTTCAGGATCATACCAATAAATCCAGCTTTCGTCACCTGTACCTAAGTATGTCGAACACAGCATTTGAGTCACCTCCGTTAAATCTTTGAACCATTACACGACACCAATAAACACGACGGGCCTCTGTCAAATTATGAGGTATCCACCGGGCACAAAGTTTCCTGACCGCTAAATGTTCAAGGAGGATTTTGTGCACTTGACCCATACCGATGCCTAAGCTTGTCCGAATCTGCTGATAAGTCACTCTTTTGTCAGTCTATCATACGCCGCACAATACTGATGTTATCTTCAGTCGTCGCCGTAGAACATCGGTGAGTCCCTCACGCAGATCATCGGTGAGATTAGTGCGACCACGCTTAGCCCTTAATTTGGCAAGAGGATTTTTTTTTTAAATTCATGTTTTTTTTCACATTTTCAGCTTTACTAGGAGTTGTTAGGACATGAAAAAATAATTTAAAAAATCCGGTATTACCTCATTTCCTGAAAATGCATGTCCAGTATACTGGACCTTGCCAGGTTTGCCATAAAGTTGTCGATAATTTTGATGTGCTGTATATTACACATTGCCGAATTATTACTTTCTAGGACTTATTTCTATTTTGTGCAAGTGATAAAATAAAATATAATAAAACGAAAAAACAATGACATGTTTCGTATTGTATTATAAAATCTTTATTTTTTATCAATGTAATGAGGAACATTTGACTTATTCTAAGTGAGATCAACAATATAATCAGTCTGAATGAAAAGATACGTAACAATTATTATTCTGAATTTCAGATAAAATAAAAAAATAAAAATATTATATAATCAGTCAACATAGTTAGAAACTTTCACTTACTATGATATTCATAAAAACAATTTCTCTTACGTACTAAACACAGTCTTTGGTTGCACTTTACGCAATAAACATCAGTCTTATTTTTGATGCATAGTTTGCAGCGACCGTATGACTCTCCAAAACTAGGGAAATGGCCAATACTATCATAGCGGACACTGTCATCTGTTCGACAGTTGTTGTTTACAGATATACGAGATCTACTTTTATTCTGTAACTCTCTTGCTAATTGGCACCGAAAAGACTTCAAAGGCATGTGCTTCACTGCCCGATTACTACAATCTCTGCGATAAACTAACCATGCGTTGTTTACACAAATGTCGAGCATTTGAGCAAAGATTGCAGTATACCAACGACGGCTCTTATAGGTAGTCCGGTACAACGCAACCAGCATATCTGCGAGATCGACGCCTCCCATGTGATTATTATAGTGCTTTATAAGCTCTGGACAGTCCACATCAACTCGGGCTTTCATTTCCTTGCTGTACCTCTTTATTTTTCCTACAGGGTAAGCATCAGCGTACGTACTGATTAGAGTGACTACCTTATTGTCGTACCATTTTACTATTGCTATCTTATTGGTATTATCCACGACTTGGCAATAAGAACCTCTACCTTTCTTTTTTAAAGATTTATCACTCATCAGTAGTTTGTCACAACCTTTTAGCCTGTTTTGGCGTATAGTGCCTAAACTAAAGATACCACATTCGTCTCTAAGGTGTATTGCCAAATCTAGAGTCGAGAAATAATTGTCAAAATACACGACGCAGGCTCTTGTCTGTATTGTCTTGCATAAAGCAACGACAACTTTAGCTCCTAAGGTTAAGGTTTCTTCGGCTTGTGAAAACTGGATATATCTAAATGTGTCTTCACCTCCATAAAGCAGGAAGTCATATACAATTCCCGACATGCCTGCTCGGACAAAGTTTTTGAAACCCCATTTATTGGGTTTCATGGGATTATACTGTCTCCTGTTACCCGCCTTTTTGCCTTTATACGGTATGGTCATCTCGTCAATACTATATCTCATTTCCTCTTCGGTGGCCAAGCAATTTCTCCTCACCTTCTCTACAAAAGGTCTTACTTTGAAGTAGCGATCTGAATCTGGACATGAGTTATCAGCAAAATGGATGTATCTGCGTATGGTTTCAAACTTCTTCAGTGACATGATTTCAGCAATAGCTGGGTAGCGTAATTCTTTTGACCAATAATCTACATATGATGGCAAATTTACCACACCCATAAGTAATAAAATGGCAATAAAATCTTTCATTTCGTCCTCAGAGATATTGATGGATCGGCCGGTAACTTGAACTGCATAAAGGTTGGTATTATGTACAATATCTTGTAAAATATCCAGAGAAAAGTATTTCCAAAAATAATCTATAGGCGTGAAATCGACATGTAAGTTATTCTTAAATTCACAATTACTTATTTCGGCTTTGTGCAGGAATTTGCCTTTTTTCCATTTGTAGTCGGTGTGTTTACGTTTTTTGGGCCTGATATTATGAACACGAGAGTGGGTGTTGACATAGCGCCTTCTTTTAGACCTGGTATTCACGGCATTGGGTATCGGTGATTCTTGAACAGACGGTATAGACTGAATGGACGACAAAGTTGGAATATTATCATAATTTACCTGACTGGTCGACGGCAACACTTGGTTGATAATTGGTGTTAGAGGCACTGCTAGTTCTTGATCTTCTGGCTCGCTATTGGGTATCTCATCACCAGAAGCATTATTCCTATCTTCATCGTCTTCGGAAATATTCAAGTTTTCTAATGACGACGGTATAGATGGTGCTTCAGAGGACAAATCGTCACTGTCTTGGCGGCATGTGCTTATAACAACCTCTTCATCCGAACTTGTTTGATTTTCTACATCTGATGAAGCGTTAATTGGCGGCACTAGTGCCAATAACTTTGATGCACGTGATGTTTGTTTGAACACCTGAAAATAATACAAATTGTTAGAAAAAAACATTACACATAATTACTAAATACGCATCTTAGTTTATAAAATCATATTAGCAGTTACTTTTCTAACTAACTGGCAGTGTCCAAAATACTACACATCCCAAAATCGCACTAAAACAGTACCTACTTGGCAATGGGAAATATACTGGACACGCTAATTTCATTGAATATTACGGTAAATCCGTAACAGCTATTATAATTTTAGTTTATGTTCACAAATTCATAGATTTTATAAAATATATTTAGAAAAGATGAGTAATTATTGCATAGTAAAATAACAAATAAATCGGGACTTACCGGGAGCGGTCGCGGCACGTGCTTCCTTCCAGACATTTCGGCGGCGACTAACCCGCAATGAGCACGCGCACCTTACGCGTAATTTTATATACAGTATATTAGTTTACAAATAAAATAATGGAATTAAAATAAATTCAATATAGTTTTAAAAAATTATTGTATATTTTTTTTAAGTTGATGTCCAATATATACCACATTATCGAATTAAGGGTTAAACTCATTAAACCAGTTGTAAATAGTGGCACGAGATGGGGCTTCATCATGAAAGGCCAATCGAAGTCTATCATAACTTACTTAAAGCAAAACGTTGTTGACTTAAATGACATCGAAAGTCATAAAAAATCATTGTACGAAAATTTTCTCGCGTTAAATTCATGCTGACGTGACACAGACAATTTTCAATTTGCCGCCAAATTGTAAACAAATGAATAAAATACATACACAATAATATAGGCAATGAGTTCCATTTTAAAAATTTGAACTTATTTATTTTATATCCTTTAAAAGTGGCCAGATCTAAAAACTTTCAGTGTCGCCCTCGTACGTTCATAGAGTTTATAATCAAAAATTTTTGATATATTTATGAATGGGGGAATATATTTTTGCCGGGGTGCCTATCAAAAAAACACAGACTTATTCCAACATACACAGAAAAAAAAAATAGCTTTGATATCTAAATAATGAATATACGTCATGAACGTATAATTGTCACAAAATGATACCTGTTGACACCTGGCTTCGAAGAGGTTGCGGCCAAGTGTGCAATGGCACCAATAGCTTTTCAAGTTCTTTACATACATTGCTGTGATGTGGATTATATTTTATTTTAATTAAAAATACTTGCGGCCAGATTTTGGTAGGCACCCCGGCAAAGATATATTCCCCCATTCATAGATAGTAAAAAATAGATTTTGATTAAAAACTGACGTAATAATCTCGCAGCCGGATCTGGTACTATTAATATTATAATTTTACAAATAATTGACATTCTTAAATTAATAACTAAGATTTATTTACCAATTCTTTTAGCTTCATTAATTATGGTTTCGTATTACTATGTCGAATGAAAAAACGGAACCCTTATACACGGTGACATTTGAATCACAGTTTTGCTAGAACAAACGTTGTTCAGACCATGGTCTACTACCATTCTACAGTACAGTTGATGCTATAGAATGGTAGTAGACCATGGTCTGAACAACGTTTGTTCTAGCAAAACTGTGATTCAAATGTCACCGTGTAGAATCACTCTTTTGTCTGTCTGTCTGTCTGTCCGTCTGTCACAGCCAATTTGCTCCGAATCTAATAGACCGATTAAGTTGAAATTTGGTACACATATCAATTTCTGTGACCCAAACACGGACGTGTTACGTAAATAAATCAGTTTTGAATGGGGTCAGTTTTAGGAGACAAATAAGAAAATTTCAAAAAATTGGCAGTCATTGGGACTGTCGACAGAAGTGAAAACTTAAAACTTTGGAATAACTGTATTTTATATTTATTTCTTTATGTATTTAGTATTCTCGCTAACGTACTAACGTATATAAGTACTTATCTAAGTAGATGAAATAAATATTCGGAAGTTTTCAAATCGTATTATACTCGAATGAACGTATAGTAATATAAAGTCACTGGTATTAGCGTCATCTAGCGGGTAAAAGTAAAAGCTGTAACTGTACAACTTCCGTCGGTAGTGCTCGCCTGCATATGCTTTATGCTGCTGCCCTGACCAGGGTTTGCTGATAAGGTTTAGAATAGTGAGATTCATTGGTATTTATACACAATCACCAACGCGGAACATTTATGATATTTGTAATGGTAATTGCGACGCCGTCTAGCGGTAAATAGTCGAACTCTCTCGGCGAATAATTCCGAATATTGCACAATACTTCCGAATGCTTTCCGAACGTTATTTCGTGTAAATATTATCGAAATGATAAAGATATCGAAAACTACCTTTTAAAGGTGATGGACCGACGGACGCGGTGGTAAATATTATTTAGGGGAAAGTACGAAATCCACGCGGGCGAAGCCCTAGTTACCTATTGTTCATTTATATATAGGTATATATAAATGAACAATAGGTACGACTGTCAGTCCAGTAAAGAAAAGAAAATAAAACTGCTTTGTGACTAAATAAAAAAAAATTTAATAAAATACTCGTTTCTTTTTTCAGATGTGCAGCGAAAACATGCCAAGATAAATTTGAAGATATTAGTTTAGGAGCATCTATAATTTATTTTTCTAATGGTGCGCAATGTGAGCTGTGGAATTGTGTATGAAATGTATATTACTTTAGTAAACACCCTATAGCAGCGTTGGTTTGCTGGACAATATTTAGGGTGCTGTACTGTAGTCAATCATGTTAAACTTATTACAAAATATCGTATCTACATTATAATTATATATACAGTGGTTTCAAAATGTGCACAATAAATCCTATGAATTGTGTTAGTTTTTGGTAATTGAAATTTATATTGTAATTGTAAAAAAATATTGTAACAGAAATGTAATGTAATCGTAAATAATCATGACTTTAACATACAGAGTGAGAATTTTGCTTTAGCTTCTAAAGTTATCGTCGTACTTCGATAATTATTTTATAGTCGTAATGTGTAATAAAATAATATTGACACCCGCCATACCACGAGGATACCTACATATAATTCTAGTTATTATAATAATTGTTGAAAAATACCCTTTACTTTTCTCCTGAAAGCTACACCTATGTGGTATTATTCACACATAACAGATAAAAAGAGGAGCATTAAATGCTTGTCAACTGTTACCTACCGCCTAGATACGAGTTCGTAAATACGCAACTCGTTATGCATTCTGGATATTTTAGTTGCATTTGCATCGTATGCTTAGATCCTGGATCTGGAAGGATCTGGACGCCCTGATATTTGTGGATAGACCCCCTATAAACCTAATAATAATTAATATTAAAGTATATACAGGATGTTATGCAGACGGTTGAACATACGAAAAAGACGGATCCGTGGGGCCGTCTGCTACGTGTTTAGGCCCAATAACAAGACCCAGCCAGACGGTTTTTTTAAAATTTTATACCAAATTCAAACGTCTATAACTTAATTTAAAAATAACAAAACAGGCAACTTTTTTCAAAAAGGCCCAGGCATTTAAAATTGGCGAATTGTTCTAGTCGTTTTAAAAGAAATTGTGCATATTGCACACCGTTAGAACGGGCATGAACCAAAGATGATTTCCTAAAATTAGAACTGCAGTCACTTAGTTTTTTTTAAATGCAGTTCAAAGTCGGGCTTTCGGTATTTATTTTTAATTTGTTTATAGTTTAAGGGCTCGTATTTAATTTTCTAGCAATAATCTGCGTCAAATAAGAATTTTATAAGATTTTACAGATTCTAGAGATGAAAAAAAAGAATGTTGCCAGTTTAGTTATTTTTAAATGAAATTATTGACGTTTGAATTTTGAACAACGACGAATTACTAATATATTTTTTTTTAATCCTTGTGGCCAGGGTCTTGTTAGTGGGCCTTAAAACGTAGTAGACGGCCCCACGGATCTGCCATTTTCGTATATTCAACCGTCTGCCGATCACCCTGTATATTGTCATTCAGAGGCCCTAACCTAACTAACGGTTTTTACTCACTAGAGATAATCTTAATTCAAGAGAGGTTTGAGAAGTTTTTCTTTTTTATCGTGTTGTTTTTGTGAACTCCAAAATATATTATAACATTATCTACATCACGCGCTTATTCTACGAAAGGTTAGAGCAGAGTGTGAAGAACACCAACATTTTGCCAGTTACGTTTAAGCTACGTTATAAGTAATTAATAATTGTGAATATTTTAATATATAACTTACTCTTAAAAATTACTTTCGTCATCTCGAAAGTATTTTTTTTTTTTTAGATAATTTCAAGGATCACGAAACAACTTCCTTACAGTCTTGTTCGTCAACAGAGCGATGCATGGCATGCGCCTCAGTCACTGTCAAATCATATTTCATGGAAATTATCTAGGTAACTAAGGGTTCGTTTGTTCTGAAGCGGAGACGAGCGGAGCTAAACGGAGACGTGCAGGAATTGACCAATAACAAACAAGACAATAGACGCGATGTGGATTTGGACCATTATGATTGGTTGATTCCTACACGTTTTCTCCCAGCTCCACTCCTCTCTGCCTGTAGAAACACATCCTAATACAGAGTTCTATGTTATATTGATTGGTCAGAAAATAGGGTGTTTGGCGAGACTAATTTACTTACTATGGCTAATTGAAAATATTATGTTTCATTTTAAAGATGGGATAATAAAGACTATACGCATACGTACCTATTTACAATATAAGTAATAAAAAACGATTACACAAAAAAAAGTCATACGATATGAGATTTATTTGTCGTTAACGCCCGGAGTCAATAACACTGAATGGTGTGGAGTTGCTATGGACACTTAGTAGACACCCAACAAACCTAGCATCATACGATCTCGTTACGATAGGTAAACTATAACTTTGATGTGTAGTTACATTTATATACCCAGTCTGAAGGTTTAACCCCCTTTTTTTTTTTTTTTTTTTTGGGTGGGAAATGATCAAATAACTTCTCCCGCTCTGGGTGGAGCGGGAGGGCGTGTCAGACTCTTACTGACTAAAACCCACCCGTGTTCCTTCCGTTGCCTGTACGTTGCCAGGGGCCACGGTATCCCTTTCGGACTTTCCCGCAACCCCGGCAGGCATCGGTCCTATCGGACCCCTTCACTTGCTGACATCTCTTTGAGGCGCGCGTGGAACACAACGCGCCGTCGACCCGGGCCTGGTCCTTATCGGACGGCGAGCTACCCATTGCTCACCGTCCGCAAGCCCGCGCCTACGGTGGCCGGGAATCGGCCTGCGATTCCCGACGCCCGGGGCGTCTCCTGCGGCGGCTAGGGGCGTGAGGGCGCGAAATTTGCCTCTCCCTCACGCGTTCTGCCTCCTCCTTCGCGAGCATTACTGCTTCGCAGAAGGAGGTGACGGCCTCCCATGCACTCTCGCTCTGTACCATGGCCTGGACCAGGGCCGGACGCGAGAGATCCCCGCCGCCGATCGCTTCCACGAGGACACGGCGATGCTCTGCCCAAGCCGGACAGACCTCCACCGTATGCTCAACCGTGTCCTCCGGGCGATCCACGCAATGATGACACCCGGGCGTTTCCTCCCGCCTGATACGAAAGAGGAACCTCCCGAAACAACCGTGTCCGGTGAGGACCTGCGTTAGGCGGAAGGTGAGGACGCCGTGGCGTCTCTAGCCACTCCTCAAAGAGGGGACTTATCGCCGCAATAGTGGCGTGCCCAGGGGATAACCCCCTTGAAATACAACCGGGGCCCAGTTACCAAGCACTCAAATGTTTTGACAAAAACAGGTCATTATTCGACACAAGTGAAGTATCGAGCGATTTCGAACCATGTGCGATGTATCTATTAGGGCAAGATTCACAGACCAGACCGCACGGTCATATTCGTATGAAACGCTTGCTCACATTCGCTTAAACGAATACGAACATTATGTGGGTTCGAATAAGGTTCATATTTGTAAAAGAAGATTCCCAATAACAAGGTATGGTTGATACATACCTATTGTCAAACACCCTATTGAATACGTATAAAATATTGCCATAGTACGGTTCGCGTCAAATAACTTTGCCGCTCTGAAGTAGGCTACAAATGACTGCGCGGTAGTCAATCTTACTTAAAAAACAGTAGCGCGCACGCGCAACCTAACTTCAGAGTGGCAAAGTTTTTTGACGCGAACTGTAAAAAGCCTTAGATGAGTAGGTATTGTGTACCTACCTATATAGCAGATGTTCTATTTCTTTGTGATACCGGTCGATAGCGGTACGTGAATACATACGGGCGCGATTACTTGTTATTTTTGACGTTGAAAATAAAGTTGTTATAACATAACAACGTAGGTATTATAATAGTGAAAATGTAGGTACTAACTACGTCTTGGTAAATGGAAGGGATGTCTTTAGTAGCCATAGCATTTTTGCACCTGTATGTTTTCTCAATGTTGATAATACATATTTTTTTATTTTATAGTGTTATTTCATATTGTCTTATTTTTATAAGACACTAATTTGCTTTTTCGGCTGTCACGAATAAAAATGATTGTATTATGGATTTGTTTTATACGGCAATATCTCTCAGAAATTCTTCTAAGCTAAGCTCACATACGACTACACGAGTGATCCTAGAAGGGTTTCGTTTTTTCCTTTTGAGGTTCGGAACCCTAAAAAGCAGTTTAATTGCAATAAGTAGTCTTTTGGCGTTTCTCAGGGGGAAAATTAGGGAATTTTTGAGTAAAACAATGGTTTACACAGAGAAAACGTTTATTTAGTCACTTGTGTTACCTCCAAGAGCATTTACGACGGCCATCATGCGGTTCGGCATGGAATTAAATGGATGCTAAGATGACGTGCTGTGGATTGTTCTCCCATGCTTCCAAGATGGCATTTTCAGCTCCTGCAAAGAACACGCCTTTTCAGCACACCCATAAGTGCTCAGCCTAGTCAATATTGACACAAAAAATGCAAACGCGCATGTAACTACAATTTGTTTATATGTTGTTAGGTCCCCTGAGAATATTTTATATCCAAGTTTGCAACCCCGAAAACATTGCGCTACTTCCATGGGGTCGAAATTCTGGCACATGCTTCAGTTTTTTAGGTATTATTGTTCAATATTTTTCGAAACAAGCTAAATTTGTTATATGTTGTTAGGTCCCCTGAGAATATTTTATATCCAAGTTTGCAACCCCGAAAACATTGTGCTACTTCCATGGGGTTGAAATTCTGGCACATGCTTCAGTTTTTTAGGTATTTTTGTTCAATACTTTTCGAAGCAAGCTAAATTTGTAAGTCTATTGATTGCGAAGATACGGCTAGTCAAAGGTGAGCATTTTTTCAAGTGTTGTTTTTCGATTTAGGGTCATTTGCCAAGACACGTACCGGCTAAACTACTAGTCAAGTGTTTAACAAGAGAGATGATGTTGATCCCCTTACCATATTCCAAAGGGTCTGCGTGACAATAAAACAATCAGATGAACAATGAAGCAGCATTTTGCGTATGAGCTAGCACCGTATCTCTTTTCGGAAGCGTCAGAATGACTGCACCAAGAGAGATTTTGGAAGATCGAGCAGTACCAAGTTTTTGTGCCTATTTGGTACCAGACATCAAATAATTGGTACCTCGCTATTGAGGGAAAACTATGACGAAGAAAGTGGCCAGCCATTCTGACTTCAGAATGGCTGGACCAAGTCAGTTTCACCTTGTTGTAGGCGTTATATCTAGTTCATCTTTTCGTTATAATTTAGTACCTCATTGGTACCTATTGTATACATACTATGGTATACATTTTTCTTACATTTTTTCGATAAGCCAAACAAAAGTTATACATAAAGAAGTTTTGCATATAATCTGGGCCACGTCGGTTTAACCTCAATCATGCCTAAATCAAATTATTTATTTCTTTGCAAACATGGGTATAGTACACCAGTGGCGTTCCTTTCATTAAAGCCGAAAAGCCCGGCTTGCCTTCAAACGTGAGCCCACAAACAAAAAGAAAACTACACCTGTAAACTTTTATAGCAACCAAGTCAATTATTAATGTCGCAAGAATCGATAGGAATTAATAAAATTAAACTTGCGCTGCACTGTGTCAGCCGCGCGCTATAAAAGCTACGATGCCAGATTTACGTACTCAAAGAATAATATTTGAATTCCGCGCCGTAAAAAAAAAGGTCAGCGTGGTCACGGCAACAAGAAAAATAAAATAAGACTATATAATGTCAAACGGAAACAAGACAAAGTATGTGAACCACGATCACAATAATTATGTCAATCAAAGTAACAGCATGAAAATCGTCAATCGTGTAATAAGTTTTTTAAAATTTCGTTTAATTTTTAATGTAGTCATATTTTTTATAATATTATTACATTACTCTATTACGAGGGTGACACTGAAAGTTTTAAGAAAATTTAAAACTGAAAACAAGCAATATCTTTTCAAAACTAGCAATATCTTTTCAAAATAGTGTCCATTTACATCAATACATCGCTGCATCCGATGGGACCAGTGAGAAAAGTACTTTGCCCACTCGTCCTTAGGGGTCTCTTCGACGGCATTTTGAAACGCACCCACTGCTTCCTCGGCGTCGTAAAACGTTTTCCTCGAAATTTTTCTTTTATTTTCGGAAATAAATAAAAATCGCAAGGTGCTAGGTCGGGGCTATAGGGTGGGTGAACCAGTAATTCCACGTCTGACGTCGCCAAGTAGTCGATTGCTTGGCGATGTGCGACGAGGCGTTGTCGTGGTGAAGGAGGACCCTACTGCGAGGCCGTTTCTCCCAAACTTTTTCCAAGACAATTGGCAAACAATTGTTAGTTTACCACTCTGCAGTAATTGTTTTTCGATCCTCTAAAACAATTGTTGCGTAATGACCTGTCCTTCCGAAGAACGAGGCCACCATCTTTTTTCCCACGCTTCTACCTCTCTTCACTTTAGTTGGCAACTCCTCGGAAGGAAACACCCAGACAGCAGACTGTCTCTTAGTTTCAGGATCATAACTTTAAAGCCAGCTTTCGTCACCCGTAAGTATGTCGAACACAGCATTTGAGTCACCTCCTCTTTGAACCATTTCACGACACCAATCAACACGACGGAGTTTTTGGGCCTCTGTCAAATTATGAGGTACCCACCGGGCACAAAGCTTCCTGACCGCTAAATGTTCATGAAGGATTTTGTGCACTTGACTCATACCGATGCCTAAGCTTGTCCGAATCTGCTGATAAGTCACTCTTTTGTTTCTATCATACGCCGCACAACACTGATCATCGGTGAGATTAGTGCGACCACGTTTATACTCATTAAACCAGTTGTAAACAGTGGCACGAGATGGGGCTTCGTCGTGAAAGACCAATCGAAGTCTATCATAACTTTCTTGTCGACTTAATGACATCGAGTCATAAAAAATCATTGTACGAAAATTTTCTCGCGTTAAATTCATGCTGACGTGACAGAGACAATTTTCAATTTGCCGCCAAATTGTAAACAAATGACAAATTAATAAAATACATACCTACACAATAATACTGGCAGTTTCATTTTCAAAATTTGAACTTATTTTTTTATTAGGTATATCGTTTACAAGTGGCCAGTTATAAAAACTTTACTTAACGCCCTCGTACTTATATATATGAGTGGGGCAATGCCAAAAAAACTTTTTTGCATTAACGCGGTTTTACATTTTATTTGTCATAATTTGTCCGTATTAGATTTTTCCTGACCTCTGATAATTTTTTTAATAGATGTGGGTTACACTTCACAAACAAAGCCGATTCCATGTTAAAAAAAATAACGATTTAAAATAGGGAAGACGGCTATCTTAAGACCGCACATTGACCTGATACATCGCTTTTGCAGTCGAAATACCAGCTCACTATCAGTAGACTGCCCCCAGAAAATAATGCAGTAGGTAAATAATGTAGTTGTAGGCGTTATAATTAGTTCCTCTTTTTGTTAAAATTTTGTATCTCGAAAAAGTACCAAATTAATATGAATAAAAAAACAAATGTTGAGGTTCAACAACATACTTATCTTTTTTTCATTAAACCAAAAATTTACACATAGAAGAAGTTTTATAATGTATAGAAGCCATATAATGTTTATATTACTTGGCAAATGACCCTAATTTGATAATTTTCCTCTTTTTGGAAAAAAATGTCTATCTTTGACTAGCTGTATCTCAAACTCAAATTTAAAACATTAATTTCAATTAAACCGACTCTTAGACAGTTCAAGTGCCTGTAAATACAGGCACTTGAACTGTAAAAGAGTCTGTCAGTTAGTCAAAGTTGAAGCCCATTCCAAAACGTATAAGGAGGAGAACGGTCTCTAAGGAGAAGAACGGACAAGAAACTCCAAGGACACTCTTTAAAATATAGATATTAAAAAATCCTGGGTACATTATTCTTGTTGCTTCTCTAAGTGAGAACAACGTAAAAAAAACAAAAACAATTCAAAATATAAGATTAAACATAACCCCTGGCAGATGACCAGTCTCAAACATATCTTCGCAACCTTTGCGACTTAGAGTGCTTGGATTGGGCTCAGATTGTATCAAATTTTGCTGTCTTCACAAAAATATAGAACAAAGATACTTAAAAACACATCCTCAAGGTATTTAAAAAAAAAAAACTAAAACAAATGCCAGAATTTCGCAATTTTTCGAACACAATGGGAGTAACAAGGTTTTCATGGTTGCAAACTTGGGTATAAACTACTCTCAGGGGACCTAACAACATATAAAACAATCGTAGTTAAATGCGCGTATGTTTGATCTTGTTATTGACTGGGCTATATTGGATTCATATAAATGCTTCTTGCTGGCCAATCCATTACTGCGATACTAACGTCATGCAGGTATTCTCAAACAATTCTTGCAGTGTACGCCCTTGCATTATCCTTCCTAATCCTAACTATCCTATTTTACTATATATACAGTGGTGGTCATATAGTTAGAAACACATAGTGACTTGGTAGTGTTAATTACTTTTTATGTTATTATTGCAATTAATTGGAGCTAAAAGATTCATTAACCACATTAAAATGTACACTCGTAACTCTTTTTAAAACGATCAACACTCTGTTAACTAATAAAAAATACTTAAAAATAAATTATAACTTGGAAAAAATTATCAATATCTTTAGTACTGGCACTAATTAGACAACTAATGAGAAAAACAAAGTATAACTTATGTTCCAAAATTGTATTTTGAAGCTGTAGCTTAAAAATACAATTTTAGAACATCTTTCATAATGTCGTCACATTAGTCAGTTTACCGCCTTTTCTTATTCATTTAGTTAGGTTACATTCTGAATGATTTAATTATCAACAACAAGAGCTGTGATACAGCAACAAGAAAAATTATTGTGAATTTTCATTTCAAACGATACCTATAAGCTTACAGAAAAATTGCCGCTCACTTACGAGTGTTTTGTGAAGACGGTGTTTAACGCCATTGCACATTACAAACAGCATAGAACAACTCTGACCCCTTCAAAGGTTCTAATGTTATTCGAAAAGAAGTATTTTCACAGGACGACTCTCAAAACGTGTCCGCAAGACTAGTCCGTTGGCGGTTCGTTAAAGAGAAATTGTTTGGAAGACTTGCTAGGAAAGTACCACTTCTTATCAGGTAACATAGAGAAAATCCATGGTCCATTCCTCTTTTTAGTTTATATTAATGATTTACCCCAATTATTTCAAAATCAACCGAAGATGGTGTTATTTGCTGATGACACATCATTGATCTTCAAAATAAACCGACGCGGACGGTCACAAAATCTTGACGACGTGAATACCTTTATTGTTCAGGTCCAAGATTGGTTTACGGTAAATAATTTGGTACTAAATAATAAAAAACCAAATTCATTAGATTTAAATTACCAAATGTTAGAAGTAGCGAATGTGACATCATATTGAATGGAGAAAAACTGGAATTTATTAATCAAACAGTTTTCCTAGGAATCACGCTAGACGAGAAGTTACAATGGGGACCCCATATAACATCTCTCGCGGGGCGGCTAAGTTCAGCCGCTTATGCTGTTAGAAAGATAAGACAGTTAACAGATGTAAAAACCGCGCGTTTGGTCTATTTTAGCTACTTCAACAGTATAAAATGCCATACGACATACGACTGTGTGGTCGGGCTGCTGACATATATCTGACATATATATATCATAGCTAAGTAGGCTCTACAAGTTAACGAGTAATAATCGGCCAACTTACATTTGTAGTTGCAAAAACATGTTCTCCCAAACTTTCCGTATGGTAGAACATGTTTTTCAACTACAATGTTAAGTTTGTTATTGGGATAAATTCATCCCAACTACGGAATCCTTCATTGTGCATGGTCCGAGACGCATTTGGCCGGTTTTCTCTTTTCAGTTATGTGTTTTTGCAGTCGGGTTTTTTAGTTTTGTTTAATAATTAACTTTTTTGAGTTAATATAATGGTAGGTAGCATCAATATTAAGGTCATTTCCCCTCCGTGGCCTACTTTAACTTTCCACCAAGTTTGGGTACTGATTAACAAAATTGAAAATTAATCTATTGAGAAGATTCAGATTCTGGGTCAACAACTTCTGGAATAACTTCTTGGATCTTTTTGGCCTCTTGGTTATTTGATATCTCATCCAACAATGTTGTGTTGTAATTTATTTCAAGTTCCTCATTACTTTCTATTGGGCTTATAATATTTGAATGCTTGCTCCTTTTAAATATAAGCTAGAAAAAAATATAAATCATTATAAAATTTAAATACTGGGTCAAACGGTTACGCTAAAGTTAGAAACCTGATTTTTGACATTAGTTGTAGTTTAAAAAAAAAATGGGTTTATAAACTTGAAACTTTGCACGAATGCGTACTTAAGTAAATAAAAAGTTTTGCGTTATTAGTTTTTCAAAACTGTAGTCTACAACTATACCACTATATATATATACAACGTTATAAATAGTATATGCGAAACCTGAATATAGTTTGTTCAGAATAAGTAACTGAATCGATTCCAATAATTTTTATACCATGTTATATTTTGTCCCAAAAATATTTAAAATAGGTTACAAGTTGGACACCGAGCGGCACTTAGTACCTATCCGCAATAATACGCGCACAACACAGGTCACGGCAGGTCGTAGCGGCATTAGGCGGTAGGCAGCGCGGGCGCACAGCGGCGCGGGGGTAAAACAACCCCTTCAGTCGCCCGGGTGCTACAGGCTGACGCGCACGTGTTGCGCTCCCCGCTCCCGTTTGCGAGCGCGCGGTCGCCGTGCGTACAGTTGTGTTATTGTGTTTCGCTTAATCGGGTGTGAAAAGTATCATTTAACCATGTCTTTTCAATACACAAACGTCCAGTATACAGAGATGGTACGTACACTAGCGGTTTGTGGTGATAACGTGTCGTTGGCAGTGCGGCGGTACGAGGAGCAATTTGGCATCAGAGTGTCGTGGAATACAATGCTTTCCACCTTTTTTATACGTCTATGTTTCCGCCACACAAAGATCAAGGGAGTACGGTACCTTTCGGCCTCCGACAGCCGTTGATAGAGGAGTGAGTCGAATTCCTACCACAGTGATTAAAAGTCAATTATTGTAAATAGTGATGATTAACATTTTTAAACACGCCAAGATGGTTACTTGTAGTAAGTTATTATTTGTACCTACAACCTGCTGTGGCTATGTAATTTGATATTTAATACTTTTCATCTACTTTGAACTTTAAGTGGTTGGCATAAGGTGTACCTTATGCCAACCACTTAAAGTTCAAAGTAGAAAACTGAGTGATAAACTGAAGGCATTGACTTCAGTTTATCACTTACGGCTACATTTACGAATAAAGTACATAATAATATCTACCTACACTTGACCATTATGACAGTCCAAAGCCTGCAAGTGTGATGGAAAATGTTATCACCAGTTAATTACGATACAATTGCCGTGGGGTTAGGTACCTACTACCAAACTATTATCAATGAGCGCAAGACGGCCTTGGAGGCGCGCGCGCGCGGGGGCGCCGCGCGGTGACCATGTTTTTGTACGGACAACCAGGTAACAAAACAAGCTTATAACTTTGTGATTTTTCATGGTACAGTTTTGAAATTTTGTACATAGATTCTTTTCATAAAAATACTAGACAGGTGTTTCGGGTTTCGCATATACTAATTATAACGTTGTATAAATAGGGGTTGCGAGTGTGTTAAAATTTCTAGGAATAAGAGGGAGAATCATTCGATTTTGTATGCGGTTTAGGTGTGAAAGTGATAGAGGTTTAAACATAGGTAGATACTAAGATGAGTTTATAAAATAGCTTACCATATTATATTAGGTAGGTACTTATAACCTAATAAAAAGGTAATTCTATTTAAGTATTATATTATTTCCAGTGTTTTTACAGTGTGGCGATTAGGTTATCACATTAATTGAAACCACGTATTCTAAATTAGGTTTTTTTAACATACATAATTAATAAAAATTAACATTCTAGCCGTGGGACATTTTTTTCCATTTTTGTATTTAACAACATTATAAAGCAACAAAGATAAAGAAATCACCTGACCAATACTAGTAGGTCAAAGCCCCGTGGCCGGCGAAGATAGGTAGTTCAAACGGTGCCATTCAGAATGACTTGGAATACTAATAATTACAAAAAACGTAAACAAATCAAGCGAAAAGTGTCCTTACGGCTGACAGTTTAAGGCGTTCTCTATGCGCAAAACTAAAATATATGGGACCTCAGCGAGGGAAAGAAAAAAAAATCTGCGAAAAATGTACTTACTGCTAATGATTTAAGGCATAAATATCTATGCACGAAATTGACGGGGTAAAGGGGGTGCGTGTCATCAAAATTCGTATTTTTACGGCGGACACGGGCATGTGCGATTGTGACCAGCGTTGCCAGGATGTTATTTTTGTAACATTTTACGTTACTTTTGACCCTTTCATGTTACCTCCATCTTACACAACTCAAAATGTTACTTTTACGTTACTTTTAGGACGTAATAAAAAATATTTATTGTCCAGGAAACAAAAAATAATCTTGGAAAGGAAGCCAAGAAAATTTTCGTTCGTCCTGTTTATTTAATACTTCAAGCACAGAAATGTACAGAGGCGGACTTAATGCCATAGGCATTTTCTACCAGTCAACCTTTGGGTGATGCAGAGACAAACAGTGGTAGGCGCAATTACGAGAAATTGAGGATTTTTTTTAAAGTAACTATAAAGATACACATATACCTATTACAAACTATACATATAATATATATGCCTAATTATATAAATATAAGCACAAATAAATATACATAAATACACGAATATACTAGAACAAATAAGACAAACAATGGGAAAACATTAACGTTGTGAAGCAACCAGCTTCTTACGAATGTGCTCGCGAACTTTAACTTTAAAGGATAATCGGTTGGTTACCATCCTGATTTCCTGGAGGAGCGCATTCCATAGAGATAGACTGAACGAAGAAGGAATAACGAATGAAGTCTGTGCGGTAAGTGGGACATTGAAGAACGCGATTATTTGATGACCGTAAATTTTTACTGTGGTTGTCACAAATGTACTGAAAGTGGGGGGCTAGATAACTAGGGGAAGTGGGTGAGTCAAGAAATGAATTCAAGGTGGTAAGCGCCCTTTGCTCTCTGCGTTGGCGTATGGGCAACCACTTTAGAAGCGATCGATGCGCAGAAACATGATCATATTTACGCAGATTGAAAACGAATCGAATGCAGTTATTGAGAAGACGGTCAAGTTTGTCAAGGAGATCTGCATTCAGGTCATAGTAGCACACATCACCATAATCGATGACAGGGAAAATTAAGGACTGCACAAGCATTGTCTTCGTACTTCGTAATTTTTCAGTCGGTACGGAGCCCGCAGCGTTCCAGTTACCTTCTAGCTAACCCTCGCGACTTGAGTACGCCAGTTCAGAGTACTATCAATGTGCAAGCCCAGGTCCTTCACGTCTGTACTAAATGGGACGACCGTACCATTGAAGAGAACTGGTGGAAAGGTTGTACCATCCACCTTACTCATACTCCGAGAACTTCCGATAATGATCGCCTGACACTTGTTTGGGTTTACTGCTACGCCAAATCGATCAGACCAGGTTTTTATGGCTATCAAATCCCTGTTTAATTTGTCGATAGCGTAGAAATTTTTTCAACCCTCCCTTGGCAGTACAAATGCAAGTCATCTGCATACAGATGATACGCACACTGAAGCTCGGAAGTTATAAGATTGATAAATATAGAAAACAGAAGAGGAGAAATAATAGAGCCTTGTGGAACGCCAGTTTCCAAATCACACCAGCATGATGTAGGATCTCCAACATGAACGGACTGCTGACGTTCCTAGAGGTAAGAGGAGAACCATTCCAGTGCCTCGGGAGAGACCATAACATAGGACAGAATGACTAACAGGATATCGTGACTGATGGTATTAAAGGCATTCGAAAAATCGACCAGTACTAGTGCAGTAACTTTGGTGTCTACTACTCCTGCCCTTATATCGCCAGTCACTTTAAGAAGGGCGGAAACAGTGCTGTGCCCGGGCCTAAACCTAGACTGAAGAGGGTTAATGAGAGTTACGATGAACAAAATTTGAGAATTGTTTGTGCACGCAGGCCTCGAGCACTTTGGATAGGAAGGGAAGGATAGAAATGGGGCAGAAATGGGTAGGAAGAGAAGGATTAGAAACCTTAGGTAACGGACGAACGTAGGCTTTGCCCCACAGGGAAGGGAATACTGTGTATAGGGAAAAATTTACAATGTGTAATCGCGGGTAGGAGATGATCCAGAATTGTAATGATCATACCACGGGTGATATTGTCACATCCCACCGCTTTTGATTTAATTGATGTGATGATTTTTTTTATCTCTCCCGGTTCAACTGGAATGAAACTGAAAGGATTAACATGGGGACGCGTTAGACCAGAAATTAGGGAAATAGTTAGTTGTTTGGTTAGACGATCCATGGTAGAAACAGTGGAGATATGACGGTTAAGATCGTCCAAGTCAATTGAATTAGGAAGGTTTAAATGTCGCGGTTTGCCGATACCAAGAGTTCCAAGAAATTTCCAAATATCGGCAGAAGAGGAAGAATTGATAGTATCTAGAATGTGGTGGCGTTTAGCATTGCGTATCATCTGATTACATCTATTCCTTGCAGCTTTGAATGTTGATGTTCATGTTGTAATGTTGAAGTTCAAAAATGCCTTTTTTGTGCCTAATTGAAATAAATTATTTGACTGACTTTGAATAGTGTCCAGTTCGCATCAGTGCGATCCCTTTTAAATTTACGGAACGCACGGTCCCTACGTCGCATTGCCATCTGTATTCCTCTTGTCATCCATGGTGCAGGTGGGTGTTTTAATTTCACTTTTTTGACGGGAGTATGGGTGTCATAAAGTTTAACCACAACATCATTGAAGATCGTAACCTTGTCATCAACTGAACTAGCTTCCGTTATGGGATCCTAATCGCCCACAGACGCATCTCCCTTGAATTTCTCAATATCCATCCGCGCAAAACAACGCCTGTACAAAACCTTGGGTTTGAGTTTGGGAGGTTTCAGGATATATGAAAGGAAAATCATGTCATGATGAGAAAATCCAGGAGCGGCATGTTGACCATGGGAGGAAACGAGGGAAGGATTCGAGCCGACAGTGTTACGATGAGTAGATTGGAGCGGCAGCACGTGCAGACTAGCCGACTCAATAAGATGGAGGAGCTTTCGGGATCGAGGAGAGTTGTGGGCAAGGAGGTTTGTGTTGAAATCACCCATGATGATGTGATGTGGATACTCCGAACCCAAAGATTCAAGTACTGATAGGAATTCAGTGTAGTAATCAACAGTGGGAGGACAGTAGACCACACCAATAATGGTTTTGGCTCCTTTGACACAGACTTCAAGGAAAATAAACTCAGCAGAAGCAGAATAGTGTGAAGAAGAAGTAGCAAGTATTTTATAAGGAAAGTCACTGCGAAGGTATATGGCCACACCACCCCCTCCTTTACCAATCCGATAATTCCGTATCAGCACGAAACCAAGTCCAAGTCCTGTTGGCGCACTTGATTTTGTGACCTGACACTGACACAAATTGACTGCCGCGCCGCGACGGACGACCGCGCGAAAATCTGTCACTTCGAAGTATCGCATTTTTTCTAAATCTTCACCCCACTTACTCAGGCGAGCGAGCGAGCACCTAGTGGTTTCCGTGTCAGTTCAGTTCATTTTGTCTTTGATTTTTTTGTATTGTAGTTTTGTGTTTTGTCTGTAAGAGCTATACTCTCTGTGATTCAACTTTGGTTGGATCTGGATGACCAAAGTTGAAACGAAATAAATAAAACTCGATCAACAACTAATAAAGCTACATATTGTGTTACAGTTCATACGAAATCAGACGCTTTTAATGTTCCTTTTTGTGTTCTGTTGTGTTCTCAAGAAACCTCGTATCAATTTCACGTCATCAGAGAATATCGATATGATTTTGATTTATGGAGTGCTATCAAAACGCAGCGCTGGCGTTACGAACATACCGAGAGAGGAAACACAATAATACCACACGTGTAGGTATATCCTACAGATTTACGGATGTTTCCACGGGCAGTTCAAAGATTACGTGATTGATTACCATAAAATTTGTGTTGAATTGTTGATACCACCGTCCCGCGCGTGTTTAGTACCTACATACGCAAGTACCTACCTCCCACTGTTCCTTGGCGTGTGCATCGCCAAGCCGTAGCCGCCCGGGCGCCGCGGCGCGGCGGCGTTGCCGCTTTCAAAGGTCAATAAACTAATAGTGTCAAGGGGTGGTTTATTTTGTGCCAAATTTTACGCTATTTAGTTCGCTTATTTTATTATTTTAACAGACTGATAACACCTTGTTATAACCGCTGTACTATTTAATGTGATAACCTAATCGCCACTCTGTATAAGTACTTATTTGGACTATTGATTTTGGTTGAACACTTCTACAAAGAAAAGTAAAAAGTAGGTATCTACTCACCTACTTACCTAATTATTTATGTTGCTTTCCATAAATATCGTAAAGCAAAAACATTTTTACAAAGTAAACTGAATAATATGTACCTAGTCACAAGTAGATAACTACTTACGCGGAAATATTCCCGCAGAGTAGAGAGTAGAGAATAATAAACTTGATTTTATTAATGAACAGCCGCGAGGCTCGTGGGCGAGCGCTGGCATCGCGTCACCGAGCGACTAACGAGGGAAGTTCGCTATTTACAGTTCTACTCTTTCCCGCTAGATGGCGTTACTACCGAAGTTTTGCAACGATAGTCGCGACCCGTGCCAGCATTCCCAGGCCTCATCGGATCAATGGTTTCCAAGGCCTGTCAGCCTGGCCTGGCACGATCTGGCCTGTGAGAAAGCGGGCCGTGGGACCGCAGCATAACATGTCAAACTTGGGTGGCTCTTGTGTAATATAGGCGGACCCGGACGCGTAAATACAAAGACGGATTCAACGCAGACACCCATAGTATTATTTCCGTTAGATTATAAACTGTCGAAAATTTGTGAACTTTATGAAATAGGTTAGGTTAGAACTGTGACCAACCGACTTCCACGTTGTTCGCAGGTAGGATCAGGTAGATCAGCTACACTGCTGCTCCATACAGAAGTGCGATGGCTGTCTCGGGGTAAAACTTCAACAAGGCTAGGTATTTGAACTTAGAGCCGAGTTACAAAATTGTTTCTTTCAGCAGATACTTCTTTTAATTTGAAGGACCGTTTGTATGATAAAACTTGGTTGTTCCGATTGTCTTTTATGGCGGATATCTTTCAAAAACTGAACGAATTGAATTTATCATTGCAAGGTAAACAGACAACAGTGTTTCAGGCCTATAACAAAATAACTGCCTTCAAAAGAAAATTAGATTTTTGGATTATTTGCGTTGGCAAGAAAGAAATAAAAAGCTTTACGTCACTCAGTGAGTTTGTTAGCGATAACGACTCAGAAATGTTTCAAGATGATGTGTTTGAAGAATTGGTCCAATATCTCAGTTCGATGCGCGCATCTTTTGAAAAGTATTTTCCCGAAGAACAGAATACAAAAATGAAACTGAATTCATGGATTCATAATCCTTTTTTACCCAACTTGGAAAAGCCCGAAAGTATGTCAAACGAGATATTATATATGAATCTCTTTTAGAAATGTCATCAGACACAATTATGGAGTCACTGTTCAAAACGACGCCTCTCAACGATTTTTGGAGCAGAATCCGTGATGAATATCCAATGCTTGGCAAAATGGCTCTGAATATTCTTCTCCCGTTCCCAACAACATATTTGTGCGAAACAGGATTCTCAACCTATGCAGCCACGAAAACAAAATATCGCAATAGACTGGACGCCGAACCTGATATGAGACTTCAACTGTCTTCTATCAAACCTGATATCAACCAATTGATAAAAAATAAAAAAAACAGTTTCATACCTCCCATTAGTTAGATTTTTTCTTTTTTAATTATTAAAAAGAATACACTTTTAAAAACTATTGTTTTATTGTAGGGTTCCATCAAGTATTTTGCTTGCCAAAAGGGTTCCGTCACCAAAAAAGTTTGAGAACCACTGATTTAGATGATAAAAAAGCTTGGGATTGAGCTGCTCGCTCTTCTAAGCCTTGTGCTAAAATCATAAAATCAATACCAGTATTATATAAACATTACATACAAAATGACATTATTACTTTGTAAAGTATTTTTTTTTTTAATTTTTGTGAATGTGAGGTCTATGTGGATTTTTAATTATTATTATTTTTTCTTTCTTATTTAGTTTTAATGATGGTCTGGCAGTTGAGTAGTTTATGAGGCCTACCCAAATGTCCTTTCTTTGGTATTGTTCGTCGAGTTGAGCTCCTTAAGTTCTGGGTTGAGCTCCACGATTACTGACAAATGCTTGCACTGACAGAACAGGTTCACTCAAATCTGTGTGGTTCTTTTCTCAAAAAACCATTTCAGACCCTAATTCTACATGGTCTTCATATGGCCTGACCAAGATTATGTCTGGACTTTAAAAGAGACTGTGACCTCTGAGTTTGTTTCGGCCTTTCTTCTCAGAGTAGTCAGATAGGAAACGCCAAACTCGTCTAGCTAATTTTTAATTATTTTTTTAAGATGACTTGTAAAAGTGATTCCAATATCCTATTTGCAGAATAAACAATTTCATTTCATTTCATTACAAGGTGCGCAAGCAAGCAAGTTTGATGCCTGCCTGCAGTGTAGACAGAGAGAGTAAGTAGTTTTCAAATGTCTGTGGTGTAATCGTGTTTGTAATACTTTATTCATACGGCTGCTTTACAGAACAGCTACTGTCTGTGTTGCATCCGCCTTTGTATTTACGTGACCCGGACACGTAAAGCCAATGAAAGACATATGCCAAGACATTTGAAAGGAAAAACTGACTGACTGACTGATACCTATATCGGGGTACAGACACTAGGAACATGAAATTTTGCACAAGGCTTCCTTTTATAATGTACTAGCGGCCCGCTCCAGCTTCGCGTCGTTTTTAAGACTGGACAAAACATCGAGATTTCTTAGGTAAACGTAACTTTAATATAAACTTATTATACACATAAACCTTCCGGAATAAATTCTCTAAACGATGGTGAAAACCTCATCAAAATCTGTTGCGTGGTTTAGAAGAACTACGCGGACATACTGACAAACACGAAAAGCTACTTTTGTTTTATTATATGTATTAGCGACCCGCTCCTGCGTCGCACGGTTTAAACAACTTGACAGAACATCGAGATTTCTTAGGTACTTAAATATTAACGTTTTATACACATAAATGTGTGTGGTTTAGAAGAACAACGCGTACATACAGACAAACGCGAAAAGCGACTTTGTTTTATAATATGTAGGTATAGATAGAAGCAAGCAAAAGAACAGGTTTTTGGAAATTCAATCTAAAAGGGTGATAAAAATATTCCTTTCTATCTATAAACTCGAAACTATACAAATCATCCATTTCATTCATTGAAAAAAACATATATTTTTTTTTACTATTATATTCATTAGTGTGGGGCAGCGGCAAAATCTTAAGGGAAAATTCAGTTTTTTTACAACATTTCATCAGATAGCCTCTCTATAATATCAGCTGATTTTGGTAATCTTTGAGAGAGCCCTTTTTAATGCAACCTATTCACAACAAGAATGTGTCCAGTACAACAAAGACCGCTCGCTAAAGCTGATGTTGCATGCCATGTGGGCTTTTATTTATGTAACAAACATTTCTTGTGACAGAGTATACCATTAATGTATGATAAATCATCTCAGGATGTTAACTAACATAATTATGTACATCTTTCCACAAAGTGAAGAGATTCAATTCAAGGGGGAATTGCAGTTCTGCCAATGCACTCTATGAAAAAAAACGAATAGACTGCTATGAGACCTTTTGCCTAACAAGACACAGGCTGACTTAGTAACTAGTAGGTACCTACCTAACTGCTGTCTGACCTTTTTCGTCTCGGTAAAAGTGCAAAGTATCTTGTTTTTATTCTAATATTTAAAAATATAATTTATAGGTAAGTATGTAAATAATTAAATACTTAAAGGAAAATAATCAAAAGAAAAATACCTTGTAAAACTGAGGTTTTTCATAAATCCATAGTAATACTATTGAAGTTATGATCACCGTTATGGTAAAAATTAAATAATTTGTGGAATAAGTATAGGCTTCTAAGAATATACTGTACCAACAACCAGCGCTAAGATACACCATAATTTTGTCATTGATAATGTTCTGCTAACTAACTGTTTAAATTGCTTATACTAGAACGGAGCAAAGTTCAAGTCAAGTGAAAATTATTAAATGGAATCAAAATAACACAATGAACGCAAAAACGGAAATATTGACATTGACACCCTGACGTTGACGTCCACTGCTAACACTTTGACACCCTTGATCGAATGACGATAACCATGGAATTAGTATGTACCATACAAGGTTATGTATCGTTATCCCACCAAAAACATTTCATGTAAAATGTGAAGTAGGTTGCCGAGTCTCAAATAAACCTTTCGCTGTGTAAAAAGTTATCAGATGTAATGTAGAGCCAAGTTCCTAAAGCCCCATTTACATGGTGCATGTTTATTGTCTCATAAAATTAAAGATACAATTGACTGGTAACTGGCACTGTATAAACAACAAGTACAGACGCCAGCACATCAGTCTACTACAATCTGTCAAATTTATCATAGATTTTCAACTTTATCTCCACCGCTTAAGGTTCAAAGTTGATTGGGAAAATTTGACATTTTCAGGTAGGTTGACGTGCTGGCGTCTGTACAATATTGTTACACGATACGGGCAAGTTAGTTACCGTTCAAAACAAGTATAGGTGTAAACAGCACGTGTATAATAAAATCACACGTGCAATAAAATCGCATACAATGCTGGCATGAAAATTTTCTAACATTCAGGGTGTTAATAAACCTCCGTCGAGGAACCATAGCAGCGAAACCGCAGTAGTTTAATTCAACAAAAATACTCAAATCACCGCGGTGCGGAGGTGTGCTAGGGCTGTTTTTTTTTGTGATAATTTATCAAATATTTTCTCCCGTACTGGGCGGAGCGGAAGGGCATGTCAGACTCTTACTGACTAAAACCCACCGTGTTCCTTCAGTTGCCTGTACGTTGCCAGGGGCCACGGTATCCCTTTCGGACTTTCCCGCGACTCCGGCAGGCATCGGTCCTAGCGGACCCCGACAGTTGTGTTGGCCTGCGATTCCCGACGCCCAGGGAGTCTCCTGCGGCGGCTAGGGGGTGAGGGCGTGAAATTTGCCTCTCCCTCACGCGTTCCGCCACCTCCTCAACGAGCATTACTGCTTCTTAGAAGAAGCTGACGGCCTCCCATGCCCTCTCGCTCCGTACATGGCTTGGACCAGGGCCGGACGCGAGAGATCACCGCCACCAATCGGATCCACGAGGACATGGCGATGCTCTGCCCAAGCCGGGCTGACCTCCACCATGTCCTCCAGGCGATCCAGGCAATGATGACACCCGGGCGTTTCCACCCGCCTTATCCAGAACAGGAACCTCCGGAGCCGAAAACCGTTAAAAAATCTTGAGAAGACTTTCAAAAAATGCCCTGTATTTAATTCAATAAAATTGAATTTAATTGAATAAAATTGAATTAAATATAGGGCAGCGGGCAGCGCTATTTGTGCTGCCATGTGTGCAGTGCTTAAAAAATTTCAACTATGCACTAAACCGTTTTATATTTATTTTTTATTTAAAAAAATAAAAAATAAATATAAAACGGTTAATAAATATTAACGGTGGATATGATTTTCATCAAATAGCCAAACATCAGCGCAGCGGAAACTTGATTATTTTCGCAGTTTTATAACACACATTTCATTTAAACATACATATGTAGGATCGTCAGGATTTATTCCATTCGATTCAGACATTATGTGGGCAGAAGTTGGGTTTCGTGCTATGAAAATACACTGGGTACGATACACGGCGTTTATTAAAATCACAAATTAACACAAATTACAATTAACACAATAATTCACAACGAATCTAGTACAGTTCCGCGACGTCGTAACTCCGATGCGATCAGACACTAACCATCGTCCTCGCCGTGGACTTAAAACATCACGACTCTGTAGAAGCGCGCTTTAGCTGTGGGTAGATCACGTGATGTTACCAGTGGCGCGCTTTCGATTCGTTTCGTGTCCGTACTAATGACCGGATCCGACACGGCCATCCTGCGATGCACACGTCCTCGTGTGTTTTTAATCTGGAAAATACAAAATTTCGCCACAGTTTCTGTTCGTCCAATCCTGACTCATAATTATGTAGACTGATGAAACAATTAAAAGGGACTAGACTTTTTTAAATCTGTTTTAATTTACAACAAAAAAAAAAACTAGGCTAACCTACGAACTTGAACTATCTAGTTTCGAGATTACCGAGACCAAGCACAATAATTCCACAATGATTTAATCACAAAAACAAAACCTCAGGTATCTCATTCATGGTCAACAACACTCACACACTATTCCCCACGGGAATACCGAGTCAACCCTCGACTCTATGGTCTTTGCTTCTAGGCAAAACCCGACTATACCACCCAGAGCTACCGCCTACCGCGTACCCACGGACTACTCATTGAGCAGATACCGATTTCCAACGGGCTACGGCTACGATACTCTGGTATAGTCTCCGACCCACTGAACCGAGAACCTGTTTACACAATCTAAAGTGATGCCAACTCATCATCTATTTCGTCTACAATCTCAATTGGTACTTGGCCCTCGGGCATCTTCCGAACACGGTCATGAGCGTATTTGTAAGTACGCTTGTTAACTAGAGATTTTAAAACATACCGATCGCCATCTAACACTTCAACAATTTGAAATGGCCCTCTATACTTCACGTCAAGCTTAGTTTGATTACGCTCTTCGTTCTCAATAAGCACGAATTCACCGACAGAGAACCTACTCACGCTTGCCTTTGTACTATCAAAACGACTTTTATCATAACGCGCAGACTTCTCAATGCCTTCAGATGCTAATCTCCTAGTATCATCAAGGTCTATAATGTCGTCATTGTCATTAGCCATTAACTGAAGAGGGCGTGCTACCTTACCTATTAAAAGTTCTAATGGACTAGCTTTCGTAACGCGATTAACCGTACAATTTAGAGCTAGCTGTACATCTCCTAGCGAGTCTTGCCACGACCGATCTTTATCAGTCTCTATCGCGGTTAACATTGACTTGAGCACACTCATTATCCTTTCTACCTGACCATTCGCACGAGATGAACCAGTCGCAATAAGGTGTAGATTGATATTTTTAGCTTGGCAAAAGTCGCGAAACTCTTTGCTCGAAAAGCACCGTCCCTGATCAGCGATTATACGTACCGGAGAGCCAAAGAGTGCAGCGCTATCCGACACAGCCTTGATGCTGCTCTTGGTATCAATGTTTTTACTGTGGAACAACAATACGTACTTGGTGAATGCGTCGATCATCACGAACACGTACTCCTTGTTGTCACTCTTACCACTCAGCTTTCCAGTAGCGTCGATGTGCACGGTATGCCATGGAATCGCTGTCTTGGGTATAGGGTGAAGTTCTGCCTGTACTTTACCTGAATGAGACTTTGCTATCTTGCAGGTGATACAGTTGTCTACGAACCTTTTTACGTAGCGACTCATACCTTCGAACCAGTAATGGTTGTACAGCTTCTCTAGTGTCTTCTCCCATCCTAGATGAATAATGGACTCGTGGATATTGTTGATGATAGACCAACGCATAGCACGAGGAACAATAGGTAAACATTTCGTTCGACTGTTTCGTTGAACTTTTCGGTAAAGTATAGCTGATCTTACCTCATACGTCTTAGCTACGTCGTCGTTGAGCTGTCCTTGCTCTAGATTAGAAATAATTTTCTTGATCTCTTCATCTCGCTGCTGCTCTGCCAGAAGCCAGTTGTCAGACAATTCAGTAAGGTTTACCTGCTTCTGTTCAACAGTACGAGCTTGTTGTTTTGATGGTAGAGGCAATAAGTTACGAGAGAAGAAATCAGCGTGCGCCATTTGCTTACCTACGCGGTATTTAACGTCGAAATCAAACGACTGTAAAAATGCCCACCACCTGTGTACCCTCGGTGTCAGGTCGATTTTGGTTCGAGATGACTTCAAGGAATTACAGTCCGTTACTACTGTAAACTTTCGACCATGCAGGTATTGTCTAAAATGTTTCACCGCGTTTACGACAGCCAGCGTCTCCAGCTCGTACGAGTGGTATCGAGACTCTGCTGGTGTGGTGCGCTTGCTAAAATAGGCAATAGGATGTTGCTTACCTTCTACAACTTGGAACAAAATCGCGCCATAACCCTCTGAACTGGCATCGGTATGAAGCTCTGCTGTATGCTGCGGGTCGAAGATCATGAGCACTGGATCACTAGTTAGTATTTCGATTACCTTCTGTCTAACTTGTTCACGGCTGGGTGTCCACTCGAACGGAGACTTTCCAGATGTCAATCTATAGATCGGACCCATGAGGCGGGAAAAGTTCGGTACAAACTGACGAAAGTAAGAGGCCAAACCTACGAATTGTCTTACCTGCGTAAGTGATTGTGGTGAAGGTAAACATGACAAGGCCTCAATCTTTCGCTTGTTTGGTTTAATTTTACCTGCCTCAACCTCATAACCCAGGAACTCTATATGCGTTTTAAGAAAAGAGCATTTCTTAAGGTTCAGCGAGAACCCCGCTTTTGTTAACACCTCTAACACAGTGTGCAGTCTCTCTAGGCCCTGCTCTATAGAGTCGGAGATGATGGAGATATCATCGACGTACACAACTACGTACTGGTATGCAAGGTCACCAAGTGCATTCATGATTGCACGTTGGAAAACAGATATAGCGTTACGTAAACCGAACGGCATGGTTAAAAATTCAAATTGTCCATCAGGTGTAATGAACGCAGTGCGTTCAATCGATTGCTCTTGGACAGGAATTAAATGGAAACCACTGGCACAATCTAATTTTGTAAAGTAATTTGCACCATGGAGTCGTGAAATTTGGTCAGAAATCAACGGTAATGGATAACGATCTGGTACTGTATTATTATTAAGCTCTCTATAATCTATGCACATACGGTCTGATCCATCATACTTTTTAACCAAAAGGGCCGGACTAGCAAACGGCGAACTACTGGCTCTAATTATTTTAGCTTGTAACAATTCGTTAACTCTATCGCGCATGATTCGACGTTCATCCGGAGACAGTCTGTAAGGACGTCTTTGCACCGTACGATTAGGGTCGATCAATCTTATTTCCAACGAACCAGTGTTAACACGTGTGGTCGGAAAACCGTTAATAAAAAAGTCTGAGTATAATTCTAAAATATTAACAAGGTCACGTCTTCTAACAAATGGTAAATCAGTGTCAATTTTATCAAAATTATTCGTTATTGCCATAGTCTGAATAGCGTTACACACGTTTATAGTTCCCTCTCTATTCAAAATTAAATCGGTTGCAGACATGCTCACACAGAAACCGTTATTCAAAATCTCTCGACCTAATAGAATGTTACTACGCAAGTACGTATCGGGCAAAACGTGGAATAGAATCTCTGTCGCAAAATCGTTAATTTCTACCTGACACAGTAATTGCAAAGTACTATTAACATTTTTATTGCCTATACCAACTAAAGATACCACATCATTTACTCTTCGACCTCTAAATTTACAAGTAAGACTCTCCTTCATTAAAGAACATTCAGCACCAGAATCAAAATCAAATTTAAAACACTCACCAAAATGCTTTAATGTTCCTGATGGAGGCTCGACAGTGCAAAGGTCGACTCGTTTCTCCGCCGGTACAGCAGCGCTGGACCCGCCCGCTGAGCAGCGACTGGCGATGTGGCCCGGCGTGCCACACTTGAAACACACCAGTGAGCTGCTGCTGGCTTGTTGTCGTTGCACGACGCCCGTAGCCGCCGGCACAGGCAACGGCTTCTTCACGTCGCTCTTCTTAGTGCGACAATCCGCTTGTTTGTGTCCTAGCTTGCCGCATGCGTGACACTTGATTGGTGGTAGTGAAGAAAACTTCAGACGTTTCTCGTTTCCGCCGTCAGTACGCATATCAGTAGGTGCCCTCCTCTTCAGATAAGAGAACGCTTGAAGCTCTTGCTGCAACTTATGACGCGTTGTCACCTCCGTGGTAAATGCGAGACGTTGTAAGCGAGTATCAATTTGCGCCAAGTGAGCAATAACAGCCGACACCGCAATCTGTTCAACACTCAGATCCTTCCAACGGTTCAACAAAAACGTCATAAGGCGACTAGCATAGGCGGCATAGGTCTCGTTCTCCTTTGGTTTGTCATTGCTCAGGTTAATGAGGGTAGCCGCAGAAGTTTCGACGCACACGAATCTGGCCTTGAACAACTCTTTAAATTGGTCCCACGTCATACCTGGATAGGTTATCTGCGACAGCCATGTAGATGCGGAGCCCTTCAACGCCTTGCTTATTGTTAAAATAAGCTGGCTTCCTTCCACTGCATTCCCATCGAAACACAAGTCAGCGGTAGTGCACCATGATCGTGCATCAACATCGGGTTTGTCGGGGTCAAATTCCGGTAACACTAACTTTCTATTCACTGGCTGGGTTTTAAGAGTTTGTATTAGCGCGTGCATTTGTTGATTTTGCTTTTCAAAAAGTAACCGCCACTGATTGTTATTGTCACTGTGCCCGCGTGTGATCTCATTAGCACTATGTGATCCCACTTCTGATGTAGGATCGTCAGGATTTATTCCATTCGATTCAGACATTATGTGGGCAGAAGTTGGGTTTCGTGCTATGAAAATACACTGGGTACGATACACGGCGTTTATTAAAATCACAAATTAACACAAATTACAATTAACACAATAATTCACAACGAATCTAGTACAGTTCCGCGACGTCGTAACTCCGATGCGATCAGACACTAACCATCGTCCTCGCCGTGGACTTAAAACATCACGACTCTGTAGAAGCGCGCTTTAGCTGTGGGTAGATCACGTGATGTTACCAGTGGCGCGCTTTCGATTCGTTTCGTGTCCGTACTAATGACCGGATCCGACACATATTTACCTCTCGTTACACACTAATTATTGAATGTAATTTTTTTCTTGTACGTCCATATTAAATAAAAGTGGCGCTAGGATAACGTAGTTCCAGCGGAAACAGTTTTTGTTGATTCACTCTCCTATGGTTGGATGCACAAATTTTTACTTGCCATACTCAATTACACGACATCATACACTAAATGCTAAACTTGGGTCATTTTCAGAAAAAGTGTACACTATTAAAAATCTGCCGAAATTTTATTTTTTATTGTTATTCGTTTTTTTTTTATGAAATTTACGATTGATATTCTTTTCACTATATGAAAATTATAATATAACCTCTTAATCAGGATTATTTACTGAAATATAACTAATTTATTACCCCTGGGGAACAAAATTTATTCCATTCCGAAACGAATGGTTTTTGGTTTATAGAAATAAAAAAAAACTCGTTTGGATTTAATCAAATAGTATAATTGGTTAGCGATTTTTTGTACTTCAATACAAAGTATAAATCATAAAAATCAACAACAGCAAACATAAATAATCATCATTTTAATTTCCATTACGTTACTCTCAGCCCCGGATCTAGGGGGGGGCAAACCGGGGCCCATGCCCCGGGCGCCAACTTCACGGGGCGACAAACTCAAGCGTAGCAGGCAAGTGCTCCACCCAGCGCACCGCAACTTTGCAATAAATGAGATGCGCAGCACTTAGATAAAATCTTTCACTGCGGGTAATCACTATATGCGTAGGCATATCCGTCAAACGGTGTGAGCGGATTGCGAGCGGGCGCATTTGAATTCTGGAACTCAATGATAAAAAATAATTCTCTGTGGAAAAAAATAAAGTAAATAATCCTTTATTTTTGAAGATTTACATCGTAATTCTGGCATCCAGCCCTTTCCGAAATCTGTACCTGCAAAGGAGACACGATTTCCTTTAATTTTCAGCATAGTTTTGGCGCCCCTGTTGGATTGGCGTTTTATCAACGCTCGCTCTTACAATTTTGTAACTCCTTATTATTAATTAATTTATAATTCTTAAATCGCAAAAGAAAATCGAACTTATCTCAGGCAGGCTGCAAAATTTTTCGAGCTCGCTCCGCTCGCTCTTGCATTCTAGATTGTTTTAATTGGTGTTAAACTTTCTGCATAAGTCAATCGAAAATCGGACCGCACATCAAATTAGTTATGGTTCGAAGAGTAAAATTGTAATTCTAATATGCTATAATATCACGATTTATTCAAACCCTATCCTGTCCTAGCCTAATTATAATAAATGTCCGACATGTCGATGTACAGACGCCCGCAGGTCAACCTACTCGAAACTGTCAAATCTTCCCAATCAGTGTTGAACCTTATGCTTCAGTGATAAAGTTGAAAATCTGTTAAAGAAATTTGACAGATTGTAGTAGGTTGATGTGCTGGCGTCTGTACATAAAAAAAAATAAGGCTTCATAGAGAAACATAAAGTTTAAAGGGTTGGCGAGGGGCGGCAGACGGTAGTTCTTGCCCCGCCTCGAAAAAATCTAGATCCGGGGCTGGTTACTCTTTGGACCAAAGAAGTTCAATACTTTTTGGTATGTTTCTCAATTAGGATACAACTTAGGAACTCTTTTTTTAATTACATTAATCAAATGATTACACTCTAAATTATCAAAATCTAATAAAAATTTAATAGCGTTTCTCTCTAAAAATATTATAAATAAAATTTAAAATAGGACAGTCACGGAATAGACCATGCCTATAACGGAATAGAATTCTTAAGACTATTGCACATTATCAAGAAAATGAGATCAAATTATTACAAATATTCTAATGAACACAAATCAAATGCGGTTTGAAAGATATGTTTTTTTTTTATTGACAGCCATTTAGTTATCATTTTTTTTCAAAATCCTTTTTCTTTAGGAAGTGTATAGAGAGCCGCTAGCGGCACTTTATCCTATCGTATAAAATGCCGCTATTTGCGGCATTTTATTACAAGCAGCATTACATTTTGTAACGTCTACCGACGGGAATTTAACATTTTTTTTACATGCGTGGCACACCAAACTTCGAGATATTATTTTCTTAATGGAAGGGTAGGGGTATTTTGAGGGTTGTTTTCTTTACCATCAGAATGAATTTTTTCGCAATTTTTTTTTAGACATTGTCGAAGCCAGTCTCTTACGAGAATGATGTGTATTGTACACGTTACTATGAGATGCGTTTGTTAGCATAATTAGTATATAACTATGTGTATACATATTGGTATTTAAAGTTGTGTATCATTGTTATTCATTTTTTAAACTTAAACCAGTAAACAATATCGTCGTTCGTTAAATTAAAATTAAGAGGGTAAAACTTGTTTGTCACCGCCTATAAAAACGAGTGTTCCGACCGGCTTTACTCACTCTGCGACTGGCATCGGTCGCGGACGGTCGTGCTGTTTCTCCGTGCTCCCACCTGTGGCATCCTGAACTCCGAGTCTCATCGTGTTCTCCAGCTATTAATTGCTGTCCTTTTCAGGACACAATTAATAAAGTGTTTCTGTAACAGTTTTGGTCAAAAACACATTCGTCGCGTCCTTGGCCCCTTCCGGGCAAAACCACAGTTTCGTGGTCCTCGGTGGAAACCTTACGGTGCCAACGAAACCGAGTGGGGTGTTGGCCCAATCACACCCGCCGAACCCCTTCAGGGTAAGGCAGTCAATTGGACGGGTCCCAGTGTCCGGCCTTGGGGGGTCTCCTAGTCGGCATTGGTGACAGTTTTGCCTCCACAGCTACACACCTAGTGTCGGTCGGGTGTGTCTACACCCGGCGCACTAGACTGGTTAGGACCCCGTTGCACAATAAGATAGGCAACGGGCAAAAGCAAGCTTAGGGCTCACCTTAAGTACACAACCTCCCTGTCTAACCCGACAGGGAGGGTTTACACATCCCCGGTTATCCCCCGGGGAGTTAGAGTTAGGAATATTTTTAGGGACTATAATAGGTTCCCAAACTCCCTCCCTCTCATAATGAGTAACCTCCCTAATATGGAGGTTACTATTAAGTCGCTTAGCGACAAGCTAGATGCACTCCAAAATAGGAATGAGACCCTCCTTACCTTCATTCAGAAGATGCTTAAGGAGAGTCCCACTCTTATAGATAAGTTCGGAGATGACCTTCAGTCTCTCAGTCAGAAAGCCCCCAACTCCCCCGATCTCGATCAGTCTCTGGATGCGTTCAGTGACGCTCTAGCCCCCTCCCTCCCCGCCCCCTTCAGTCCAATGGACACTTCTGAGCCGGCTTCCTCAAAGTCGGCCCCCTCCCCTTATTCGTCCGATAGCGAGACGGTCCAGGCTAATTCTTCTTCCTCTGGTTCCCAATCCGAGGATGATGGGTTCACACCCGTCACCGGGAAGGGGAACAAGAGGAAGAAGAAGAAGCAAAGTTCCTCCCAGGCGGCTAAGGTAGCCGCCCTGGAGGAGCCCTCTCCCTCTCTCCCTCCCAAAAATTATATAGACCGGGACGCTCCCCCGGCTTCCCCCTCCCCCGTAGCTCTCCTCTCCCTCCCCCTCACCCCCCGCCCGATTGCGTCTACATCCACCGCGATGGATACCGCCGCGCCCTCTCAATCCCAGTCCAATGTCCCCGGTCAAAAGAAAATGGCGCCACCTCCCCCTGTCTTCATACAAGACAAGGAGAAGTGGACAGCCGTTTCCAAATGGTGTGTTGATCAACGGATCAACTACACAAATGCCCGTTCCACCCAACAGGGTATTAAAGTTAGTCTCCCAAATTCCCGCGATTTTAGGGACTTTACCAGACTCCTGAGAGAGAGAGGTGTGTCATTCCACACCTACTCCCTCCCTGAGGAAAAACAGACCCGCGTGGTAATTAAACGTATCCCCCGCGAAATCCCCACCCCTGAAATTCTGGCCGACCTTAAGTCGCAGAATATACCGGTAGACGAGGTGCACCGGATGCACCGTTCGCGCGGTAGGGAAGCATACGACATGGTACTTGTCGTGTGCTCCCCAACCGAGGGGCATCACCCCATATTCAATGTAAAGGCCATATGCCATCTCACGGGCTTCACTATTGAGAAGCCCTGGAAAAATAGTTCCATAGGACAATGCCATAATTGTCAGAAATACGGCCACTCGCAGAGGCATTGCCATGCGAAACCCAGGTGCGTAAAGTGCCTGGGCGACCATGGCACTGCTGACTGTCCCCGCCCTAAGGACCGCGACCTTTGCCTGAGCCCGCCTAGCTGCGTGCTATGCGGGCAAGAAGGCCACACGGCCAACTACCGTGGCTGTCCCAAGGCCCCCAAGATACATTCGCTGAAGCCGGCTAAGCGTCTTGACGCTCGCCAGACAAAGCAAAGGGATTATATGCCCTTCCAACCCTCCCAGATGCCCGAGCGACTGAGTCCCCAGAGACCCAGTCCGTGGAATCAACTCCACCACCATCAGGCTTTTCCAGCCATGCAAACCGCGAGACCCCCTCTCCCCCATACCCCTCTCTACTCGCTCATGGATCCGCGCATCCGTGCCCACCCTCCCCCGCCGCCCTCTGCGGCCAAAGTACCCTCCCCGCCTTCTGCGCCCCCCGCGCCCTCTGCGCCCCTCCCGCCACCCGCGCCCTCTGCGCCCATCGCGCCCTCCGCGCCCCTCGCGAAACCCGCTCCCGCGCCTGCCCTTAAGGCTGCCTATCCTAAGGCAATGTCCATGTCAGAGGACTTTAATGTCATCTCTGACACATTCGTACTTTTCTGCACCCCCCGCGCCACTCAAATGGCGAATGATATTAGAGTCGCTCGGGCATCCGGTGACATTAAGAGGATCCAGGACGTGTTCGCACGTACCCGGACCTCACTCAGGCCCTCGCCGATTACGTAACCCCCCATCATGTATAATACGAATCCATGTAGAGTCAAACCCCGATCCCTTAACCTAGGCGTCTTCAACGCAGATGGGTTGAAAGGTCAACGCGAAGAGATAGCGGAGTTCCTCCGCGATCATCGCATTGACCTTTTCCTCACACAGGAAACGTTCTTAAAACCCTCCCATAGCAACCCGGCAGTCGCGAACTATCGTCTCGTTCGAAACGATAGAACGCGATGCCACAAGGGCGGCACTTTAATATATTATAAAAAGGATCTGTACTGCATCCCTATGGACCCTCCCCCTCTATCTAAAGTAGAAGTCTCTATTTGCCGACTAGGTATGACAGGCCATCAGCCGATTACCTTAGTCTCAGCCTATATTCCTCCCCGTATTTCCGCAGAGAGTTTTCAACCTATCTCTGACGATTTAGACATTCTTCTTGGCTTGAGTGACTCTGTTATCATAGCAGGCGATCTCAATGCCAAACATCCCTCCTGGAATAGCTTAGTAACTAACAATAGAGGTCGACACTTGTTCGACCTCTCCTCCTCTCGTAACTTTGACGTCATCGCTCCGATGACTAGTACTTTCTTTCCCCATGACCCCAACCTGACCCCCGATATCCTTGACTTGGCGCTCCTTAAGAACGTCAATCTCAGACTAGAGTCAATAGAAACGGTTCACGAGCTTAACTCGGATCACCGCCCAGTAGTTATAAGACTGACCCCCCGCATAGGTCTCTCTGACCCCAATGAACCCCCAGCTACCAAAAGGGTGACGGACTGGAGGAAAGTAAGCGATAAGCTGAAATCCAACACATCCCCCCAATTGGACTCTATCCCCAACATCTTTGATTCTATCGCTGACACTACGGTCGCGATCGACTCACTCACGGAGCACGTTCAAACCGTCCTGAACGATTGTTCAAGGGAGGTTCCGGAAACGAATACTCGTTTCTTGAAACTCCCGGACGATGCACGTGCTCTGCTGACTGAGAAGAACGCGGCCACCCGTGCATACGACAACTTCCCCTGCCCCGCCAACAAGGCTCACATGCGCTACTTACAGCGTGCTGTAAGGACACGCATAGCTGAGCTGCGTGAAGCGGGTTGGGATAAGCTGTTGAGCGATCTGACCCCAAATCACCTGGCCTTCTGGGAACTCCAGAGGAAACTCAGGTCCCGGAAGGAAACCGCTATGCCCCCCCTAGTACGCCCCGATAAATCCATAGCTTTCGATGACGACGACAAGGCCGAGTGCCTTGCCGACAGTCTAGAGGCTCAATGCTCCCCCAGCTCCCTACCAGTAGACCAAGCTCACCTCACTGAGGTAGAAGCCGAAGTCGAACGTAGAGCTTCCCTCCCGCCAGTTGATGACCCCGAATGTCCTCTGCCTCCCGTCACTCCAGACGAAGTGCACGACATTATCAAGGGTCTACATACTCGCAAAGCCCCCGGTTCAGATGGCATCACCAATAAGGTGATCCAGCTCTTTCCCGCCCATCTCATAATGCTATTGGCCACCATCTTCAATGGTGCGCTTAGCAACAACATCTTTCCCCAGGCGTGGAAAGAGGCCACTGTTATAGGCATCCCAAAGCCCGGAAAGCCCAAATCCGCACCCTCTAGTTACCGTCCTATCAGTCTGCTCAAGGTACTAGGCAAGATCTATGAGAGGCTTATTTATAAGCGTCTCAGGGATTACGCCGAAACCAAGGGCTTAATTCCCAACGAGCAGTTCGGCTTTCGAGCTCAGCACTCTAGCGTGCATCAGGTCCACCGTATCGTCGAATACATCCATGGTGGTTACTACCGTGGATGGTCGACAGGAGCGGTCTTCTTCGACATAGCGAAAGCGTTCGACAAGGTCTGGCACAACGGGTTGGTATACAAGCTATACAAACTCGGTGTGCCCGATCGTCTCGTAGTCATTCTACGGGACTACTTGTCGAATCGCACCTTTCGCTATCGTATCGAGGGAGCCCTATCCTCCCCCCGTCCTATCCGAGCCGGAGTCCCTCAGGGCTCCGTGCTAGCCCCCCTATTATTCACTCTCTATACGAGCGATATCCCTAAAACTCCAAAGGTCGAGTTAGGTCTGTTCGCAGACGATACGGCCATATATTATAGGGGCTTCACCCATCCCAATATCATCCGCAATCTACAACGAGCTGCCAATAAACTTGGCACCTGGTTTAGAAAGTGGAGAATTGAAGTTAATCCCGACAAAAGTCAGGCGGTTTTATTTGTTAAACCGAAATCTAAGCGCCCCCAGCCCTCCCAGAAGATCACCATGCTAGGCAAGCCTATCCCTTGGGAGAAGCGAGCCAAGTATCTCGGTGTGATTCTAGACCACCACCTTTCCTTCGCAGAGCACATAAAGTCGGTTCGCTCGCGAGCCGCTTTCGCTCTCAGTAGACTCTATTATGTCCTTAACGCACGCAGCAAATTGTCTCTTAAAGGCAAATTGCGCATTTATACTGCGTGCATCCGCCCCATCATGACCTATGCGGGTACAGTCTTTGCACAAGCAAAGCCCCACATTATCCATAGGATGCAGACGATCCAAAACCGATTCCTCCGTAAAGCCACGGGAGCGCCCTGGTACGTTAGGAACGAGATGCTCCATCTCGATCTTAGAATCCCTACTATCCATCAGTTCCTTAAACGCATGTCCAAGCGTTACTTTGACTCCGCCGCCTTGCACCGCAATCCCTTGATTGTTGCTGCGGCCAATTATACCCCCTCGACCCTCAGTCATTTTCGCCGTCCACGGCATATCCTGTCCGATCCCGATGATCCAGTCACACTCCTCCAGGAGTCTAATAGGGCCACCAGTACAGTAAAAAACAAAAACACCCGACACCCGTCGTTCCGACCTCGCCGCAGAGGTCCACCGCGTGCGCGACCACCCCGAGTAATTACTCCCCCCCGACCCTTGTCCGATGAAACGCCAGCCCGCGCCGCAGCTGAGCGTGTAGCTTTAAATTCCCCGTCTAATAATAATGATCTATCCTTGATCCAGCCTGTCCCTGAACTTGCTGTCCTCCCCTCAGCGAATGCCCTAAGCCGAGGTTCGTACCCCACAGGGGGTGCCCTTAGCGAGCATTCGCTTAATTTTAATTTAGAATAGTTTTTATGCCCCTGGCTGGAGGCCCTTAGTGTAGTAGCTATTGGCAGCCACAGGACAGTCCGGTTAAGCAGCCACGACCTTAGTGGTCACCTGCAAGATGCCCTAGATCAAAAAAAAAAAAAAAAAAAAACCGGCTTTACTCACTTTTGATCCAGTCGTTGAACGGTGCGGAGCTCTCTGAGATTATTATAAGATAAGTATCTTGTGATTGTTATTGCTATGTAGAAGTTTATTAAAAATTTGTTATTATGAATATTTAAAATATGCTATTATATTGTGTGTTACATATTAAATCATGTATTTTGTAGATATAGAATATTAAATTAATGTAAGTCTGTTTAAATTGTGTAATTTATAGATCATTATTATTAAATTATGGTATAAATCAAGTAAATATATATATAATATTGTTTTTATTCAATAAATATTGCCCCATCATATACTTCTTTCTTTTTGTTTTAAAATATCATAATCTTAACTAATAATTAGAAGCATTAAAAAAATGAGCTTTTCATTACATATCTATTATCAGAAGTGGGATCGGAACCTAATTTCTTTTTACATTTCTCATTTTTTTTCTGTTAACTTTTAAGATGGATCCTGCCGTAATAGAAAACCTGCTGAAATCCGTGATGCTGTTACTGGTAACCGCGGTGAAGATGATGTGGTGCTGCCACCGTTTGATCCAGAGAAAAACGACAACGGTGCTGAAAGCTGGTGCAACAACATCAACACCATAGCCAAGGACCGTGGATGGAGCGGCGTTACTACTGTCAGCAAAGCCGGTAAGGCCCTTAAGGGCTCTGCTCTGTTATGGTTTGAAACCTGGGACCCAGATGAGGGTAGAACATGGGAGAACTTTAAAAAATGTATCAAAGATCTGTACCCGGAGAAAAAGAACTTGTCGGAAAAACTTTCAAAAGCTGTACTTTACACCTCAGACGCAGCAGAAACTTATTGTGAATACGCTAGGGAAAAGCTAAGGTTGTTAAGAAATACTAAAGTTACATTTTCTAAAGGACAGTTAGTCGAGCTTGTTTGTGGAGGTATATCAGATATTAATATTAGGATGGCATCGTTTAACAGCCGTGTTAACAGTACATCGGAACTAATATCTCTTTTTACAAGCTATAGTAAAACCCCTAGAAAACGCCCATCCGAAACTAGTAACGTACCCTTGGCTACTAAGCGTCTTAAGCCTGAAAATCCAAACTCTTCTAAACCCATTTGTTTTCTGTGTAATAAAACTGGTCATGTTAAATCTCAGTGCTTCAGAAATAAAAACCAAGATACCCCAAATTCTGAAACGCCTAAGATTCAATGTTCTTACTGCAAAAAGGCTGGTCATGATGAATCAGTTTGCTTCTTTAAAAAAGGAGACACAAAATCTTTTGGATAAGATGGTTTTACCAAATACTGCATACTCAAACCACTTACTCTTAACGGTCAATAATTAGTCCCAATTCTGTGATAGTAACTGATAGAGGCACTAATTTCACTTCTGATCACGTACGATCACTTCTTAGAGATATGCAAATAAATCACCATATGATAGCCACGGGTACTCCTAGAAGCAATGGCCAAGCCGAAAAATATGTTGGTACTATAATTAATATGCTAACCACTACTGTTAACGATTCTTCAGAATGGCCAAGCGTTTTGTGGAAATATACCTCCAATACAGGCTCGCCTAGACAAAATACAGGATAATGATTCCGTTCAAAACATTGATGCTGAAGCTGATAGGGACTTGGCTAAGCAAAATATTAGAGGCTGCAGAAAAATATAAAAAACGATTTGATAGATTATTATTATTCCTTTGTTATTCATACTAATTATTGTATAAGTTGCTAGATTTTACTTTATGCAATTATTTGTTTTTCTTTTACCTTTTGTAAATTAATTATATCATTGTTATTAATTATGTTTGTTAATTTAGTAAAATATTCGAGCTAATTAAATTTTTCAGTATCTAATTTGTGTTCAATTATCATGAGATGTTCAAAATGGCATAAACAAAACAATATTTACATTAGATACTGCTGGTCAGTCACTGCCCTGATATCTTTCTGAAACTCACGCGCAGCAGGTGATAGGACTGATATGTCAAGGCCAGAGGCTATTGTATGAAGTGTGAGACTTTTTGAAAATGATTATAATTAGCTTGGTACTTCGAGAGCGAAGTACAGGTCAGTCTGGCCGTGATAGATTATTTAAATAATTTCAGTTTGAATAAATCACTTCTCTTTTTAATTGAACACAAATAGAGACACATCTATGTTAACTATAACCTTGTTTACATTTGACACACAATTCCTCATCAGAATATTATCAGTAATTGTTAAAAATATTGTTATTTTGTGTATATGACATGTTTAAGTTGCTATTTACAAGATAATGTGACCTATTTACTGATTAATTACATAAGAAAAAGAAAAAGTAATAATAATTGTTTGGTGATTATGTTTTCATCAGTATGTGTACCGCTGGTCGGCCTTCTATTTGGTGTCAGCTATCTCACCGGCAGCGGGTGAATGTGGCTGGCATGTCTATGTAGTTGGCAATTAAATCCGCTGGTCGGCCTTCTATTTGGTGTCAGCTATCTCACCGGCAGCGGGTGAATGTGGCTGGCATGTCTATGTAGTTGGCAATTAAATCCGCTGGTCGGCCTTCTATTTGGTGTCAGCTATCTCACCGGCAGCGGGTGAATGTGGCTGGCATGTCTATGTAGTTGGCAAATATTCGCTGTTACCTATTTGTTTGGTGGTGGTCTATCTCAATGACAGCGAATTGAAGGGGACCACCATGTCTATGCAAGTAGATGAGAATAACAAAATTATTACTTATTGATGAAAACATAGTCAAATTTTAGTGGTATATCCATGTGCAATGAGAATAGAACTTGATTTATAAAACGTGTAACAAATAATATCTAATGCTTCGAGGACGAAGCACTGTCAGTATGGCCGTGTTAGCATAATTAGTATATAACTATGTGTATACATATTGGTATTTAAAGTTGTGTATCATTGTTATTCATTTTTTAAACTTAAACCAGTAAACAATATCGTCGTTCGTTAAATTAAAATTAAGAGGGTAAAACTTGTTTGTCACCGCCTATAAAAACGAGTGTTCCGACCGGCTTTACTCACCCAGATGCCCGAGCGACTGAGTCCCCAGAGACCCAGTCCGTGGAATCAACTCCACCACTATCAGGCTTTTCCAGCCATGCAAACCACGAGACCCCCTCTCCCCCATACCCCTCTCTACTCGCTCATGGATCCGCGCATCCGTGCCCACCCTCCCCCGCCGCCCTCTGCGGCCAAAGTACCCTCCCCGCCTTCTGCGCCCCCCGCGCCCTCTGCGCCCCTCCCGCCACCCGCGCCCTCTGCGCCCCTTGCGCCCTCCGCGCCCCTCGCGAAACCCGCTCCCGCGCCTGCCCTTAAGGCTGCCTATCCTAAGGCAATGTCCATGTCAGAGGACTTTAATGTCATCTCTGACACATTCGTACTTTTCTGCACCCCCCGCGCCACTCAAATGGCGAATGATATTAGAGTCGCTCGGGCATCCGGTGACATTAAGAGGATCCAGGACGTGTTCCGCACGTACCCGGACCTCACTCAGGCCCTCACCGATTACGTAACCCCCCATCATGTATAATACGAATCCATGTAGAGTCAAACCCCGATCCCTTAACCTAGGCGTCTTCAACGCAGATGGGTTGAAAGGTCAACGCGATGAGGTAGCGGAGTTCCTCCGCGATCATCGCATTGACCTTTTCCTCACACAGGAAACGTTTCTAAAACCCTCTCAAAGCAACCCGGCAGTCGCGAACTATCGTCTCGTTCGAAACGATAGAACGCGATGCCACAAGGGTGGCACTCTAATATATTATAAAAAGGATCTGTACTGCATCCCTATGGACCCTCCCCCTCTATCTAAAGTAGAAGTCTCTATTTGCCGACTAGGTATGACAGGCCATCAGCCGATTACCTTAGTCTCAGCCTATATTCCTCCCCGTAGTACCGCAGAGAGTTTTCAACCCATCTCTGACGACTTAGACATTCTTCTTGGCTTGAGTGACTCTGTTATCATAGCAGGCGATCTCAATGCCAAACATCCCTCTTGGAATAGCTCAGTAGCCAACAATAGAGGTCGACACTTGTTCAACCTCTCCTCCTCTCGTAACTTTGACGTCATCGCTCCGATGACTTATACTTTCTATCCCCACGACCCCAATCACTCCCCCGATATCCTTGACTTGGCGCTCCTTAAGAACGTCAATCTCAGACTAGAGTCAATAGAAACGGTTCACGAGCTTAACTCGGATCACCGCCCAGTAGTTATAAGACTGGCCCCCCGCATAGGTCTCTCTGACCCCAATGAACCCCCAGCTACCAAAAGGGTGACGGACTGGAGGAAAGTAAGCGATAAGCTGAAATCCAACACATCCCCCCAATTGGATTCTATCCCCAACACTTTTGATTCTATCGCTGACACGACGGTCGCGATCGACTCACTCACGGAGCACGTTCAAACCGTCCTGAACGATTGTTCAAGGGAGGTTCCGGAAACGAATACTCGTTTCTTGAAACTCCCGGACGATGCACGTGCTCTGCTGACTGAGAAGAACGCGGCCACCCGTGCATACGACAACTTCCCCTGCCCCGCCAACAAGGCTCACATGCGCTACTTACAGCGTGCTGTAAGGACACGCATAGCTGAGCTGCGTGAAGCGGGTTGGGATAAGCTGTTGAGCGATTTGACCCCAAATCACCAGGCCTTCTGGGAACTCCAGAGGAAACTCAGGTCCCGGAAGGAAACCGCTATGCCCCCCCTAGTACGCCCCGATAAATCCATAGCTTTCGATGACGACGACAAGGCCGAGTGCCTTGCCGACAGTCTAGAGGCTCAATGCTCCCCCAGCTCCCTACCAGTAGACCAAGCTCACCTCACTGAGGTAGACGCCGAAGTCGAACGTAGAGCTTCCCTCCCGCCAGTTGATGACCCCGAATGCCCTCTGCCTCCCGTCACTCCAGACGAAGTGCACGACATTATCAAGGGTCCACATACTCGCAAAGCCCCCGGTTCAGATGGCATCACCAATAAGGTGATCCAGCTCTTTCCCGCCCATCTCATAATGCTATTGGCCACCATCTTCAATGGTGCGCTTAGCAATAACATCTTTCCCCAGGCGTGGAAAGAGGCCACTGTTATAGGCATCCCAAAGCCCGGAAAGCCCAAATCCGCACCCTCTAGTTACCGTCCCATTAGTCTGCTCAAGGTACTAGGCAAGATCTATGAGAGGCTTATTTATAAGCGTCTCAGGGATTACGCCGAAACCAAAAGCAAACACTTAATGTCACATAACTATTTAGTAAATAGTTGTGTGACAATAAGTGTTTGTTTGTTTTTTTTACAAAGTTGACCCATTATGAACGTTACGAATTAGTTTTGGAAGTCGTCACTTTTTTATTATAAATAGATCGATACTACAAATATAATGTATCACCTTCCTAAGAATTCCGTTCCGAAACTTTTCAATTCCATTTCTACGTTACCTGCGTTTTGGTTACGGAACGGAAGTATCGGAAGTCTGACTTTACACACTTTTGTTTTAATTATTTTGAACTAACACATCAGATCAACAAGCTTGGTATCAATTTAAGTTCACTGAAAGTTAATAAAGATGTCAAAATATTTTGCAAGAATTAAACTTGTAAACTTACTTTGAAATTAGTTGCGGCTCTGGAAAATTAAAACTGGACCGTTACTGAGGTGTAGTTGTACGTCCGCCGGCCGCCGTCAAAATGACCGAAATACTTGTTGGAACCCGTTGACAGCATTAAATAGGTTGCCGATCGAAAGAAAATACACATAAATGGTAGTCTTGATTGCACCATCTCGCAAAAATTGCGGTTTCGGAAGGGAATTTTCCATTTGAACTAGTTTATGTCCTCACAAAGATTGAATTATTTGAATATTTTGTGCGACATTAGATTATTACTGCAATTGTATAACAAATCGTGCATAACTATACTTTCCAAAATATCAAACACATTATTATATTTAAGTTAACAAAATACATTAAGGTTACGTTATTTTACTGAAAATGGTAGTGGGACAGTGCTAAAACAGATACAGCTACCTTCTATTTTTGAAAATTAAGGTAATATGACTGTGTTTATAAGCAGCAAAATTAATACAATATTATTAAAAACTGATCACAGATCCAAATATTTTGTTTTGTTTTTCTTAAACGTAGAAATTTTTCTTTAAAAAAATTACTAAAGTTGTGGGACACACCCGAAACACGAATGTACACTTGTTGTGAAAATGACCCACTTACCTATATTAAGAAATTCGACATTTTTCCGCTGCGAGTACGCACTTGTAACACGCAGTTAGTTCCTTTCCTTACATAGGATTAGGAATCTATTGACATGCATGCAGCTTGTTCGTATACTATCTATTACCTACTGGTTTTTTGGTCCACACATATCCGGCTTGGTATAATGCAGTCTAATCTTTATAAAATTACTAGCTGCGCCCCGCAGTTTCACCAGCATAAATCTCGATCTCGTGGGAATATCGGGATAAAAAGTATTGTATTTCCTAATCCAGCTCATGGTCTAAAACCTGGGCATGTGCAAAATTTCATCTAAATCCGTTCAGCCGTTCTAGAGTGAAAGCGTAACAAACAAACTTACTTTCGCATTTATATTATATGTATAGGATAACTTCCTGGAAAAATAATTAATTATTGAGTTAAAGAGCGATATCATCCGTGGTCGCAGTCGCGCGGGCTTCGGCTTGCCGATGACGCGTTGATCACGCCGTTTGTGCGTGCACACCGCGCGCAATTTGTTGGGCTCGATTCCCAACAATAGGCCTTGCCTTCTCCTTTGTAATAAAAGAAAACTGAAGTACTATCTGTGTATGTACAACAGTGCCATTTTACAGATCACTTTCACACAAAGGTATTAATTCTGAAAATATGTTAAGTTATTCTAAATGTATTCAAATAACAAGCAGAAAAGCAGCACAGCAGTATAGTAATCTACTGAATTTTTTTAAGTGTTTGCTTAGCTGTTTTCTTTTCTGTCTTCTTCTTCTATTAGATAATATGCATGTAAACAATCTATACGGAGAATAGTGTGTTTGATCATGTTTGTTTTGAGCTACGAGACCGTTTTCTCATTATTCTGGAATGCAACAACACTATAACCTGCAGAACAATATGTAAACAAAATAATTAAATTTTGCAAGAGGTTCTGGATATTTGTATTTTTTCTCTTTGTTCAGCACAAATGATTAAATAATCAATGACTCAATGAGCAATTGAGCATTGATTGGCGTTCTTTGAGAAATGCTTTGTTTATGGAAAACATACCAGTGGGCTGCTCAGCTAGTTAATAATTTCACGACGCTGTTTGATAACATAAGAACAATAATCACTTTCATAACACTACTAGATAAGTAGGATTCATGTAAATAACTGAATTATATGCTTTACTGATAATAAATTGGACATTTTATTTTGTTTACGTCATGGTCGTCATGTTCATCATGTTCATGACATTTTGTCAAATTTTCTAAATCAAGTGCATAGACTGCACACTTGCACAGACTAACGCTAGATACACACGCAGCGACTCGCTAGCGATTTTAAAATGTTATAGGTACTATTTTGTAGGATTGTCCGGAAAAGACAAGTTACTGAATAGGTTCATGATTATTTTATATTACTGTCCTAACAATACGGTATGTACACGACGCCAGCACATCAACCTACTACAATCTGTCAAATTTATTTAATAGATTTATTTATATATATATATATATATATACACACACATCAACACGGTCTAGGGATATTTCATACTCAATTAAATAACTCGAAAAGTACTGGCCGCATTGTAATCTTTCATACACCGATTTTTTGTAATTTATCTCAGACTAATTCCAAATTCAAATTTTTGAAAATTCTTTTGTTTCGGTGGCATAAAAATGTTCAAGACATTTTTATGCCACCGAAATGGAGTATAGGAGAGGGAATTTTCATTTGTGCGAAATTTAGAAAACAATACGAACTACGTTTAGTTACAGTTTTTTTTCATTTTTAAACGAAAGATAAAGTTAAAATTGAGGTATTGCAGCCATGCAACGCCAACATTTGACGAGGGCGGAGATGTTACGAGCTGTGGGAATGCTGGAAGCTGGGTCTGTTCAGCGTAATGTTGCTGAGGCCATAGGGACCCACCAAAATGTAATTTCAAGATTGTGGACATGCTATCGTGCCACAGGTGAAGTAGCGGAGAGGCACCGGGGGCTAAGTCGCATCACTACCCCGCTACCCCCAGATAAGATCGATTTTTGCAAATTACTGCGCGAGCTCAACCAAATGCAACGGCGACACAATTGGTCCAAAGGCTGCGAGTGGAACACCAAGTGCTTGTGAGTGACCAAACTGTAAGAAGGGGACTGCATGAAAGCAATCTACGCTCTCGTAGACCACTCCGGGTCCCACCTTTACGGAGAGGCAATCGTGGACGACGATTAGAATGGGTTCGGAACCACGTGGACTGGGGCCGTGAGCAATGGTCCAATGTGCTGTTCACGGATGAATCCAGGTTCGGCTTCCATCCAGATTCACGAAGGACGCGTGTTTGGCGAGTTCCTGGACGATGGAGCCGTCTTCAGAACCCTCAGGAAGTTCACCCATACCAAGGAGGAACAATTATGGTTTGGGCAGGAATTCGTCTTGGAGGACGGACGGATCTCGTTTGGGTGCGGGGCAATATGACGGCAGAACGATACGTCCAACAGGTGCTGGGGCCCGTAATCTTGCCCCACAGAACACAAATAGGGCAAGATTTTCTGCTCATGCACGACAATGCCCGGGCACACACGGCGAGAACGGTAGCAGCTTGGTTACATACACACAATGTTAGGGCCTTAGACTGGCCTGCTCAATCGCCAGATCTAAATCCCATTGAGCATGCGTGGGATATGCTGCAAAGAAGAGCTCTGAAGGAAGTTCCTGAAAATCTGGCTACAGAAGATCAACTTTTTGCGCACCTCAGAAGGACATGGGACAATATTCCGCAGCAAGACATTGACAACCTTGTTCTGAGCATGCCGAATCGTTGCTGATGTGTTATGATTATGAACATCATGGGCGCTTTCTCAGACTACTAACTTCAAGTTTATAAACACAAATTAAATGATGTTTCTATTTTTTTCAGTTTTTACTCATAAATTAAAAGTTAATTCATATACGGTTTCCGTCTATGCTTCATTTTTTTCCCATAAAATCCTGAAATTATCGAAGTACCTTAACCATTATTAAAAAATGGTAGAATATTAAATAACGTATCTTTTAAATATATACATGTCACATAAATAATTAACACATTGATAGTAATTCGCTTTTTTAAAAATATCCCTAGACCGTGTTGATGTGTGTATATATATATATCTTTTTAGAATTTTATCACTAAAATTTTTACATGTTGTAATCTCTATTTCCTGTCAAACATTGTATCGAACATTGACAGAAAATAGAGATTTCATTCAACATGTTTTGTGAATGTTTCGCCAGTGCAAACGCACAGTTACTGTACGTTTGCACATAATTATCAAATTAAACAAATGTCATAAATTGTTTTCTTGAATTTGCGTTCACACTGCACGAAACATGAGTAAGTTCTAAGGCTGATCTCAAGATTTGTTGTTAGCTGCATTCGCGCTGTCTAGAAACATATTCATTCTGTGTTATGGCAAGTACGTTGATCGTATTGAGAATATACAAAAAAGATTTATTCGTTTTCTATGTTTTCGGCTACGTATACCATACCATTCTGATAATTAAGTACTTACATAAATCTTTGTAAGAAATTTTATTTACAGCCACTCATAAATCGTCGTCGACTAGCAGATTGCACTTTTCTTTTAAATTATATCCAAATTCCAACGAGATTGACTGTTCGATCCATTTTTAAGAAACAAATAATCGTCGTACACTAGTCTATCTACATTATCTCATAAATTAATAAAATAATATGAAATTTATTGTTTACAGATGAGAGGCTTTATTATGTTTAATTCACTATAATTAGTTATTTTTTCTTGGTTGTATTAACAATTTAAATATAACCATTTCAATCTTCTTATCGCCTTCCTGTAAAGTTATTAGAAGTATAGTTGACTCAGTATACTTAGGAGCCGTGATCTCCTACATAAACTACGTTTCAATGTTCCTCAGAGATCAGTTAGATATAATCCGCCTATCTCTATTCCTTTTTCCTCTTCTAACTACAGGCAAAACTCATATATGGTGCGAGCGAGTAAGGACTTAATATTCTTTGTAAAGAGTTTTCATTTGACCCATTTACCACCAAAGCCTATTCTGCACGCGCTCGGCTGAACACTGACTTTTTTTAAAGTATGCACTTTAATTGTCAGTGTTCAGCCGAGTGCATAATACTTATTGTACCTTATATATATGTGTATATATATATATATTCTTAATCTTTTTTATCGTGCTTGTGAGTGATTCTAAGTTTTCTACTAATGTTTCTGTTTTTACCCGTGAGAACCTGTAATTGGCTTTATGTTTCTTAATGAACTGTTATCCATTTGTTATTGCTGTTGGTTCTCCTATTAATAAATAAATAAATAAATATTCAGTAGACGTGTTTTGTACAGAGATTTGTCACGTTTGCGTACGCACTGTTGTTTGTTTGTGTCTCGAAAACTTGTCAATAGCTAGTGTATTGTATAGTGCAAGGTTTAGTGTTTTCCAAATGAGACGGTAAACATAGAAACATTTAGTGGACAACATGTAGCTAGATTCATACAGAAACATTTTGTTATACAATTTGTCTGTAAAACATGTTAAGTGATAAGAAATGTCAAACATGTTTCGTGTTATCAATTTGCGTGACAATGCAAACGCGGATAGAAACACAGAAAACAGAGATTTCAACATGTTTATCCGGTTCCAATATTTTTTGATGTTTATTGACGATTTCACTCGAAAAACATTTTTACTTTTCTTTAAACAAAAAGTGCAGTTTTCGAAAAATTTATAGATTGCTGAAAAAAATTGCTGCGGCGTTTGCTGAAAATCACTGCGGCAAGAAAATGAAAATTTTGCGCAAATTAATAAGCGGATAAATGACTTGCTGAAGAATTTTGTAATCCAGCATCAACTGACGGTGGAGTATACGCCAGAGCAGAATGGCGTAGCTGAAGGGACCAATCGCACCATCTGCGATAAAGCATGAACCATGCTACGTGAGTCCGGATTAGAAAAACGTTTTTGGGCTGAAGCTGTCAACACGCCATGTTCCTAAAGAATAAGTCACCAAAGATTGCGGTTACGAATATGACTCCAGATGAGAAATGATCAGGGAAGAAGTGTGACCTAAGCGTGATAAAAATCTTTGGGTGCAATGTATTTATGCACATTCCTGATCAAATAAGGACTAAGTGGGTTGTAAAAAGCGGAGAGCTTATCCATACATGCTTCGATGACAACACGAAAGCGTATCGTCTTGTGCATCCTACTACCGGAAAAGTATTTTTTGGAGAATCTAAAATACAAAAAGCTACAAGAAGAATTGCAAGAGGAACCAGAAATAATACTTTTACAAGATGAGGCAATTGTCAGAAATATAGAAGAACTAAATGTTTTGCAACCTCAACAAGAGAATGATGATGTTAGCAATGTTCCTAGAGTGGAACAAGAACAAGAGAGTTCTGCTGAAAATCCTGTTCAACATGAAGTAGTTATTCATGAACCAGATGATGTGGAGTTTCAAGATTATGAGTCGGACGTAACTGAGGATCGACCACAAGAGGTGGAACGGAGGTACCCACTAAGAGACACTACAGAACTTGACTCTACTACGGTTCAAGATGCACTGTCAATGCCTGACAGTAGAAAATGGAAAGCTGTGATTCAGAAGGAGCTTGATGCTTTAAAGAAAAATGGAACTTGAACTTTAGTAAAACCTCGACAAGCGAGCAACATTGTAGATTCGAAATGGAATTTTCCAATTTAAGAAGAGGCGAGAAATAAGCGAAGATACAAAGCTCGGCTTGTTGCCAGAGATTTTAGCCAAAGATGGGGCATCGATTATGACGAGACGTTCTCTCCAGTGGTGAGATATAGCTCTCTAAGAGTCCTCCTGGCGATGGCAGCTAAGAGTGGCCACTCTTGAACGTTAACCAAATGGACGTAAAAACAGCGTTCCTGAATGGAGACTTGTCTGAGACGGTCTACATGAAACAGCCGGTTGATTACGAAGAAAAAGGAAAGGAAGACTATGTGTATTTCCTTATGCGTTCGCTTTACGGCTTAAAGCAATCCCCTAGATCTTGGAACAATAAACTGAATAATGAGTTATTGCAGTTGTCGTTTAAACGATCCAAAAATGAGCCATGCATTTACATGAGATCAGAGTAAGACGGTCATCATTTTAGCAGTTTACGTGGACGACGTGCAAATTTTTTGGAACGACACGGAGCTGCGTAAAGTAAAGTGAGACCTTATGTCAAAATTTTAAATGAAGGATCTTGGGAAGGCAGAGTATTTTTTGGGAATGCACTTAACGCAGAACGCTATTGGAATCAAAGTCGACCAAGAGAAGTATGTCGAAAAAGTTTTGATGGTTTTTGGGATGGCAGATTGTAAAGTTGCTTCAACCCCATCAGTTTCTGACCAAAAGCTCGTGAAACCTGGATTAGAACATAAACCAGATCCAAGGATTCTTTAGCAAAATCTAATTGGTTCGCTGATGTATGTATCTGTTTGCACGAGGCCAGATATTGCACATGCAGTTAATTATCTAAGCCAGTTCAACGCTTGCTATGCTGAAGAGTATTGGGTAGCAGCAAAAAGAGTACTCACTGACTCAGATATTTAAAGGGAATGTATAAGGTACAGGGCTATGCAGATGGTAGTCATGCCACTTGTCATGATAGGAGATCATACCCCGAGTCCTATCATGATATGGTATTTCTGCATATGGGAGTTGCAATATGTTGGGAAAGCAGAAAACAGAGGACGATTGCTCTATCCACACTGGAGGCTGAGTATGTAGCTATGTCAGAAGCCACAAGAGAGGCAATTTTCTTAAAGAGATTGACTTCGGAGGTCTCTGGTCAAGTTGAGATGCCAATGAAAATCTTCAGTGACAGTCAATCTGCTGTGGCTATTGCGCAGAACCATGTACACCATCAACGCACAAAGCACATATATGTGCGACACCACTTTGTAAGAGAGGCAGTTAGTTGAGCATGGCCATATTGAACTAGATTAAGTAGAGACAAGTCGTATGGTAGCTGATGTTTTAACGAAACCTCTGTTGAAAGGGAAGTTCAACTGGTGTACGTTGGCTATGGGTGTTGTGTGATGGATGAAAGTAGAGAAATGAATGTTAGAGTAAAGAGTTGTTATTTTTATAACGACCGTTTTTGTTTCGACTATAATTTTACCGCCTTCCTTTTGTTAGCATGTTCTGTCTTCTGTTACCTTACCTTGAATGTGTTGTCAAAGTGGATAAAACTAAAAATATAAGTTTTATCTCAACTTTTACTTGTAACAACCAGTTTTTATCATCTCCTGCATTCCAAAATTAGGTACAGACGTCAGCACATCGACCTACTAAAATCTGTCAAATTTCTTTAATAGATTTTCAACTTTATCACTAAAGCATAAGATTCAAAGTTGATTGGGAAAATTTGACAGTTTCGTGTAGGTTGACCTGCTGGCGTCTGTACAAGCACACTGCACACTATAGTACTTCATAAAAGATAGCTTGGTCTCTGCGACAGCTGTCAGTAAAATCACGCATAGGAAGCCCTGAATTTCATAATAGTACAGACAGTAACTGTCAATGTCGATGTCTTTATGGGCATGCCGACCTAATTATTGATGGGTGATCTGATGAATCATCGCGACTACAGACTACAAACTATCGATATTTTAAATAAAACTTAATTTAAATTTATTTTATATTTTAATTTTATTGTATATTTTAATATCATAACATTATTTACATTTGTACATACTCAATCTAAAATAATAGTGAGAAAATAAAATCCAATTTCTCACCTACTCATGGAAGAAAATTTAGAGCGGGACGTCCGATTTGATAATATTTGCGAACAAGAATTTATAATTTTACAAGATTGTTCTAGCGATTCAGAAACTGATTCAGATATGGATTTGGGGTGTACTCCTTTGGCCGCATCTGTGGGACATCAGATACGACTGGGTGCTGCGCGCTGACCTCCCTAGCGGCGTCAGCATCATTTGTTACGCTGACGACACGTTGGTCCTGGCGCAGGGGAGGTCGCACCAGGCGGCGGCCGAACTAGCGACACACGGGGTTGTGACAATCGTGGACAGAATCCGGCAATTGGGACTTGAGGTGGCCCTGCACAAGTCCGAGGCCATGTGTTTTCATGGTCCTCGGAACGCGCCACCGTCGGGTTCCCAAATAACGGTAGGAGGAGTTCACATCGGCATCGAGTCGACGATGAAGTACCTTGGACTCGTCCTCGACAGCCGGTGGAACTTCGTGGAGCACTTCCGACGTTTGGCTCCCAGACTGGAGCGGGCCGGGGCTGCTTTGAAGCGGCTCCTGCCCAATCTAGGGGGTCCAAAAGCCTCCTGCCGGAGGCTATACGCGGGAGTCGTGCGGGTCCGGGGATACCACACGGTCTCCAGTGAGGCGGCGAGCCTCCTTGCCGGATTACCGCCATGGGATCTGGAGGCAAAAGTCCTCGCGCACATCTGAGAGTGGCGCGAGGAGTCGAAACGCCGGGACGTAACTCCGTTTCCGCGAGAAATCGCGGCACAGCGGACAGAGCTCCGGCGGGATCTCATGGCGTCATGGAGAGTGCGTTTGTCGCAATCCAGTGCTGGGCTGTGCACGCCACTATTGCGGCGATAAGTCCTCTCTTTGAGGAGTGGCTAGAGAGGCGCCTCAGCGTCCTCACCTTCCGCCTGACGCAGGTCCTCACCGGACATGGTTGTTTCGGGAGGTTCCTGTTTCGTATCAGGCGGGAAGAAACGCCCGGGTGTCATCACTGCGTGGATCGCCCGGAGGACACGGTGGAGCATACGGTGGAGGTCTGCCCGGCTTGGGCAGAGCATCGCCGTGTTCTCGTGAAGGCGATCGGTGGCGGGTTCTCTCTGGTCCAGGCCATGGTACGGAGCGAGAGGGCACGGGAGGCCGTCACCTCCTTCTGCGAAGCAGTAATGCTCGCGAAGGAGGAGGCAGAACGCGTGAGGGAGAGGCAAGTTTCGCGCCCTCACGCCCCTAGCCGCCGCAGGAGACTCCCTGGGCGTCGGCAATCGCAGGCCAATTCCCGGCCACCGTAGGCGCGGGCTTGCGGACGGTGAGCAATGGGTAGCTCGCCGTCCGATAAGGACCAGACCCGGGTAGACGGCGCGTTGTGTTCCACGCGCGCCTCAAAGAGATGTCAGCAGAAGTGAAGGGGTCCGTTAGGACCGATGGCTGCCGGGGTTGCGGGAAAGTACAGGCAACGGAAGGAACACTGGTGGGTTTTAGTCAGTAAGAGTCTGACACGCCCTCCCGCTCCATCCAGAGCGGGAGAAGTTATTTGAAAATTCCCACCCCAAAAAAAAAAGGTTGTACTCCTTTAAGAGAATAAATATATTTTATATTAAAATATTCGTTTAATTTAGTAACGTTTGTAATTAAATTAAACCCAATTGTAGTAATATATTATAAACTCCTCGGTCAACATTGAACGTCTTAAATAAAGAAGAAACTGAATTGTCAGGATTAATGTGCCATTATAACATTATGTTGAATTTTGTTAAATAAAACCTAAAATACGGGTAGGTATATTCTTTACTACAATTTATTTAACAAAATGAAAAAATATCTACGACCAGAACGTTTCGACGGAGACCCGTCCTCAAGCCAAGATCTGTCCCCTCAGTGGACACATTGGAAAAGCACATTCGAAAATTTTCTGACATCTATTAACTACGAACGAGAAAACTGTTGCAAAAGAAACAAAATTCCAATTACTAACGAATCATCTGTCCCCTACGACTTTTATGCGCATACAGGATTGCACTGATTACGATATTGCTCTAAAGAGACTTGATGCATTATTTCTGAAGCCACCTAACGAAATATATTCCAGGCACAGATTAGCAAAACGAGCGCAACAACCAGGTGAGTCCATCGACCAGTATCTACAAGCCTTGAAACTGCTTTCAAAAGAATGCAATTTTAAACAAGTGACCGCTGAACAAAATGAGAGTGATTTTATTAGAGATGCTTTCATATTAGGTCTTTCGTCGTCCATAGTTCGTCAAAGACTGTTGGAAAATAGCACTCTCACATTAGACGATGCATTCAAGCAGGCCCGCGCTCTAGAGATGGCGCGAATACACAGTGATGATTACCAGCAACCTAATACTAGTACCTTTGTTAATGCGGTACCCATTAACAATCAGAGAACACACATCCAAGAACTATGCTATTTCTGTGGAAACAAGAGACACGCACGGCAAAACTGTCCGGCTGCTAGTACAACCTGCCTTAAATGTGGAAAAAGGGGGCATTTTGCAAAAGTATGCAAAAGTGCAGTGACTGCGCCACCACAACGGAGTGCTTTTACAAATGCTATAGAGGAACCGAATAAACTTATGGAAAATGCAGAGTCGCAGAAAATGTTATCATGTATCGTGGCCGCTACAACTGATCTCGATAAAGCTATGATACCTATAAAAATAAACGGATTATTTGCAGCCAGAGCATTGATTGATACAGGGAGTACTGCTAGTTTTATAGACAGTCGACTAGTTTGTCAATATAATATACAAAAGAGCTCATGTTACCAAAATGTCAGCATGGCAGCTTCAAATCTAAAAACAAAGGTAGACGCAATGTGCTCTGTCAATATCGATATGCAAGGTCATAGTTTTCAAGTGGACCTATTAATAATGGAGAACTTATGTACGGATATCATAATTGGTCATGATATTTTTAAGAGATATAATACATTAGAAATGCATTTCGGCGGATCTGGAGCTCCATTGAAATTATGTGCACTAACTCAAGCCAATATCGATCCAATCTGCTTATTCCCGAATCTCTTACCAGACTGCAAACCAATAGCTGTTAAGTCACGAAGTTACTCAGATGGTGATATGCAGTTTATTCGTACTGAAATAAGAAAATTACTAGCTGAAGGAATTATAGAACCTAGTTCGTCACTATGGAGAGCACAAGTGCTTGTAACTACAAATGAAAGTCATAAAAAAAGGATGTGTATAGACTACTCTCAGACAATAAATAGATACACGCAACTAGACGCTTATCCTTTACCAAGTATTGAAGAAATAGTTTCTAAGGTAGCCAAACATAGAATCTACAGCAAAATTGACTTAAAAAGTGCGTACCATCAGATTCCGATTCTCGAAACAGAAAAACCTTATACAGCATTTCAAGCAGAAGGTAATTTATACCAATTTCGTAGAATACCTTTCGGGGTTACCAACGGAGTAGCGGTTTTTCAAAGAACTGTCAATAATATAATTGCGAAAGAGGAACTTAAAGGAGTATATATTATATGAGTACATATTTGGATGACATAACAGTCTGTAGAACAACTCAAGCTGACCACGATCAAAAACTGCAGCGATTTCTTGATATTGCCAAACGGTGTAACCTTACACTGAATCTTGACAAGAGCGAATTTTCATTGAAAGAGATAAGTATTCTAGGATATACTATAAACAATGGAGTTATTAAACCCGACCCGGATCGTCTACGTCCACTATTAGAGCTGCCTCTGCCTTCAGACTCGGCATCGCTCCGGCGAGCATTGGGATTATTTGCTCACTATTCTAAATATGTGCCAAGATTCTCTCATAAAATTCAGTCCCTCGTTTCGCAAGGTACATTCCCTCTCGATTCTGAGGCAGTAAATGCTTTTAATGCTCTAAAGCAAGAGATAGCCAGATCAGCAGTAAACGCAATTGATGATAACATACAATTTATTGTTGAAACAGACGCTTCAGACTATGCTATCGCGGGAACTCTGTCACAAGAAGGCAGACCAGTTGCGTTTTTCTCGAGAAGCCTTCACAGTAGTGAGCGGAATCACCCAGCCATCGAGAAGGAGGCCGCGGCTATAGTCGAATGTCTTCGGAAATGGAGACAATTCCTCATCGGACGAGAGTTTAAACTGATAACTGACCAAAAATCGGTCGCATTTATGTTCAATCAGCAGCATTCGTCTAGAATTAAAAATGACAAAATACAACGTTGGCGATTAGAACTTTCAGAATACAATTTTGATATAGTTTATCGCCCTGGAAAGGAAAATATAGCGGCTGATGCTTTATCAAGAGCCAATGCACCATTAGTAGCCTCTGTTTACAGTTCAGAAAATGCACTCAAAGAACTGCATAAAACCTTGTGTCATCCTGGAGTAACAAGAATGCTTCATTGGGTTCGAAGCAAAAATTTAGCTTACTCCACTGAAGAGATAAAACGTATTACTGCGAATTGTTCTATATGTGCTGAAGTAAAGCCTCGATTTCAACGAAACATGGGAAAACTAATAAAAGCGATGGCCCCATTCGAAAGAATATCGATAGATTTTAAAGGTCCACTTCCCTCAGATGGCACTGGGAACAATCGATATATCCTTACGATTGTGGACGAATATTCTCGATTCCCATTTGCATATCCCTGCCCAGACTTGAGTACTAACACGGTTATTAATAAACTGACTGATTTATTTTCTATATTTGGAATGCCAACTTACGTACACTCAGATCGTGGTACATCTTTTCTTTCAAAAGAGATGAAAGACTTTCTTCACCAGAAGGGCATTGCTACGAGCTACACTACACCTTACAATCCTCAGGGTAATGGACAAACGGAGAGATACAACGGAATTATTTGGCGAACAGTACAGTTGGCTCTGAAAAGCCGAGATCTGCCTATAACTAAATGGGAGTCAGTTTTAACTCAGGCTCTGCATTCTGTAAGGTCACTTCTTTGCACGGCTACAAACAGCACGCCCCATGAGCGGATGTTCTCTCACGCCAGGAGATCCTCAAGTGGTCAGTCGATGCCTACATGGCTAAACGTCCCAGGAAAAGTATTTGTGGCGAACCAACTAATTATCTGTGGTTCCCACTGTTAGATATAACCTGACAACACTAGTTGGTCTAGAGCAGTTAGTCTGTGGTTCATAAAAGAAAGAGGAATTTGAATCTCAACCTATATTAATCAATAGAGTATCTATCCGCGTTCCTCCTTTCTGGCCTGACCAGCCCGGTCTCTGGTTCGCTAGTCTAGAAGCACAATTTCATATCAGTGGCATCACACAGGAGTTAACTAAATATTATTATGCTGTAAGCCAACTCGACACAAAATCTGCAACCGAAGTTGAGGACATAATCATTCAGCCACCTAAGGATCAACCTTACACTTGTTTAAAAATGGCTCTCATTTCTCGTTTCTCTGTGTCTCATGAAGAAAAAACTAGAAGGCTTCTCGAGAAAGAGGAGATTGGTGATAGGAAGCCCTCGTCATTCCTGCGTCACCTCAGGACTCTTGCTGGGTCATCTTTCCCAGAGCAGCTCCTCCAAACTATGTGGGTTAATAGGTTGCCTCATTGCATGCAAGGCATTTTAGTTGCCCAAAAGAATTCATCCCTCGCCGACTTGGGCGAACTGGCTGATAAGCTGCAAGAAATCAGTCCGCAACCAATGAATGTCCACGCAGCAAGTAGAGCACCATCTTCAGCATCATCTAGTGATGACACGAAGGAGCAACTTAAGTTACTCCAACAACAAGTGGCGGACCTGACACGGCTTGTGACTGGCCTCACCACAAGTAATAACAGGAGCAACCGCAGTCGTTCAAGCTCACGCCCACCCATTCCTAACGGCCAATGCTGGTACCACAGGCGATTCGCTGCAAAAGCTTCCAGGTGTATACAACCGTGCGCGTGGTCTGTTCCCGTACCACAGGGAAACTCAAGCAGCAGTCAGTAGTGGCGACCACTGACTGCTCCCTAGCAAGTCACTGTCTATTTGTTACCGATCGATATTCGGGCCGACGATTTTTAATCGACACCGGATCCGATCTTTCTTGCTTACCCAGACGTTACTCCCAGGGTAAAAACCAATCACTTCCGTACGAACTTTTAGCAGCCAATGACACTAAAATAAATACGTTTGGTTTGGTCGAACTCAAATTAAACTTAGGTTTAAGACGCGATTTTGTATGGAAATTCATAGTCGCTGAAGTAGGAACTCCAATAATTGGTTCAGACTTTTTGGCTTATTACCACCTTTTGCCAGACTGTGCCCATGGAAGGTTGCGAGACGGTAAAACAGGGTTGTCAGCTCAAACTGAATTCTCCTCAGTCACCCAACCCAGCGTTAAACTCATTCAATCACCTGACTCACCATACTCGCACATTTTGAATGATTTCCCGAGCATTTTACGCCCTCCTGGCGCGCCCATAGAGGTAAAACACGCTACGGTGCACTTTATCAAAACCACCGATGGCCCACCCGTTACAGCGCGACCACGTCGCCTTGCCCCACCTAAGCTTCGAGCTGCTCAGAAAGAATTCGAGGAGATGATTCGCGTAGGCACCGCTCGACCTTCTAGCAGCTCATGGTCCTCCCCGCTACATCTCGCGCTTAAAAAAGACGAGACTTATCGCCCGTGCGGCGACTACCGCGCACTGAACGCCCGCACAATTCCGGACTGCTACCCTGTCCGCCATATAGGGGATTTCGGCCACAACTTGTCCGGGTGCTCAGTTTTCAGTACCTTAGATTTAGTTAAAGCATATCAGCAAATTCCAGTAAATTCAGATGATATTTGTAAAACAGCCATAATCACACCCTTTGGACTTTTTGAATTCCCTTATATGACTTTTGGCCTTAGAAACGCCGGACAGACATTTCAAAGGTTCATAGACGAAGTTGTGCGGGGACTTAATTTCTGTTTCGCGTACGTCGATGATATCCTCGTGTACTCGAGAGACCCCCAGCAACATGCAGATCACCTAAAGCTCTTGTTTAACCGACTGCACGAGTATGGAGTGGTCATCAACCCGGCGAAGTGTGTACTTGGGGCAGCCGAGGTAACGTTTTTGGGTTACCGTATTAATGCTACAGGCACTTTCCCTCCCGAAGACCGTATCCGAGCTTTAGTGGATTTTCCTCCCCCTAAGACCGTGCAAGGCGTGCGTAGGTTCTTGGGCATGGTTAACTATTACCGCAGATTTTTGCCCGACGCCGCCAAGTATCAGGCCCCCTTAATCGACGCAGTCGCGGCAACTAATAGCAAAGGCGCAAAACCATTTCCATGGACGCCCGAGCTCGAACGATGCTTTGATGATTGCAAGAAGAGCCTAGCTAATGTTACCACTCTATCGCACCCAAATTGCGAGGCCCCTTTAGGTCTTTTTACCGATGCGTCCAGCATGCACATAGGTGCATGTTTACAGCAAAAAGTCCACGATAACTGGCAACCCCTAGCATATTTCAGCAAAAAGCTAACCGAGAAACAATCTCAGTGGCCTGCTTATTATAGAGAACTTCTAGCTGTGTACGAGAGTGTTCAACACTTTCGGCACATACTAGAAGTACAAAACGCAGCAGTTTTTACTGACCATAAGCCCCTGGTGTATGCGTTCACCCAGCGTCGCGACAAGCTCCCACCAACGCAACTCAACCAACTAACTTTTATCAGCCAATTTACCACCGACATACGATATATTAAGGGCACCGACAACGTAGTCGCAGATGCTATGTCGCGGGTTGAATCCATTTCATTGGAAGAGGACTACCAAGCCCTTGCAGACTCGCAAGAGAGAGACGAGGAACTCAAAGACGCGGGCTCATCTACTTCTTTGAAATTGTCAAAAATTTTAGTTCCTGGAACCAACACTTCCATACTCTGCGACACGTCGACAGGTAGACCTCGCCCATACCTCACCTTACCTTTTCGTCGAGCAGCTTTCGATCGACTACATGGTCTCAGTCACCCAGGCGTGAGAGCAACCTTACGATTGGTGGCTGAGCGATACGTATGGCCACATATTAACACCGACTGCCGAAAATGGGCAAAGTCGTGCCTAAAGTGCCAACGCAGCAAGGTAACCAGGCATACATCTGCACCGCTGATGTCTTTTCCGATCGCATCAAACAGATTCTGTCATGTCCACATTGATATCATAGGACCACTGCCGACTTCGGATAATTTCACATATTGTCTGACCGCGGTTGACAGATTTACGCGTTGGCCCGAAGCGTGGCCTATGACATCTATCACGGCGGAAGAAGTGGCAGACACGTTGGTGACTGGTTGGATATCCCGTTACGGGGTGCCAAGCACCGTGACGACCGACCAGGGTCGTCAGTTTCAATCCGCCTTGTTTCAGCGCCTTATGAACGTATGCGCAACAAAGCGGATTCGCACAACCAGTTACCATCCGTGCGCAAATGGCATGGTAGAACGCATGCACCGCCAACTAAAAGCTTCTTTAATGTGCCATCCCCAAACGTGGAGCAAGGCACTTCCACTGGTACTCCTTGGCATGAGGACTGCCCTCAAAGAGGACCTGAATACCTCGTCCGCTGAGCTGGTCTATGGAGAACCTCTCCGACTCCCTGGAGAACTAATCATGCCAGCGGAAGAACCCAGGAGCTCAAACGACATCACAGACTTCGTCACGGCATTGAGGAGCCGGATGGAAATTTTACGTCCAATACCAGCCTCACGACACGCTCGACCGTCAACCTTCGTGTTTAAAGATTTGGCGACGTCGACCCACGTTTTACTCCGCGACGACACTGTTCGACGGCCTCTGCAACCTCCTTACACTGGGCCATACCGCATCCTGAGGAGAAGGGACAAAACCCTTACCTTGGAGATGAAAGGAAGAGAGGCTACGGTCAGCGTAGACCGTGTTAAGCCAGCATACCTGGACTCTGAACTGGTTTCTTCACCACCTGTTTCCGTTCCAGTTTCTCCTTCCATACACCCAACTCCCTCCACGCCAACAACTACTCCATCCCCTTCAGGTACTGTCACCACCAGAGCTGGCAGACGGGTTAAATTTAGGGACATTCTAGATTTATAGTTTTTTACTTGTATTGTTGTTATTTTTTTTTTTTTTTCTGTGTATACCTTGTATCTCTCCGTAGGGGGGTGGTGTGGCGAACCAACTAATTATCTGTGGTTCCCACTGTTAGATATAACCTGACAACACTAGTTGGTCTAGAGCAGTTAGTCTGTGGTTCATAAAAGAAAGAGGAATTTGAATCTCAATGTAAATAAGTATTATCTTAATTTTACTGGACTCCCCATAACGTGTAATTACTCTGAGTTCGTTCTTACGTGTAATCTTCCGCTGTCGCTTGGATAATGTGAGGTGTACAAGTGATACAAATACATTTTAATTACAACTGGATCGTGTTTCATTCAAATAAACAGAGCGCCATAACGCGCCTAAATATTAATGCGAAACCATAATCGAACCAGCAAATATGATCCACTGGTTGAAGAAGTAGAGACTGGAAAGTAACCCTCAACATTCTCGTGTGCGTTTGAGCAGTGGTAGAGAAGTTGTCGTATCTAATCGACACCTAGCTCCTGCTGGAGTATCTTTAGAAACGGATGAAGCTGATTCCAATGATGACGACGAATTCATCGATGCAGTCGATGGCGATGATCATAACACAGATGGCCAGCGAGATTCCCAGAACGAATTGGTCCAGCCACAGAACATCACGCCAGAGACTCTGCGTCGTTCTGAAAGAGTACGACGTCCGCCTGCTCATCTAGCTGACTACGTGGCACAATAAATAAGCCTAGGAGAATGTAGTAATATATTATAAACTCCTCGGTCAACATTGAACGTCTTAAATAAAGAAGAAACTGAATTGTCAGGATTAATGTGCCATTATAACATTATGTTGAATTTTGTTAAATAAAACCTAAAATACGGGTATATTCTTTACTACACCAATTAATGTTACACAGCATCAATAATAGTAAGAAACGTCGATAATTTCTATCGACACTTTTTTATATCCTTACAACCCTAGGAATGTTAGTTTGACATATGTAATCATAATCATAATCATTCTATATTTATCTCAACATCATATATTATTACAGGCACTGGTTAATGAAAAGCACGATCTTAAATAGAGAAAGGTGTCTGATGTAGCAGGGTTCTGAGTTACAGATCAGCCGGCTCTCTTACTCTTAGATAGGACATGTTAATTTACAAAATAGTAGAGTTAAGATATTAATCACAAAGTGCTATTTAATATGATATTAATGGTATAACAAAAGTTAGAAAGACCTAACAAAATTAAAATTTTGTTTTAATTTTGTTAGGTCTTGCTAACCAAACAAAAGCAAGTTAACATAAATTTAATAGATCAAGCTATCTTTTATGTGGTATAGTGGGACATGTAGCCCTACTAACCATAGCTCTACTAACATATACTCTATCCAAATAAAAAAAGGGATCGTCAAAATCAGTTTACTTTGTAAAAAGAAAGGCGTGATCATAACCTCCTCCTTTTTTACGTCGGTAAAAAAATAGTTCGGCAGTTTTTTTTTAATACCTATTTATTTTTGTATAGTGACCCAGCGGTTTATTAGTACTACTTAGTACTTATAAAAAATAGTCTGTGGGATTAAGAGTTGGCTATATTTGTTTCTGCAGGCCTAACATGACGCACGCGACAATTACTCGTTCTCGCGTGAGTAATTTTTGTCTATTTCGTCTCTTTTCTCGTTTTCTGACAGCGTGCAGCGCCTCCATACAAAATAGTCGACTCCTTCTGTCAAACTTTATGTTTTGTCGACAAACCCTAACATGGCACCTTAGTTATCTCGATTTTTGACAATTCAACACGAGATAATCTCCGATTCTTCTGTCATTAAGTCGTATTTACTCGTCCTCGATTTTGACGACGAGAACGACGAGAAGAGTAGACAAAATTATTATACAAAAAATATCTCCAAAATAACATGGCAGTTTCATAATTGTAATTATTTTAGTCATCATTTTATTTTACAATATATTAATAATGAAAATACTTAGTTTTAAACTACTATTTATATTGGAACCACGTGTTTTATATGGATTTTTTCGTTTTTTGTATTGAAAATATGAAAAATTATTACCTACATGTTGGGTATTAGGGGTTTATAGGTTTCATAAAGGGGGTTCAAATTTTCATTATTTTTGCGATAGGACACACCATTTTCGAGATATAAGAAAAAGAAAAGAAAAAAAAGTCGAGGTGTTGGGGTGAATTTTAGTTCATGAAAATTAATTTCCACACCTTTTTAATCGTGATTAAATACTTGGACAATCAGAATTTTAGATTTATATGATTTTAGAAATTAATAACTACTAAAATATAGTTAAGTTGTGTCACTTTAGTCTATTTCAGAATGGGAAATCGTCGGTTGACAGGAATAATCTAAATTTTGGTAATTTTTAGTCTAGTTTAGAGGTATTTGTGACAAGGAAATCGGCACCATTGAATGAATGAAACGGAATCTCAGCCGATGTTGCTATCATAAAAATAATTTGTTTTTAATAACTTGCAACATCGGTTTCTCGTCGCGAGATATAGAAGTGTCAAAATGCTTTTTTCGAGTTTACTCGTCGTTTACGGTCATGTTAGGGATTAGAATGACGTCAGAATCGTAGACAAATTTCGACAAAACGAGAAAAAGAGCGTTCTCGCACTTGTCATGTTAGCCCTGCTGCAGGGCTAACATTCAGCCGATTTCCTTGTCACAAATACCTCTAAACTGGACTAAAAATTACCAAAATTTAGATTATTCCTGTCAACCGACGATTTCCCATTCTGAAATAGACTAAAGTGACACAACTTAACTATATTTTAGTAGTTATTAATTTCTAAAATCATATAAATCTAAAATTCTGATTTTCCAAGTATTTAATCGCGATTAAAAAGGTGTGGAAATTAATTTTCATGAACTAAAATTCACACCAACACCTCGACTTTTTTTTCTTTTCTTTTGCTTATATCTCGAAAATGGTGTGTCCTATCGCAAAAATAATGAAAATTTGAACCCCCTTTATGAAACCCATAAACCCCTAATACCCAACATGTAGTAATAATTTTTCATATTTTCAATACAAAAAACGAAAAAATCCATATAAAACACGTCGTTCCAATATAAATAGTAGTTTAAAACTAAGTATTTTCATTATTAATATATTGTAAAATAAAATGATGACTAAAATAATTACAATTATGAAACTGCCATGTTATTTTGGAGATATTTTTTGTATAATAATTTTGTCTACTCTTCTCGTCGTTCTCGTCGTCAAAATCGAGGACGAGTAAATACGACTTAATGACAGAAGAATCGGAGATTATCTCGTGTTGAATTGTCAAACATCGAGATAACTAAGGTGCCATGTTAGGGTTTGTCGACAAAACATAAAGTTTGACAGAAGGAGTCGACTATTTTGTATGGAGGCGCTGTCAGAAAACGAGAAAAGAGACAAAATAGACAAAAATTACTCACGCGAGAACGAGTAATTGTCGCGTGCGTCATGTTAGGCCTGCTGGTCAGCCCTAGATCGCAATATATATTCTGTGATCGCAGTCGTGTCAGCTGCTGTCAGCCATGAGCCAAGTGGTGTCACCAGCTGCGTTTCCAGTTCTGTCAGTACTTCGTAATTTTTAAAAATTACTAGATTTTTAAACTTAACTCGTAATCATGAAAACAAACATATATAGGAACTGAGAGAGAGGCAGATAAACAAGGAGATTAAATACTGTCCGAAATCGATACATAACGTGAAGAGTTTAAGAAGTTTTGTTGCGTTTATATTCATATTTTATAATGCCTTGTATTCGAAAAGACGTATTTTGGATCGGCATAATATGTTTGATTAGTTTCTGTTACGGAGAACACCTGAAGTCATCATCTTCATCGAGTAAACAGAGAAATCATAAGTCGATATTTACTGAACCACATACAACATTGCAAGGAAAAGTATACACTTACAACAGTGATCACGAAATTGGTTTGTCAAGGTCAAAGCGAGCCAGTTTACCCAATCAGAGTGATTCTAGTTCTAGTGAATCGCCTCTGAATAGTCAACCTGTGAATTCAACATCAAGCTCCTCAACTGAAAGTTTAAATATTGCTACAGAAAAGAATGATAAGGAATCTTCCTTATTATCAGTAGTGCTCGTAAATATATCGTCATCAGCAATTCCAAATGCCTCAGTTGTAAGTCCCTCTGATGCAGCACCATTGCCCGAAAAGAGCTCTGCGGAAGATGAACACAACAGTTCCATGGCCATATTTTTTGTGTTATGTGTGCTGGCACTAGGCATTTTATTGATTCATCTCATGCTTCAAACTGGATTCTCCTATCTTCCTGAGAGTGTGGTAATAGTGTTTCTTGGTGCTTTAATTGGTATGATCATCAACTTGATGTCCATTAAAAACATTGCGAACTGGAGAAAGGAAGAAGCATTTTCACCAACTGCTTTTTTCCTAGTTCTGTTGCCTCCCATTATTTTTGAATCAGGTTATAATCTTCACAAGGGTAATTTTTTCCAAAACATTGGATCAATCTTATTGTTTGCTATAGTTGGAACTGCTATATCAGCATTTGTCATTGGTGCTGGAATATATTTGCTAGGGTTAGCCCAAGTAGTGTACAAACTGAGTTTTGTTGAATCATTTGCCTTTGGCTCTCTGATATCAGCAGTAGACCCCGTTGCCACCGTGGCAATTTTCCATGCTCTTGATGTAGACCCAGTACTCAACATGTTGGTTTTTGGAGAGAGCATACTAAATGATGCTATTGCTATTGTTCTGACAACTGCTGTTTTGGACTCAAATGATCCTCTCATGTCCACGGGGGAAGCAATTCTTTCTGCAATCAATAGGTTTTGGTTAATGTTCTTTGCATCAGCAGGCATTGGAGTCTTGTTTGCACTTGTTAGTGCACTTCTATTGAAACATGTTGATCTTCGAAAGAACCCGTCTCTTGAATTTGGTATGATGTTAGTGTTTACTTACGCTCCATATGTACTGGCTGAAGGTATTCATTTGTCAGGTGATTATTAATTTCATTTATTAGTAGTTAGTTTAAAGTTTTACTAACAATAACCATATATTGTATTATGATTTTTTTGCATGCAAGTGTAGTTGTGATTCATCAATTTTGGTGTTTGAACTTAATTGTAATGTATTTTAGATTAAGCATATTTTGTTTCAGGAATAATGGCAATATTATTTTGTGGAGTAGTAATGTCTCATTACACACATTTCAACTTATCAACAGTGACACAGGTCACTATGCAGCAGACTATGAGAACACTGGCATTCATTGCTGAGACCTGCGTGTTTGCTTACTTAGGATTAGCTATATTCAGGTATTTTATTTAATATCATTATTACTCAACACCGAGTAGCAAGTGAAATATGGTGTGCGTACGCGCAGCGGAATGTTGTTGAATTTAAAGATTTTAATTATGCAGATATTTAGTGTATGACGTCGTATAATTGTGTATGGTAAAAAAAAAATTGTGCACGCAACCATTGTGGAGAAATTCACCAAAAACTGATTCCGCTGGGCGAACGTTGTCCTGGCGGAACTTTTTTTAATCCATAGACTTTAGAAGAAAAGAGATGTGTCCAAAAATTAGTGTGTATTTGTGTGTAATTGTGTATGTATGAATAAAATTAGTGCATGCATAAACTTCGGAGAAATTCAAGTTTCCGCTACGCGAACGTTTGGCCATTAGCTAGTTTTCATATAAAGCGCTTACATAGAGAGCTGTAGATTTTTACATACGTTGTTTTGAATTTGTTTATATTTGTTTAAAAAACAGATTTAGAAAAAATCGTAGGGCTTAAAAGATAAAAATATAAACGTAAAATACGCTTATTAGGTCTTAGTTCTTAAAGTATGCACTTTGGGGTCTAGATTTTCACGTTTATACAAACCTTGTAAGTGTCTGCAACATGTTGCCAAGTATCAATGATGTTCCGTTAGTAATTAAAGAGTTATAGGACAAATTTACCATGAATAGATCACTGTTTACAAAGCAGTCAAATATCACGACGTTCTAAATGAATTGCATGGTAAAATGTATGCCAATAATTAGTGTATTCATTCAACTATTCACATGCAAAATTTCATGTCATTAAATTCAGTAATTAAAGAAAAACAATTATAATACTGACGAAGCATCGAAAACCTACATAACCCGACCAAGTTCGGATGGCTACAAAAAAGCGGCCGTGCCATATATCTAAGAAACGTTCTTAACCTTCCAATATAGTATTTATTAATATGGTACAGTTCCGTACACAAGCGTTAGGAAAAAATAAAACAATTGCATTTCTATTTTTTCACACAAGAATATTTTTGATCAATTCATAACTACAATACTTAGACTATTTAACTAAAGGATTAAGCATACCGAACTTCGAACAAAATAATTCTGCATATTTTGGTGGGGTGCGGGGGAACACGCTCACATACATAAGAAAAAAAAAATCGATTCAAGAAGTAGTTTTTTTTAAGTTATTAGATTGTTTGATCCACTAAAGTTGCAAAGGGGAACGCTCGTGCATGCCTAGTCTATTGGTTAAATAGTGTAATAAGCTACAATATGATAAATATTTACCTAAACAGTAGTACATACTTACATGTGGTAAATATTTAATTTCCCTAAGGGGTCTATAGTTAGAATCCTGATCCGTGAAATCTTCAATAGAAATTAGCTGTATGAATTTTATTTGTCTTAAATAATATATTTAGATTATATCTCAAGTCTCAAGCGCATACTTAAATAAAGTACCTACGTAAATAGTACCTACTTTCTGTCATAGTCAAATACATTTAAAAAAGTAGGTGTACAAAAATAAATGACCTATAAATTATATCGAAACAACAATTGTGTTATCACCTATACCAATTCAATACCGGTATTATACTGTAAATTTTGGGATGTTACCTAAATATATTGCACGGCCGCTTTTTTGTAGCCATCCGAACTTGGTCGGGTTATGTAGGTTTTCGATGCTTCGTCAGTATTATAATTGTTTTTCTTTAATTACTGAATTTAATGACATGAAATTTTGCATAAGAATAGTTGAATGAATACACTAATTATTGACATACATTTTACCATGCAATTCCTTCAGAACGTCGTGATATTTGACTGCTTTGTAAGCAGTGATCTGTTCATGGTAAATTTGTCCTATAACTCTTTAGTTACTAACGGAACATCATTGATACTTGGCAACATGTTGCAGACACTTACAAGGTTTGTATAAACGTGAAAATCTAGACCCCAAAGTGCATACTTTAAGAACTAAGACCTAATAAGCGTATTTTACGTTTATATTTTTATCTTTTAAGCCCTACGATTTTTTCTAAATCTGTTTTTTAAACAAATATAAACAAATTCAAAACAACGTATGTAAAAATCTACAGCTCTCTATGTAAGCGCTTTATATGAAAACTAGCTAATGGCCAAACGTTCGCGTAGCGGAAACTTGAATTTCTCCGAAGATTATGCATGCACTAATTTTATTCATACATACACAATTACACACAAATACACACTAATTTTTGGACACATCTCTTTTCTTCTTAAGTCTATGGATTAAAAAAAGTTCCGCCAGGACAACGTTCGCCCAGCGGAATCAGTTTTTGGTGAATTTCTCCACAATGGTTGCGTGCACAAATTTTTTTTTACCATACACAATTATACGACGTCATACACTAAATATCTGCATAATTAAAATCTTTAAATTCAACAACATTCCGCTGCGCGTACGCACACTGAAATATGTAGGAAATATGAGCTTAATTCTTACAAATATTTGTTATGTTTACAGCTTTAGACATCGTGTGGAACCAGCTCTGGTAGTTTGGAGTATAGTCATGTGTTTAGTTGGTAGAGCTGCTAATATTTTCCCACTTGCTTTACTCTGCAATAAATTCCGTGAGCATAAGATAACTAAGAAAATGATGTTTATCATGTGGTTTAGTGGTAAGTACTTCATGTTTTAACCCTGCCTACAATTTAATGCTGAGTTGATGAGTAATAGAGATGGATGGAAGGAAAATACATACCTCAAATATAAATATGATGGTAATTTATTACCATATAAATAGGTATAGTTTACCTTGTAATTCCTATATCACCCTAAGGCACAGATTAGTAGCTAAGGCAAACTCTATTTTAGCATTACTTAAGGTTTCTCAATTCGGAAATTGGGTATTTGTTATTGTTGTAGTTTTTGTTCCGCGCAAAAATAAACAAACTAATATCTTGCATAAAAGGCGCCAAAACACAAATTTTGCGCTTGATTTTAACTTAGCTACCATAGAATGAAATGAAGAGGCTTTCATATGACTGGTTCTATCGCTGTCGAGGGTTGGTGCGTGGTCTATGGCCTCGCGCCCGTGTTCCTTACATCGCTCGTAGATCTGATATAAGTAAGGCTAGAAGTACGCACCCGCGCGGCACGAAGGAACTCGTTATATACATACATAGCCGGCCGCATATTGTTGGTTCTCACTGAATACCAAAACCGTTTTTAAATAAAATTGATCCCATCAAAAACATAACATGTATATAAAAACAAAAATGCAAGTCTCGCAACGCAGTTCTTCTACTACCGCAAAACGTTGATCTAATTAAGATCTAATGTAAAACCAAGTCGGTTAATTTATTCAGTACCTATCTATGGGCATCTATCCAACAACTTTGTCATAAATTGTTATCTAATTAGTTAACTAAAGACATTTTGTAGTGACCGCATCAATATTAGATATCTTTATTTCTTAAATAAATATCTAGAATGACTAACTTAACCTTACTTATGAGGCGTATTACATTTCGACCGATTACGACAGAGATTTTTGCGTTAAATGGGCAACTTTGGCGTTCTTATTCTGAGAAACTGGAAGACTTCGACAACTTTGACTTATTGAGTGGTGTAGAATAGCTATCAGTATAGTTTAGCGGCCTCGCTTTTCGCAATTTTTTCTTATCTATTTATATAAAGCCAAAATTCCGAAGCAAGTTTTTCATAAAATGCGCGATGGCACCTTTTCGAGCTCGTTGATTGAACTACTGTACATAGCAAATGAAATGAAAAATATATAATAACATCTCTTTAAAAGTGGTTTAGTTCAAAGCGGCCTCAGAATTTTGAAATAAATTTGGAATAAGTAGGTACTTATCTAAAAAAAAAACCTACCTATTCAAAATCATAAAAAATGCTCAGAATTATCTGTAAATTTCTCCTTACTACACTAATATTATTACGTAAAATGTATACCTGAATAAGCGTTAGTTCATAAGAAATTAAAATTGCATACATCATAAAAAGAAAATAAATTTTATAGAACTCAAAATAAACGTAATTACAACTGCCAAATTGCTACTAAATGCATTGGCTACTCGAACTGTCAAAACGCAATTTTGTGAGATTTTTGATGATCGGTGAGTGAGTCAGTGACAAAATTAAGTAAGAGACTTGCAATAGTTCCTAAACTATAGGTTCAAATTGAATATAATTGGGTTTTTGGAATTTTGACACTGAATCCAGGCTTCTAGCTTTATTCACAACGAACTTACAGGGAGGTCGAAAATGTCCTGAATGGCTCCGAGAAAAGGATGGTACGGCTGTGCCTTTGTTTGTTTGTTCTTGCTCGACTTGGTAGGATCACTATCGTGCCCCCAGATCACTGACATAAAGCGGCCATCTATGTTCAACTTTAAGAAGCAATTAAACAAATAATTATGTATTTGTTACATTTTACAGGGCTGAGAGGAGCAATATCCTACGCTTTATCACTTCATTTGGGTTTCTCCGACGAAACTCGACATGTGATTATAACTACAACGCTAATAATCGTCCTATTCACGACTTTATTCTTCGGTGGATCTACAATGCCTTTATTAAAGTTTTTACGAGTAAGTAAATAATAATATGGCAATAGGCTCGCCCCCTATTACATGGGACTTAAACATAACTGGTGAAATGCGGGTGTACTGTAGGTACACCTTTGTCCAACCCTTTGGGGAAACACGGCGCGGCGTGATGTTATTGTTATGTTATCTTAAATAATAATATTTGATTAATAGAACGCCTCGTTGGTCTAGTGGTTGCAAGCACTACTGCTGAACATGAGGCCCTGGGTTCGATTCCCGGGTCGGGCAATGTTATCAAGGGCGGAGTGTTAAAAAAACCGGCCAAGTGCGTGTCGGACCACGCACAATGAAGGGTACCGTAGTTGGGATGAATTTATCCCAAGAACAAACTTAACATTATTGTTGAAAAACATGTTTCCCCATACATTCTAACTGCAAATGTAAGTTTGTATGCACAATATTGAGAGATTTACCATGTTATTTTAAGACCATAAATTTCTTATAGGTTTTCCTGTCTAATCTATGAGTAAAGAACCATTCTCTGTATTTTTTTCAAAATTTTAGGCTCAGTAGTTTTGTAGATAAGGGGTAAATTTTCATATATTTGCTTAAATATCTTAAAATTATCTATTTAAAAATATAGAAAAAAAAAAACTCAATTTTTTTCCTCGCAATAATCCCTTTCATTTGATATGTCACACGGTATTTTGTAAACTTATTTATTAAATTTTCTTATTTGCCCCCCAAAGGTGACCATATTTTAAATTCATTTATTTACGTCACACGTCCTTGTTTAGGTCACAGAAATACATAATTATGTGTACCTTGCAACTTATCGGTCCAGTAGATTCTTCACGACCCCCCGGATTCGCGCTTGAGTGTTAGTGGGTTTTGCCATCTGGAATTTATAAATAGCAGCCCGGAGACTGTTCCTGGTGAATTTGCTTTTTAAGGTTCCGTAGCTAAATAGCAAAAACGCAACCCGTATAATTTCGTCCTGCCCGCCTGTGTTTCCGTCCGAATGTTACACAGCCATTTAACTCTGAGACTATTGGCACTTAAACAATGAAATTTGGAAGTAAGATGTATTCTATGAACCGCTAAACAGTGGAGTACTGATACGAGTAGCAAATACTAAAAGTAATTAGGTAGGCGTGGCATTCCCCATAAATCTAACCGAGAGATATAAAAACACAGCGCACAGAAGCGTGTGGTTATGATGTTTCTAGCTAACCTTTTTATCAATCGTTTTCGCGCCACTGGTAATTGTTCTACCGTGAAGTTTTCTTAGAAATTGTTTTATTAAAGTCGCGTCGCACCTGTTTACTAGCCTATACGGGATAATTTTGGTTACAACCACAAAAATAACACCGCTTTTCAGATTCTTTGAGAAATACTATGAAAAACAAACTTATTTTTGCAGTCGTAAAAATCAATATGGTGTTAAGTTAATATTTCTTCCGACTACGGAACCCGTCACTGTGCGTGGTTCGATACGCCCTTGGTCGTTTTTTTTCTGTAAATTCAATTATCCCCCACGACTTGCGAATTGTTGTGTTGAGTTGCGAATTTTCATTTCTAAATTCGAAATACTGATAATACGCCAGTCTTTCGAATTTAGAAATGAAAATTCGCAACTTCGAGAAGACAGATAATATTAGTTCCAAACAGAATTAAAGTTATGTGCTTTATAACAGGCTAACAAAAAACCGAAGCGTTCGAGATCATTACGTAAGCAGAAGGAAGTAAGTTTATCCAAAACAAGGGAGTGGGGCCAAGCTATAGACTCAGAACATTTGTCTGAGATAACAGAAGAGGAATTAGAGGTAAGGGTAAATAATAAGTATAGACGACCTCGTAATTATTTTCGTCCCTGTATTTTGAAAAACTTCGTATAAAACGCGTGAACATGTATCATTCATTATTCATGACACTCGGCTCCATTACGACTTTGTCACTTTTGATGACAAAAATTCCCAATAGATTGAAACTATCTAACTGTCACAATATGGGAGTGTTAAATATGTAAAAATATTTAGTTTTAATCAAAACTAAATATTTTTACATGACATTTTACGTTCATGAATTACGCTATAATCGATTTGAGCTTGTTTACACCCGTTCCGAATTAGAGTGAGCGCAATAACGATTTCCCGTGAATCGTCATAGATGACGTCAGATGTCATGACATGGGCCATCTTGCGATAACGCCGACCATGCCCTAAATTAATATCACCGTGAGCGCTGTCAAAAATGACAGTTGTGCTGTTTTGTTTTGAGTCGCATCCTACCTAGTAGTAACGTGGCATTTTCGAAATTGTGCTTCTGGCTACCTTCGCCACCTTTCCAAAGAAGAAGAAATTTGTGGTGTATACACAATGAAATATGTTATGTTTTACGTTTTGACGTTGAGCAAGTATAATTAAATTCGGAATGCGGCCTGATTCCATCTTGTCACGGCGTTAAAGAAAAATAGACCTTAACGTGCAAGTGACACTCAACTTGGTGATAAAGTAATTACGAGGTCGACTATACCTTAGTGCACAAGTGACCCTATTTATTTACGCATTTTTGTTGATATTAAGGTTTCACCAGGATGCTTTAGGATCGCCAACTTTTTTTTTTGAAGAATTTTAGTATTTCTGATTCCAGAGTTCCAATTATTATTTTTTAAAACAGCATTTTTTAGACATTCTAAGTGAGATTTCAAAGCGCTGAAGAGTTTACTTATTATCAATTTCAATAAAGGCCTGTTCTCTCTTCTCGCTACTTTGTAATCATACCAAAAACAAGGACATCTTTAACCTTTTAGGCCACTTTAACATAATGGGGCCGCTACGAAGAATATAGGATGCAAGAACGAGCTCGAATTTTTTAGCATCTCGCTTCGAATAAGTTATGTTTTCTTTCTCTTTGAACGTTCATACAGAAACAGAAGTAAGTTTATCGACTTAAGCAAGAAAGTTCGAGGATTAAGAGTATATTGGGATACAAGAGCGAGCGAAGCGAGCTCTAAACTTTTAGCAGCCCGCCTGGGATAGGGTAGACTCTCAGAGAATGTTGAAGTTGCAGGAATTACTGCTTTTGTAGATTATAAAGTAAGCCTATGCGAAAAAGATTGCAATTATCTGTATTAGAGAACGGAGGTACCCTAGGGGGGTCGATCTCTGGATTGAGATTCTGGTTTCCCGCATTTCGGGGGGTTTGGACCCCCAACCCCTCCTGCCTACGGCCCTGGACACGAGCATTGATACCGCACTTGCTCAGGGCGGATTGGCGTTTTCACCGATGTCAGTGATGTCCAAGATAAACTTGGAAAGTACATATGAATTGAAAAAGTCACACTGGTACTCGATTCGAGTCTTGAGTTAGTAAGGTTCTGTGATACCGGCCTATGACCCTAGCCTAGCTTACCTTCGATAACGGCCTAGCTTAACTTCAAGAATTTAAGTTAAATATTTTTTTTTCTATATTAGCTAATCGTCAAACATATAAAATAAATAAAATAAAATAACATATCGACGGCTCCTAAGTATACTGAGTCAACTATACTTCTAATAACTTTACAGGAAGGCGATAAGAAGATCGAAATGGTTATATTTAAATTGTTAATACAACCAAGAAAAAATAACTAATTATAGTGAATTAAACATAATAAAGCCTCTCATCTGTAAACAATAAATTTCATATTATTTTATTAATTTATGAGATAATGTAGATAGACTAGTGTACGACGATTATTTGTTTCTTAAAAATGGATCAAGTACCACTTATATTTTTATACGTCGCATTATTGAATCTACGTTATGGAGAAAAATTACTTTACAAGTGTGGCAAAAAATATTTTTATGTACTTATTGGATTTTTTATATATTATTATTATTTATCATGGATTTATATTTTGTTAAAATATAATAAGTTGACTGCAAGTTGACTGATCCGCACACCGCGCTGTTTCGCCGTATACTGAGCCAGTTTGAACTTGCACCAAAATGAGCGCATTCGCGTCCCGCGTATATTGGTAGCAAACACTTGACTCAGTATACGAGTGCAAAATAAATAAATTACTATACTTGATCCAGTATACGCTATTTTTTTTTAGTTATTTATAAAGATATATTTTTTTTTCTTTTACAGCTAAATAGAAAATGATTTAATTATTGTTAATATACAAAAAAGTGCAATTCTCAAAATTTGTTAGTTGACTCAGTATACTTAGGAGCCGTCGATATGTGAATGGGTGTAAAAAAGATTTTATAAAATCTGGTACCTTCCCTGGACATGGACCGTAATACGGTACTTAAATGTTTTAGGTAAATTATTCACATGCGGCGCGACTGAGAGGTTTCGTGAGGTTAGACATGAAGTATCTGACTCCATTCTTCACCAGGAGATTCACTCACCAGGTAAGAACTACTGCTTTTATTAGATTTAAGTTTTGTTTCACTGAACAAATTTTTTGGCCCATGTTTGATTCGTGATCTTATACTGCTTATTCTATATTGAACAGAAATATCAAAAGCTGAGGTTGAAACATTAAAGTGATGAAGTTCCCAAGTGGTGCGTGTATGAGTTTATTTCGAAAGTCTTCGAAAACCGTTTTTTTTTACTTTAAAGTCAACGTGGTCACTTAAAGCAAACTTTACCTCTAATAGTTTTAGATTTAGACACCACCACCTCTTCATCTTGTGTATTCAATTAAAATTCTGTCTGTTCTAATAAAAAATTAAGGCATTGTTGGCCTCTCTCGAGGAGTTGGGGTGGAAGGTGTTTCTGCTTCCCACCCGTGCGATACCAATATGAGTCAAACCGGCTAGGGATAAAATATGGATAGAAAATATACTGTTTTATAGTTATTAAATTAATAGCCTATCTGAATTAAGTACAGACGCCAGCAGGTCAACCTACCCGAAACTGTCAAATTTTCCCAATCAACCTACAAAAACCATAAACTTTGGTGATAAAGTTGAAAATCTATTAAAGAAATATGACGCATTGTAGTAGGTTGATGTGCTGGCGTCTGTACATTCATCTCGATTAGTCAAATAGATCCCAAGATACAGTATTGTGTGCAAGTAAAGGCTTGATGGGTTGATTGTCAAAAAATTTGTTTTCCGAATTGCGCTAATTCAAAATAGTGCTCTGGTCTGGTCAAACAGGCGAATCTCGCGCAGGATGCGGGACGATATTCGCTCGCGCCGATTGTGTCAACAAACTTGTTTGGAGGTGTTCTAACCGGCGCGAATACTCGCATGATGACTTCCAAATCATTGTAACAAAAGACGTGCGCATCTCTCGTCCCGAGCGGCATTCGCGTCTCCCGCGCGGCATTCGCGTCTCCCGCGCGGCATTCGTCTCAACTAGACCAAAGTTTAAAAATTATACCTTTATTTAAAGTGCTTGCTTCTAATTTCAGGAGTTAAAAGATTGTAAAAGCCAAATGACGGATCTTACCAACCAGTGGTATCAGGCTATAAAAATATCGAATGATCGAGAAACTGATGAAGAAGAGAGTCTGCAACAAAGCTCCCATTCTAATTCACAGACCAGTCTTCAGCGAGGCGTATAAATAAACACAATTATATTAAGGGCGAATTGCACCAATGAGACTGAACGCGATCAGCACATCTAAACCGCGTTCAAGAGCTGTCAGTGTCATCATTGTTGTGGAATACAATGGCCTATTAACTTGAAGAACACTTCATAACTACATTAAAGATACAGAATTTGGGACCTGCCTCCCAATTGCGTAACACACATTCACAATTTGAAGTGTATTGACAGCTATTTGCGACGTTGCCCAGTTTCAGTATAAACGCTCTTAATATTATAAATGCGAAAGTAACTAAACTAACTAGTAGCTTTTCACGTCTCAACGGATTTCAATGAAATATAGCACACACATGATAACCATGATATAGGGATACTTTTTGTACCAGCTGGTAGTACGTTCCCGTGGGATAATTTTATGTCCGTGACTACCGTGGATCATCAACGCCAATCGCTTCCATATTTGATAAATAATTAGTGCTCGAACAAAATTTGTACCCTAGTAGTTTTCGAGAAAATCAACTTTGAAGGTATTCCGGAGCGCAGAAAAAGGGGGCATGCTACAGCTATTCTAAATATGCAAATAATTAGTGCCCCTAGATGTGATTCATTTTGTAAAAAAAAAAACAGAACTGAAGCATTTGTATTTACCGAGAAATCAACGATGGTAACTTTCGCGCGCTCGTTCAGCAGAACCACGACTTTGAATGTTGATTCCAAGTTTGAGAAGCTTGTCGCTTTCCTCAAACGTACATAGAAAATTAGTGACCTGTAAGATAGAATTAGTGCCCAAAATTCAAAATTAGTACTCCAGTAGTTTACGAGATATACCATGCCATTGGTGGGGTGGCGGTAGTCACGGTGTTAAATTTTCATTTCAAGATTTCCCAACCAATTTTACCTATTTATAGTTTCGGTAACTTTCTGCAATATAAGGTGCTTTCCTTTCTCAAATAGCTAGAAGTGTTGAACACACTCTTTTATACTATGTATAATAATTGATTAGTTTAGTTTACAAGGTTCGAATTAATACAGTGGTACAATTTTATTAGGCACAGTCCAACCGAATTTCCGGACCAGACCAGTACCCTAATTACGTAATACACGATCAATCGGAATTTGAATCATTTTGAAACAAATTGCTAATCCATTACTTCATAAGTTCGAAAAAAAATCTGCTCAACAACGTAAACAACACAATGAATGTTGTTGAACTGTCAAAATGAAACAAATTTGTCGTAATCGTTTACGAAAATGTGTTGCGTAATTAGATAGCTGGTTGGGGAAAATGTTATTGGGTTTTTCCATCTGGAATTTTTCAGTACCAGCCTGGAGTCTGGATTTGTGTCCGGTTGATGGCAATAGGCTCGCCCCCTATTACATTGGACTTTTAACATAACTGGTGAAATGTGGGTGTACTATAGGTACACCTCTGCTTAACCCTTGAGGGAATACAGGCGTGATGTGATGTTATGTTATGTAATTTAATTACATTCTGTGGTAAACGTTAGTTAATAACATTCTGTAGTAAATGTTAGTTAATATTTTTATTTCTGATTCCTATTGAGTATTACATTTTAGTCAAGAAATGTGATATATTTAAGTATTGAGAAAGAACTAGAGTATTATTTATTACGAAATAGTGGGCGCCAAAGATTTACATGTTTTTTTAAAGTATTACTGCTGAGAAATCCTAGTTCTATGCTCATCATAACCATCCCTTGACACAGAGTCTATTGTGAGATATCAAAAAGGCGTCGTAGACATTCTGAGCATCAATAGTTATTTACAATTGTTTTGTAGCTAAAGTTACATTACATTTTGCCAGGCTATTGTAGTATTTGGTTGTGTACATACACATTAAATGTGATTTAGTCATTATAGGTACTTTAAATAATTTGTACAGTACACCTATTTTCTTAATGTCCCTCGGGAATCATCGCATTTCCCAATACTAACAGCTTTCCTCCCATTTTTAAAATAAATTACATTAAGTTCAAAGTGGATTGAGAGCGTCCGTTCTGCACCAAGTGCAAAGGGCAACTGGTAACTGACGAAACACGAAGTTTGTTGAAGGACATTAAGAAAATAGTTGTATTGTACTTAAGTGTTGTTAATAAGCTTTAATTCTTAATCAGTTTTTCGCAATGTAAAGCAAAGTATTTCTTTATTAAGCATTTGTTATGTTTCAAATTCTGAAATAATCTTTGATTTTCCTGTTTATTAAAAATGTGAATTATATAGAAAGGTACCTAGTTGATATATGGTGTCATATTAATTTATTGTGAAATATAGGAAATCTATATATATCCTATTAAATTAAATGGCTAGTCTAAAGAAATAGCTGTAATATAGCATATTTTTATTTTAAATGTATTGGTTTTACATTATGGTAATATTAATAATGTAAATTTTTGCCAAGCAAGTTGAAGCTATTTTCTAACATACCATTGAAGAAGTTCATATCTATATACCGTAAGGACTATTTCTGCTTGCAGCGCTCGGCCGCTATAGAACCGGGGCGGTAACAGATGTGGTCATCGTGTTCATGGGATTTTGTTTTCAAACTGCTTAGATATGAAGTTCTTCAATAGTACATAACTTCAGTGCAGGTGGCTCAATTTTATTATAAATAATTATTTAAACAAACAGCAGCTGTAGTGTTTATAATTCAGTAGGTAATACTGAAACTGACGTATTAAATATTGGCATTATGTGCAAAGGCATTTTTTGTTTATTTAAACCCATTAGGATTTATTGCAAAAATTTAAAGTATAATAGCTAAAAGAGTTATAAATTTTAAGTTAATACAATTCAATCTTCCTCATTTTCTAAATTGATGTGACTACCAAATTTTCCATACAACTGCGCCTTTAATTCACCCATTTGAGATTTGAGCTCCTCACATTTGCCTTCAAGTTCATTTATTTCATTTATCTTTTTTGATTTGGCGTCATCTAATGATTTCTGGAAATAAAATTGCTTGGTTAAAATCAAAAAACTCAAAATGAAACAATTGCAATTAACAAAATAAGGTGGAGAGATGGGTAGAATGTTTGAGAAAAAGATAATTTTATTTTAGTAAGTAAGATCAATTTTAGAGAAAAATAAATTCAAATTTTAATATCCGTACACATATCTAGTTGGGAGGAACAAGTTCAGCATGTACCACAGATCTTTGTGTCTGAGAAGTTAGCTGATTGGGATTTCTGTCTACTTCTTTACTTTCCAGATGCAAAGATCCATGTACATTGTAATGTTATTTGCCAAATAAATATCAGATCAAATTATTATAGCATAAAAGACACCCGATTGCCCTTCTGTTCTAACTTAGTACTATTGTGCAACTGAAATAACATGTACCATTGAAAAACTTCATATCTATACATCATAAGGACATTTGCGCTTGCAGCGCTCGATGGCTATAGAACCGGGGCGGTAACAGATATGGTCATCGTGTTCATGGGACCTTGTTTTCAAACTGCTTAGATATGAAGTTCTTGAATAGTACATCTAAACTTCTAAACAAATAAATATTAAACAAAGAGCTATAGTTGTGTCAAAGGTAATCTCTGAAAGTAATGATCCAAATACAATAATTATTTCACAGATAAAAAGCTACACTATTGTTTAGTCGTGTTTAGACTATCTTAGGATCAGGTAGGCAATAGAATTACAACCCAATAAATATTAATTCAGTTATGAGTTACAACATTGAACATCAGACAACAACACGGAATGACATACTTACCAAAGTGTCTTCAAGCCCTTGACAAATGAAAATTTCACCGATGAGGTAAGGGATGTTTTCACCATCATCAGCAAGACTGAGTTCTTCTACAGCTTCTTCTAAATTCTTCATATCATTCTGTTTAAGTTTGAGTTCTTCTTTGAAGTCGTCTACTTTGGCATTTAGACGAGCAAATTTGTTTATTTTCTGCTGATCTTCAAACGAAATGTGAACATCTGAGTCCTACAAACAATAATAACTAGTGAGTGACCATAATACCTGAACATAACCTCACTTCACTAAAAACTTTAACGTACTGGTTGAAAAGTGCCTTTTCCAGAATTCGCCATTGTATTTACGTATTATTGCAATGAATAAATCAAGAATATAACTACTTTTTATGAGTTTTATGACCAGTTGATCGACCACAGTGAACCACAGTGACAGACAGGTGGGGTTACCTACTACCCAGTGTGACCATCTTAAAATAATCGATTCTGCCATAGTTTGGTTTAAAACCTGCCAAATCTTGCCAGAAGAGAGTAAAAAATGCCAAAATATTACCAACTTTGCTTAACGTAGCCTAATCAGCCTATAACGTTCCCATTGCTGGGACACAGGCCTCCTCTATGTGAGAGGGAGTGGGCTGTAATCTACCACGCAGGCCCAGTGCGTGTTGGTAGATGTCACATGTCTTCGAATGTTTGGTTCTAGGACATGCCGGTTTCCTCACGATGTTATCCTTCACCGTTTTGAGAGCAGTGGTGATGAAATAATTTACACAAAGTAAAGCGCCTGTCTGGATTCGAACCTACAACCTACTCGTTAATCGACGGCCACTTTTGACTTACATAATATATTTTTATTAATAATTAAGTCAAATTTACGGCGATCAGATGGACAGCGGAGGCTTAGAAGGGTCTCCCTGGCACCCTTTGGGTACGGAAACCCAACTAAAATGGTAAAAAAAGAACTTTTTATTATTCTGTAGTTAACTTATCGATGACTAACCAGTTCTTGCTCCCACTCTGCGCTATACTCTCTTTCATATCTGCGTTTCTCTTCTAAATACCAATAACAAATATCACCTCAATAACTACCGATCGCTGTGAAACAGAACCGTAACCAAAATATCGATGTCTATGGCTGATTGAAATATCAACCTTAAACTCACTTAAAGAGAAAACTCGTTTTACGATTATCAACTTTATAACTAATATTGTGCATGTTCTTTGTTGAATGAGATACAAAGATAACATGAGAAGTACAGGGCAATCCCCTACGATCTGTTTTAAGGGTTGCAGTTTTTCAGCGATTGTTTTTAGTAGGTTATGGGTCTGCAATGTCTATAAGGTAAGTGGTTTTCACATTCAATAATGGGCCCCCAGAAACGGTCGCTAGCACAAAGTGTAGTAGCAACAAGGGGGCAACATGTCCTGAGGTACTTATGAGGAGTGGAGTGGTATTCCATGGCTATCAGGACAATCCCGGAAGTACGGTCAAGATCCTACCAGCATCTTACTGAAATATTTCCTTCCTCCGAGCACGTTTGCTCTCTTGCGAATCTCCATTCAAGCCGGCCAATAAAGGCAAGAAAGAGGTGAGGAACAAGACTTCTCCCGGGAGATAGGGTCCGTGGGGTCTCTACTGCCCAACAGCTCGTCACATGCTGCCCTGCGGGTTTATGTATCTCTCTAGGTCTGGCTCCTCACCCTAGACTTGTTTCCATCATCACTGACAGGACTATTGTTGCCAATAAGCCTGGTATAGTGGTGGTTGATCGAGGAGAGCGGCGCGCAATGATTATTGACATAACGGTCCCGCATGACGGGAACCTCGTGAAAGCCGAGAAAGATAAACAATTAAGTATCTTGCCTTGGCTCGCGAGGTTGTCGACATGTGGGATGTGGACTCAGCGATCATTGTGCCGATAGTCTAATCAGCCAATCGCTTAATTGCAAAGAGCCTCGAAAAACACCTAAGGAGACTCGTTGGGCAGCTGGATTAAGGGCTTGATTCAGAAAGCGGTACTCCTGGACACGGCTCGCATTGTTAGGAGATTCTTCTCTCCGGAGCCCTGACCGCCGGTAGATTGGACCCTGTTCCCGATACCGGTGGGCTACTATTTTTATATTTTTTAATGTTTTAATATTTTTTTTAATTTAAAAATATAATTTATATGTGAATAATTAAATAAAGGGCATATAATAATACCCCAACTGCGAGATACATAAACCCACAGGGCAGCATGTGGCATGCTGTTGGGCAGTAGGGGGTTCCTCTTCCCGGAGAAGGAAAACCTTCTGCAATTCAACGCCCAAAAATTAAATTAAATCTGGGGATAGTAAAGACACCAACAATTATAGACCAGTATCCGTGCTGCGAAGTATTCGAAAAGGTAATGCTCAATCAAATGCTTAAGCATTTTAACACCAACCAAATCTTACACGATCAGTAATATGGTTTCACCAAAGGACGTTGTACGACTGACGCCGGTATCACCTTATTAAAACACATATTTACAGCGTGGGAGGAGGCTCAAGATGCCATAGGAATCTTTTGTGACCTCTCCAAGGCATTTGACTGCGTAAATCTTGAAATAAGGTTTCATGATTTACGCAGTCAAATGCACGTTCAAGGACGTTGTACGACTGACGCCGGTGTCACCTTATTAAAATACATATTTACAGCGTGGGAGGAAGCTCAAGTTGCTATAGGAATCTTTTGTAATCTCTCCAAGGCATTTGACTGCGTAAATCATGAAACCTTACTCTTGAAACTTGAGCATTACGGACTAGGTAAACTTGCGCTCAGTTTAGTAAAATCTTATTTAAATGATAGACAACAGCAAGTCCAAATTAATGGTGTCAATTCTCTGGGTCTAAAAGTGAAAATGGGTGTTCCACAAGGCTCGATTTTGGGTCCTTTCCTCTTTTTAGTTTATATTATTGATCTACCCCATTTATTAAAAAACCAACCACAAATGGTGTTATTTGCTGACGATACTTCCCTAATTTTTAAGATAAATAGACGTGCATCAAATCTTGACGACGTAAATAACGCCCTACTGCAGGTCCAAAATTGGTTTACTGCAAATAATTTAGTGATGAATGGGAAAAAAGACGAAATGCATAAGATTTGCTTTACCGAATGTTAAAAGTAGTGATTGTGATATAGTATTGAATAGGGAGAAACTAGAATTCGTTGATAAAACTGTTTTCCTGGGGATCACGCTCGACCCAAGGCTGCAATGGGGTCCGCATTTAACATCTCTTGCAGGATGGCTAAGTTCAGCAGCATATGCTGTAAGAAAAATCCGTCAATTTACTGATATAGATACCGCAAGGCTAGTCTATTTCAGTTACTTTCATAGTATCATGACATGTATTACGGTATTTTACTATGGGGATGGGCTGCAGATATCAACTCTATTTTTATTCTGCAGAAAAGAGCCATTAGAGCATTAAATTGCCTCCGCATGCGCGATTCTCTAAGGGAACTGTTTAAAAACATTAACACCATGACGGTACCTTAATATATATGAAAACATCATGTACGTCAGGAAAAATCTTAATCTTTTCAGTAAAAGAGGGGAAAGACACAATTATAGTACTAGAAATAGGGATCAATTAGTTCAACCGGGTTTCAGACTGGCTAAAGTAGACTCATCTTTCATGAGGTACTGTTTAATTAAAATGTTACAATAAAATGCCTCCCCACATACTACAACTAAATGAAACTAAATTTAAATCTTGTATAAAACGCACACTATGCTGCCAAGTATATTATAAGCTGGGGGATTATATCGATGACAAAAATGCTTGACTCAACGCTGGTTCAGCTCCACAAGGGCGCATAAACTAATTTAATTTTAGCATTCTAAAATATTGTTGGAGCTGCTGAAGCATATTGAATAAATTATCTTTGAATTGTATAACTTCAATCTCGTAGTTTTGTATAATTGCATAATACATGTGTGAGCACTGTGACCATGTACCTTCTATAAAGCTACTTTAGGCGCGTTATGGCGCTCTGTTTATTTGAATGAAACACGATCCAGTTGTAATTAAAATGTATTTGTATCACTTGTACACCTCACATTATCCAAGCGACAGCGGAAGATTACACGTAAGAACGAACTCAGAGTAATTACACGTTATGGGGAGTCCAGTAAAATTAAGATAATACTTATTTACATTGAGATTCAAATTCCTCTTTCTTTTATGAACCACAGACTAACTGCTCTAGACCAACTAGTGTTGTCAGGTTATATCTAACAGTGGGAACCACAGATAATTAGTTGGTTCGCCACACCACCCCCCTACGGAGAGATACAAGGTAGACACAGAAAAAAAATAACAACAATACAAGTAAAAAACTATAAATCTAGAATGTCCCTAAATTTAACCCGTCTGCCAGCTCTGGTGGTGACAGTACCTGAAGGGGATGGAGTAGTTGTTGGCGTGGAGGGAGTTGGGTGTATGGAAGGAGAAACTGGAACGGAAACAGGTGGTGAAGAAACCAGTTCAGAGTCCAGGTATGCTGGCTTAACACGGTCTACGCTGACCGTAGCCTCTCTTCCTTTCATCTCCAAGGTAAGGGTTTTGTCCCTTCTCCTCAGGATGCGGTATGGCCCAGTGTAAGGAGGTTGCAGAGGCCGTCGAACAGTGTCGTCGCGGAGTAAAACGTGGGTCGACGTCGCCAAATCTTTAAACACGAAGGTTGACGGTCGAGCGTGTCGTGAGGCTGGTATTGGACGTAAAATTTCCATCCGGCTCCTCAATGCCGTGACGAAGTCTGTGATGTCGTTTGATCTCCTGGGTTCTTCCGCTGGCATGATTAGTTCTCCAGGGAGTCGGAGAGGTTCTCCATAGACCAGCTCAGCGGACGAGGTATTCAGGTCCTCTTTGAGGGCAGTCCTCATGCCAAGGAGTACCAGTGGAAGTGCCTTGCTCCACGTTTGGGGATGGCACATTAAAGAAGCTTTTAGTTGGCGGTGCATGCGTTCTACCATGCCATTTGCGCACGGATGGTAACTGGTTGTGCGAATCCGCTTTGTTGCGCATACGTTCATAAGGCGCTGAAACAAGGCGGATTCAAACTGACGACCCTGGTCGGTCGTCACGGTGCTTGGCACCCCGTAACGGGATATCCAACCAGTCACCAACGTGTCTGCCACTTCTTCCGCCGTGATAGATGTCATAGGCCACGCTTCGGGCCAACGCGTAAATCTGTCAACCGCGGTCAGACAATATGTGAAATTATCTGAAGTCGGCAGTGGTCCTATGATATCAATGTGGACATGACAGAATCTGTTTGATGCGATCGGAAAAGACATCAGCGGTGCAGATGTATGCCTGGTTACCTTGCTGCGTTGGCACTTTAGGCACGACTTTGCCCATTTTCGGCAGTCGGTGTTAATATGTGGCCATACGTATCGCTCAGCCACCAATCGTAAGGTTGCTCTCACGCCTGGGTGACTGAGACCATGTAGTCGATCGAAAGCTGCTCGACGAAAAGGTAAGGTGAGGTATGGGCGAGGTCTACCTGTCGACGTGTCGCAGAGTATGGAAGTGTTGGTTCCAGGAACTAAAATTTTTGACAATTTCAAAGAAGTAGATGAGCCCGCGTCTTTGAGTTCCTCGTCTCTCTCTTGCGAGTCTGCAAGGGCTTGGTAGTCCTCTTCCAATGAAATGGATTCAACCCGCGACATAGCATCTGCGACTACGTTGTCGGTGCCCTTAATATATCGTATGTCGGTGGTAAATTGGCTGATAAAAGTTAGTTGGTTGAGTTGCGTTGGTGGGAGCTTGTCGCGACGCTGGGTGAACGCATACACCAGGGGCTTATGGTCAGTAAAAACTGCTGCGTTTTGTACTTCTAGTATGTGCCGAAAGTGTTGAACGCTCTCGTACACAGCTAGAAGTTCTCTATAATAAACAGGCCACTGAGATTGTTTCTCGGTTAGCTTTTTGCTGAAATATGCTAGGGGTTGCCAGTTATCGTGGACTTTTTGCTGTAAACATGCACCTATGTGCATGCTGGACGCATCGGTAAAAAGACCTAAAGGGGCCTCGCAATTTGGGTGCGATAGAGTGGTAACATTAGCTAGGCTCTTCTTGCAATCATCAAAGCATCGTTCGAGCTCGGGCGTCCATGGAAATGGTTTTGCGCCTTTGCTATTAGTTGCCGCGACTGCGTCGATTAAGGGGGCCTGATACTTGGCGGCGTCGGGCAAAAATGTGCGGTAATAGTTAACCATGCCCAAGAACCTACGCACGCCTTGCACGGTCTTAGGGGGAGGGAAATCCACTAAAGCTCGGATACGGTCTTCGGGAGGGAAAGTGCCTGTAGCATTAATACGGTAACCCAAAAACGTTACCTCGGCTGCCCCAAGTACACACTTCGCCGGGTTGATGACCACTCCATACTCGTGCAGTCGGTTAAACAAGAGCTTTAGGTGATCTGCATGTTGCTGGGGGTCTCTCGAGTACACGAGGATATCATCGACGTACGCGAAACAGAAATTAAGTCCCCGCACAACTTCGTCAATGAACCTTTGAAATGTCTGTCCGGCGTTTCTAAGGCCAAAGGTCATATAAGGGAATTCAAAAAGTCCAAAGGGTGTGATTATGGCTGTTTTACAAATATCATCTGAATTTACTGGAATTTGCTGATATGCTTTAACTAAATCTAAGGTACTGAAAACTGAGCACCCGGACAAGTTGTGGCCGAAATCCCCTATATGGCGGACAGGGTAGCAGTCCGGAATTGTGCGGGCGTTCAGTGCGCGGTAGTCGCCGCACGGGCGATAAGTCTCGTCTTTTTTAAGCGCGAGATGTAGCGGGGAGGACCATGAGCTGCTAGAAGGTCGAGCGGTGCCTACGCGAATCATCTCCTCGAATTCTTTCTGAGCAGCTCGAAGCTTAGGTGGGGCAAGGCGACGTGGTCGCGCTGTAACGGGTGGGCCATCGGTGGTTTTGATAAAGTGCACCGTAGCGTGTTTTACCTCTATGGGCGCGCCAGGAGGGCGTAAAATGCTCGGGAAATCATTCAAAATGTGCGAGTATGGTGAGTCAGGTGATTGAATGAGTTTAACGCTGGGTTGGGTGACTGAGGAGAATTCAGTTTGAGCTGACAACCCTGTTTTACCGTCTCGCAACCTTCCATGGGCACAGTCTGGCAAAAGGTGGTAATAAGCCAAAAAGTCTGAACCAATTATTGGAGTTCCTACTTCAGCGACTATGAATTTCCATACAAAATCGCGTCTTAAACCTAAGTTTAATTTGAGTTCGACCAAACCAAACGTATTTATTTTAGTGCCATTGGCTGCTAAAAGTTCGTACGGAAGTGATTGGTTTTTACCCTGGGAGTAACGTCTGGGTAAGCAAGAAAGATCGGATCCGGTGTCGATTAAAAATCGTCGGCCTGAATATCGATCGGTAACAAATAGACGGCGACTTGCTAGGGAGCAGTCAGTGGTCGCCACTACTGACTGCTGCTTGAGTTTCCCTGTGGTACGGGAACAGACCACGCGCACGGTTGTATACACCTGGAAGCTTTTGCAGCGAATCGCCTGTGGTACCAGCATTGGCCGTTAGGAATGGGTGGGCGTGAGCTTGAACGACTGCGGTTGCTCCTGTTATTACTTGTGGTGAGGCCAGTCACAAGCCGTGTCAGGTCCGCCACTTGTTGTTGGAGTAACTTAAGTTGCTCCTTCGTGTCATCACTAGATGATGCTGAAGATGATGCTCTACTTGCTGTGTGGACATTCATTGGTTGCGGACTGATTTCTTGCAGCCAGTTCGCCCAAGTCGGCGAGGGATGAATTCTTTTGGGCAACTAAAATGCCTTGCATGCAATGAGGCAACCTATTAACCCACATAGTTTGGAGGGGCTGCTCTGGGAAAGATGACCCAGCAAGAGTCCTGAGGTGACGCAGGAATGACGAGGGCTTCCTATCACCAATCTCCTCTTTCTCGAGAAGCCTTCTAGTTTTTTCTTCATAAGACACAGAGAAACGAGAAATGAGAGCCATTTTTAAACAAGTGTAAGGTTGATCCTTAGGTGGCTGAATGATTATGTCCTCAACTTCGGTTGCAGATTTTGTGTCGAGTTGGCTTACAGCATAATAATATTTAGTTAACTCCTGTGTGATGCCACTGATATGAAATTGTGCTTCTAGACTAGCGAACCAGAGACCGGGCTGGTCAGGCCAGAAAGGAGGAACGCGGATAGATACTCTATTGATTAATATAGGTTGAGATCTAGTTGTGGTAGGGTCAACGGGCTGTTCACCACCAGTTCCAGGTTCAGGATCAAGGAAAATCTTCTGTCCCTCAGTAGCCATTGTGTTACAATGCGAATTATGTTTATCACACAAACAAAAATGCAAAACCCTAAGAAGAGGAATATAGCATGAATTGTACAATAGAAGCAGGGCAGTAAAATCAAAGAGTTAAATAATCATCATGAGAAAAACACATTCCTAATAAAGAGTACACAATAAAAAAATTATACATGCAACACACGGGCAGATAAAATGTTAAGGGTGCAAACAGTAAAAAATAACAGCATAAAACCATTAGTATTGCAATCATGCCCTGCCATGCAATGTGCACCGGAATATAACGATTAAAACGGAATATTTACTGAAATCTTAACATGTAGGATGCAGAAAACATAAAGAAAAGAAGTTAAATATGTTGTTATTGTTGAGACATCCAGTTTAAAATTAAGCACTTATTGTTCTTAAAGACACACCATAGAATTTGAGGTAAGTTGTAGAGATGTCCATCCATGCAAAAAGTTTATAAAAATTAAAAGGACTTACAGGCTTTGCTGTCACACTATTGATTATGGAACACGCTTTTACGTTTCAATTATCTCTGGAACGCGGCCGGTTTACATTTGACGTTTGCAGACTGTGATGACAGGCGACATGTGTCAAGCTCTGTCAAACTTCGCGCGTTATTCTTTGAAGGTTCCATAGGAAAACCGCACAGGAAAAAAAGGCGCTGCTATCGCGGAAAACGATGATTTTTCTTCTTTCAGGTCGATAAAGTTCGAATATCGAATACGGTGTAATTAGCCACAATAGCCACCAAAGGTATACAAGGCACAGAACACTTTAACGTTGGTCGATGTGCTAATGTTCGACGAAAGATGATTCCACGATTTTCGTAAGTAAACTCGCGTAATGGCGACGAGTAGGTACCGGCTTGGACTTGTTCACGAAGAAAAACCGCTGCCCGGGATGAGTGTGAGCTCGTTTTGTTTCACAATACTGGATTCCAGTTCTTCTGTTTGCGTTGATATGTTCTTTTATCGTCGGGGTCACCAATTTAGGCGCGTTATGGCGCTCTGTTTATTTGAATGAAACACGATCCAGTTGTAATTAAAATGTATTTGTATCACTTGTACACCTCACATTATCCAAGCGACAGCGGAAGATTACACGTAAGAACGAACTCAGAGTAATTACACGTTATGGGGAGTCCAGTAAAATTAAGATAATACTTATTTACATTGAGATTCAAATTCCTCTTTCTTTTATGAACCACAGACTAACTGCTCTAGACCAACTAGTGTTGTCAGGTTATATCTAACAGTGGGAACCACAGATAATTAGTTGGTTCGCCACACTACCATTTACTGGGTACGTCTTTCATTGACTTGAATGTGCCCTGGCGGCTGAGAGTATGTCATGCTCACTCAAATGTCTCGCTGGTGGTGGCGTGTGAGTTGGATCGTTAAGTTCCCTCCAAAATGGTTGAGCTAAACGGTGCTGATCCATGCGTCATGTTGGTGAACGGGCGCCGTCAGTAGGGACTGGTCATCTCTTATCTGCCACGGCTTATTTTAATTTTTGAATTGTTTCTATCTTTTTATTACGGACGCATTTTACGTGCACATCTTTCTACATTGTTCCCACATGTATAATTTCAACATGAATGATGTAACCAATATTTTGTAACAATATTATGATTTAAAAGAGTGTCCGTGGAGTTTCTTGCCGTTCTTCTCCATAGGAACCTACGCTTTGGAATGGGCAACTAGCTTCATATTTCTGACTGACTGACCCCTTGACAATTCAAAAGTGCCTGTAAATGGTTTAATTGAAATAAATGCTTTGAGTTTGAGTTTGAAAATATGTCACCATCACTTTCTCGCGTGCACGTAGTCTTATTGTACATGATTACAAGATTGATGGGATGCCAATGATCATACAGAGGTTAGGGACTTAGGAGTTAGTCTTAACGCGGAGCTAGCGTTTCGTGATCATAATAGTTAAGTGCTGTAAAAAGTCTATACCCCACATGAGACTAAATATAGTCTCATGTTGGAGCGAATACAAAATAAATTTGTCAGATTTTTATATTTGAGGCTATATGGAGTATATCCTTTTTACCCACTTATGTATCCAACCTTGTTTATATGAGGCATGGTTGGATACAATGAGCTGAGAGTTAGGCGTGAGTTCGCACTTGTGTCGTATTTATTTAAATTAATTAGAGGCTTGATATAATTACCAAGATCAGAAATCAAGAGAATCCAAGAACAGTAACTGAGAAAGTAAGTACTTACATAATATATGTCAGAAATACGTTACTGAGTTGACAAATCGGGACGGCAGCGCTGCCTAGCGGCGCTCGACAGAGTCGCCAAAATAACGCTCGGACTGGCCGAAGCTGAGCAGAGTTCATCGGTGGCGGTCGAGCAGTGAACACGTTTAGAAACTGTCGCGCATTCCGAATAGTTGTGTCGTGTACCTACAGTGTGTGAATTGATGTGATCGTAAATTATAATTTGATCTGAACTGCAAACCGTTTTTCTATTGCGCAATAACCAACACTACCCACAGTAGTTAAAATATGACTGATAATAACGAAAGAGACAAATACTCTCCTCCGTCGTATATGAATCAGCAGCGTTGCCAGATTGTTTTTCGTTTAATGGCTTGCGCAGACTGGCGGACGGAACGGCAGAGTTTTTTAAATTTATCAATATGAATTTAATACTAATCCAATCGAAATAAGGTATTTATTTCACTGCTCGGTGATCGACCTTGGAGTATCGCAGCGCGATATTCTCTGGATCGAAGAGCACGCTGGAGGATACCGCGGCGGAAGGCGGCGATATGCCAGGTATGCGCCGTTATGTGCCGGTTTGCGCCGGTATACGCTGGAGTCTACCAGTCTACCACACTCTTTCAAAAGCAACTTTTCGACTGCGTAGTTGCTAGTGGAATAATGAAATCTCGGCGAGCGGTGGCTACTCGGCGGATGCCGCGGCATACTGGCGGAAGCTCCGGTAAGCTGGCGGACGCTCGCGGTATCGCAGAAGACTTTTCTAACCAGTGTGCGCTGGCGAAAAGAGGAATCCTCCTCGACGCTCTCCCCTGCCGTCTGCCAGTGTGTGCAGGCCAACAACAGGAAATTCACGATGATGATGAAAATATAGAAAATGTATGACAATTCGTTACTTTACTAGGTATACCTACTATTATCAATAACTGTCTGGTTTACCCTGTAAGGCAGTTAAGTCTTCTGAGGAATATAATATAAATAAGGAAGTAATACATTATTATTTATGAAGTCAGCTTGTACGAGATTAGGATGGCTCTAAAGCAGCTTAAAAACAACAAGGCGCCGGGTGATGGCGGAATTACGGCCGAACTTCTAAATGCCGGTGGAAAACCCGTTCTTAAGGCTCTCCAGAAGCTCTTCGATTTCGTCATACTCGAGGGTAAAACGCCACAGGCATGGAACAGAGGTGTGGTGGTACTCTTCTTTAAAAAGGGCGACAATGCTCTGCTTAAGAACTATAGGCCCATCACACTTCTGAGCCACGTCTACAAGCTGTTTTCAAGAGTCATCACGAACCGTCTCGCGCGCAGGTTTGACGACTTCCAGCCTCCCGAACAAGCCGGATTCCGTAAAGGCTTTAACACCGTAGACTGCATACATACGCTGCGGCAGGTTATACAGAAGACCGAAGAGCCTGCCTCTCTTCTTAGCGTTGGATGATGGTGGATTACGAGAAAGCCTTCGATTCGATCGAGACATGGGCTGTACTGCAGTCTCTTCAACGGTGCCAGATCGACTAAGATACGTGTATCTGTACGAAAACGCCACTATGTCAGTCCGAGTCCACGACCAGACCTCGAAAGCTATCCTTCTGCAGCGAGGTATGAGACAAGGAGACGTTATCTCTCCGAAACTGTTCACCGCTGCACTGGAGGATGTCTTCAAGTTTCTGGACTGGAAAGGGCTAGGCATCAACATAAATGGCGAGTATATCAGTAACCTTCGGTTTGCCGACGACATAGTCATCATGGCTGAGACCATGGATGACCTCAGTACAATGCTCGATGACCTCAGTAGAGCCTCCGAAAGAGTGGGTCTTAAAATGAACATGGACAAGACAAAGGTCATGTCAAATGCCCATGTAACACCCACTCTCATGAAGAACGCAGACGCTACTCTCAAAGTTGTGAACGAGTATGTTTACCTATGACAAACTGTCCAGTTAGGTAGGTCCAACTTCGAAAAAGAGGTCAATCGTCGAATCCGACTCGGCTGGGTAGCGTTCGGGAAGCTACGGAATATCTTCTCGTCCAACTTATCACAGTGTCTCAAGACGAAAGTCTTTGACCAATGCGTGTTGCCAGTGATGACCTATGGCACTGAAACGTGGTCGCTCACAATGGGCCTTATCAGAAGGCTAAAAGTCACCCAAAGGGCAATGGAGAGAGCTATGCTTGGAGTTTCCCTACGTGATCGAATCAGAAATGAAGAGATCCGAAGGAGAACCAACGTAACCCCATAGCCCGAAGAATTGCCAAACTTAAGTGGCAATGGGCAGGGCACATTGCTCGCAGAACAGATGGCCGATGGGGCCGAAATGTTTTGGAGTGGCAACCGCGTACCGGAAGACGTAGCGTTGGAAGGCCTCCCACAAGATGGACCGCTGATCTTGCAAAGGCCGCAGGAATCCGCTGGATGCGGGAGGCACAGAATCGGTCGAAGTGGCGGTGCTTGGGGGAGGCCTATGTCCAGCAGTGGACGTCTTTCGGCTGATATGATGATGATGATGATGATGATTTCTCTGTAATATTATAAAGACAAAAGATTTGTATTTTTGTTAACCGACTTCCCAAAAAGGAGGAGGTTATCAATTCGGTTGTATTTTTTTTTTTTTTTTTTTTTTTTTAATGTATGTTACCTCATATCTCCGTCATTTATGAACCGATTTTGAAAATTATTTTTTTATTTGAAAGGATACACTTTCCGATTGGTCCCATTTTTATCAAAATTTAGTTCTGATGATGGAATCCATGAGGAATTGAGGGAACTCTTCAAATATTACAGGCACACACATAGCGATTTAGGTATTTTCAGCTACAAGTTAAGCATTTGCATTCAAAAACTATCATTTAGTGAAGTGGAACTGATGAAGAAGACCACAGATTGCCATCGGAATTCCTCAATGATAGGTATTCCACGGGTGGCGCCATTTATGAACCGATTTGGAAAATTATTTTGTGATTTGAAAGGATATACGGCCAGATTGGTCCCAGTCCCAGTAAAAAAAAAAAACAGTTCTGATGATGGAATCCATGACGAATTTAGGGAACTCCTCAAATATTATAGGCACACACATAGCGATTTAGGTATTTTCAGCAACAAATTAAGCATTTTCATTCAGAAAGTATCATTTAGTGAAGTGGAACTGATGAAGAAGACCACAGATTGCCACCGTAATTCCTCAATGATAGGTATTTCATGGGTGGCGCCATTTATGAACCGATTTGGAAAATTATTTTCTGATTTGAAAGGATATACGCCCAGATTGGTCCCATTAAAAAAAAAAAATCTGTTCTGATGCTGGAATCCATGACGAATAGAGGGAACTCCTCAAATATTATAGGCACACACATAGCGATTTAGGTATTTTCAGCAACAAATTAAGCATTTGCATTCAGAAAGTATCATTTGGTGAAATGGAACTGATGAAGAAGACAGATGGCCACCGGAACTACTCAATGATAAGTAGTTCACGGGTGGCGATAAGATATCTCGATTAAGATAGTTAAGCGACAATGAAGCACGTTTAAATAAATAATTCTGATGACCATCGAACTGATCTGAAGATGAAGCCGGAAGGACGGCACCGGAACTCCGTCATAAAACAATGTATCCTAGCCGTGTTTGGGCTTATTCGAATTGCCATGAGATGTACTCTGGCTATAAATGATTTTAATGGTAATATCCCGGCATCAAATTGCGCTACTTGAGTCGTATGTTATGTGTGGCCTTGATTGTCAGAAGACAGATTTTGTAGCCTCGTTATTTCCGTCAATGATCTGTGGCCATGTGGTCGCTTTAATAATTTGTTGGCGTCCAACTCTGATAAAACTATGCCTTCCAAACTTCTGACACGACTAAGCGCGACGTATATTTGCTCTTTTGCAAAGTTTTTTTTACCAAAGTCGATCACAGCTGTTTCGGGGGTGGTAGCCTGTAATTTATGGACTGTGACCGCCCAGCTTAATATTAGAGGCAGCATACGCTCCACATCTCCGTTACCCCATGCCGCCTGGAACGTAGTGCTTGTTGGTGGTATGGGTCTCACTTTGAAAACTTTAAATTAGCATATCTTTTTAGCATATGAGATAGCATATGAGACGATTGCAATGAAATGAAATGAATGAATAAAATGAATTAGCATATGAGACGATTGCAATGAAACAAAAACTAAATGTTACATCGTGATAATATTATATTTACTATTTTAATAGGACTGTAATTAAATTTCAAAAATGTTATTTCTGTTAAATTGAATGTAGAAAAATGTATTCCAAAATGTGTACCATTTTGGGCCAATAGATGTCGTTGAGATGCAAAAAATTTTGTAACCCCCTTTCTACACTTTCAAGCCAGTTTTGAAAAATGTATGATTTATCTTTATTATTACTTAGATAAGTTTATACCACGTTTTCTAAACCAAATGAATAATATCTTTCATACAAACCGTATCCCCCCTTTTCACCCACAAAGGGGTTAATTTCAATCATTCCACTTTGCCCCATCAAGTCGCCCCACTGGTGGGGCAAATGCATTCTGCCCCATGGCATGGATTCTTCCCCACAAGGGTTGGCACCTTAGAATTTGTGTAAGTAGGTATGCTCGTATTTAATATTTGATTGGAATAGAAAGAAATTTATATGTAAAGAAATTTATATGTAAGTAAAATGTAACTAGGACTTGTATTTACTTTGATTTTATTTTATTTGTAACAAATCGTGTAATTAACGTATGATTTACAACCCGATTCCTTCCAAAACAACTAGTAAATAAAAATTAATAATAAAATAATAATACCAGCCTATTACTGTCCCACTGCAGGGCAAAGGCCTCGTCTCATACAGAGAAGGAACGAGCACTGATCATCACGCTTGCTCAAAACGGGTTGGTGATTTCAGACTAATATTAACTATAAGTCCATGTTTCCTCACGATGTTTTCCTTCCCTGATGTCAATAATGTCCAAGATAAACTCAGAAAGTTCATATGAATTGAAAAAGTCACATTAGAACCCACAACCTCATGCATGAGAGGCGAGGCCTTAACCTCTGGGCCATCATAACATATTAAATTACCAAAAAATATATATTTTACTTAACTATACATTTCTTTCTTTTCCAAACAAATATAAAATACGAGCATACCTACCTACACATTTCTAAGGTGCCAACCCTAGTGGGGCAGAATCCATAAAGATTTTAGACTAGTGGAATCTGCCCCACCAAATCGAACTAGTGGGGCATATTCCACTGAAAACATTTAGGCATTCCTCTTTGCCCCACCAGCGGGGTGCTTGGAATGATTAGTTAATTTTTGAAAAAATCTTTTGTTATGTTTCCATTATTCGACTGGTATACGAATTTGTGCGGGGTAGGTATAAACACAACTAAAAAGTGAAAAATAAAAACTTTTTTACAAAAAAAAAACAACCGACTTCCAAAAAAAACACTTAAAAGAGAAAAATAACTTGAATTTCGGAAGTCGGTGGCAAAAACGAAAATACAGATCCATATAGTTATATTTTAAGATGGTTCGCAGTTCGCATAGTTGAAGCCGTGATATAGTTATATCCCTAGGGAAATAGTTATGAATTGCTTTCATATATATTACGGTAGGTATATTTTACTATATATGTATCTAATAAAATACTACGTTTTTGCCACCGACTTCCGAAATTCAAGTTATTTTTCTCTTTTAAGTGTTTTTTTTGGAAGTCGGTTGTATTTTTTTTGTAAAAAAGTTTTTATTTGTAATTAATAAACTCAAAAAAAACTAGATCGATTTAAAAAATCTTTATGCAGTAGAATGCTATATTAGGTATCACTGAGTGTGAGTACCATAAGCTATCCAAACTTTGTATCCATACTAATATTATAAATTCGAAATTAACTCTGTCTGTATGTTACCTTTCACGGCTAAACCACTGAACGGATTTCGATAAAATTTGGCAAGGAGATAGATGACATCCCGGAGAAGGACATAGGGTAGAGAGTAGGTATTAAAAATTAATGATAATAATAGTAAAATGAATAATTAGTATTTCAAGGTATTTTTATTTATTTAGGTCGGTCGTTGGATGTCGTAGAAAACGGTCGTTCCGGGAGCGAGCCTTTCCCAATTTTTTTTACGATACCTTTGGGGCAGAGAGCTTTGCACATGTAGTCGCTTGCCGGCGAAATCGAACAATGATTCTATCTTTTGATACTGCTGTGACTTTACTAGCCGCCAAATAAATACGTTAAAATAGTGCTAAAGTGAGGTGCCTACCTAAGTGCGTTCCTGATCTCAGGGGGGCGATCATACAATGACTCAAGCTAATCTGGTGAGACCTTTCCATATATTTTAGGGCGTGCTTCCCTCTGCAAAATCGTTATTTTATTCATGAGTGGATCTCATTATAAATCCATACATCGTATATGCTGTATTTATAATTTGTTCGACTAACTTTAAACAATAATATTTTACGTGTTTGTGATTATGTGCAGTGCAATGTTCCAAAACTATTTGGGTTTTTTTTTGCGAGTGCGGATTCTTTTTTAGACATTTGTAGTGAGTCAAGGGTCGCAGGTAGTTTTTGACCAACAAAGCATTTCTTTTAGATTCTATTGCTCTTGACTCTGACATTGGATTTTGAACCCTATATCTTCGAAGCCAAGTGTAGTTTTTGTGTTTATTTTGGTGGTAAAGTTATTTTTCTGAAGTTGTTTTTGTTAAGTTTACATATTTAATTATTTGTGAAGTTGAAGACGGCTGAAGACCGAGATAAGAGTAAGAAGGCTCCTAGCAAGATTTTCAAGAAACCTGAAACGGATAGAAGCCAGACGAAGACAATGGAAATAGCAACGTGTAACACAGCATAACAGTGACATAGAAAAGTGTCGAGAAAGCAGTTAACCCCGCCAAAAGACACACCAGTGAAGCTGGACATCAATCAATCTGGCGGCGACGTCGTTAAAAGATGCCCATCCATAGACAAATATTTTCGTTGCGTGTTCAGTGTTTCAAAATCATTTTAGAGTTCAAGGGAGTTTCTTTGTGGGTGGTGTTTTTACTGTCCCGGGCACGCATACCTCAACTTTGAAAACAAAATTCCGAGCAGCCCCCAGATGTGCGCCCGCGCCAACCCTTAGGCTAAAAGCAAGTGGTAAGATATTTAAGGTTTAAGATATTTAATATTTGTCAATATTTGTTTCATATATTATGGGATGCCATAACGGGGTATTTCAACATTCTCAACAAATGTGCTGTATAATCTAACAGTGAAAGTCATGTCGTCAAACAAAGTTATGTCGTATTTTACACAGTCTGTAACTGTGTAAAATACGACATAACTTTGTTTATTATCATTTAGGTACTATTTTTATTTATCATTTACTCAAACTGCTGTCTACAGAGTAAAATAATTGCTATCGAGTTTTTACGTTTTTAAAGTTTTATGGAAACTTTCCGCCTCTCATCCAAATACTGCTAATGTGAGAAATCAACTCTGGACGCAAATTTTATACTTTTCTGATAGCATAGAAAACAAATTAATAAAAATAAAAACCCATACCCTTTTATCGATCATGCTCGGACTACGTCCGAACGAAAGTACCTATTGATATGTGTTTGCATTGAAAAAACGCACCACCTCTGCGGGTTTTTTACGATCTTTTTATTTTTCGTTTTCAAAAAGAAGGGTCTTAGCAAAAATCTAATGCTGCAATGCTATTGATTGATGGGCGTAGGTAAGCGTTACTATAGCGGTCGAGAGCTGCAAGCAGAAATAGTCCTCACGGTGTTCAGATATGCGCGCCCGCGATAGTACCTACGAACATAAAAACAAAAAATCGGGTGATGCTGGTCGGGTCTGGTTTTTGTTGGGGTCTTATTAATTACTTGTGCCAAATGGTGTGCATAACTCACAACTATATTATTTCATTATTTCCATCGCGTGAACCTGAGGTGAACAGCGGCGAGCTACAGGTCGAACTTGTACCGCGTTTGAGCTGGACATAAACAACGAGGAGCGGGCTGATCGCGTCCTAGACACTGCTGCGGATAACTCATCAGAACTAAGAAGAAAAGAGTCGAGAAAGCAGTTAAACTGCGCCAAAAGATTCACCGGTGAAGCTGGACTTGGACCATCCTGGCAGAGAGAGTTATCATGAGAGACTTGATTAACCACGCTAGGAATAAACCAAGACAAAAGAAAATGCATAAAATGTTAGACGGAAAAACCGTAACCAAACGCATCAAGAATCAAAGGATGTGCTATCTCGCACATGTTCACAGGCGCCGCAAACCACACCCGTTGCATGCAGTACAAAACTAAATCCAAGAAAGCCTGCCGACCTATTTACACATGCAATTCAAAATTCAAATTATTTAATTTCAGACAAACCTACAAGGGCACTTATGAAACGTCAGAAGCTAGGTGCACGGTTCCAATTTGTCGTTTCCTATGGAGAAGAGCCGGCAAGAAACTCCACGGTTACTATTTTAAAAGTAAATGGTATTTACAATGTTATCGAATTACAGTTTTAATAGGTATGAGAGGACAGTGAAGGCCTATCAACAAGTACCAGGGACTTACTTAGCAAGATAGGAAATGGTCGACAGATCTACAGTCCGTTAAGCCTACAACGTTCTCACATTCACAAAATCTAAAAGAAAAGAATCTATATAAAAGCAAAATAAAAAAATATTAATAATAATAAATAAATAAAAACCTATTTAAACTAAATACTGCTGTAACAAATTTAATTTATTATAAAGTATAGAATATTTTAGGTATATATTGTCAAATAACGAAAAGATTATGTCAAGGAAGTATGTAAAAAAAAAAAAAGTAAAATAAAATAATCATCTTAATTTGGGAGCAGTTAATAGACATTTACATAGTTATGCCGTTAATGAGGTACCAGGGAAGCCACATGTGCAGAAGGAATTGTTGCCAAACTTCCTTGTCTTCAACGTAGTCTTTAATCTTATAATATGCTTTTTTGATAAGGACACGTTTGATGTGGGTTTTGTACTTTCCATCGCTAGGTTCTGTAACCAACTTTGGCAACTTGTTATAAAATCGAATACTGGTTATTATAAATTACTTACTAGTTTTAGTTAATCTAAATTTGGGTATCACAATTTCATATTTACTACGTGTATTTATATTATGAAAATCGCCTCTTATTTTGAAAAGTCCCAAGTTTTTCCGAACATACTATACAATACTTTCTAAGATATAAAGAGAAGGCTGAGTTAGTATATCAATTTCTTTGAATTTATTTCTAAGGGACACGCGGGGACCCATTTTATAGATAGCGCGAATTGCAATCTTTTGTAAAATAAAAATTGAATCTACGTCAGCTGCCGATCCCCACAGCAGAACGCCATAAGACATAATACTGTGGAAATAAGCAAAGTATACTAACCTAGCTGAGGCTACATCAGTCAACTGCCCCTTCTTTCTTACTGCGTATGCAGCTGAACTTAATCTACCTGAAAGAGCTCTAATGTGGGCGCCCCATTGCAATCTCGAATCTAAAGTAATTCCTAGAAATACAGTTACCGTAATAGCATCTAGTTTCTTGCCATCAAGTTTTAAATTTAGACCTACTTGAGGTACATTTGGTAATGAGAACTTAAGACATTTAGTTTTGTTCGCATTAAGTAAAAGATTATTAGCTGCGAACCATTTCGAAAAAACTACCAGACTATCGTTGACATGTATGACATCCGTATCTTTTCTATCTATTAAAAAAATAAGAGAAGTGTCATCAGCGAATAGAATTATATCTGATAAGTTAGCCTAGAAATAGGAAAGGGCCAGGAATTGATCCTTGAGGCACGCCCATCTTAACTAGAGACTCCAAGGACGTCGCCCCGTAAACGTTTACTTTTTGGAGCCTGTTTGATAGATAGGAAATAACAAGATCAGCAGCTTGTCCACGAATTCCGTAGTGGTGTAATTTACAGATCAGTGTTTTGTGGTCAACGCAGTCAAACGCTTTTGAGAGGTCACAGAAAATGCCAATTGCTTCTTGGGACTTCTCCCAGGATTCCAAAATGTGACTGATGAGTTTTACTCCTGCGTCAGTCGTCGACCTACCTTTCGTGAAACCAAACTGGTGACTTTGTAAAAACCATTTGAGTTCAAATGTGACAACATCTGGTCTAGCATAATTTTTTTCATATATTTTACTCAATGCTAGCACAGATATAGGTCTTTAATAAGAGGGATACTTTACTATGTTTCATTAAATCAGGAAACGTACCGCTATTTAAACATTGATTAAATATGCCTGTTAGGATAGGGGCAATTGTACCTATCAATGATATCTCCAAGAACCTTAACGGAAATCCCTCATAAGTCTTCAGTGTTTTTTATGTTAAGACTTTTAAATGCTTTTTTAATTGTGTCAATAGAAATAGGCTTGAATTCAAAATTTGGAATGTCCTTACTGAAGTTTTCTTTTAGAAGAGATTCAGCTAATAAAGATGATGAGGGGAGAGATTTCGTAAACTCTATTGGTATGTTGGTAAAGAAATTTTCTAGTGTGTCAGCAACTTTTTAAGTTATCTGAAATGGTTTCATTATCAATTTTTAGAGACAATTCATTCTGATCTCGCTGTTTCGTGTTTCCAGTTTCTTTGTTAATTACCTGCCACACAGCTATTATTTTATTATTAGAAATAATAGTTTTGTTACTTATTAATTTAGATTTAGCTTGGGCGCAGACTCGTTTGAATATCTTAGAATAGTTTCTGACATAATTATGAAGGGCTTGATCAGAAGTCAATGATTTCTCGTTGTACAAATTATATAAAATATCTCTGATTTTTATAATGCCAGCAGTGGCCCATTCATTAAATTTTGGTTTAGTATTGAATTCATGGCATACTGTAGAAAATAATGTACCGTAGTTTATATTGGGGTCTTGTGAATCAAAACTAGCAATCAATCAATCAATCAATCATTTATTTTGTTAAACATAGGTATGGTTACAGATAGTATATTGTCTAAAATATGTGCACTATGTTTTGCCAATATATGGCGTACAAAATTAACATAAACAAGCAATTACAATAAAAAAATACAATTTAAAATATGTCAGGTAAACAGGTCATTTCAATTTTAGATAAATAAACACATACTTAACCAATAAATAAATCACAAGTGTTTAATTAGCAAGTCGGAATCGTCATACCTCTGTTTGTCAATAGTAAACTCAGTGATGGAGTAGTAACATCTATCTAAAAGGAATCTAAACAAGGACCTCTTAAAGGATCCCATACACTCTTTGTTTCTAATAGCTGCTGGTATACTGTTATATATTTTTGGGGCCATACCTAGCACACTTTTGCCGAAAAATGCGGTTTTATGAGAGGTAACATGAATGGTATTCTGATAACGGCGAGAGCGCAGTTTTTCAAATAAATGCAGGTTACAGCGGATAAACACTCCCATTTCATATATGTACATAGACGGTAGAGTGAGCAAACTAAGTTCCTTAAATAATGGTTTACAATTACTATCAATCAATTGTAATTGTGTAAACGATCGCAAGCATTTTTTCTGAGCTTTGAAAGCAATGTCTCTGTCAGTGGAGTTGCCCCAGAAAATTATTCCGTACCTAATGCCAGAAGCCACATAAGCATTGTAAGCTATTTGTACTGTAATGCGGTTAACCGTTTTTGATAATTTGTACAGAGCATACGCAAATTGACTAAGCTTCTTTGACAAAGCGTTGATATGATGTTTCCAAGTCAGACGACTATCTATATAAAGGCCCAGAAATTTTGTGTTGTCACTTTCAGAGATTGCTACGTTACCATATTTTATATTCAGTTTTGGTTTATTTGTTCTTTGATTAAATATCATTATTTTAGTTTTATTAAGATTTATTTTTAGATTATTATTAACTAACCAATTTATAATATTTTTAAGATCGTCATTTATGTCATTTTCAAGAATATTAATGTCATTATTAGAGAATAAAATTGTGCTGTCATCAGCAAATAAGACCATCTGGTGCTTACTGACCTTAGGCATATCATTTATGTAAATATTAAATAATGGGGGACCAAGAATGCTACCTTGGGGAACACCATAAGTAGTTTTCCTAGGACGTGACATGTATGTTCTTTCAATTTTCGAGCTTGCACATAGCCTATCAAGCATTGTGGTTTGAGTGTGATTAGAGAGATAAGATTGTAATAGGTTTAATGCAGTTCCTCTAATCCCATAACGCTCTAATTTGTTTAGCAGTATACCATGATCTACATGGTCGAATGCTTTAGACATATCCATAAACAAGGCCGCCACTGGAATTCTAGCATCAACACTAGAAACAATTTTCTTGATCACGTCATAAATCGCCATATTAATGGATTTACCTTTCCTAAATCCAAATTGTTCTTTGACTATGAGATCATGCTTTTCAAAAACCGACGAAAGGCTATTATATATCACCTTTTCTATAATTTTGGAAAAAATTGGAATAAGTGCTATCGGTCTATAATTACCCATGATATTTCTATCATCTTTTTTATGAATAGGTTTAATAACGGTAATTTTTAATTTGTCCGGGAAATGGCCATATTCAATGCAAAGATTGATGATATAACTCATAGCAGGTCCTATTAATGGCGCAACATGTTTAACCACTTTTGTAATGATGCCATCATATCCATGGCTATTGGTATTATTTAAAGAGCGAATTATAGCCACTATGTCTGCTGGTACTGTAGGCGGAATAAATATGGAGCTACAATTAGTCTCAATATTTGTATAGCAGTTTAGAGATGGCTAAGAACATTATTATTATATTTTTCAATTAGTTTTTAAAAACTAATTTATTATCTTTAAAAAGTTAACTTAGTATTTCTTCCATAATTATAAAAAAAGATGACAAGTTTGAGCCTTTCCTTATGTCTGAAGCAACTATTACATAATATCAAGGTACCACTCCCCATTGAGGACCGCACACGCACTGGCAACGAAAAATTATTTACATTAAACAGCATCCTATCCAGTCTTAACCAGGTTTCACAAAAACATAAGATATCTATATGATATTCTAGGATTTTGCCAAAGAAGCGATAGTATTAATATTTTGGTGATACAGTATAATATTCTTACGAGTATTATGCTTCTCTATTGTCGAGTCTAAATGTTTAAAGAATCTATTACAGTATTATTAGAAATACTAGATAACACTGTTTCGTCACTTAACCTAGTCTCAGTTAAATTATCAATAACTGCGTGTCTATTGTAAGCTAACAAAGTAGCCAATACATGTTGACTTTTCTTGGGAAGAAACATATGTTTCCGAATTAATACAAAATCTCTAAAAAAATTGTTAGTATCAAAATACAATAAACGGTCACTATGACGACATGTCAAAATATGCATTAGGTTGTTTAAACTACAAATGTTTTCTTCAGCATACAAATTATCTGAATAAGGCAATGCACATAATATTAATTTAGCTAATTTTAATTTAAGTAGGACACCCTACTTAAATTAAAATTAGAACACCATTAACTATGCCCTTTTTAGTGATGATCAGACTGTTTCCAATTAAAAGAACTAAAGTAGTCTGCTCATTCATTTGTGTGTTTTTTATTTTATGAAAAAGCTAATTAAAATGCAGGTTATGGTAACAACAGTTAACCATGGTATGTTTAGATCGGTTATTTAACACCTACTCGTAATCTATCAGAATATACCAAAACATTACTTTGAGTGGGATTGACAGTTTCTATGGTATGAGTTAAAGTGGGTGAAGTGGCAGGAACAACATTCTGTGACATGAGAGGTGACGGAGTGGGAGCACAACTACAAGTGAGGTTGTTTGTCAGCGACTCGTACCTCTCTGCGTTGTACTTCACCAAATCCGCCAACTCACAGGCCTCCTGAAAGCGCTCGTTTAACATTTGCTGACTTGACTCATACTTACAAGATATTTTCTTAAGTGTATTTTCCCTGCTCAGTAATTCCTTTTGAAGGTTTTGTATCTCAACATCATACATTTGTCTGCTAGTTTCCATCTTAATATTACATAAATTTAGTTGGCATTTTAAGTTAATACGTTCTTTCCTAAGATTAATATTAAACTTATAAACACTTTGTGACTTCAAGAGTTTCTTCAATTTTTTTTAATTTTTACTAATTTTAATATACTTCTTAATTTTATTATGACTAGTTAGAATTGGACATCTAGTTAAGGTGACAACCTAAAACAGGGCATGACTTCGACAAGGAAATAATTTTTGGATGGACACGGTTGAAGATCGAAATAAGATTAAAAAGACTGCTAGCGAGATTTACAAGAAACCTGAAACGGATAGCAGCGAGAAACTTAGACGAAGACATTGAAAACAGCAAAGAGCACAACAGCAGAAATGCACCAGTGAAGCTGTACCTGAACCTGAACCAACCTAGCGGCGCCGCGCTTTCGTAAAAAGATGCCCATCCATAGATAAGTATCACCCGTCTCCACTATTCCATTGCCTACTCAAGGATGCATATCCGGTACGGCTCGCAAATCCTTCCTTATCCTAAGGGCACGGTCTTCCCTACCATTACCGCGCCCGCGGTCTACTCCTTGATATGCAATGGTTTCTGTAGCCCCATGAAGCATGAGGCTTCAGGGGCTAGTGCAAATCTCGGGGTTCATTCGATTTATCGAGTCTGGTTAAACCATGCTGGGGTCGGTGCATTTCGTTCATTCATTCATTAATTTAAAGGTATTTTTATTTATTTAATAAAACCGGACAGGTGTGAGTAGGACTTGCGCCTTGAGGGTTCTGTTTCAAAGCTATGCTTTCCAAATCTGGATTGAAGGACAAACTTAACTTTTCAATTGAAAAAACACAACTACACTTAGTATACTTTTAAAGAGTGGAGAGTACCGATTTGAATGAAATATAGACTAATACTGTTACTTCAAGACACGGCCTATGAATTTTTGATCCCAGATTAAAGACCAAACTTAACTTTGCAGTTCATATAAAACTACATATAATTAATTACCAATTTGCGGATTTTCTTCTTTATTTGACCTTGCTTCTCGCCAAACTTCATGATGCTGATGCTGGGTCAACAGAAGTACCAAATATACCAACGGAAGCCTTTGCTTTATTTGCGAGTATCAAAATTTGCGGCATAAATAGCCGTATTTTTTATTGCGTTGACTTGGGAGCAAAGTTTTTGATATCTATTTCAACTTGATGCCTCCACGCGTTCCTGAGAAAAAGGGTCTTGACAGACAACGAAGTCATCCTTTAAGGGTTTCAATTTTTCATTTCGAGGAACAGAACCCTAAAACAGATTTATTATCTGCCTGTTATCTTTTCATGCCGTAACGTCTGAACGGATTTAGATAAAATTTGGCACATGGGTAGACCATGACCTGGAGGAAGCCATAGGCTACTTTTCATCCAGGATCGCGGACGTAGTCGCAGGCAACGGCTAGTAATTTATAAAGATATCACGTGGGTGAAGCCGCTGGCGGAAGCTAGTCTGTAATATAGTTGAAGAACTCTGCACAGGATAGCTGAAGACTGAATAGGATGAGTAATTCTGGTTTCTTATTTAAGGGGCAAATATTTCTGGTTTCCGAACATTTTAAATTCATTTGGGAAAAACGCGTTCGGGAAAACAGATATAGTTTCAACATCAGTTGGAACTCTTAATATGAAGGAAACTCGTTCCTAGCATATTCTTGGTATCATTATTTGGAAACTGTTTAAAGAGCTGGTGCCATTTTTGTGCAGTGGTGACTTTACAGTTTCTCACTACTAGGTCCTAGGATGATTTCAATAAGTTGAATTCTTCATAAAATCTTCAATAAAGTTATCTAATAATAACTAATCTAACAAAAAATATATAATCCCCGAAAAGCGGGACTGAGCTTGTTCCGCGCGGGAGATTTAATTTTGGGCAAAAATTCGGGACGTTCCGCCAAAATCGGGAAGTCTGGCAACGTTGAAATTGTAAAAACCCGTTTTTTTAGTTTCCAAGACTCAAACTCAAACTCAAAGCATTTATTTCAATTAAACCATTTACAGGCACTTTTGAATTGTCAAGGGGTCAGTCAGTCAGAAATATGAAGCTAGTTGCCCATTCCAAAGCGTAGGTTCCTATGGAGAAGAACAGGCAAGAAACTCCACGGATACTCTTTTAAATCATAATATTGTTACAAAATATTGGTTACATCATTCATGTTGAAATTATACATTTGAGAATAATGTAGAAAGACGTGCACGTAAAAAGTGTCCGTAGTAAAAAGACAAAAACAATTCAAAAATTAAAATAAATAAAATAAGCCGTGGCAGATAAGAGATGACCAGTCCCTACTGATGGCGCCCGTTCACGAACATGACGCATGGATCAGCACCGTTTAGCTCGACCATTTTGAAGGGAACTTAACGATCCAATACACACGCCACCACCAGCGAGACAGGTCACAGTACTCACACATGTGCTATGCAATTATACAATACTAAGAGATTGAAGTTATACAATTCAAAGATAGTTTTGCAATCTTCAGCAGCTCCAACAATATTTTCGAATGATAATCAAATTAGTGTATGCGCCCTTGTGGAGCTGGACCAGCGTTGAGCCAAGCATTTTTGTCAGCGATATAATCCCCTAGCTTATAATATGCTATCTGGAGGCAAAACTCCTCGCGCACATTTGGGAGTGGCGCGAGAAGGCGAAACGCCGGGGCGTAACTCCGCTGCCGCGAGAAATCACGGCACAGCGCACAGAGCTCCGGCGGGATCTCATGGCGTCATGTAGAGTGCGATTGTCGCAACCCAGTGCTGGGCACGCCACAATTGCGGCGATAAGTCCCCTCTTTGAGGAGTGGTTAGAGAGGCGCCACGGCGTCCTCACCTTCCGCCTGACGCAGGTGCTCACCTGACACGGGGAGTGATGTGGGGAGGTATTTTATTGTAACATTTTAAACAGTACCCCATGAAAGATGAGTATTCCTGACGTACATACATGATGTTTTCATATATATATTGACAAGAGACCGTCATGATGTTAATATTTTTAAACAGTTCCCTCAGAGAATCGCACCTGCGGAGGCAATATATTGCTCTAATGGCTCTTTTCTGCAGAATAAAAATAGAGTCGGTATCTGCAGCCCGTCCCCATAATAAAATATCGTAAGACATGATACTATGAAAGTAACTGAAATAGACTAGCGATATTTACAGAATTCTGTAAAGACACGCATACAGGAGCTGCGTGACGCGGGCCGGCACAAGACGCTCAGCGAACTAGAGCCTACCCAACTGGCATTCTGGGATCTTCAAAGGAAACTGAAGTCCCAGCAAAGCGCCTCCATGCCCCCCTGACTCGTCCCGACAAGACCATCGCTTTCGAGGACACTGAAAAGGCTGAATGCCTACCAGACAGTCTCGAGGCTCAATGCTCCCCCAGCTCCCAACCAGTAGACCAAGCTCACCTTTCAGAGGTCGACGCTGAGGTCAAACGTAGAGCCTCTCTCCCTCCCGTCGAGGAACCTGATAGTCCACTGCCTCCCGTCACTCCAGACGAAGTGCATGACATCATCAAAGGTCTGAAAATCCGCAAAGCCCTCGGCTCTGATGGAATCACCAATAGGGTGATCCAGGTATTCCCTGCCACTCTGATAATGCTATTGGCCACCATCTTCAATGGTGCCCTAAGCAATAACATCTTTCCACAAGCGTGGAAAGAGGCCACGGTCATTGGCATCCCGAAGCCCGGCAAGCCAAAGACCGAGCCGTCGAGTTACCGTCCCATCAGTCTGCTCAAGGTACTCGGCAAAGTCTATGAGAGGTTTATTTATATGCGTCTCAGAGACTATGCCGAAACCAAGGGCCTCATCCCCAACGAACAGTTTGGGTTCCGAACCCAGCACTCTAGCGTGCATCAGGCCTACCGGATTATCTAACACATAAGCGGTGGCTTCCAACGCGGTTTGATAACCGGTGCAGTATTCTTCGACATAGCGAAAGCGTTCGACAAAGTCTGGTACAACGGCTTATTATATAAGCTCTACAAACTCGGTGTGCCAGATCGTCTCGTGCTCATCTTACGGGACTTTTTGTCAAACCGCACTTTCCGCTATCGCATCGAAGGAGCGATATCCTCCCCCGCGCAGGAGTCCCTCAGGGCTCTGTGCTCTCCCCCTTAATCTTTACGCTATTTACCAGCGATATCCCAAAGAGTAGAAAGGCGCAGTTGGCTCTGTTCGCAGACGATACGGCCATCTACTACAAGGAAACCTCAGTCGACAAGCTCGGCGCCTGGTTTAGAAAGTGGAGGATCGAAGTTAACTCAGATAAAAGCCAAGCGGTTCTCTTTTCGAAACCGAAAAAGCGATGGAAACCCCCCCTCCCCCGACCAATCACCATGTTCGGCAAGCCTATCCCCTGGGAGAAGCGAGCCAAATACTTAGGTGTTGTCCTCGACCAGCATCTCTCCTTTAGCGAGCATATAAAGCAGGCTCGCTCGCTCGCCGCTTTCGCGCTAGGCAGATTCCACTACATCCTGAATGCACGTAGCAAATTGTCACTAAAGTGCAAATTGCGTACGTACACGGCGTGCATTCGTCCCATCATGACCTATGCGGGAGCCGTCTTTGAACATGCAAAGCCCCACCATATCCATAGGATGCAAACGCTCCAAAATAGATTCCTCCGCAAAATCACCGGTGCCCCCTGGTACGTTAGGAACGAGATCCTCCATCTCGACCTAAAGATCCCCACAATCCACCAATTTCTAAAACGCAATTCCAAGCGTTTCTTTGAGTCCGCTGCCCTACATCGCAACCCTCTGGTTATCGAGGCCACCAATTATGTCCCCAGTAGAATCAGTCAGATCCGCCGCCCTAGGCAAATCCTCACCGACCCTGATGACCCCATAACCCTCCTCACAGATACCGACCCGCATTCCGACCTCACCGCCGAGGTCCTCCGCGATCGCGACCCTCCCGAGTAAATAATACTCCACCCCGACCCTTGCTCGACGATGCGCCAGCCCGCGTCGATGCTGAGCCTGTAGCTTTAAATTCCCTGATTAATAATCATGAAATATCCTTGATCCAGCCTGTCCCATCTTGCTGTCCTCCCCCCAGCGACGCCCTAAACCAAGGTTCGTACCCCACAGGGGGTGCCCTTAGCGAGCGCTCGCCTAGTTTTAATTAGAATAGTTTTTGCCCCTGCCTGGGGGCTTCGAGTGTAGTAGCTTAAGGCAACCGCAGAAAAGCCCGGTTAAGTAGTCATGACCTCAGAGGTCAACTACGAGATGCCATGTCAAAAAAAAAAAAACTAGCCTTGCGATATCTATAACAGTAAATTGACGGATTTTTCTTACAGCATATGCTGCTGAACTTCGCTGTCCTGCAAGAGATGTTAAATGAGGACCCCATTGCAGCCTTGAGTCGAGCGTGATCTCCAGGAAAACATCATTATCTACGAATTCTAGTTTCTCCTTATTCAACTCTATATCACAATCACTACTTTTAACATTCGGTAAAGCAAATCTTATACATTTAGTTTTTTCCCCATTTAATACTAAATTATTAGCAGTAAACCAATTTTGGACCTGCAGTAGGGCGTTATTTACGTCATCAAGATTTGATGTCTATTTATCTTTAAAATTAGGGAAGTATCGTCAGCAAATAACATCATTAGTGGTTAGTTTTTTAATAAATGGGGTAGATCATTAATATATACCAAAAAGAGGAAAGGACCCAAAATCGAGCCTTGTGGAACATCCATTTTTACTTTTAGACCGAGTGAATTGACACCATTAATTTGGACTTGCCTATCATTGTGTTGTCTATCATTTGAATAAGATTTTACTAAACTGAGCGCAAGTTTACCTAGTCCGTAATGCTCAAGTTTCAAGAGTACGGTTTCATGATTTACGCAGTCAAATGCCTTGGAGAGGTTACAAAAGATTCCTATGGCAACTTGAGCTTCCTCCCACGCTGTAAATATGTATTTTAATAAGGTGACACAACAGGTCAGTCGTACAACGTCCTTTGATGAAACCATATTGCTGATCGTGTAAAATTTGGTTGGTGTTAAAATGATTAAGCATTTGATTGAGCATTACCATTTCGAACACATTGCTGAATACGGGCAGCACGGATACTGGTCTATAATTGCTGGTGTCTTTACTGGCCCCAGATTTAACAAAAGTGGTATAACCTTACTGTATTTCATTAAATCCGGGAAGACTCCTTGATCTACACACAAATTAAATATTAAAGCTAAGTATGGTGCTATAGTCTCCATTATGGATGTACAAACTTTGATAGATAATCCCCATAGATCTTCGGTAAATTTGATTTTAATTTGCCGAAAAGCTTTAATAACTATCATAGGGTTTATATGTTTAAATTGAAATTCAACCGGACAACCTGGAGCGTTCAATCTTAATAAATCAATTGAGACATCGGGTGAAGAATTTATACCTTCCGTCGTTTTAGATAAAGTCAAAGTCAAAGTCAAATCATTTATTTCAAGTAGGCCCGTATAAGGCACTTTTGAACGTCAAAAATTTACAAAAAAAATTAATTGATTCTAGTTGCCCCTTCCAAAAGGTAGTTTTCGTATGGAGAAGAATGGGCAAGAAACTCCACCGTTACTCTTTTAAAATGTTTTACAATATTTTGTATGAGTACATTAGTTATATAATTATATGTGAGGACGATGCACCTAGAATAAAATTATTATACCACAATAGGTAAAAAAAAAAAAACAAAAAATTAAGAATTAAAAATGAAGCAACAACAGATAAACTAATTATGTGATAGATACATGGTGCTCACATATTTACAAACATTGTAAAAGTAGACGATCCTCCTAAGATTCCACAATTTATAAGTCAGTGTGCGAGGAATTGGTCATAGAATGTAAAAACAATGTCATATAATAAGAAATAATAATAAAATATACACTTAAATTTGCAACCAGTTTGATTTTGTCTTGATTCTAAATTATCCTATGGAGCAGGACCAGCATGTTTCCAAGCATTCTTATCTTGGATATAATCCTCTAATTTGTAATATGCTTGTTTACAAAGTGTACTTTTAATATGAGCTTTAAATTTTCTTTCATTTAATTGCAAAATATCACAAGGTATTTTGTTGTAACATTTAACACAGTACCCCATAAAAGATGTATGTACTTTAGATAATCTGAAAAATGGTTGATCTATTTTATCTTTATTTCTAGTATTAAAATTATGTCTATCACTTATTTTATTAAAAAGATGTCGATTTTTTCTAACATACATAATATTTTCATAAATGAACTGGCAAGGTACCGTCATAATATTAATCCCTTTAAATAGTTCCCTGAGAGATTCGCGGTGACGTAGATTATAAATGGCTCTGACAGCTCTCTTTTGCAAAATAAAGATGGATTCAATGTCAGCAGCCCGACCCCACAGTAAAATGCCATACGACATAATACTGTGGAAGTAACTAAAATAGACCAATCGCGCGGTTTCTACGTCTGTTAACTGTCTTATCTTTCTAACAGCATAAGCGGCTGAGCTTAGCCGCCCCGCAAGAGATGTTATGTGAGGTCCCCATTGTAATTTCTCGTCTAATGTGATTCCCAGGAAAACAGTTTCTTTAATAAATTCCAGTTTTTCTCCGTTCAATATGATGTCACATTCGCTACTTCTAACATTAGGTAATTTAAATCTAATGCATTTGGTTTTTTTTTTATTTAGTACCAAATTATTTACCGTAAACCAATGTTGGACCTGAAGAATAGAGCTATTCACGTCGTCAAGATTTTGTGACCGTCGATTGATTTTAAAGATCAATGATGTGTCATCTGCAAATAACACCATCTTCGGTTGATTTTGAAGTAATTGGGGTAAATCATTAATGTAAACTAAAAAGAGGAATGGACCCAATATTGAACCTTGAGGAACGCCCATTGCCATTTCAGACCCCAATGAGTTTACGCCGTTTACTTGAACTTTAACCTTTCTATCTTTCAGGTATGATCTTAGTAAATCAAGAGCTGTATTTCTAATCCCATAGTGCTCCAGTTTCAGCAGAAGTGTCTCATGGTCTACGCAATCGAACGCCTTCGAGAGGTCGCAAAAGATACCAATGGCATCTTGTGCTTCTTCCCAGGCATTAAAAATGTTCTTTATTAGGGTGACACCGGCGTCAGTGGTACAACGCCCTTTGGTGAAACCGTACTGATGTTCATGAAAGATGGAATTTTTATTAAAGTGACGTAACATTTGATTGAGCATCAACCTTTCAAACACCTTACTGAGAACTGGTAGAATTGATACAGGCCTATAATTGTTGGGTTCTTTACTATCACCGGATTTGAACAATGGAACTACTTTACTGTGTTTCATGAGATCCGGAAAGACTCCTTGGTCTACACTGGTGTTAAATATGAAAGCTAAATAGGGCGCAATAGTTTCGATAATAGATCTACAGACTTTTACAGACATTCCCCAGAGATCTTCTGTTGATTTAATTTTAAGATCTTTAAAAGCTTTTATAACAGCCTGGGGATATAATATTAATAAAGAAATGTGCAAATTCTTGAGCTACTTCTAAGTTAGAGCTTATTGCACGAACGTCCACGTGAAGTCTCGAATGTGTAATCAGTGTTTCGCATTTTTTTCCTACTAGTTTCATTATTTATAACTTTTCAAACTGTTTTTATTTTATTTTCTGTTGATTTGATCTTATTGCTAATGTACAGGGCTTTAGCTATCTTGCATGTATTTCTAAAAAAATTGGAGCATGTAGCAACATATTTGTTGAAAGTTTCAGTGTTAACGAAAAGCCTTTCCCTACTTATTTTTATACCTCTAGTTGCCCAGTCACTAAATATAAAATTAGGGCAAATATTTTTTGTTTTCTTTTCAGAAGTTTTATTGAATTCAGTGTGCACTACTGAAAAGAAATCCTCATACAATTTATTTGCGTCGTCCATATTATGGCCCAGAACATTTAACTCATTATTTAAGATACTATTGAATTTATTTAATTTGCCATTTGTTATTGTTCTAAATTGTATTTGCACTTTTTGCAAAGGTGTTTTAAACTTAAAAGTTATCGTTTGTCCACTATGATCAGACGGCAAATAATTTACGATGGCTTTAGCTAAATAATCACAATCGCAGAAGACATTATCAATAGCAGAAGTTTGAAGTTACTCTAGTCGGTTCTGTAAAAATATTAGATTAATTGAACGATTTTAAAAGGCTTAATAATCAACTGCTATTTAAAGTATTTTCTGTATTATATTATCGTATCAACCGTCAATGCTAAGGATTAAAGCTTTGGCCAAACCAAGCGACCACAACGCGGGACGCGAGACCGAAGCGGGAGCGCCATAATAAACACGAGCAGTGTCCGCCGTGCGGTATACGCATCCCGCGTTGTCGTCACTGGGTTTTGGCTGAACAAAGCTTTAATCCTTAGTATTGACGGTTGATACGATAATATAATATTAGGACCCTGGTGAGATGAGGAGCAAGCTGGCGACAACCAAGTTTTCAGTTTCATGGGCGGAGTTAGTGGAATGTACGTAACTTTGAATTTTATTTTGTATTAAACAAATCTATTTATGTAGGTATAAGTATGTAAATTTACCTACATATAAGTTATTCTTTCCTTTATTGTAGTCAATGGCTATTCTGCCGATAATCCTGATGCGTCAATGCTACACGAGCTTTTGTATAAAATAATGAAGGATTTAATATCCATATAGTTTACAACTAGTGAAAGGATGCCATCGACTCACCAACGCGCTTAACCTATAGATATGTAGGTATGCTTAGTATTACTTAGTCAGTATAGCATATTACTTATACATAGGCATAGATGTGTTTATTCGTCTTGGCTAACCTTAGATGGTTGGTTTCATAACTTATTTAGACCTAATCACGCATCATGTATAAGAGTGGAAGACGCAAACAAACAAACAACGGGAAACAGTGTTGAACACTGGACACCTTCAGTCCCGGTGGAGCAATATATACAGGGTGGTTAGTAGCTGGAAGCTGGATGAGACTGGCTGATGATAGAGTTAAATAGCTTGCGTTCGGAGAAGCCTAGCCTATTTTCAGCAGTGGACTGTAATGATGTATTAAAGAGGATTTTTTTTTGTAACTACGGGAGATTTGCGCTAAAGTTAACCCTCGAGGAGTGTCACCGGCATTTGGTTTGAAATCTTGTTAAAATATACAAGATGATTTTATTTTCACAGTTTATAATGCCGAATTCGCTAAGCAAAAGCTACATTTAATACGTGCCCTCCTATATGCGACTTGAGTGAACCCTCCAGGAGGGCTCCCGGCATTGAACGTGTTAAGACTGTGCACCCCTGGTGACTGCATACCACTCACCGATGTGTTTTCCTTAATTTGTCCGTAGCTGAGTGCTCCTTGCCGCCGGAGTACCATCATTTTAGGTCTAAGAAAGAGATAATTTTAACCTGTTTTTACGAACGAAATGAAATGGAAGCTTTGGTTGAATTAATTTCGTTTGGTTTGATTTTTATACTGCAGTAAAGTTGGGGAGAAGTCTCTTCACTGTTATCTTAGCAATCACCTCTTATGGTCTATTTAAATAGTATATTTTTATATAAGTATATACCTACTCTTTGGGTCTATTGTCATAATAAGTGAATGCGTTATGGCAGTGTCGCGCGGCCCCACCACCGAACGACGACGTCGGCGCCTACGCCGTGCAGCGCCGTTCACTCGCGCGCACTTCTACATCGGACGTCCAACATTACGCGCGCGACAATACCTGGGCTCTACTTTTTTTTTTGTGAAGATTAAATCGCGTGATGGAGAAGGAGCATCAACCAGATTCGATGGCAACCATCACCATGAAACCGGAATACCCGCCTTCTGAAGTGTACAGCACGTCGGAACCCCCACCGGTATGATAATTTCCGTTATTCTCTTTGAATAAATGTTAAACAAATAATGTGTAGGTCTGCTGGCGGCCCGTCACCATCGTGACTGGAAGTCAAAGCTTTGGTATTTTACATATTAAGCTCGAGTAGGTACTTGGAAAACTGTTGTTTGAACATGACTTTATCTAGTTAAGTGCAGATAGAGTCGTAGGTATACCTAAATTAGCCATAGTTAGCTGCAATAGCTGTTCATTGAAATCTCTTAAGTGCAACTCTTGCCTTTGGAGATAATGATATTAATGATCTATGTTTCTCTAGTAGACTAGTGATAAAATATATAATAATGAGTGGTCTACTAAGTGCGGGACATAACTGCGGGAAAGCGCCTTTCTCTCGGACTTGGCTGTTAGCAGTGACTCAGTGTCAGTGAGGCTGCTGGCGCGTAGCGGCGTCTTACTTGTTTGTAAACATGCTTAAGCTAGCATTGATAGCGTTAGGATAGCATAGCACGTTAAATTCAAATATACCTTTTTTACAATTTGCAGCTGACTATCAAGTTGAATGGCAATAAAAATTTAACGCGCCCGTAACAATTAGGTATAGGTATGTATTTACCGAAGTATACTTAATCATTAAATTCAACAATACATTGTTCAAATTGCTCGATTTAATGGACATTTCATGAAAACTTGACATTTTAACGCAGCCAACTTTAACGTAGAGAGTTGATTGGTGATTTTAATAATGATTATAATTCTGTAGGGAAATACGTATTTGAAATGGGCTCGTCTTACTTTTTTTATTACCATACAATTTGATACTGACGGCTACCTTAGCGCACCCCCCTTAATTGAACTGGTTCATCTATATTACAATCATTTAGTTGTTTTTACCTCATGTTTTCCCCGAAGGGTTACTCAGAGGTTCTTTGTGTGTTTGGATAGGGCTTTGAAACTATTTTCCGATGTTCTTACTAAGTATATTTTGATAATTTTTGATGCGCCTTCACCATCATTCGGATTTATATACAATCTTTTATCTAGTAGGACATATAGCTATAGTTCCACTTTATCTAAATTAAAAGGTAAGAAATGAAATTGTTTATTTTGTAAATAGAATTTACAAAATAGATTTAGATTTTGTGATATCGGAATCAATTTTACACGTCATATAAGTGTGTTGTATTCCTAATGTTGTGAGTGTTAACCCTCATATTGGCTGACCCGATTCGTGCTTGGCAGGTTATATGTTTACCTAAGTAAGTAAGTACATGCCAAAGGTGTTGTGAAATTAATTGAGACATAAAATGAGAGTTGTTGTAGTTTTACTACCTTTTCAGTAAAATCAATTCAACTACGGATATCAGGATAATTAAGTATTTATACGTTTATTTAAACAGATAACCCTTTCCTAGAATTGTGATATGTCTAAGTTGATGTGGGAAAAAACATTGTTCTATTGTCTCTGGCCAACTATTAACATAGCCTTCGCCACTTATCATAGTTATCACGCAACTTCATCATAGTCTAGTAAATAGGTACATAAATATTTGCATGGCTAACTAGGTAAATTGTGACGTCAGAAATTGCACCACCCATAAATAGTAGGAAGCTACGGTAGGTACGTCCTACGAAACTAAGATTGAGCATCAGCAGACAGATTTGCCTAATGTAGGTAGGAACTGAGATGGAAAAACATTCTTCATAATCTATGCACAGGATATTTATCCAAGGGTCGCAAGAAAGCCTTAGTTTGTTAGGGTTCCGTACCAAAATGGTAAAAAGGAAACCTTATGTTCCAACTTCGTCTGTCTGTCATAGTTCCTTATTTCGGGAAGCTATCGACTTGTTTTGATAATGCAACTTTTCCGATGGTAATTGATAATAAGTACATTAAGCGATTTTTTTTGCGGCCATCGTAGATCATTTCAGTTTATTTGTTCTATAGGAACCTTAATTTTAATGAATTGTAGGCATAGGTTGGAGGCGTCACGCGTATATAGCCTTAAATTGTAGCAACTGCTATTGACGGTAACCAGTATTTCTCTTAATTTTTGTTTATAGATGAAAAAAAAAATTGTTTCATAATAACAATCACTGAAATCAGGAAAAAAAAGAAACCTGTACTGAATAATTAAAATGAGTTTTAAGCAAGGCAATCGAGTACAAAGTCGACAGTAAAAAATAAAAACAGCTACAATCTGAGTGAAATCGTTATTGGTCAGTCGAGCAAGTGGACACAATGCCGCTTGCGTCACATCCGAGGCGGACAGCAGCTCGCAAACTAGATATTCGCACGAAATACATACATATTATATTCAACAGGCTTATAAAAACATAATTGTTTACACGGAACTCGTGGCTTAGAACGACTGCATGCAACGTCAACGTTTTAAAGTGGAGATACACGTTGTTATTGCGCAGAAAACCTTCTCGATTATGAAGACGGAGATGAGAGTAGGTACAAGATGATAAGGCGCGCTAATAAGCGAATTATTACACAATTCATGATTGACCATGCCGACATATAACTGGAACCGAGTGCAATCGTTTACATGCATGATTATAAAGATGCACTTGAACGTGCTTCGAGACATTTATAGTGCCTTAAAAAGTTTGACTTTCTGATAAAAATAATAACTGGATGGTATTTGCATTTCAAATTTTATTATTTGAGCTGAAATTATGATTATTGAACTACGATGACATTCCAAAAACAATGTTTTGCTCGTTTGATGTTGAGCATACATCGAATACGATCCTGTCTTACTTTTGTTTAGTAAATTTCTTCCACCTGTCGTAGATTAACAGATTACAGTGGACTGCTGAACAACAGCAGTAAAATATAATTATTAGGCAGGAATAATATAATTATTATTATGTCACATAGACATCAAATGGAGATACAAGCAATTTAAGAACAGAAATCTTCTAAAATGGTACTTTAATTATGAGCTAAAAATAACAACCCTACATTTACTGAATAATATTAAGTTTTATTCTGTTCCTTATAAAGCTACAAAATGGTATTTCTAGTTTAAGAAAACAAGGAGCGAGTCAGACTCGCACACCGCGGGTTCCGTACCTTGGTAGGAAAATATTTTTTCCACTTTATAAGTAAAATTTTCATTGTTTGCGTATTTAATTTTGATTGTAAAGGGGTTTTGCTGATTTCCATAAAATAAAACTGTCAACTTCTCATGTAAACGTCTCAACCTACCTATGTATAAGTATTTATTGTATTGTTTTTTCTATTCATCATGTTTATTGTTTCTATTTCGGTCATATAGCTTCGTACAAATGGTCTCAGCGGTATTGTATGCGCGAGTCAATTAATTGAATCATTGGAGGTGAAGACTCTACCTTCTTATACTCGTATAGTATGTTTAGTGTGTGACTGGCGACGTGACAGTTTATAACGCGACTGGTGGGTAGAAAGTTTTCAAAGCTGTGTTATAAAATAACATAACATATACTATACAGTATACTTAACATATAACAAACAATGTATTACGCACGGAACTTATGATATTGTTTACATAATTATGTATTTACGTTCGATTGTAATGTTCTGTTTGCTATAAAGAACTACTATTTTTCATAAATTGAATTAGGTGTATAGAAAGTATCATTCGCAAGTCTAAAAAGGTACGAAAGTCTGGGAAGTCACTGACCAGCCAGCTGTAGCAAACAACGCACTTCGATACGGTTTAATGAAGATGTGCTAAACAAATCGTAAGATTGAAATCGACATCATTTTGTAGTTCGCTAAAGATGATGGATTTCTCGAATGCAACAGTAGAAGCACTTTCACCGGAGCTCCCCCCGCTTCGTCCCCCAGGGACCCGCGTGCGCCGGCGCCGGTGACCGCCCCTACCCGTCCGCGGTTACGTAATTTTTGTGCATAGGTAACTACGTACTTGAGTGTGTTAGTAAATCACAACTTCGCCGCTAAGGACAAAGCACTCTCAGGCTATTGCAGTTGCGCTTTGCTGTAATAAATTCTCATGTGCATGTAGGTATTGTGTGGGAGATACCTATGTAAGTAAAGTACTAGGTATTGTATTTATAGCTCAAAAATGTTCTTTGTTCAATTTATGAAAGTACTCAAATACCACTCTGAGTACTTTCTTATAAAAAAATATTTGATTAATTTCTCTTTGTGGTAAATGATGTAATTGTGTAGTTCTCAAAGCTCTTGTTTATTAAGGAAAAAGATATAAAAAATAAAATTCACATTTACCTACTTTCAGTAGTATTTTTCTCTAAGTGATAATTTCTGAATCACCACTGGGATTCCCCACTTCTTGTATGTATTTATATCATTCTTTGCTGATGTGATCATTGAGAGAGATCAGGCACATCACATGACAACTTTATTTAGATTTCTTGGTTTGATAAAAAGTAGATGGTATAACTAAAGTATTATACATTTGGTGACTAGGCGTGACTACCATAAATATGAGACTACACGTCATTCAGCTCGTACATTACTAAAACTACCTGATTATAGAATATAATCGATCCTATTTGCAGTAGAGATCGACAGTATAAAACTATTGCCTAAGCTAGTGGTGTCTGGTGCTGGTAAAAAATAAACAGTCATTATTGATATGACATTTATTTACATAAAGTATGATGCTAAGGTATTGTTCTATTCACCTGATTCACCAGTAGCAAAGACAAACAAACCAAATGATTTAAAATAAAAATGTTTGTTTATCTGCTTAAAACACTTCTGTTGTAAATGCCTGTTCGGGGAAAATTGCGGCAACACAATTAGTACGGCGAAGTTGTTATCGAATGCAAGTAGAAAATATATTCTTTAGGTACTCTGATATAATTTACCTGAAATTCTTTCTCTTTATTGTTTTTATAGGAATTAAGTTTAGTCAATCTCTGTTAATTGGTCAGCCTTACACGTAGATAGGTACAATGAATTGTATAATACAGAGATGTTAAAAGCTCGTTATTCCTGATTAGATGATTAAAAGCTTCATTTTCCGGGTAGGCGAAATGTGTACATACTCGTACATAATCGTGTAGTGCTTACAACATGTTTATTACCAACATGTCGCCAACGCGGAAAATTTGTAAATAGTTACTTATGTTTAGAAACTTGTGTATTCCTTATTTACTGCGAAATATATTAAACATACTTTATAAACTAATAGTCTTAAAATAATAATAATATGCACCTACCATCATAAATTCATAACGCATCACTGTCAACAGGAAAAGTGGCCAAAAGGCTGGCAGTAACATTATGTTATTTTCGTACTTATAACCAGCAACGGGCATCATTTTGTGGTTTGATATCATGCATTGGGTTTTTTCCGCAAAAGATCTATCAGTTAGATGTGTATAGCACCAGATATTTAAACAACAATGCAACAGAAATGGAATGAAATCATTTACATGAAGTTAACCGGAACTAAAACTAATCCGAAGTTAAAACTAAAACATTCAAGATTTTCTTGTAGGAATTCCGTTGTGATATATTTTTAAAGTGCCTACACGCGTTGAACTCTTTACTTAAAACAAGATGACATAATTACATAAATTTCTTGACATTGTGAGCGCAATTGCGCGTTTCATAAATGCTTTTAATCTGGAAAATTCTTTAAAAAATAAACAGTTGCCTCGAAATGTATATCTATAGGTACCAATAGTACCTACTTATAATAAAATAGTAACGAAGTCAAAACTGTACATTGAATATTTTTGAAAAAAAGTAATTCTACGAGTTGTGGGCACGAGTAAAATATAGTTTTTAGAATTTTTGTCCGTTTGTCTATTTTTCTGCATGTGTGTTCCGGATTGGCGCAAAAAGAGCTGAATGTATTTGGATGAAATATTGCACACAGATAGTTTATAACCTGGATTAACACATAGAGTAATTCAAAAGCCTTGACAATTCAAAAGTGCCTGTAAATGGTTTAATTGAAATAAATGCTTTCAGTTTGAGTTTGAGGTACTTTTAATCCCCGTAGTTACGTTCTCATTGGATATGTTCCGATATCGACGCGGGCGAAGCTTCGGGTAAAAACAAAATAGTATATAAAGTAAAGACGATTATTATTAAATTGACGGACGACTGCGAACACACCGTATAAATTGAGGAATCCAGTTTTATCTTCTTTTTAATTAAACCATTTTTCAACTTACATTAATTTATGGAAAAATCTATATATAAGTAATAATAATGTAGGTAGTATAGTTTTGTCAATATCCATAATATTATTCTGAAAGAGTTATTTTCGCATTTATAATAATTAACTATGGATTGTTAGATGACATCTTTGATCATCTAACATCTTTTTCATCTTCTTCATCTTTCAAGTACACATGGTAGCTCTAGAACATCTACCAAGAAGAGGTTAGCACGATCGGTGTTCGAATAGAACGTTGATGTACTCCGCGCTGCGGCTTGAATGAACGTTTTCTTTGTATATGCAATGCGCTGCAACTGCAATGCTACAGACGAATAACGAATAGGATTTGTAAATTTGCATATCTTACGTGATCTATAACATTTAACCGTGGTAAATGTAAATTATTGTTAACTTGTAGTCTCCCCTAGAGCAATATAGTCGATTAAATTACTTGTTTATAGATACAAATAAAATGGTGTAGTTATATATGTAAAGATTTAATTAATATGCTTTGATATAATTATATCTTCATTCATCACCCCTAGAATATAACTATTCAATAAGTAGGTAATAGCTACGGTGTATACGTATTAGTTACATACGTGGGGATAATATAGTTCGAAGATTTTAGTCAGTTTTACTTTCTGTTATTGTATTGTATACCAGTTTTATACTCACATTGACATTGTTGAAAATTATATACAAAATGACATGATTACTTTGTAAAGTATTATATTATTTTAATTATTGTGAATGTGAGGACTAAGTGGATTTTCTTTCTCAGTTGGTTTTAATGATGGTCTGGCAGTTTGAGTAGTTTATGCGGCTTACTCAAATGTCCTTTCTTTGGTATTGTCCGTCGAGTTGAGCTCCTTAAGTTCTAAGTTCAGCTCCAGTATTACTGACAAATGCTTGCACTGACTGGACAGGTACACTCAAATCTGCGTGGTTCTTTTATCAAAAGACCATTTCAGACACTAATCTAATGGTTCTCATGGGCCTGACCGAGATTATGTCTGGACTTTAAAAGAGACTGTGACCTCTGAGTTTGTTTCGGACTTTCTTCTCAGATTAGTCGGATAGGAAACGCCGAACTCATCTAGCTTATTTTTAATAGGACGTGTAAACGTGATTCTGATGTCCTATTTACAGAATAAACAATTTCATTTCATTTATGTAACAAACAGTTTAATGCGTGAAAAATTTGGTATGTATGAATAGGTACTTTACACAATGGTTTAAACCAACAGATTTCCAAGGAAATTATTTGGAAAAAATAAAAAATTATATACAATGTCAATAAATGAATGTGTTTGTTGGTCTCAGGCGTACCGGCAGAGGGTGTCATCTTCAGTACAAATAGCGAGGATCGCGGCACTGACGGTGGTGGCGGCCTCGTTCATCCTGGGCGCGTTCATTCTGGCCTCCAGCTGGGTGGCGGCGCGCGCCTCCTGTCATCAGCTTGAGCAGCTCGACGCCATGCTCGACAAGGAGCTGGCGCTCGAAGGACGGGCATACGGGAACGACGCCTTGCTGGCGGTAAGTAGTACAATGTACAAATACAAACATTACATCATGCCTTTTTTCTACGTAGAACCGAGCACATGTATGTCGCTGAAATGGTGAACATCCTCAATTTCCACTAAGTGTTTTAGATTGTCATATCCTAGGGTCTTGGTCTTAGGCCTACCACTGTGTAATGAACTCTTACAAAAGTTCAGACCCGATATATATAAACATATAATAATAACACAAAATTCTGAAATTGAACCGATTGCGTTAGGTTAGCCAACCATGATTGGACCACTAGCTGATGCATTAAAGTGGTGGTTCCTGCCCTTCTAAGTAGTTTATCAAGAAGCTACAATCATAGCCGAAGCACTTGAAGTATGTTGGTACCTACAGGACTGCACATACTGTGGCAGACTGCCAGCCCTCGGCTATCTGCTCACACACCGGTTGCTCTTTCCCTCACAACCTTTACACTTACAGGTACATATCGACACGTAAATCGTATGAGTTCATACATTTTAAATGTTTAGTGTTGCTCCAGGTACTAACTTTCAATGTGTGCCTAGGATAATTTAACAAAGTGTAAGTTAGTTGTGCCCTTTATGTGGAAAATACATCTCAAAAACTGAGAAATGTTATTTAATCTACGACAGAATCACCTTTCAAAATAAGTTGGTTATTTTATTCTTGTTATATTTTTATATAATTTGGAATTTAGGTACATAAGTAAGGTACACGTATATATATTTTCTGTATTAACATAGAAATATGGTTTAAATATGAATGTAGGTATTTATAATGTAGAGAACTAGAGACGTAGATGGAAAACTAAACATTTACAATGTAGGCAATCAGGCAAAGCTTATCGATACGCAAGTTATATACGTTAATAACAATTAGGTCTTCTGAAATTTATATTGAAATGTTCTACTTACCTTATGCTCTACAGATTCTTCTAATGTTTAAATCGTTTTAAATAATAAAATATGTTTTCTAGATTAATATTTAGATAGTTAGTAAATGTTGATTATTTTTTTGTAACTTTACTTGTCGGTACGTTCATGTAGGCTCGCTTGCACCACAAATCACTAAATGCGTTTAGCACTAAACATATGTATTTAGAACATCACCTATCTCTGTTATATTCATATATATATGATTGACAGAAACAGACATTGTTTAGCAGAATTTAGCGATTTATAGTGGAAGCGGTGTTTAAAACAATATTATTTAATATAAATTAATTCGAACTAATTTAAACAAATAACGAGAACTGCTGTGTCTGTAATTTATTTTATTATCATTAGCATTGAAGTGGCAGGCAACGAAGATATCGATTGAGTCTGCAGTTCACGAAATCAAGAGAAGTCACGTTTCTCGAGACGAATAATGCCTACTTGCATGACTTTCTTGTACAATACATAGGTATCGCCTTTTTACATGTAATTTGTAATTATCTAATCTCGAATTAACATATTATCACTTCATCAGTCAAAAAGAGTTAATTTTATTTATTCGACTATTGACGATATTCAAGTAAAACTATGTTTTGATGATACTTACATTCTTAAGTTTTGAATATTATAAGAAGTTACTGAATGCAAATAATTGCTGAAAGCAAGAAAGTTGTCCATTACATTATGTCTGGTAGTTAGTGCGACATGAGTAATTATGTATGAGGTACTCGTGAATATTGAGTATTAGGCCCCACAACTCAGTTCCACACAATTGCAATTTATTTCAACATTTTAACGTAGGTAGGTACATGTTGGACAGGTATTTAACAGTAATTACACTTCTTGTCAGGCTTCAGTATTAACGACACCTTGTGTTGTTATGTAGGTACCTAGTTAACTTTAAGAAACCTTGGCTTCAACACCACTAAGTTTAACTGAGTTTGATAGTTTCCATACTTAATTTTTTTTTTCGTTTTCATGACAATGAATACGCTATAAAAACGGGCGAAGAATAAAATAATGTGAATATACGAAATATAGATAATAATGTGAATACATCATCCGTGACTTGTACATAGTATTTATGTTTACCTGAGTTATGTAATGTTTGTAGAGATGTGTTGGTTCCGTGTACAGAACGGGAGGTTAGGTGCTTAGGTGTTGTAATTGTTGTGCGTGGCAACATATAACAATGTAAAATGACGATAACAATACTTTGGTTCGATAACGAGTATTCAGACATTATCAGATCTATATTTTTTTCTCGAAAATTTTAACTTTCTTCTTTTAAAAAAAATCCAACTACGACAAAGAAGACTACAAAGGTATAAAAGACATCACAGACAGACAAATTAAAAATCCGAAGTCACACGTGTTAGGGCATAAATCGAACAGATTGCTTGGGTCTTAGTTTTTATAAATTTATTTTTTATTTAAATTATGTTGGGCTTATAATATATATAATATTTTTGAAATGTGCTAATTAACCCCTTTTATTTGATACCCAACATGGCATCATTAAAAAGTAGTAGTTCAGACAGTGTCTTAATTCATGACTTTATGTCCTCTAGAGGACGCTATATTCAATTTAATGTGACGTCACGTAGTCTATAGCCAGCGGACGATCAAGACGTTTGCAACGATACCTCATTTGTCAAACTATGATGAGTAGTTTAGAAGTTATGACATACATACATACATACATGATACCGGTCAAAATCATAACCCTCCTTTTTGCTTCGCCGTAGTCGGGTAAAAACAAAGTCAAATCCATTCCTTTATAGAAAGGATTTCCAAGATTACGTATGCAACATACAGGCAGGCATGTCGATAAGTTGTTGGTGTTTGTAGAGACGTAGGCCGGTATGCTAACTTATATTTTTGTGAAGTGCAGTGCAATGACAAATGCTCCAGCGAATCAAACGACAGTTATCAATATATTATATACTTGCAAAGAAAAATAAATAAAATTTCTTAAAAATAATATTTTGTAACAAGTATTTATGACAGAAGGGCTCGCCGCCAAACAGTAAATATAAAATTTAAAAAAAAATGTATTTTCAACACACTTGCTCATAAATTGACTCTTATTGAACCGCTTTTAGGTACATAATGCAGTGTTTTGAACACACCGTACTAGTTCGGTAATGTGCGCCACAGATAACTATTTACTAGTCGGAGTATTGACATAGCAGTAAGGAATTAGTAAGTCATTTCATTTACATTTCATTTATTTATTCATCAAACAATTTACATTGTGTTCGAATTTTACAAAATAATTACATTTTAAATCATAACAGCTAAACAATAATCAAACATATAGCAAACAAAAATAAAAATAAAAATATTACTATGTCATCAATCAAAAACCGTTACATGTCAAACCAGAAAAGCACAAAAACCACCTTAATTATTAAATTTTACTTAAATCAACTGAGATTAAATGTCATTAAAATTACTGTTTGTATGTCCAACCATAAAAAGCTCAATCACAACCCTGTCCAACCATTAAATGGCAAATAGATGTAAATTAAATGTCAATTCAATTACCATTTACATCCAACCACATAAGCTCAAAAACAACCATGTCTATTCCACATTAAGTACTATGATGGCATCTTTTTACCAAAGGCAAGAGCTCGAAAGCAAAAAAAAAATACCATAGGCAAACCAAGGGCGTTTAGTTATGGTAAAAAAAATCTCATGGGCAGGTCAGTAGTTACTTACTAGACATGGAATTAGTATGAACTGTCCTATACTATTAAATGAGCATTCTAGAGATTTGCGCTTTTTTATCTCATCAAAGAGACTTTATGCCTTTTTATGACTACTGTGTAGTTAAATAAAATATGATAAATTTACATAATATTTCATCAAATTATATAATATTAACCTTAATTTGCGTATTCAAAATTCAAAAAAATATTTTGAGTTTATTATTTTTTATCTATTCAGCGGTTTTACCGGTGCTTTTATTTACACCTGGGCGCGCATCGCTAGCGGAAAAACAAAACCAGCCCGCCATTCCATAAATATTTGTTATCGTTTTCGTTGTGGAGTTAATTATTATCAAAAATACGAATTCTAAAGTATTGTCACCAACCGACGTAGGTTTTTTTTAAAAATAAGCACCGGATATTCAGTACCTGGCGACGAAGGTCAGTTGAACTTGATAAATCTAAAATTATCATCTCTATAGTTATGTTATTGTGGCATAAGTTCTTACAACAAGTCTGTTTTTTCTTCGCAAGTGTGTTGAAAAACGTCGTATGAAACGCGTGTGCTTGATCACTAGCTGACCCGACAGACGTTGTCCTGTTAACATTTCAACAATTCATTAAAAAAAGAACGTTCAGATTTCCCAATTTTGAAGATTTTCTGGTAAACTTTTAAATTTTTCTTTCCATAAGAATTTTGAGACAAAAATCTGCCAAATCGGTCCAGCTGTTCTGGATTGATGCGCTTACCAAAGAAACAGCATTTCATTTTTAACAGACTTCTTAAACAAGCATAGCAAGCAAATGCAACGTAAAAAGCACGCATGTTCAATACACTGCATTGTAAAGCTACAAGCTGTGCAATAAGAGCCAGTTTTCGAGAAAATGTGTTGAAAACCTAAAAAAAATTGTTTATACGTAGGTGATACGTATATAAAAATACCGAAAAAATCAGGCTTCGAAGGCCCCCGTGTTAGTATTACACATTACGACATTACCTTAAAAACTATGTTAGTAGAACATCAAAACCTGTCCAGTGTATTGTAAAGGCCCTTCTAACCACTCTGCAAATACCTTCATAATGCTGTTGCTGTTACCTCTCACTCTGCATATTATCGAAATAATCATCGGTATGCGCATCAGCGAACATACCTGACGAAGTACAGTTATTGAAAGCATCAACAACACCCTGAAGGCATTGTTGTATGGCATGCGCTGGGTGTAGTTTGTAGATTTCCTCCCAGGCTCCGAGAAAGTGTTTGCCAGAAACCCTTAAAAAGTGATTAGTTGTACGGTAAACTAAGTACTGATCAACCAGCAAACCTGCGAGCTAACATGTTTCTCTCACAGGCATCGCCCTGCACTCCCTTTTCACAGAACTTTCAAAATTTCAAAAAATAGATTAATATCCTTTGATCGTGTTGAGTGAAAAATTTACTAGGTATAGCAAGGGTTTTATGGAGTCCACATCCGACCCCTGTGCGACTTCCATTAAAACAAAATCTACGAGTAAAGATTCAATGAAAAGGTTAATTCATGATTATAACGCTAAGGTCCCACCGTGCCCAAATGGACACCCCAATTGGGCACGATGGGATTTTAATGGGAAGAAGATACATGTCATAATCACTTATCCTTGAAGATCCTTTTATAACATTATATCTTGAACATGTAGGTACTTGCATCCGCTATTATATGACTGAGCCGGGCTTAGCAGCCTTGAGCCTATCTATCATGGTAGTGTTCGCTAGGCTAGGATAATTAATTGTACTGGTCTACAGGAAAGGGAAGGGAAGGGCAGCTCGTGTTTAATGTTGGACAACGAAGTGACATGTCACTGTAACTGACCGAAGCTTCGCGGGAGTTAACAGGAGGTCCTCACGTCGACACGCGATTAGAAAATATTATAGCGCAACATTTATTTAAATATATGTATACTTGTATGTAACGTAAGTATACGTATAGTCGTAAGTTTCCTTCGAGCTCGTCGAGCACTAAAGAGGTACCGAGTTGCGTTGCGACCGGATCACCTTGAATTTCCACACAGAACATGGAGTTGACTTGTGGCTTTAATCTAACGATTTCTGTAACGTACGATTGCGAAAGTTGATGTATCTCTAGTACCTATCTGTAGAGTCATATTTATAGAGATTCCGTCGCAACTGGTAACTTAAAACATTTTGTTGTTCAGCCCGAGGCTAGTTTCTCGTGCCTTTCCGAGAACTTAGTTTGGTAAACAAAGTATACATTACATAGAGTATTTTCTTAGTTTTCGATTGTTTATAAGTAGGTACTCTCAATACGGGAATTTTGACAACACGAATTACGATCAATTTTAATGATCAACGAGAACTCGAGAAATGTAATAAAACAGACAGCCATGGATTTAGGTATCTTACGTTTGAGATAGTCATAACAGTCCGGTACAAAGTAATGTGGATATTACCTGCAGGGCAGAACTCAAACGATCAAAGGATTGCAGTGGGGTTAAGTCAAAGGTCAGCGACGCTTCATCTAGACAATCTAGAGAGAATTTATGCATAATGTACTAATACCTGACCGGAGTTGGTGATTATGGATCTGTAGCGAAAGCAGCTGGCGACGCGGTCGATGAACCCGTGGCGCGCATCACTTCGTGATCGTGACACATGGTAATGTCATGTGAACTGATGTGCGTTTCGAGTATGGCACGCACAGACGAACTCGGTACCTGACTATCAGACAGTGTATTGTAAACTAAGACAGATATTGCATTACAGTTTCATATTGCATTCATATACAATTGAGATGAATGCAATATGAAACTTTAATGCGATATCTGTCTTAGTTTCATCGAAAGTACCGTACAGGAAAACCTGTAGGCATTCCGAAATAAATATTGGTTTCGAAATACCTACATAACTGTGCGTGTGTGAGTAAAGTGAATGTCGCCATATATGGCATACAAAACAAGCATTCAAAAATGAAATGAGCAGGATTTCACGTTCTGCTTTGTTCATAGGAGCATGACGTGTTGCCAATATTGGTAATGTCAGGAGGTGGAGGTCCACGAGGGAAAATCAATATTAGCATAAGTCATAGGTTTACAAAATAATACTTTCTTTGTAAGTACGTAAAATATAAATTAGATCATATTTCTATAGTTTCATTGTTGTGAAAGTATCACAGGCCATAAAAATATTTTTATGATTTCCGTTAGCATGTTTCATTTATTTTTAATTACCATTGCCTAACAGCTGGCTAAGGTAACATTGGTCGTTCAAATATTTTCTACCGTAATATAGAAGGTACAGTGCGTTCTTTTTAATTTAACCCGTGACGCGATTGGTAGTACTGTTCTGTCAGTCGCCATTTTGAACATTTGTAGCAACAAGCAATGGTGCCAAGGTGCCAAAATGATGGCAAGGGACAAGTTATAGTGAACGGTCTGCAACTGTTGTCTGTGTAACTAGGCACAGATCAATAGTTGTTTGTTTCAAAGAGTTTTCAATACGTTCAATGGCTGGACTTTCTTTTTTTCTTTGTTTTCATTCTGGCGTGTAACACATTCATAATGTTGTTTTTCTACGACCCATGTATCGCGGATTCACGGTCGCAGTTCACTTTACCTATTTGTTGCTTATTTTTGTACCGAATCTCATTGTTATGCGGAAGGTGTTACCTACATACATATAGAGAGTATTGTAGACTCCGACCGAATTTCCATTTAGGTTTCCGGCAATTTTCCGCCGAAATATCCATTTTGTTACAATTTTAGATTTTCGTGTCCGAACAAATAAGTGCTGGCAAATCAATGGGTACTTCCAATCAATTTATTTATTTAGAGAAAATCAGTAAATGCTTTTTTTAAACACACTTGCTCGCAAAGAGGCTCTTAGTGCACTGCTTTTAGGTTCACAATGCAGTGTATTGAATGAGCGAGCTTTATACCTACTTTGCATTCCTGCACTAGTAGTACTAGTACGCTATAGATAACTACATAATATACTAGCCGAAGGTGGAAGCGAGCTTCACCCAGACTCGTCATAAATAAAATATGATAAATAAACATTATTTTTCATATCATTAATTATTTTTGTCAACAAATTAAGTAGGTACCTATTAACAATAATTTGTGTTCAATGAACAAAAATATTTTTTTTTTGTCTGTTTCGAGTCAGCCACGAAAAACAATCTGATTATTGTCTTTGAGAAAAGTACTTCTTATAATAGGTACTTTTTCGTCTGACTTAAGTTTTATAAACGGTTATAAAAATTTAATTATTAAAAGATTGACACTGTTTTTTTCAACTTTTACCAAAGAAAAACGGCTGACTATCAAATTCATTTTCGGTCGGACTCTTCCTTCATGTCAGGTATCGGCCCTGTAAGTTAAAGCTCCGACATATTGTATTATGTTATATATAGGTCCACAGTAGGTTGAATTGCTGTTAAATGATATCACAATGAAGGCGTCAGTGGTCCTACAATAGCTTCTTCCGTCGTGAATCTCAAATTAGAAACGATTTATTTACTTGAGGTATCATATTCATATTGCTTGATAAAGCTGTTGGTTTAGCCATCATCGTCCCGTCATCCAAAAATAGATGAACTTTGATCAAAACCAAACCTCTATTAATATGTGAACTTGACTGGTTCTTACACCGCTAAAAGAAGTTTCAACATTTTATTTATGGAGGTCGTTGATCTTATATAAAATCTTCCAATTGGTTACGTCTTCAACGTCGATTATAACGTAACTAACTTTGTTGATTCAACTTCGAAAGTAGTTGTTCGTGTACGTAATACAAAACTGTTTGCGATTTTGACTGTGCTCAATCGATAAAGCTTAATATCTAGCCAAAATAAAAGATTTACTTAAATAGCACTCACATTCTAAGTTGAACTAGTATTCACAGGGTTTTCTTTCACAAAAGCACTGCTGCTATCCATATTTGATGGGTTTAAAAGGGAACAGGGCCTCGAAAACTGACCCGATTCAATATTATTTTTCATAAAAATTTCGAGAAAGAATATGTATAGGTTCCTATCATTTTCTTTTATGCTAAAAACTTTTGGAATTTGTCTGGTAGTCCTCTAATCACGGCGGTAAAAATGGGGCATTTCTGTAATTTTTGGAGGGTCTTATTTTCTTTGCCTATAAGTTGCCTAACAAAAAGAAATAACAGGGACGTGTCTACAGCAGACCTTGATTTTATGAAAAAAAAATGGTTGCTCTAGAGGCAATAATCAGGAAGAAAATAGGGGAATACGTTTGTGTGGAGAATCGCAGGCCCTGTTCCCTCTTAAGAACCACAAAAGATTTCGTATGTCATGTGTCAGCCATCAAAACCATGATAACGGTCCGTGCCGAACACAGGCCTCACCCATAGTGCAAACGTAGTGGTCGTGTGGGATGTGAATGGGTAATCCGGGTGTCCTATTGTAGCCATGGCCGTTGTTGAGGAACCTTACAATGATCCTTTAGTCCAGTCAGTTCTCCCACAACCGGAATTACGTATACGTGGGGACGACACTAGTGCCTAATTGGAAAGCATGTCTGTCTAATGGCTTCCTATGGGTTAATAAACAAAATGTAACTATGTTTTTAAAGATATTATATCTCTTTGTTGAGTAGGTTTTCAGAAGATTATCAGTATTGTCATTACTATTTATTTTAATCCTGAATTAAATTCTTATTCCGAATTCTTAAAATTTGTTTTAGAGTTATTTCATAAGTACTTTGTGTCTTAGATAAAACGCAATTTTGTAATAGGAAAGTGGTTTTTCGTGACTGGGAAGCCTGAACAATATTTATATTTATTTAGGTATAAAAAAAACACATTTATCACTATAAGATGATTGCGGCATTTTGTGTCGAGATGTCATTACGTTGTCAATATAATTTCACAAAACTTTGACTCACGGTGTTTTTGGCAATACCGGCGGCGAGTTGGATTGTAAACATTCAAAAGTCCTTGAGTCCGTTGCCGTGACCGATTGTATTGAAAATTAACACGTACTTGGCTTGCTTATTACAATGAGAACTTTACAACGAACACTATTGGTAGGACACAGTCTTGATTGTTCAGTTTCTAGTTGTGTTCTTAATTGTTTCAGCATTAAATTCTGTTAATTTTCCAATAAGTAGTTGGCTAACCGCTACGCAACCATCATTTCGTAAAGTCTGTCTCTGAGCACTTATCAGACGAAATAAGGTACGCCTTTGATAAACGTTTCTGGACACATTCACATAGTAAGAAGGGCCGCTGAGCGACTATCGTCTAATACTATCGTTTGATACATGACTTGATTGTTTACTTTGAGATTTAATTTCAAGACAAAAATCAGGAGCAAAAAGGGAATCAATTGTAGTACGGTTGGGCCTAATCGTCCACGATAGAACATACATACAACATAGGTAGTGGATGCATTTAGACTTTGTCCGTGTATTAACTTATCTGGAAATTTCAAACCAATAAAAATAGCCGTACTTATGTGTAATTCATGTGTGTGTTGAGCGGAAGCCGTCGATTTTCCGCGCACGCGCATCACAATGATCTTCCACGCATCCGTCCACCCGCGCGTCCCACTGCGCTGTCATCGTCTAATTATTGACTCGCCATCGTACCTTAATTAACATTCTTTCTGCTCGGGTGATCCCAACAAGTGCTCTTGAGATGTTATTACTTGTAAATTGATGTAATGCTAGCTTCGCTCTTAGGTGTACAATGACGACAGCATTAGGTAGATTTTTTTTCATTAATAAGTTTCTCGCAAATTTACAGGAGGCTATTTGTTTTCGATTAACAATAAATGTAGAATAAACACATAAATAATTTTCCATTATATTTTATGTATTAATAGACATTCTTGATGGAACCATTAGCGTAGCCAGTGGAAGAACAATTCATCTTAGGTCATAGACAAGAAACAACTAGCGTATTGTTCTCTCGAAAGACTCGATGCTATTGATTTCGCCATTCGAGGCTACTCTGAGAACCTTTGATGGCCCTGGGGTAAGTACCTACCATTTAAGTCTCAAGTTACATTATTGCAACCTGCCGGGAACACGGACGTCGCCGTCGTCGCTTGGATTTTTAGCTTTGTAAGAACTAGAATAATAAATATATTCTTTTAGTTCGTGCCACGAAAAACGGTCTTTTCTCAAAGAAAAGCTTTGTGTAAATGACAAATAAATATGGTTTATTCTTCCAATTAATAATAATAGTTTATTATCCTTTAGCTGCCGTACCATATATGATATTGTACAAAGATATCTAATTGTACTGGCTAATTAAACCTGCACGGCAATTCTTATGTAGGTATATAATCAAAACTTATCTTTTCAAAGCAAATATACTTGTTTAACGTCAAGGTATTTGTTCAACCAGGAGCCTGTGTTCATGTATACAGTTTCATTACAACACGAAGGATTATGCCAACATTGTTTTCCCAGATTGTTTTCAACTATATACAACAACTAAGTTAACAGTTCTGAATAGCCAAAATAGGTACAGCTAAACAAAAACACACAAATCAGCCGGGAAACTTTCTTAAGAAATGAACTCGTAATCCGTAGTCTACGTAGGGCTTGCGCCCACTTGTGGCACGGTACTGCAAGGAGTTTTTATGCGACGAACAGAAATATATCTTAAAAGTATGACAATAAAATTGAAATTTCAATGATAATCATCGTAGTTACAAAAACAAACCTGCTAAAAAGTTAGGCATGCCGTGTCGGCAGGCTTCGGAACGCCTCGGCATTTCTCGGGATACTTCGGCAGACTTTGGGATGCCGATGCCGGTGGGGCGCAAGGCAGGGTTACGACTGTTCTGCTGATGAAGGCGCGAGCACGATGTCGCGACGGTAGGCTTCGGCGTCTCTCATCAGGACGTCGCGGCATGCCTAAGGATACCGCGGCATCGTTGCCGTCAGTAAACGCTTGCATGTAGCGATGCCGAAGGATCGGTGCAGTGCCGCCAGTAGGCGCAGGCCCAGGCCCTCACGGGGCTACTTAGGGACTAGCTACATCTATATTGAGTAACTAGTTGTTTTTATTAACTACCGAAGCAATAGTAGGTTAAGTACATACATCTTTTATGGGGTACTGTGTTAAATGTTACAACAAAGTACCTTGTGATATTTTGCAATTAAATGAAAGAAAATTTAAAGCTCATATTAAAAGTACACTTTGTAAACAAGCATATTACAAATTAGAGGATTATATCCAAGATAAGAATGCTTGGAAACATGCTGGTCCTGCTCCATAGGATAATTTAGAATCAAGACAAAATCAAACTGGTTGCAAATTTAAGTGTATATTTTATTATAATTTTTTATTATATGACATTGATTTTACTTTCTATGACCAATTCCTCGCACACTGACTTTGAAATGAATTGTGGAATCTTAGGAGGATCGTCTACTTTTACAATGTTTGTAAATATGTGAGCACCATGTATCTATCACATAATTAGTTTATCTGTTGTTGCTTCATTTTTTTAATTCTTAATTCTTTTTACCTATTGTGGTATAATAATTTTATTCTAGGTGCATCGTCCTCACATATAATTATATAACTAATGTACTTATACAAAATATTGTAAAACATTTTAAAAGAGTAACGGTGGAGTTTCTTGCCCATTCTTCTCCATACGAAAACTACCTTTTGGAAGGGGCAACTAGAATCAATGAATTAATTTTGTAAATTTTTGACGTTCAAAAGTGCCTTATACGGGCCTACTTGAAATAAATGATTTGACTTTGACTTTGACTTTGACATGACAAACCGATTAATGGCTGTATGGGTTCACTGTTAAGAAAAATTAAAATACCTAATATTCTACATTTGTCGCTGATGGTAAAGCCTGGTAACTGACTTTATCAGGCAAACTGTATTTTGGTGAGTTCAGATGATCTGTAGACTCTACGTTTTCCCTCTATACCTACTTGGTTTATGGTCAATTAGTTAGCCTATCATACTCCACTATAGTAGGGGCTCGTTGTTATTCCTTGCAGAAGGTAGATACATTTTCATCCTATAATAGCTACCATGCTGGAATTTTATTTGGCGATTATTATAATGATGGATATTGATTGGCGAACATGTATGATTATGTATCTCTGCAACTGACCTTTGTGGGCACTCAAATTATATATCTATCGTGATGTTGGCATCGATATACTTCACCGAGTCTGAGTAAAGTTCATTGATAAATGTTTTACAAATATTGAGGACAGGTTTATCATACCTACTTATTTATGTTATAATCATTGTATCCTGTGTACTCTACTGCATTAAAAATCTCGAAATAAGAAATCAAAGTAAATGTGTTTATAAAGGCAGTATTTTACACCATACTTCCAAAATCTCAACAGGGGTAAAAACAATTTGATTTTGCTAGTCATTTTATTTTTGTTGTGTCATTCACTTATACCTTTGATAATATACATACGAGCACAATATTTGTATTCACGGTGGAAGCGTTGCTAGCTGCTACTTATGTATTTATAAATAAAATTGCGTACAGAATTCCAATAGGTCGGGCGATTTTATACCATTTGCGCACACAACTTATTACATACAATACACAATATTAATAATTGTGACTTAAACTAAGCGATTAGGATTCTTTGTTCACAGACGATTGCTTACTTTCTGTGTTCGCTAGACGCGCAATTTCCTCGTTATCACGCAACGTTTGGTGCGGCAAGCAACAATAACTACTAAATGTTTAAAACGTTTCGTAAATCCAGTAAAAGTGCTGTGGGCGTAGTGCACAATGCGACAATAGTTGTCGACGTAATCGTCGTTTTCTATCAGTTGCGGTCGCAAACACTTCGCGCTCCGCTGCGCCTGATACTTGACGGCGCACAGAACATCATTTGCACCAACCAAGATACGAACATATCTCCGTGAAATCTGACAAGTTTTCCACGACATGTTTAGAATTCATCACTTGTCATAACAGTGCGACGCACGTATCTTCGAAGATGACTAAACTGCACGAACCACCTGCGTGTGACTGTTAATCGTCGTATTTTCCATGGATTTCAAAAACTTTGCGTAGGAGTAGCTCTCGTGGCATGCATAATTTTCGAATTGAATAGTCTTCTCAATAAAGACACAATCCATCTAGATTTGCTTACAATACAATTGATAAGGGAGTCTTGATCTTTCAAGTTCGACATCGAGCGGTCGAGATTAATAAGCGACTGTCTGGGCTGAGATCGAAACTGCATTTTTACTTTGTCAGCTTTACGAGGTTGGTTGATTCAGATAAATAAATTACATAGGTGTACAGCACATTTTGCTTTAAACCTAGTCGAATTTTGGCAATAGGCCAAGAATACTCTTAGTTGTAGATTACCTGCACCTATAATATTTTATGAAGCCACATTACCTATAGTACCTACCTACCTAACTCCTTCAGTAAGCATTAATGACCTCCATAGGTAAATGCCCGTGACTATTCAAAAGGTAATATTTTGTAATCAATTTGTGATTGTTTTGAAAAGCGTATCGAAACTTTTAAAGGGTCCTTCAATTCATTTGTTTTGTTTTAAAATCGTTGGCCTGTCCGCTAGGCCCGCAGCCTTGCAGTTTGTTATATGAACGTTTTTTAAGCACATTGCATGACTGTGACCGGCCAACTGTAGTCATTATCCAATGAGAATACAGCAATTGACATGAACAATGATGAGACGCGATACCGTGTGGGTAAATACATAGGTACGTGAACATAGCCTACGTACTCACGTTACGTAAGAGGTTGACTGCATGTTAAAGGCATCCGCCATTTTGCGATGAGCACTTTGATGGTTTTTGCGCGAAAAGTGAGCGGCGAGGTTGGCAATGCTTCAACTTTAATACGTTGTAGAAATTACGATTTTGAAAGATTTCCTAAATAACTTTAAACGACTAGTCCAAAAAGTGCTTACGTGGAAAATAAAATTGACACAGTCGTGGTTTGGTAAACGATTCAGAACTTGTAGCGTAGTCGTAAGTGCCACTGCCAGTTACCACAATAGGAGTTAAACGTGACCTTCTTATTTGATTCGATTAACTGATTCAGACCTTCAGCTTGGGTAACATTATGTGCACTACAAACTACTTACTACCTACATGTGATTTTAAGACTAGATTCCATCTAATTGTGAAAAAATACTATTCAAACTCAGTGTAGAGAGCCAGAAAAGTACAAGTGTGTATAATAAAATATTTAGATATTACAAAATGTATTTCGCTATTCGTCTGGAAGTGGTTGAGGTTTACCCAAGGTTCTAGATTCGGTCTCTAAAGAACAAAATGTCATTTGGTTTTTTGTTGAAAAACTGCAGCATCAGCAAAATGGTCGGAAAAATTCCATTTGCACAGCGATAGGCTCGTTGTTATTCCATTGGGAAAATGTTGGATCGATCTCTCTACTTAACTTGTCGAGAACTTAAGACATTGCAGTCATATTATTATTATAAACCTGACATCAGTTTGCCACAGTCCTATCATAATGTTTTTGAGCAAGATATTTTGCTATTAGCTTGGATTACTTATTTTTTTTTACATTTGTCTGTTTTAGGACGAGCCTCTCCCCATAAACAACGCGCACGCGCTGCACGGCGTTCCGCCGCCGTCTGTGGCGCCGGAGCCGGAGGCGCCCAGCGCGCGCGCGCCCGTCCCAGCCAACCAACTCAAAGACGACGCACTCAACCATGCCGAGTCCAAGATCGACGAAGACAAATTACAGGTGAATATATTTTCCCACACTGTCGCTGCTTGAATACTAAGGAGTTGGTGTGTCTATATTGTTGCTTGCAAGATGCCGACGCTTTATAAGGATAAACAAGGCTAGAAAGATTTCGACAATATTATTATTATTGGCAGAGGTAAAAAAAGGTGTTGAAATCACTTTGGCTTGAAATAAGTACAAACAAGCTTGAAAGCACCGTGCAAATGAGAACGATGTCACAACGCGACATCTCATCAGTATTCCTTTAACTTATAGTTTGAAACTGTGGATTATGCTCTTTATTAACAATTGCCTCTTTTGTTCTAAGGTTTCTAGAACATACGCCACTTAGTTTTATATTGTCTTTCCTGAAATAGTAAAAGTGCGGCCGACAAATAACTGATTGGTGACGGCCAGCGAGTGGTTCCTCTCGGTAGTTTCACGCGAAAGGCCTAAGAAAGCTTTAATCGTGTTAGACACAGGTCATCTACCTACTCTTAGTTAGAATTAAGTAAAAGAAATTTACAATTTGTGAATGTAATTGCATTGTTTACATAAGTAATTGATGCGATTAGAGCTTTGTAATGGTAGGTTTAAGAAGTGACGTAAGTTACGAGAACGTTACTGTTCTGAGTGAAGAGGTTTTGTAGAAATGTGCATTTGTCAGTGGGTGCAAGTGGTGACGTCAGTCAGCTTTCACTCGCGCGTGAGTGGGGCGCGGGGCCTGGGGGGGGGGGGGGGGGGGGGCAGAGCTCCACTGCTGCACCACGACCACGTGAAAGCGACCACTTTGTATTATTTGTATTGCCCAGATATTGTCGAGGAACGTAAAATGACATGCAGATTGCAGATATATGAAGGTTTCGAATACAGATGACTTATAAAATAATATGACTTGCCCGATATTTATTTCAGTAACAGCTTTCTAATGCCGTAATTTACTTTACAAGTATCTTCTAGCTATTTATACTAGGTAGTATTAATCTGCATACCTAGTATATCCTAGTATATAAATCTCGCACCTTTTGCAATTTGCTCTATACAGTCACAAACTGAAAATTGTCTTGTCAATTATGAATGTTCAGCTGACTCTCCAAATTGACCCCTTAACACTCTCTTACGTCTAGACATTTGCGGTCATCGTTTCAGTCTTAAACCAAAAGTTCATGAAACTGGTTAGCAATACAGCGCATGCGCATGCAGGCAGCATTAGTATGGTACGAATACAGGCTAAGGCCGGAGCGGAAAACAATACGCTGGGCCTGATATTCTTTTGATACAATAATAAGATTTGCATAGACATAGGCTGATTCAACGATGAGCTATCTATCCGAATGTTAGTAATATTTACAAACGGAGGGCGGTGGAACAATGGCGCGCAGGCGCATTGTCTCGCGCAGGATGTCCGAACCATTGTACCGGGTAAACAGCACAGAACGAGATATATAATGTTCTTGTTTCACACGTTGCTTTTCCATTAAGTGTTAAATGCAATTTATCGCAGCATTTTTATGACATTATGTAAATAGCGATCACTTTTTATCTCCACTGCAGGAATTATCTTCAATATAATAAATGTCGCTGCTTTCGCTTCCCATCCAGTTCGAGTGTTACGAAAGCGAAAGCTACCTTTCTAGGGCTGGTCAGGTCAACAGTGTGAGAGGTCGAGTTAGCTCCTGAGCTTCTCATGTATACCTAATAATGTCTTTACTGTGCACCTAGGCTAGGCATCTAGGAAATTAATGTAGGTATGTTTTTGCAGCCATTCATTTCCTGAGTTTCTTATTCAAATGTGGTGTTTAAAATATGAAATAGATTTATGAAATTACGACTGCTCTCAATTTATTAGGTTTATGTTTTATTGAAAGGTGACAACCAAATGCAATTTACAGCAAATTTATGTGATTTTTCACGATGATATTGTTCGTTTCCAGAAAATCGACGATGAAAGGAATGACTCGCCGAACTCAGCGAGCGACGACAGCTCGGAGTCTGACAGTTCGGCCGAGGAGGAAGACGAGCTCGACGCTGTGCGGCCGATGCTCAAGCTGCCCATACAGTTCGACCTGGACGAGCTAGCCGGCGCCTTCCTGGCTAACAATCAGAAGTGAGTTGTAATTTCATTTTTCTATTTGTGTTTAGTATGGTTAACAGCAAACATTTTTTTTTCTACGTATCTAACTCTAGTTCGATAGGTAGAAAAGAAATATTTCCAATCTTTGAATAGGTTTTCAGGAATCTATTCCTGAAAACCTATTCAAAGATTGGTAAGCCGACATACCTAAACTAATATGCATTAGAAAGTACACGACTAGGTTACCGATGTGCTAATGATTCGTAGTTCCAGTGCTACCTAGAGCGCCTGTCTTGTTAGAACTGCAATATTACAATAAATAAGGAAACGTTGGCACAGTAATTAGCTTCTGAAACTTCCAAGTTACCTGTAACAACACATTACGTAGGATGGGTTGACATATGCTACCCCATATAGAGGGTAGACAACTAAAACGGGCACTTACATAGTTAATCTGGGGACTACACGTTCACGGTGAAGCGAGGATTAAACAAGACGCTGTTAGATGCGTTGTTGTTTCTTCCACATTATGTTCTGCTCTGACGACCAATTATGTAAATAGAAACGAGGTCAAGTTCTTTTCACGGATCAAATGTTTGTTTAAGTCAGTTTGTTTATTGTGTAGCCTTGTCAGAAATTGTGCTATCGCCTGTTAAAGAATAATCAATTTATCACGCGTCAGTTGTATTGTTGTAATAAATCTCGAACACCATTAACATATTCAAATATAATATTTGTTTTGTACCAGGCGTGGGTTAACATTGCAAATGTTTTAAAGAGACGTTGTATAGTTCTTCCAGAACGAAACATAATAGCTACGTAGTTACAAATAAAATGATAATAATTGTCAGTTTTAGTTTAGAAATCTTACTGTACCGGGTATATGGTATATTTATAGTCCTCCTTATCGACATCGATGGCGGCGGCCCTAAGAAATCAATTCCTTGTGTTCGCCCTTAAACGTCTCGCTAGACCGAATTTAGTTTTAGTTTATCGGGGAAGGCAAAATCTCTTGAGTCTACAAAACGTTTGTATACAAGAAATGGTACCAAACAACAGTTGGTTACCTAATTAACAAAATTTGAATGCGAATGAGATATGTAACTGGAACTCATTTCAATGAGAAATCTATCGACCAAAGCACCGTAATAACGGACACAACCCAAATGTTAACAGCACTAGAGTGTCATTAAAAACGGTATTACGAACAAAAAGAGGACATAGTGATGTTTCTATTAATTAATATTTTGTGTGAGCAACTATTGTTGTATAAATAGACCGAGTTTTCCCCAGAGCGAGTTCCTCAGTTCTTCCTGTGTTCTCGTATTATAACGATTTGAGTAGTTGTGTAACACCGGCGCCGGCGCTAGGCGGAAGGAGCCGGAGAAACTTGTGTAATCACATTAATACTAGCTCATTGGTAATCTGTAGGAATATATTGTGTGATGTGACCTAACGCGGCGCAGTTCGACGATGCATTTCGATGAATATTGCAACGATCGAAGCGTTTCATTTATAGAGATAGGAAATCATACGTGCTACAAAATCGTGATAAGTGCGTTCACATATCGATTTTTTGTTATTTTATCTTGCTTAAGCTGACACACGATTACGCTGCTATTAGCCAGTCTTAGTAACACAAGATGTAATAAAATTAGGTCATGTTTTAAAAAGTTACAAATTCATTTGTTAAGAAATAAACCGCGGCTAGTAATAATACTATCAAAGCTTGAAGTGAAGCTAATTGCAGATTTTCATCACATTTCATCGCAAACTGAACATTTTATAACATCTAATTCTTTGAGTCGGCACATAAATTCAATAATTGCTGCTCTACATTAACAAATCGGTTGCAGTAAAAATTCGCAATGAAATGAGAACCCACAAAAGGATTTTACAGTCAGAACCTACATAAAAAGTAGCGCCAATCAGAGGTTTTGATTATTGTTATTTGTTCTAGAATTGCGGGTTGGAGGTTACATAAAAACATAAACTCGTTTTAGGTTCAATTTTTTAGAGAAAAATCTTGTTTTATTCCAAATTGAAGCTTTAAGTAGTAAATACTTAGTTATAAAATAAATGTGTTTGTTTCCAGGGGTCGCATGAACTGTGTGGTGGAGAGGCGCCGCGACGACCCGATGGAGAGACGATTCCCCTTCAACATCCTCGGAGCGTTCGCCCCGCGCAGCGCACAAGCAGAGCGCATCGCCATCATCTGCCACGGAGGCGACGAGCCTAGGTAAACTAACTCATCATCATTTCTCATTTCGAAAACATCGTAAGGAAACCGGCATACCTGAGAGATATTTCTCGAGGGCATGTGAAGCCAAGTCAGAGGCCCATGGGTGACTTTAAAACTCTGACACCAGGTTAGTCACTAACCACGAAAAAGAAGATCGTTTCCTATCAGGAAACACCAACTGCTGAACAAATGGTTTCCATATATATTAAATGATTAAAGGGGATGTTGTTATGGTCTTGTAGACAGATTCGTGATCTCTGTGTTGTTAAATAAGAAAACGCTGCGCATATTTTCAAATATCAGTTACCTTTTTTTACTCTCACGGGACAAAAGGCTACACTCTGATAGAGTGCAGCCTTTTTTGCCGAAAACACACGGCTCTGAAAATACTCGGCAATCACAACATAAATAGACAGAGGTGGAACTTTCTCTACAAAGGTTATGTCCAGTCTTCGCACGCAGCTAGGTAACCGTCCGTTTTGTGTTAACTTTGTTTTTGTTTTCGATTACGTTCAAAACAAGTTTGTCATTTGTAGCTGACCTTTACAAGGGTAGATCAAAGATATTGTTATGTAATGTTACGTCGTAAGTAATAGTGTGTGTAAATAAAAGGTGTTGCCGAGGGGACCAATACCTACATGTGCCTACATGGTACTGAAGGTTTGTAGTATATTTTAGTTCAATATTCTAAAAAACTACATGAATAATAACATAATCGTTTAAGGTTTAAGATGAGTCCGTTATTGTACTGTTAGTTATATAAGTTGTATAGTATACTTAAGAATAAAACATATAACTAACAATACGGATTAAATTCTTTTGTTGAGTATTTTGCGTGGTTCGCATTGAGATGCGGCGGAGTGGACCGATTATTCCTGTTTCTTAGAACCTCCGAAGGCTTGGCGTTCCATTCTTCGTGCTTTATTGTACGCACCGTGTTTATATTTTTTGTATGACCTTCTTTGAGTTTTAGATTTATACGACAAACACTTACGTAGGTATATGGGCGGCGAAGGCCAGGCGTAGGTTTAAGCCGGGGACCGTATTCATTGTGAACAATAATACGTTCTGCATAATAATTGAGTCACAAAAAACATTTATTTAACCGTTTGTTCACTTTGACGTTATAAATACATACATGTTTGTAATTGACTAATATCGTGTCACTAATCATAATTCAAACGCAGTCATCAGAGACTTAAATTACCTCACATTCGTATGTCTTCAATACTGATGACAAAGTGAAAGTCTGGTAGTTGGCAATAGAATGGGTCCCTAAGAGCGTGCTTGTAAAACTTTATCAGGCAGTAATACACTTGGGAATTAACGACTTACTTACGCAAGTACCTACTTTCATTATAGGTATTATCGTCTATCGGTAGAATACCATAAGATTATTAATACGTAGTACATTGATAACAAATTCGTTAACTGAAAATGAATATAGGTACTTGTCTACCTCATGATATAATCTGTAACTTATTTTAGTTACAGTTAATTTGATGAATAGTCTCCAAAATAAACAGTTGCCTTTATCTTGGTTAACGAAATTGTATTTTGCTGTAGTGGTGATATTGTAATGGAAGCATTACGTTTTGCTCCTACCTTGAGAACACCTCTATGTTGCTATCGACATACATTCTCTGAGAACAAGAAAAAAAAATACTTTGAAAAATATCTGAGCGAGTACTTACTGTGCGGGGTTTAACGTAAACATAATATGTATTTATATCATCATCGGCCTACAGCAGTCCACTGCTGGACATCCAATCACATATTTGTATCGAAATAGCATATTGCCAATATGCCTAGGGAAGGATGCCAAAGATTTGCCTTTAATTTAATCGAGAATAACCTAGACCTACACGAACAATGCAAAAACGTCCAAACACGTTTATGTAATGTTATCTACTATTTTCCCAATAAAATATTTTGTATTTTTTTTGTACTTACTTATTTACCTAAAGTGCCGTATCTTTTGTCCATGGAATTTCCTAGCATGTAACATTTTTGCAGTACCTACCACTCCTGACATAATCTCCTACACGTGAAGACAGTGATGAAACTTTATTATACATATATAAATATTATACATCCAACGATTCCTGTTTGAAAGTGATAATAATTTGAGCCAAAGACACGTTTTGAATTATAATTTTAGGGAAGTTCAAAGTAGGATCGGATATCTTATTACTTGAAGACAAAAGGAGTCATTAATAAACGTAAGTGATGTCTTAAATCTTGGCTACGGCTACGGCAACCAATTAGCTAAGTGATGGTAAGCAGGACGTTGGAGGTAGGAATCGGTCGAATGTTATTTTTGGATAATTGAATTTATGGTAATTTGTTGGTCCTTACTTTTTTTTTTTGTTCCCAGCTGTACCTACAGCAGGTAATAAAACAGATAGGAAAAGAAGGTGTTGGTGGAAATCAACTTTATTTTACAGAAGCTGTGGCCCGCGTTGCCTCTACTTCATTTATCGAACAACTAACAACAAGCTGTATTCAATGATATGGTCTATCTGTGTTCCTTACATCCTTTGTTCGGCTGTAATAGTTTTTTGACCAAAAGTCAACATTTTTGTTCAGCGCAAATTTCAATAGCCACATAGGTCGACAACAGCAGTGCTATTCTGTAACCATCTCACCGTGAGAACTTAGGTGAAGTGAGCTCGGAGTGAGCTATCAGTCCCTAGCAGCTGTAGTGCTATTCTGTAACCATCTCACCGTGAAAACTTAGGTGAAGTGAGCTCGGAGTGAGCTGTCAGTCCCTAGCAGCAAGTGGAATGACAGCTCACTTCACCCAAGTTTTCACCGTGAGATTTTTACAGAATAGATCGGCTGGTGGAATGACAGCTCACTTCACGATCACTTCACCTAAGTTTTCACCGTGAGATTATTACAGAATAGACCGGCAGATATCAAAACTTTCACATTTAGGTATTATATTAGTAAGATGACAACTTCGACCTTAGTCTTCGGGCCTCTCCTGTTGCGTCACAGCTGCCTTCCATCGCCGCTCCAACTCCGCTCCGGATTTTATTTGTGCATAACATTTTTAAAGCTTCTTTCAGTTAAGTGGAGTATAAAAGAGCGAGCTTAGGGTTTACTATGCACTTTTACTGCCAGGCCGTTTAAGTGCTGGTAAATTAACTTTCTGCTAGTACTAATTTACACAAACAGTTTTAAGATTTAGTTTCTGATCTTGTTACGAGTATGTGTGTAACACTCGCAATAGGAATTATCCAATGTAATGGTAGTTTAACAAAGAACGAACTCTTTGTTCAAAATATTAGACGAAGTTATTGGAAGAAAACAGTATTTTTTTGGTTGGAAAAAATATTTATGAAAGATTTTTGTTCCAGACCGATGAACTTCCCGGAACCCCAGTCGCAGGTGTTCGCGTTCCCGCTAACAGGCCCCGTGCGCCTGCCGCTGCGCCCCCAGCCCGAGCGTGCGCCCGCGTCGCCGATGGCCGGACCCGGACCCCAGGGCCCCCGCATGCCCCCTGGCTTCGCACCCCTTGCTCACCGTCAGGCACCTTTCCCCCTACCCGTAAGTACCTTTCTAAGTTCAGATAAATTTCCGTTCTTGTCAGACTATCCTTTGTCTGACTAACGATATACTTAATATTCACCGTGGAAATCTACCGGTTCATACAGAATAATATCACAGAGAAAATCTTGTAGCAGACTTAATATAGCCCCGGAAGCTGTGGTCACCTTGTGATGAATGAGTGACGCATCTTAATGTGAACATCACAAGTTTGTAATTGACCATAATAGCTTGCCTTGTCTTCCGGAGTCATAAAAAATAAATCATTATATAACTAATGAAATAATGGACGAGGAACAAGTCTGCACGTAATAAATGTAATAGCTTCATGAAACGATTACACTTACTAGGAGCTTAGGAGGTACCTAACTATTAGTATAAGTCGCAGGGTTTTGTCAAAGAAGGAAAGGGATGACTTGTGACCCTTGCATGTAATCGTACGTTTGATGTGGTACAGAGGCACGTAATATGAATTGGTATTTGGGTCAAGTGAGACCGTGATTGCTGGGGATTATCCTACGATCGTGTCGTTTATCGACCAAGGGCTCTAACAGTTTCAGCTGGCGCGATGGCGGTCTGAACACTTTTTCGTTTCGAAAATCTTGCCACAAAGGTGGTTTAGAAAAAAACAAACGTAAGGACAGGCTATAACTTGAATATGTGACACCAAAGAATTTAAGGTTAAATATGAAATTACTTGAAAATTTTCTCATTTGAAATACCAAAATGGTCAGGTTATGAGATTTTACAAGACGATATGAAGAAAAAAGGGATGTTAATAAAATTTGATTCAGGTTTGACGTGCATCCATTTTTCATTATTAAAAACCAAAAGGAATTCGTTCGACTACGAATCACGAAATGGATTCTGTGAATATTAGAAAAGGTATTATGAATCCATCACACAGATGACATTATATCCTTTCATATCAGCCTGAAACCGAATTTTTTTCAGTAAGTAGGAGAGTATTCATCAAGTTAATGATTCGCTTCAAACGGCGCGCGGCTTGTAATGTCGACCGCTATAATAAACCAGCGAAATTAAGCCTATTGTGTTCCTTAAGACTGTACCTTCGTGAACTTCTTTGGAGACGTCCGACAAATTATTTCTATTGTTATTGGTGATTCGTGTACTCGTGTGTATTTCAGCGGTTCAGTTGCTACCCAACACAATCTTACGTTTTTGCTATAATTACCTCTTGCTTGTGTTTGAATGTTTGTTTTGTTTGTTTATATTATTATTCTAGAATGTTTTTAATTTATATCTATTGGGTCTATTGTTGTTCTGTAGATAGGTGCCTACTCATTAGAGTAGAGTTTAATTTCTTGAAATCAGTCAAACGTTTGCAAAGAAAAAATTACTACCTATGAAGGCAGTTCGTGTATATGAAGATGTTCGGTAGCACTATTAAACTAATGTATTCGGGTCACAAAGCACTTGAAGTGCTAAACAATAAAAGTGATGTGTTTCCGCACAATAAGTGCTGCCACCGCGAGGGAGCATTTATTACGTCTGTCATGTGTTATGGCCGCTATAATAATTTCATTACGTCAAGACATAACATGATTGACGCATCTCAGTATGATAACCTTAATTGGTGCCAAACATTACTGAATAACATTAATTAAGTTTTATTTACGTAGGTACATAATGACATCAGTCATTGTTTCGTTTAATTCTACAACGATCTGAATTTCTCGCTGATGTCAATAACTAAATCCAGGTTCAAGCTAAAATAGAAAACCAAGCTCAATCAAACTAACTTTCTAGAAGTTGGCGTTTTAGGCATTCCGAATTTCTTTACATCTCTTCCATTTGAGGTAAATGAATGCAAGAAGAACAACTCTATTAACTCCAAAGTATGCTGAGGAGTGCAGTTGCGTTGGCAAACATATAGTTACTTATATGGATAGTTTCATGCACAAGAAATCGTCTATAGGTACCTATAGTCAAAGACCATGTAAATATTTGGTCTGTGCAGGGATCGAACGTGCGATCTGTGTCTTATTTACTATATGTACTGAACTTGTATGTATTGATACAAAGGTGAGTTATGTTCAGCACGCATATCTTGTGTACAGACTAAAGTTCGCAACAGCGCATAACTTCAAGTGATTAGTCGCGTGGAGCACTAACGGCGGCCATATCTCTCCACTGACTGTTATAACTTGGGAGCGAGATTAGTACTCTATGTTTCTCTTTAATTACTAGATAGGCATGGGAATACAATGATTAAAACTGCTCGTCTGTTTCCTGTAAATTGTTAAATCTTGACTGATTTTATACTTAAATACCTACAAGCGGATTTTATGCACTAGAATTTTGAAAAGAAAAGCGCGTTTTTTTTTGACCATCGATAGATGCATATTTCCCAGATTTATTTCAGTAAATGGTTAACAAGAAATAAAAACAATACATAATGTAAAAAAATGTATTTTAATTAAAAATGTAGGTACGGTCAGTCGTTCCTTTCGGTTGGAGAGGTAGAATTGACTTAGCGATTAAGTTGATAGCGACATGATGAGGCCAGCGACTCGTCGCGGCAAGTGCAGCGATGATGTAATCCAATGAAGTCGCGCAATTTTACAATCTGGAGACCTGCCTGCGTCGCATGCAGGTAAACCCTCACTAACTTATATTATTTTTAAATGTACATGACCCCGTAATGTTAGTAGCGATATATACGTACAGACGCTAGCACATCAACCTACTACAATCTGTCAAATTTCTTTAATAATTTTCAATTTTATCACTAACGCATAAGGTTCAAATTGATTGGGAAAATTTGACAGTTTGCGTCTGTACCTACAATACGTATAAAAATCTTTGATTTTATTAGCTCTTTGATTTTCTCAGTTTCAAAATCTTAGCACGCCTAGTGCCGGGAGCCCTCGGTGCAGGTTCACCTAGTCGCATATGGAATGCCGGGAGACCTAGTGGAGGGCTCATTATAAAATTAGGTTTTTCTTATCGAATACAGCATTATAAACCGTGAAAATAAAATCTGATGTATATTTTAACAAGATTTATTAATATATGCGTTGGTTTTAAAATCCAAGCTTTTTGTTTTTAATTTTTTTTCACGTTTACAAATATTCACAAAAAAATTAAAAGTTTGGAAACTACGTATAGCGACAAGATCCCCTGAAAACACTATATTACTTAGTTTAAAAGTGTCTAATCACACGGTTTTAAACCTAATGTCGTTAACCGTCCGCGATGGTGAAGTTTAGCACAAACGTAATGCCGGAAACCCTCCCGGAGGGTTCACTTCCAATATGAATAGCGGCATAGCGTATGAGTTCTATGAAAAGTGGGTGGAGTCGAAAGTGGGTTCCAACACCTTAAGGAACATGATTAGTTCAAAATGTAGAGTTTTGTATTCTGTGGTTGTGGCTGTGATTTGTTTGTCCGTTATCATCATCATCTATATGTCCAGCGTCCAAAGCATATGCCTTCGTCATCTTAAAGAAAGGACTATCGAGAACGTTGTCAGTGATTGAACTGACAACGTTCTCGATAGTTTTATCCTTGTATTGGCATGCTCCTTATTTATTCTAAAATCTAACTTCAATACATAGCTAAAATGCCAAGCTCAAATGCAAATGTTATCATAGTAAAAATGTCTTAATGCTACAAATATCACGAGTCTCAAAACATAAGAAAAGAAGTTATGAAATTCTTAGACGGCGAGAGTAGAGTAGGAATGTATAAATATTTTTTCAACATACTTGCTCGAAAAGTGGCTCTTATTGCACTGCTTTTTGGTCCACAATGTAGTGTATTTAACATGAGTGCTATTATTACTGAGCAGTCATAGCCTAGTGGTGAAACCGTCAGACTGCCAAGTCGTAAGTCTCGAGTTCGAACCCAAGGCACGTACTTCTGACTTTTCGGATTTATGTGCGTATTGTATAATTATTTATCATTTGCTTCAAAAATGTTGAAGGGAAACATATTGATGCCTGAGAGATATTTCTCGACGGCATGTGAAGCCAAGTCAGGTGCCCATGGGCGGCTTTAAAACTCTGACACCAGGTTCACTATTCACTGATCACAGGAAAAGCAGAAGAAGAACATGAGTGCTTTTTAATTTGCATTCCTGCTCTAGAGCGGAAAATTACGCCACAGATAATTATATTCTATTCTTTCTTTTACTAAATTTTATTTATTTTTTCCTCACAAGTATTTTGAAAAATGTTATTTCAAACGCTTATGCATTTATCATTGCATACTTGCATCAAAATGTACTTTACACTCACTGCAGAACTTATGCATTTTTGTATTTAGCGTCTGATCCGTTAGGTAACGTTTGTTTTAAAACAGTCGTACCTAGTTCGATACCTTTAACAAGATGAAAGCATAATGGTTCGTAGCTCATTCTGTAGCTAATATAATTCCGTCTACTAACAGGTGCAGGGGAGGGTTTCTACCCTGTTCTCGCTGGCAAAAGAGGCATCATGAGCCATGCCTGCAACATACCATAGCTGTTATGTCATAAAGTAAATTCCTTGGAATGTCGAATATATTTTTCTACAATAATAATATGTTAATATCGCTTGGTTTACAACTTTCCATGAAAACATGCAAACTCTATACAATGTGGTGACGACAATACGACAATAATTTAAACTTCGTATATTCAATGGCGTGGGTCTGCAATTGGCATACAAAAATTCAATGAAATAGGTATATCCAATACTTTTGTCACTATAGCGAAACAAAGATCGACAAAACCCTCACTATTACTTAGTTTGTTTGAAAAAATCTTTTATTTTTATTTAAGATTTATTTGATAGTTACAGAATACCTACTCCAATGTGCTAGTATTGCCAGTATTTAAGTTTATTGACTTATTGTTGTCTGTACATTGTACAAGCCCCCACGTTCGCACGGACGTAAAAATATCGCGGCGGAATTTTATCGCGCCCTGGATTTTCAACTCCAACGCGCTGGGACGAGATGTGCGTCCCAGCGCGTTGAAAAAACACGCTGTTGAATTTTCAACTCTCGGCGTTAAGTAGAGCGTTGAAAATTCAGGTACCGAAAAAAAAAACGCCGCGGGAAAAAAATCGCCTGTGCGTACCTGGGCTAACTGTGTTAATTATAGTAGAAACAAACTCCTTTTGGGCTATTGTTAAACTGCATCTCACACTCTCTATTTACAACAAACATTGGACACTGTGTGAAAGTGTACGCCGCTTTTTTTATTAGACACGTATTCTGAGAAATAAATTATTGTGGAAAACTTTGGGCTTTTTCTTCCGTAATAATCAATATATACTTAGAAACACACATGTCAGCTTGTAACATTACCTCACAACACATGTAATAAACGCTTTATTTTGCTGGCCACGAGAACCACATAATAACACCGTATCTATAATAATAAGATGATCTGGTGATCTGATGCTACTACCGCCGATCAGTTTTCTAAGCACATTGTTAGAAAACTGATCGGCGGTAGTAGCATCAGAATATGACACACTACAATACCTACTGCTACTTATCTTTTTCTCTATTACATTATTTTATATGACTACATAAATTGGAATGGGATGTGAAAAGACTTTTCGCAAGAACACAAGCAGGTCATATACAGCCTGTTCTCATCATGTTAGATTGGCATCGAAGTTTAGTACATGGTCGGTAGGGACTTATGAATTCTATAGTAGGTTTTCCGTCTGTTTGGTATTTAATCAGGTGCGTGAGCGCTGCTCAACTCAGCTCAAGGCTTTGTCCGCTGAGATCCATTTTAAATCAGCTTTATTCGTTGCCAATTATATATAGGCGGATTGAGCACTGTTTTTGATGAAATTGGAAGGAATTTTGACAGTTTTATTATTATTATTACTAAAAGGTTTTTGTACACCGCTTTGTTTTCATTTCCCATGACCGCGGGATTAACTCCGGAAATATATTTTTAAGGAAACTTTTCTGTTTCTTTTCCTATTTGTTACGTAACTATAAAAGGTAATATCATTGTGATAAATAAAGTTATAATTTTATGTCAACGCGAACGTGTGCTCAAAATAAAATAATGATGAGGAAATTGACTTCGTACGTCAAACGTTTATTTCTAGACTTTATTTACCCCCCGGGTTTCCCGATCGGAGGCGGCAACTGTTATCGCTGTCAGTACAAAAACGTGTAAACTTCTAACAATAGGACCATAGGCTGGTCCAGCAGGGTATTTATAGTTCCCCACAGGGGGCACCTCTATGATGTGACGTCAGAAGTTCATAACAGTACATTAATTAACTGATAAGTAACTAAGAGCATTCTTATAATAATATTATAAATGCGAAAGTGAGTTTGTTATGCTTTCACGCTAAAACGGCTGAACGGACTTGGGTGAAATTTGAAAAATGATGAAATTATTAAAAGATCTTCAATCAAGTAACACCAGAACTGCCATTCTTCTGTGGCACACAGATAGACCAACCTGGCTAAGAATACTTTTTATACCGATAGTACGTTCGTGGGATCATTTAATAATATAATATAATATAGTTTATTTCTCTCATAAAGGTACATTGTTACAGTAGTGTGTATATTCAATTTTGCCTTATGCCAGAACCTTTGTGAGAGCTGGAGTCTGAACTAGGTTCGGGACCTGTATGACAGATCTCCAGGCTCACACCCCTTTAAACATTTATCATATTTAACGGCATATTTATTCAGTTTATAGGTACATATCACTATTAGCAAACAGTTTAGATAGAGAGCTAAATATAAAGGTGGTTGAACCTGCTTACTGTATAAATATTTATTTTTCTAATTTCTATTTGTGAAGTGTAATGTAAGGTGATTTTATTGTAGGAATGCGTGTGAAGTGTAGTGCGTGAATGTGTGACGGTGTTATGTGTATGTAAGTGCTATATCGACTGTGAACTGGCAACCGATACTATCTCAATTTTGACAACATTGCAGGCTGAAGAAAAAACTTGTTTGCGTCATTTATATAGCATCTGGTATATTAAATAAAAATACATGGCTTTTTAATATATTTATTATACTTGTTATTAAAAACAAAAGTAGCATTTTAGGCTTCCTTCTAATATAAAAACGAGATAGGACAATATAAATCAACACAAGAACAAAAATTGAGATAGGACGGGTTGCCAGTTCACAGTCGATATGAGAATTTGTGCTTATTAGTAGAAATGAGTGGGAAGTACGAACAAAATTATTTAATGGTTTGGATGATACTTTCTGTGCTTTCATAATCCATGTCCATCAGCCAGTTCGTTACAGTAGTTTTGCATTTATATTTAACCATTGAGTACATATGTAAGATTGTATTAACTTTGTTGTATACATAAGGACCAAGGAAGTAAAAGAATCGTTGAGCTAGCTTTGAATGAACAGGCATTTGCGACCTCCACGCGAGCAAAAGCTAGTCTAGTAAAAAAAATATATATATACATATAATAATATATATTATATATACATAGTTTTATATAGTATAGTATAAATGAGGCTAGTATTTAATGTATAAATAAGCGTGTGCACTGAATAGTAATCGTAACAAAAATCTGTGAATTGTGGTCGAGGACATATGAATTACGATCACTTGTTAAATACTTGCCACTTACTGTACCTACCTCTAACATAATAGCCTACATGTGCTGTAAGTAGCAACCGATGTTAACAGCAACGATAATATACCCATTCAATATTTTCCTTCGTTATTTTATCGGCACAGCAAGTTTGCTTCTTTTGCTGTTAAAAATACCTATTGTTCCGTGAAAAACCGTCCCGGTTTCCCGAACGTATAGAAAAGCTATAAAGAGAAACTTTCCTTGAGATCCGACCACGCGTCTTCTGCCCCCGTAAAGTGAAAGAGAAACGCTTCTTGTAACAGTATTACCCTCCACGGGTACGTTTCTATATGACTACATTTCGTTAGAGAACCGGACACATTTTTCGTTTAAAACCTTTTTAATGTCGTCTATTTTTATCCGAATTCAGTAAAGGTAAATGAAATATATTATATGTTAGCCATACTTAGAATAAAATGCTCATGTTTTCCACAAACATATCGTGAGGTTCGCATTTGTGAAAGAAAAATGTAATGTAACGAAGTGTAAAACCATGTAGTATAAAGCGGACTATTTAATTAAAAAAGGGTATTGCTGCGAGCGTCTACCGCGCCTGACCCGCCACGTGCCCGCGACGTACCCGCGACCCAGTAGCAGACACTAGCAATAATGTAGCGCGTATCAACAATTTCAGCTTATCTGATAACGTTCCACACAAACTTACAGGACTTTATGGCTTCGACAATGTCGTTTATGTAGACACCAGTAGGTATATATATTTTCTCATTTTATGACAAGTCAATATAGGCCACCGTATCACTCCGTCATAGGCTTCTGGTTCCTTAAATTTTTCTACAATTTGACATGAGAAAGATGCTTTTAGTGTACCCAAAAGAGCACATGAGGCGAAAGTGGAAAAAATCGGCCAAGTGCGAGTCGGGTACAATATTCAACACTAATATATTTTTTTAATACTTTTCTAAGAAAAACACATTTTTTATTTTATTTTATTTTTATAATTTGTTGTTACAGCGGCTATAGAAATTAGTAGGTAGGTACACAATTTGTGAAAGTGTCAACTTTCAACCTATTACGGTTCGTGAGATACAGCCCGCTGACAGACAGACGGACAGCGGAGGCTTAGTAATATAAGTAATAGGGTTCCGTTTAGCACCCTTCGGGTACCCTGAAAATTATAGCTTTTTTTCGGAAGCTACAAAACCAAAAAAACATTCCATTTAGGGGTCTAAATGGAATTTTTACGGTTTTTTCGCAGTGCTATCTAACACGGACCGGGTTTTGTAGAAATAACAAATAACATTGTACAATACCTTCTAAAATATTGGTAATTCTAACTAGGTACCTAATGTGCGATACGACGATAAAAAAAAAAACACGTTTTTTTTGCTTGAATTGCAACTTTCCAAGAGCCCTAAGGTTAATTGGTACTCGCAAAGTTACTACAGCGTATCATTATTTTTGTGTGATGAAGCAAAGCAACAGAGCAAAATCACGCTAAAGTAGTTTCGACTCTGACAAGTAAATAATAACGTGCATGGCATTCTACTGTCCGAAGGTGTGTGACAAAGAGAACAAGTATTTTTTTAAAGGTTGCTACTTGACGCTGCAGTGAACAAAAACTAGCTTGACCAGTGTCGTCGCTGTCGCCCTAAGATAAAAGTGTACCCAGTAGACTATCTATTTAATTGTATCTTCACCTTACAAAGATTCCTCTTACTTGATACCCCTATCTCAAAGTTTATAAGCACCTTCACCCAAGAATCATGATTAAGTATAATACGTTCGTCGAATAACTTACGGAACATTTGCCACTTCGTTCGTAGAATAAAAAAAAAAAAAATATAAATAAAACTTTCTATGACCAAAGCCTTTAAGTTTACAACTTTAGTTATAAAACTACTTTCTTTTATAACCTCCGTGTAAATTGCCCAATTATTTCATTAATGTAAAAGCGTACACATAGTGTAACAGTCAGTTTAAAAAAAGACAAAAATTATATGTTACTACATCGGTACTTGTCTATACTTCTATACTTATAATATTATAAAGAGGTAAAATTTGTTTGTTTGTGTGTTTTTTTGTAAGTTTGTATGTAGGGGGTAATCTCTGGAACTGTCAGTTGGATTTGAAAAAATCTTTTTGCATTGGATAGCCCAATTCTTGAGGAAGGTTCGCGGACAAAGTCGCGGGAACAAGCTAGCTATAATACTTACATACTTTAGTAAGTTGCAGTGCTATCAAACTAATGTGAAAAAGTGGCTATTTGTGTACCCTTGGCGATGGCTTTGCGACACTACTCGTGGGCGATATGTTCATGCGACTAAGCTTTCTTTCATTGTATTCTTTAAAGCTAACCTATAATTTTGGCACGTGGTCACAGGCAACACCTACGCATTTCGTAGTGTAACTGCTTTCAATCCCGCGAATTCTCCCTACTAACCGAAAATAATATTCATGTAACAATCAATCATTTTCACACCATTAAGCTGATGTATAAAACTTTGTGAGTAAAATATATATGCGATGATATGTGAGTATTTTAAAAGCACCCGGGCCGCGGTTCTTGAACCGAAAATTTTGCAAAAATCAGGGTCGATCGGTCATCGCCCCGAGTGGACAGTGCCTGCAGCGTGCATATGTGCTTATGCAATCACCAACGTTCCGGTTTTCGGGCTCACTTTACTTATTTTGCCCTTTCATTTATCATTATCGAGCACAGCAGTTAAAAAACAAGCTATTGCTAAACCATAAAATATGGCCAAATTGCCTTCTGTTGCGTGTGACCATTTATGAAACTGCGGAAATTGACTTACTATCTAGGGAACATTAGTTACATTAAAGTGATACCAGTGAGTGCGGATAACAAACGGTACTTTGTCCGTGAATTAGAGTATTCTCGAGAGTTATTTTTAATATGAAACATAACTAAGGAATTCAAGAAACATTTATTACAAAGATAACCCCAAAATGAAATTCCACCTCTGGGTAGCTATACATACCTAGGTAGTAGAAACATGGGCACGTTGGCACTCAAACGATTTTCTATATTCCCATTGCTGTTTTCATGTGGTTACTCTCCAGCTATGTTTACTTAGAATAAAACTGGAAAAGAAAATAAATGAATCGGAAACACGCATTGTTGTTCTAGAAAATCTTTAAATGTAAAAAGTTCAACACAAATACTCTATAGATCAAGATATGTATTTTAACAGAAAGTAGGTAGTAGTAGCATGTTATTTTTCTTGGCAACTTTCAGAACGACTATCATTTGAATTGATAACTAGTTTTATTATCAAAAGACAACAATAAATAATGGCCGCAGGGAATATAAAAAAAATCTTCATCTTGTGCGCTGCTGTAGGATAGGAGGTAACTAAATATACTAAATAGCCTCGAAGCAAAGATCCCAAGTACAACAAAATCGGGAGCTAGTCGGATTACTTAGTAATTAAAGTAATGAATGCTTTCAGAAAGCTTTAAAATTTTCAGTAGGTAAATCATTATAAAATGATAAACTTAATTTCAAGTTTTACTTTTGATTTACATAAACTAAGCGAACTGGAGCTGCTAACAATTACGACTAAAACTTTTCCCTAATGTGGTAAACCAATACACGCACAATTGTAGGATTAAACATGATATAAAGTTTGTCATGTGACAAGGGACAAGGGTGAAGATATGAATGGAATGATTCAAGTCACGCGAGTTCAAATGTATGTTGTGCGCGTTGTGCCCCATCCCGGGCGCCGGGCGGACATCTCGCGGTGACAGGCGTTCGACGCCTCGCCCGGGGGTGGCGGTGCCCAGGTGTGGGGGGGGGGGGGCGAGGCATTTGGAGTTTGGCCACGGAGGGAAGGCGCGCGTACGTAAACAAATGTAAACCTTCCCGATCACAACAAACGTGAGTGGGTGCGGAGACGCTCAGCCTCGCCTCGCGCTCGCTCTATTACACGGGCGCGGGACAGGTGTTGTTATAATTAAGTTTGGATCATTGATTGAAGGCCTCGTTATAATCCGCCGAGATTATGTTTTTGTACCTCTTTTAGTTTTTGCTTGGATATTAATTAATCAACTCGTCTGTAGTAAATATGTTCCGCCGGCAGGTATATTAATTAGATAGAGAAAAATGAATCACTACTACTATAAATACACATAGAGTTGTGTGATAAACTACATAAACCTGCTTACACTGTGTTGTGTTATTATAATAACGTCGGGTGTCGTTACATAAAGTGTTTTGGATGCTAAGCCATTGATTAGTTACAGGTAATAAAGCGTAAAGTAATAACAGAAAAATATGTTCCCTCTTGTTTATGGCCAGCCTTGTAGGAGTTTGTAACATAGTCTGTAAGTACGATTTCTATAGGCACAGTTTGTTTTGGCTTTGACTTATTGATATCGATCCATAGTCTTAAAAGTCAGAAACCAGATCATTTACCTTTACATAATGGCTCAGTATGTCTTTGTTGTAGCTTCAACATGTGTACCTACAGGTCTAATAGGTGCCACGTGTCTATGAAGAGTAAAGTTATAGTCACGTTGTCTCACGACGACACATTTACTGACATGACATTTACAATAATACACCGAAGGGGCTGTCTGGAACTGACGCCCGGACAAGACAGCTAATGAAATAAAAGAAAAATAAATTCTCCGCGATGTTGAAACGTATGAAGACAGTTCGGACAGTTTGTCACGGCTATCAAACAGCTGAGTTCCACCGACTGGTCGGGGCTTATTGCTCAGTAATAGAGGTAATAGTTTGTTCACATGTCAGGTCAACTTCTCTTTGAATTCACACTTCCTGCTCAAAGTAATTTCTGCGGCAATTACTATAATAATATCTACATCATCCCACGTTGATATCATTCATAGATGATTACGAACAGTTTGATTTATGCGGTGAATAATATTATTATTTCATATCTACACTAAGTATTTCAAATTAATAGGTTAGGCCTTGGATAGGTCAGCTTGGTATATATATAAATGCAATATGTTTCTATCTTAATTATGTATTCATATATTCTTATATTGTAGTTTTTGTTCTTTATTTGTGGCGTTCGATTTCACAATTCGTAAAAACGTTCGTGTTTAGTCGTAATTCGTATTCTTTTGAGTTTTGAATTATTAATTGCTTGTGAGGATGTCACAGAAATAACATAATTATCAGATTGGAATTCTGAAGCCAGCACTGTAACAAGATCACGTAGGGCGTGGGCGCTCGCCAATACGATATTTCGACCAGATATGAATCTTTTTATTGCGTTTAGCTAGCGCTAGCACAACGAACTACAAAGATAACAACAAAAAATCAACGGTGGTTTCAAATGACGTAAGGGACATTGTATTCCCTGTCCCTTACGACAGAAAAGAAATTTCCACCGTCGATATACTCACTTCTAGCTGCGCGCCGCGATTTCACCCGCATAAGACTCAATTCCGTGGGAATATCGGGATAAAAAGTATCCTATGTAAAGCGCAACAAACAAACTCATTTCGCATTTATAATATTATTTAGGATGATGGAACTTGAACACATTTCAAAGGTTCAATTTGAAGTGTGTTCAAAGTAATTCTTATTCGCATGCTAGCAAGCTCTATGCGCCCTTCAGGCATTGTAAAAGCTATCTATGAGAAAGATTGTGCTTGATATACCTATCATATGTATGTATGAATGAAGGATTTAAAGAGTTTATAAAGTAGAAGAAGGTAGTTAAGTAGAAAGTTAGACAATTTTCTCTATACCATAATATAGGGTGGCGATTTAACACCTGCACCAGTCAAGGGGGTGATTCTACCCGCCATACTAAACAACTTTCACCATGAGACTCATATCCGATTCGTGACTAAAAACATCAAATTCTTATACAACAGGTAGACAGATTATTTCGATACATGTACTTTTTTTTTACGAATCTTAAACCAGGGACTTGAATCGTTACTCAAAATAATGTTACGCATAGTTCCGGGAACGATAATTTGTACCGTTCTACCAGGATCGTAACAAAATGAATTCCTTGACTAAAACGATACTAACAAACTGAACGAAAACTGTTTAATAACAATATTAACAATATATCGTTACAAATATATCGGTATAACGAAATAATAACGGTAATAATAATTTGGACACGCAACGTTGTCAAAAAAAAAATGAGTTGACACAATCACATAGGTAAATATAAAAGTAGGCAGGTAATTACAACTATTCATTCACAAAAGTGTATGTAAAAGATACGCACTCTCGAATGAACTTAATGTTTGAATACGGCGGTGGATTACCACCAGCCGGCCGCCGGCCACTGGTACGGGGGTGACCGGTGGTGGTGGGGGTGAGCGACAAAGGAGAGGTGCTCAGCGGGATAAGTGCTTAAAAATAACGTTACAAAATGAATCTGTAACGTTATTACAACCGGATATAAGCATAACGTTACTGATAACTAAAACGTTACTTAAAATAGTGTTCTACAAAATTATATTCAATAACGTTATTTTCATGTAACGTTATTGTTTTTTTTTTAGTTCTAGTAACGTTACAAATTTTGTAACGTTATAAGATAACATTTAGTGTAACGGAACATTATTCATTTCGTTTTCAAGTCCCTGTCTTAAACATATGTATGTTTCATAGCGAAACTTGTTTAGTATGACAGGTAGAATCGCTCCCTTGACGGATTTAGGTGACTAAATCGCCACCCTGTATATTCTTTCACATAGGTGTAGTTTTCATTTTAGAAAGGAAATTACTTTGATTTGTACTCTAGCGTATAAGTACTTAAAAGTTTCAAATGTTTTGTACAATGAAAACTGAACAATCATCACTGAAGCTTTTGCATTTATCTTCAAAAAATATAAAATGGTTTCAGAACAAACTTTTGCGAAGACGTCTTGCATGTTTAACTCGAGAGAAAACAAATTCGTTTTGAGATACCGCAGGGGGGCTGTTGGCTACTCTCATTCTAAATGAGCTGAGATGGATGATAGCTGATCACAAATGAGGTCAACTGGCAATGAAAATAATGAGCTATTTACTCACAAATTTAGCTTGGCAGACGAGGAAGTATATAATTAATACTTTTATTTAAACAGATGGTTGTGTGGGCACAATGGCTCGGTTTTGTCCTTAATAGTTGTTGTGCAAATAATACGTGTATGTAAAAGGAGTGCAAGTACCGCTTAGTTGCTTGTATAGCTGGTGAATAACGGTACTAGATCGTGAGAGTACCTACCTAAGACAATAATTAGGTGTCAGTCGGCCAAATCGTTCATCTCACACAGAAAGTTAACTGTACACAACGTTTTTACACGTCTGACAGCTCCACTATTGTCGAACAGAAATAAGTGTTCGCTTTTGTATCTTTGAAAGGCATGAAACTTTGAGAGAAACCTTTCTAAAGAAAGGTAAGTAGCTATAGTATTGTTTATATAGGAGTATTGTAAGAATGAATACTTTCGAGCATCTACATATAAATATTTCTTCTGCATGGAAATTATGTGCTTGTCACACGTAATTAGCTCAAAATTATTTCATTAAGTCTAATTTATGTCTAATTTGTGGCTTTTTTATTCTATTTAAGAAAGATTAAGGTAAATTATTAATTTGTGTAAAATAAATTCTCCTTGGAGATTGAACTTTGACATTATGGTTCGATTTTCAGGCTGACCGAGACTTATTTGAATATTATACTTTCCATAATTATTAGTTCGGTCTGCTTTAGTAATTATTGTGAGGCTTGGACTTATAATAATATCTATATACTAGGTAGATGACATGCGACCGCAGCAGTCCGCAATTCCTTTAGTCAAAAGGTAAACCTACCCATACCTGTCTCTGTTCTAGCTCTTCCTCTATTCATCTCATAAATGATCAAAGGGATGTGAAAGTCGGTTTGCTATGTTTTTGATGTTTACAGTAGAAATCTAGATATATTGATTGGTAAACATTCTTTTATTTCATAAATCAACTCTAGAACCGACGTACCATCGAAGAACTTCATATCTGTACATCGTAAGGACTATTTCTGCTTGCAGTGCTCGGCGGCTATAGAACCGGGGCGGTAACAGATGTGGTCATCGTGTTCACGGGATTTTGTTTTCAAACTGCTTAGATATGAAAATCCTCGACAGTACATTTCTGTATTCTTATGACAACTTTCTTTTTACCTCTATTTTAAAAGTAAAATGTAACTTTTCCCGGACTCACCCACATTTTTATATTCACCAGCTAACATGTAGCATGTTATACGCTTTCTTAAGAGACTGCATAATGCTCGCATGAGATTTATCCAATGTATCAGAAGCTTGTTGGTACCTAATATTTTAAGGTATAGCAGATAGCACTAAAAGTTTTGATGGGACATGGGAAAGGACTAGGTATGCCTAGTTTTGTCAGTATTGGACTCGGATAAGCCAACCGTTTATTTGATATTACAATTGATAGAACATAAATCTAAAAGGCAATATTATCTTTTTGTTATGTCAGCACATTCACTACACCCAATAAATAAATAAATCATAACATAAGTTAACATTCTGATTCTTGTAATAAGTATTTGAAATCTGTCATCGTAAAATATTAAGATGTTTTTTATTATTGGAGCGTTTGAGTGAAAGCGTCTGACAGTAATTGTTTAGGAGTTGGGGCGGAGGGCAGCTGCTAGAAGTGTGAGCCGATGTATTTTTTACCGGCGGCGGTGTTTAACGCTTAATTTGTCAGCAGCGGCGGCGGCGTCATCGGCGTGAATGGTGAAAATAAAAGTACCATTAAAATCAATCCACTATAACAAAATTCTTTTTTCATCCAAGAAGGTACAACGCCCGAGTGGTAGCGCGAGGTGGAGAGGTTCTGTTCTTCAAAAAAGTTAATATTTTTTTTCTGAAATACTATACATCCATTTCAATTTTGAGGTGCGTGTACCTGCAAACTGTTCTCGAGAGTCGTCACGAACTGTCTCGCCGGGAGACTTGAGACAGGATTTAGGACCGTAAACCACATCCATATTGTGCGACAAATTGTACTGAAGAGCGAAGAGTACAATCAGCTACTGTGTATGGCATTTGTGGGCTACGAGTCTATCTACGGTCCATCGAAATATGGGCAGTTCTGGCGTCTTTGTAACGATGTCAAATTGACTGACGCTCCATCGACGTGTTGAGATGCTTGTATGACGATGACACAATGACTGTCCAGATCCAGGATAAGAAGACCAACTACGCAGAGGGAGTATATTATACCCGAAATTGTTCAGCAATCTGTTGTCTTCAAGACCCAGTGACTGGACAATCAACGTGCACGGCGAGTACATTTTCGCTTTGCCGCTGACATCGTCATAATGGCAGAGTAGCTGGAACAGTTAGATCAAATGCTGCACAGCCTATGAATGAAATGCAGCTGGTTGATCTCGGCATGAATTAAGAGGAAAAGCCACTTAAGCCACTTACAACTTATAGGTACGTCTTGCTAAGTCCAATCCCCATCGAAGGTTCGGTAGTTCGAAGTTGTGAAGGAGATGTCTATCTGGGAGTCACTCACTGCTTCGAGAAAGACGCTGGCAGAAGGAGCCAGTTGGGTTGGGCAGCGTTTGGAAAACATTTTCAAGTCTTCTCTCGGTCTTAAAAATTAAATTTAAATTATGCTCATATAAAAATGATTTTTAATTACATTTGCGATAATAACTACGTCGAAATAAACCAATAAGCTTGTGTTCAGACATTTCTAGTGTTAAATTTACTAGTGTATTATCTGCATTATACCTAAATCTAAAATATTACATATTTTGACATAGATTCTGATGACGCCGAAAAAAACATCGGCGGCGGCGGTGTGGCTGTAATCACTCTAGTAGCTGCCCCAGTTCTAGGCCGAGGAGAGTCGCTATGGGAATACAGCGTGTGACCGCAGACTGCACGTCGCATCGGTAGTTCGGCACAGTCTATGACACCTCGACTCGACGACTAGCTGTCAGTTGCCACAACACCCAATAACGACATTCTCAACCTTGTCAATGTTGCTTCCTAATCTCTTTGTTTCGTTACGTTCTACTGATTCGTCTCGTGAAATTCTTCTGAATACCAAGTACGTAAAGTTTTCATGAATACCTACTGCGTATATTCTGAACCGGGTTACGTATGAGGTTATCGTCAAGGTTCCCTGCACTTCTATTCGGAAGTAACAGCCAGCTCTGATTTGAATTTTACTTTGAAAAGATAAACATTACCTTGGAGTTCTGTTATTTAATGAGGAACTTTATGTAAGACCGTATATTTTTATTATAGAAAATAACTACCAACATTAAGCTTAGACGTGTATTTAATGTTAATAGACTGTATTAAAATTGATGCCTCCAAATGATTTCAGCTGGTTTGGCTTCACCGCATCAGTTCCATTGAAATACTAATGATGAGGCAAGTCTAGAAGAGCTACTACTATTATTATTAATAGGTTTTTATTTTGATGACTGTTTCATATTACAATATTGATATTACAATATTAAAGATTGCGTTATTTTTTCGCTACTGCTTTGGTTTTCCGCTTTTTTGTGATGATTTTAGCATGTTGTTACTAGCAAGCATCATCTACTGAAGTAGTTTTAATTTATTTATTGATAAGAATTAAGAATTTGAATCGCGTGACGTTTTATTGTTCGAACATTAACTACAGCAATCGTCTTTGTAACATGTTTTTAATGCCTAATTCATCCAAACGCTCAATATGGCTCCTATCAAATTAGTTATGTAGGTATGTCTTATTATAATGTCATCGAAGAAGACAACCTTTTTACATTTTACTGCTGAACAAACAAAGAGTCTTCAGTGATTCACTGAAACTACCCTTAACAGACGCGTAACTTCGTAGTAACTCTAAAAACCTTCAATAAGCTTTAAGCCGCTAGGGACCCGAATGTTAAATTATTTGCAGAAATCAGCATCTTTTATCTCACAGACTGCTTTCTATAATAGAGACAAATGAACTATTCTCTTTATGTAAGCGGCTTTCATTAGTTCACTCTTCAACAAAGGGACAAGTTTCGATTAGAAAGTGTGTCGATTAGGATTTTCGGCGCTGCGATGCTATGAGTTGTTAACCGCATAAAGCTAATTATTTCCAATCGGCTCGGCTTGAGCAACTATTGTTTGTGTAAGTAATTACTGTAACAATTCAAGCATGGCTTCAGAAACAAGTCAGTGTTCAACTTTAATGTCTAAGAACAGGCCTGGCTGACACCGATTGTAGCAACTGCATTTTAACCTCGCATACATTATATTTCATTGTTCCCATTACTAAATGATAGGGTCTAATTACTGTAATACAGAGGTACCTGCTCTGTGTGCGAGACTAGTCGTGTTTACACGCGATGTCTGAGTGTATTATGGGTAGGTAGGTTCTTTGGCCCCTACCTTATAATAGGTGTATCGCAGATGTCTGCATAGCACGTTTCAAATGCCATTATAAATATAGGTATAAAAGATTTCGAATGGGTACAAAAAGTTCTTCAAATACGTGACCTTCCAAGATTAATTCTCTGACGTGAATATAGTGCTCTTGTCAATGTTATTTGATATTGACGATTTCAAAATACTAACTTTTAACAAAAACTATTATTATTCAAAATGTTGATTATTCAGGGATTGCGGAAAAATTATCATAACTGATTCCGAGCGGGATTTAAAACCAACTTAAATTAAACGTTTTCACATAATATGTCAACATCAACTTAAAACAAAGTAAATATTTCGGCACGGTTGAAATTAAAAATATTTTGTTAAATATTATTGTGTATTATCTAATAATATCTATTACATAACTTCTAATTACACTATCGTCGTGCAATTAATATTAAATCTATTTACTGTCAATCGTTGCCACTAAACCGTTCAGGTAACGGCATAACTTAGCGTTCGATCACAGCCACTTCATATAAATAACATTAAACTTAAGTACAGTCTGAGCTTGGTCCGCGCACGTCCGGGGGATGCGCACGCGTCTCGTCCTAGGCACAGTGAGCTATCAGCGCAGCCTTGACATTTGGTGGAGGCGTGTACCGGCGGCGAGCGGCCACTAGCCCCATCGCCGGAAGCGGCTATAGTTCGGCACTGGGAGGTACGGGTATCGCGCCGGAACCCTCACATTCTCCAGGTTGTATCCCCGCCGCTGCCGAACCAGCGCATCACTCACTTGGCTTTCCACGTTTCTTTTCGCCGGTCTCACTATACTTAACACATTCGATTCTAATAACACATTATCATCGGCTACGATGTCGAGGGGACTCGGCCTGGTGATAAGTTTCACTCGGTTCTTCTGCGAGGCGACGTATTCTCTGTCGAGGACGTAGGATTCCAGGCGCTTGGGTAGCAGGTTCATCCTGGAGGACTCTATCTCTCTCTCGTAACCGAGGCGGGCGGACGCGGCAAGCGCGGGCGCCGCCAACGCGATCACTAGCGCGAGGTACGCGTGCATGATGCGATGTGTGTCGAGTGTATGAGCCGCGCTCGAACAACACATTTTTATATATACCACCTATCGATACCATTCGTGCCCAATTTGTGTAGATTCTTATTATTTTTTTGTGATCGTTATGCTCGAGACGCTCTTGAACTTGGTAGTGTGTCGCGGCGACGCAGACGCTGCGGGTCGCGGTGGGCCCCGCGCGCCGGCTCCGGGCCGAGCTGTCCGCCGCGGTGCAATTATTCGTATAATTTGATGCACCGGTGACTTCGAACGCTCATGAACCTTGTTCCACTTACATTAACCAGCATTAAGTGATGTTGTTCTCACCGGCACAAGGCGACCGTTACATAGTTAAGGTGGTCCTATGAAGATTATTATCATTCAATACGATATCAATCATAATGATATTTTTTATTCGTTTTGGTTCTTGATTATTTTCTAAACCCATGTGCCAAATTTATTAAAATAGGACCTAGGTATGCTAGTTATTCTTTGTTGATACATAATTTGAAGTGTGTTTATTCTTGGATTGAGATAATTATTACTTATGCGGTGTTTACATGTTTAAAAGTTTAATTTGTGTTCAGAGCATAACCACCTCAAATTGCACATTTACAGACATAGAGCACGATTTGTTCAAGGATAATGTACCTACCAGCAACTGCGGGTAAACATTCAACGCAACTTTGTCTTACGCGTATTATCTTACATTACTCGTACCTAAGTACTTATTACTGAGTTATTTTTATCTTTTCTATATCTTCTACTATCTATGGTGGTTTACGCTACAATTTGGCCGATACTTGTTGTGAAGTTTTAGTTTTCAGTAAGTTGTTGATCTGACGAACAATTAATGTGAACAGCACCTTAAATAAAGAACTTGGAAATTTAAGAATAGGTCATTGTACAAATGCAAGTTATGCTTATTTAAACATGTCCTTCGCAGGTTTCCATATTTCCCAGTACAGCATGTAAACAATAATAGACAATCTTTGTTAGTTGCCAATACATTGTCATAAGGAAGAAGTTTAATAAAGATTGAAGATCCTATAGTAGTATACAGACTACGTGGTAAAAATTAAGTGGACAATAACAATATGTCGCACGCAAGTGACGCACATTGTGCAAACTGGTTAGCTGATAGCTGCTGTAATCTCTCCAGACACCGCTATTGTTTTTGTAATAAAGCGCAAAACTATCATCAATAATTATACGCCAAGACGCCAATAACAATATGAAATAGTTTTATAGTCACAGGTTTTAAAATATTTATGTCGGTCTTCAATATGCATGTTATCTGTTTTGAAATTTTACCCGAATGTCCTTCCTATCGACGAATATTTATGAACTTCTGGTTTCTTCATCCTTATTTGGTAGTAGAAACTAATAAACGATGAATTACAGCAATAATTCAAAATAGAAAGCTTCCGGAACCGAACACTCATGGTCGTCTCCAAAACATATCTCGCATAGAAGCCTGGTTGTACAATATGTATTATATGCGTGTGTATCAGGAAATACAGGGCAAGCTGCCGACCTTCCGAGATTTGTCTTGGTCCGGTGATTACATAACACTCATTTACGTAAATGAATAAAGATAAAATAGACGTTAATGTAAACATACTTACGGTACACAGAATACATTTTCCACGGTTTGTGGGAAAAAAATGCGCGCTTATTATAATGTTTGGACGAAAGCGGTCAGTTTGCTTCGTGTCTCCATCACTGCTTTATTCAAATGTTTGTCTAAACGATTATGCTAATAGAATGACAAATTGGAATTATAAAGACGTTCACTGATATTTTAATATACTTTCGATATTCATCGCTTTTCGCTTTTTATTTCTTTTCAACAGGTGTTTAGACTATAGACTTCGCCTCTTGAATAAAATATAGCCTTAAAAAACATATTAAATAATAATGGGGATAATTTACATAAAATATAAAAGTGTAAAAATACACATCCGATTTGTGTTGACACTAAACAAATCGTAACCCGAGTAAATATTAAGAAATAATAAATATTAATAAAGCATTTACCGCGCAAGTATAGCAGCAAGCCTTATTAGCATATGTAACGCGTTAAAATATTATGATATTATTGAATGGTAATGAGTGAACTGGTTTCGGTTAGTAAGGACGGAAATCGTTTTATTCTAAACGGAAGTACAGTTAGCATGCGGATAGTGGATGTGAATGTGGCTCCAAAGGAGTGGAAGCAGCCAAGGCGAGGAGCTGCGGACGAAGCCACCTCGAATCGTTATCAACCGATTGCGATATCAATTGGGCACGAAAATGTTTATTCAAAAACTCTACAGTTGCCTCATTCGTCGATGCATTTATTAGATGACATTTACACTATTTATGATAATTGAATCTTGGTGTTTAGATTCATGATCTTTCTTAAAAATCGTCAAACTCATTTTGCGTCTCTTCTATTATTATCTGTTTCTCATATCACTGTCGATTCATGAATGCTTTGATTTGGAAATACGTAACTTACCAATATTTGTGACTTTTTTGGCCACCTTTCATCACAATTCTCCTGCACAGATTTTTTGTTTCTCTATTTGGTATTATTTCAGTAGCAATCCCCTTCCTAGCCATAACGTCTTTTACGCAATCCATTCATCGTTTCTAAGAACCTTTATTCCATTTAAATTTTTATATTGGATCGATGCGTAGTTGCTTGGTCTCTTAACTCGTTAGTGCAGCGTTGGCGGCTACCATCTTTAGATTAAGGAATGTTCTTATAAATTACGCGACCCTTAAATCATTGTTGTAAAAGATAGGATGAGCATTCTCATTCTCTGGTACAAAAAACGAACAGTATCTTAATATGTAAGAAACTGGTAACAAGTGCAGATATGTCGACGATAGGAGGCTGGAGCCTTATTAAAATAAATCCGTCAGCGAAACTAATGACGCTAATTAATTCAGTCGGTGCCAGTTCCCTGTGATCAACTACATACTTTTGACACTGGCTCACATCGCATAGCTCGTGTCCACTGTCTGCACCGAGCGAGACTGAGGAGCCAACGCACAAGGATGAATGGACAATACTGTGCTCGTCTCTGCTTCCGTGTTTTTGTCTCGTTCTGCATCAAGCGGCATCATCATTAGAATATTAATATTCGTTATCCTAATTCAATGTTCGTCGAGCTTCTTTGTCCACAGAACGGTTAGGTTTTTACTACGAGATCTTTTGTTGCTCTAACATTTAGCTTGTAACATCTTAGTTTGGATAGATCGGTACCGGATCAGAGTTCATGTTTCATTTTTGCATATTTAATATAAGATGCCTTTGTTGAATCTACATAGGCCAAGGTCTATTATATTTTATCTTGACAATGTCTTGAATAGTGATTTTTGTTTGGTGGGTGTTTATTAGTTTTGACACATCGGTGCCTGTGAGGCGTGACGCGAAGAGTTCGTCGGCTTTGTTTAGCGCGGCTCGGGCCAGGCCGCGGATCGGGTATGCGCGGGCGCGTCCTCGGATGTCAGCGGTCATTGCTTCCTGATCGCCCATGTTTTTCTCTCTGAGATGTGACACTCCCGCTGCGTTTGCGCAACGCACGGCATGCATTATTCATAACCGACATGATCGTGCCTCCATTATCCTTTGTTCCCCAGTAATTTCATATTACAATGCTAATGCACTTATCACAGATAACTTGGTGTCGTTTTATTGGGTGACTATTATTTTGGAAAGATATTTGTTGTCGTTTTAATTCAGAGGTCTCATAAATATGCAATGACTACCACTGCACTGTGGTAGAGTTTAATGCGTTATTATGTTTCAAATAAGGATAAATATTTATAAGAACAGCATTTTACAATATTGTTTCTCTTCTTGTTTAGATGCCATGGGACTCCTCTGAGGAGCAGATGGGTGGACCCCGTGAGATGCGCATCCACGTCCAGCGCGTGATCGCCATTCCCGCGCCGCACAACATGCCCCCTCCGCCGGAGACCATGGGACCCTTCGCGCCCCCCCCTCCGCCACCACCTCAAGGCCACGACCAGAATGAAGTAAGTACATATCACATAGCCGAGGGATACTTATAAGCGGACTTCCTTCTATCTGTGGTCAACATAGCCTCCTCTCCGACAGATAGCACTGCGCATCGCATGCTGATCAGGTTGGGTTCTGAATATAGTGCGCTTCCTTGCACTTCCATCCATATCTAACGGTATTAAAAAACAATTTATTAAATGTGTGGTCAACGCAGTGAATCGTAGACAGTGCCTGCTAAATAAACAGCAGCAATGTTTGAGCTCGATGAACTATATTGTTTAAAAGCTTTTGTATAGACTATGTAAGGTAACAATCAGACGGGTTTATAAATTAACACTGTTGATATGCTATAATTTGAGCACTAAATAAATATTGACTGTTTTATCTGCTACAAAAGTTGCGGTACTATCTAATACTGTTAAACATAAATAAAATATTACGGAACAACTCCACTATTCACACTCGCAAATGATTACAGAGCTCGTTCTAATAGCCGCAAGTTAGCTTAATTAAAGTCTTTATCTGTCTCAGTAATTACGTACAAATTACTTTGAAGAAAAGTTTAATGTTACGGAAGTTACAAGACCTGGATCACTTTTAATCATTAAATTAAATACACAATTGAATCATCGGGCAAATAAAAATAAATAAACCACGAAGTACCAATGTTATAATTATAGCAACCAATGTTTTGTAACAGTTTGTTTCAATTAAATTTAATTAATCTCTTTGGAATATATGAATTCACTACAATAATTTAGAATCTCGAACAAGTAGTCCGGTGTCGAATAACTTTTAAGAACTTAAAAATACTCCGTTAGCGAGCAATTTACAAGTTCTGTATAACGAGTATTGAGATGATGTTACACGGAAGCTTAAGTGTATCATTATGTCTGTATGGACGTGCTTCGATAATAGCACTTGCCAACAATATTGAATTATTTAAATAAACATATGTTATGTAGGTATGTATCACGTCAAGAATCGTAATTATGTAATAATAAATATGTCAGAACAGACTCGTAACACCGTAACTTTGTAACAATTAGAAAACGATTAAAATAGACTTCATTAGCAGAGTATTTATCATAGATATGTTTCTTTGAAATGCACGTAGATCTCGTCACATTAAAAGTGAATATTTATTTAAATAGTTAGCTGCTGTTGATTTTATTTCTTTGAAACTCAATTTGCATAGTATACTACGAGTAGATTGAAATTGCACGATTAAGTACTAAGCTCCTGCGTAAAATGAAGAATCCTTTGTACCTACTTAAATATCTACAACAAAGGATTTACATATAAATAAACGAATGAATAAAGAATTAGTGAATATACGAAAACCTTACATTGAGATCACTGAAGCGTTTTCTCAGTAGAGGTTAAAGAACTCGGCTTGTTAGCATGGCGGCGCGGCCCGCGGTCCCTGCGTGCCTTACGATTGTTATACAAGGGTACCTGCGTCGCTGTCAAGGATTGACAATTTACAAGATTTTGATTGACAAATTACTTTTCTTTATTCCAGCAACCCACCGTGCTCCACCAATTCGTTCCTCAGTCTGCCCCTACACAAGAACTCGATCAGCCTGAGGTAGGTCCATGAACGCATGTTTTTTTTCTATCCTTGTTAAAAGTGTCTTGATAAGATTCATTCATCATCTCAAATGTAATGATTGTGACATTGTTGCTTATCAATAAACTCATTACATCATACGGTAGTATAGATTCGTGTTTAACGATGTGAATGTATGTTTACAACTTCAACGTAGGTATGTTTATGTTGACCCGTTTAGGCATCAATGCCATATAAAAAAATGAAGATTTCCGTTAACAGATCGTATTTAGGCACATGTACCGTCACTGCTCTGCATTACCTGACCCCTCTTACAAAGAGGAAGAGGGGTTAGGTTATGCAGAGCAATGACTGTACATACGAAATTTGCACCAACTTAATCTCCTAAATGTACATAAAGCGCGAGCTCAACGGTTTTCATCGAGATTACATTTGAAAAGTTATTTTTAAATGAATTTTAATTTATATTTCTATTCTACCTTTTACGCATGTCAGTACATCACCTTATTTAGTTGATCAAGATTTTTGTATCCGTATGTAGGAAGCTTACGCAACATTATTTAACGATTAGAATAATTATCCCTATTCAGTATGCAATGGAATCCCGTGCTCTTAAGGTGAATTTTCATTTGAATATTGGAGCTTTACGAATCCTTTGTCGTGTGCAGGTACAGAAGATGCCCCTCGACGGTGGTGTGCAGATGAACCTGCCGTGGAACATAAGCCCCGAGGAGTTGCACATGATCCACCGCACGGCCGAGGACGCCGCCGCCAACCAGCGCCGCGAGCAGCAGATCGACAATGACATGCAGGAGGTAAACTGAAGCTCAAATTTTTTTTTCAATACATTTCTACAGCCACTTTTGTATAGTCAAGGAGTCGGTCAGTTAGAAACATGAAGCTATTTGAAAGCGTAACTATTAGGTTTTAATGGAGAAGAACGGGCAAGAAATTCCATCATCCATGTAGAAATTATAGATACATGGTGACACGTGGTACATGGGGTAAGGACTGCTAGTGTTCATAGAGAGGACGAACTATAATAGGGTTGCTAGAAAGACAGTAGGTAGAAATGCTTGCTGTCAGTGCGTTACATTAGGTAGGTATATAGTCAAAGATACGCATAGATCTTCGTTCATATCTATTATATAGAATGAACAGAAAGTTGTATCGAATTCATCTACGTTCGATTGCGAACACAAATTCACAAACAACAGTTTTTTTTTAACTATAGCACGTAACAAACATAAATAGTACTCGAATAATCGTTGGTATTTCAGTAATAACTACTGTAGGTACAGGTAGCGGGTATTTATTTGGTAGCACACGGCAATAACCACAAAATATATGATGAAATAATTAATATTTAACTTAATGAATGTGCGCATGTGATTGAGTTTAATTAAGAGGAAAATGATGGAGCGGTACGCAGATATCTGGCTATTAATTATTATCCTTGAATTAAATGTAATGAATGACAAAGCCATGTTACCTCCTGACAAACGCTTGCTTGTACCTCCAGTACACAATTACTGTAGGTACAAGCGCCTGTCAGAAGGTAACACAGACGTCTATCGTTTATTTAAATATTAAAGCTGTAAACGTTTTAGCTAAATCAACAGGAGATTCTTAATTTTCTTTAAAGATAAATAAGTACCACACTTTTAGTCATTATGGGTTAATGGGTCGTATTGTTGGTGCCAAAACGAACTTTCAATAGTGGTCAATGTGGTCATTGACCTTTTCGTAATGTCCCTTCGTAGGAATCTGAACAAAAAATTATGAATTAAGGTAACGTCTTTCATCCGTGAAAAATGTATAAACCGGATATTTACAGTCTATAAATATGTTTTTGTTAAATGAAGAATGTTAGAATCTGTAAATAAATATGCGTAGTGTGTCAATGACACTATTGCCATCTTATTTAGCACTAACTATAGCATCTATCAATGTCTACACTTTCGACTCACCGACCACCCACTTTTCATAGAACTCATACGCCATGCCGCCATACATATTGGAAGTGAACCCTCCGGGAGGGTTGCCGGTGTGCATTTCGTTTGCACTAAAGTTAAATATCGCGGACGGTCAATGGCATTAGGTGTTGTAACCGTATTATAAAACACTGTAAAACGAAGTAAAATTGTGTATTCAAAGGTTCTTGTCGCTATACGTAGGTTCCAACCTCTTAATTTTTTTGTGAATATTAGTAACCGTGAACAAGTTATTAAAAAATAAATTAAAATGCTTGGATTTTAAAACCAAGGCATACACTAATAAATCTTGTTAAAATATACATCAGATTTTATTCTCACGGTTTATAATGCTGTATTCGCTAAGAAAAACCTACATTTAAAATGAGCCCGCCGCGAGGGATCCCGGCATCCCATATGGGACTAGGTGAACCCTTCAGGAGGGCTCCCAGCACTGATCGTGTTAAAGATTAATTAAACTCATACACACACAATGCTATCAGCGTTGATCCCATGAACTAGATCCCTAGATATTAGTGAGGTATGTGTATTTCAGTAGTTGTGGCGGTATTGTGTGCGAAGTGCCGGCCAGTGAGGTGTCACTATCCTTTGTTTAAATGACAATTAGACGGTTCAACAGATCGATAACATACCTACTAAGTTCCACCTCGCTATACTGACCGCCATTGTGTTTGTGGTATAAACAGACTTCAAACAAAAATTACCCGTGTGCACATTTATTTGCTGTTTTATTTATTTTGAAGCTGTGTTGCCGTGCTTTGGATCTATCCTATCTTTTTCTGTCCATTTCTGTTATGTTCAAACATAGGTGATAATTTGGGTCATACGCCATTTTAATAGGTTTAAGTTGTTTAAATAAACTGACACTTATTATGATTTTACCAGCACTTTAGCGCACAGTTGAATTATATCGATATCCTATAAGAATGTCTACTAACTAACCCATGACTCCTGTCCTGAGAAACTCATGTTTGCGCATATTTACTTTAAATGGAAAGTTCTAAGAACTTATTTAAAGTAGTCAATCAGAATTTACTTAAAATTTAAAGTTCTCCAAGTTTCCATTTTACGTAAATACTGGTAGGTAAGATTTCAACGACAACGACGCAAATTGCCGAAATGTAATCATTATGCTGGGGCTACATTGTCACGATAACGCTAACTACACCTACTTCGCGCGCTCTCTGTTGCACAGCGAGACGTCGAACAGTGTGAGAGAGAGAGCGCGCGAAGTTCTGTTCGCCTTATCGCGACATTGTGGCTCCAGCATAATAAGTATCGTTTTATTTGAACAACCGAAAGCCAAAACCAATACTCAAGTGGGTACGGGAAAAAATCTGCTAACTGTTACCGACACTGTTTTTTGTGACACTTAAACAAGTAGGTATGTGCATACATAGGTATTGCGAATTTGTTTGACAATTTTCTCTTTGTGTGTATGCGCGGAAAATACACAAGTCAAGATGGTAATTCCGTTACAAACTGCAAACAATAGCCACAAAGATCGAGAAGTTCAGGATATAAACAGTATTGACCGGTGTTGTAGTACAACAATAAGTATATTCACTGTACTTTGTAGCATAGGTAGGCACCTGCAGATCGACGCTTACCTTTCAGGGTACTTACTGCCATTGTAAAATGAATATAATATTCATAATTTTCTTCACATGTGTTTATTTATTTATTTATTTATTTAAGGAAAAACAAACAGTAGCACAATAATAAACGGACATAATATCTTAAATTTTACATTATATAACAATTATGCTACCCACTACGTTCTCCACAGATTACAATTGGAAGTATTTAAAAACTAGCTAGTGACACAGAAACTACAGATAAAAAACAGATAAAAAAACCTATATAACCGACAGTATCTTTAAAATCATTAATTCTGAACTTTAAAATACATAAAAGAAAGAATACATACATATATATATATATATCTATATATAATTATATATACATACATATACCCCCCCTCCCATGCATTTCAAAATTTCTAAAGCAAGTTTGTGTGCGTACATTGTTAAACATCAAGTCATTATTCAATATTACTTTGCTGATCCTTTAGGGTTGCTTGGATTTGCTTTCTAAATACATTTTTACGTGTTTTTATGTGTTGATGTTTTACGGTTTAAAATATGATTTGTGAATTGATATTTATACATAAACTCATAGCCTACTAACAACGTTAGGTAAGTGACCAAAGTTACGTTTCTGTTCCACACCTCACTCAACGCTCTCTGCCAGTCGCTGATTGTGTCGTCAGCAGTACCTACCTTCATTATAAGATACTGAAATATTACACATTATGTTTATTAAATCTGAGGTTCACTTACTTATATATTCCCGGTTTTACATTAAGATCCATTCCGTCTTCTCTCGAGGGATGAACACCTGTATGTAGATACCTACACATCCTAACACTTATGTGTACTTGGTAATTTAATATTTTATACGAAACGCTATCGCCATGTTTATAAATACTTAGAACCTTTTTTGTCTTTGTTTTGTCTTTCGTCTGCTATACCTACATACATAATTATGTGCTTTTGGTGACTAGAAATGAAGACATATTTTCGGTGACATGTTCACTTAAGTAATACACTTAAGTTGTAACTTGTACCTACATTATTATATGCGTTGTGTATTCTTATATTTCAATCTGAAGTTTAATGGTACAGTAAAATGTTCAGTACCCAAACGAGCGTAAAATAGGCACAAGATTTACAATACAGAAGTATTTTAGTTAATAAAAACTTGGGATTTTGGGAGGGCGTGCCGGCAGGGTTAAACGAAAGTAAAAAAATTGTGCCATCTGGGACACGCTAGGGTTAACGGTTGCCAACTTTCTAACAATATTTGGTAGATTGTAGAAAAAATTCAAAGGAAATATCTGTAAATATTTTGGAATAGTGATTAAACTAAAAAACCGGCCAAGTGCGTGTCGGATCACGCACAATGAAGGGTTCCGTAGTTGGGATAAATATATCCCAAGAAAAACCTAACATTTTAGTTGAAAAACATGTTCTCCCATATATTCCAACTGCAAATGTAAGTTTATACGCACGATATTAGGAACCTTACCAAGTTATTTTAACATCATAGACTTTTTATAGATTTTCCTGTAATCTTTTGGGCTCAGTAGTATCGGAGACAAGGGTAAATTTGACATTGACAATGGTAAATTTTTATCTATTTTCTTAGATAACTTTAAAACTATTTATTTTAAAATTATTTAAAAAAAAACTTGAGACCCTCACAGTAAGCCCTTTCATTTGATATGTCACACGGTACAGTGTGCAAACTTTTTTTTCCAATTTGTCTCCCAAAACTGACCCCCATACAAAATTAATTTATTTACGTTATGCGTCTGTGTTTGGATCACAGAAATTGATATGTGTACCAAATTTCAACTTAATCGGTCTATTAGATTCGGAGAAAATTGGCTGTGACAGTCGGACAGGCAGACAGACAGACACACGAGTGATCCTATAAGGGTTCTGTATGTTTCTTTTTGAGGTACGGAACCCTAAAAAGCACCACTGTTCACAATTAAATGTGTCGTTATCAGACCTTAAGATAGTGAAGAAACTGAAGTTAAGTAAAAGGGAGACTGGGTAGTTAAAATGTCTATAGACAAAGATGAGATGAAAAATTTGTAAAAAAGAAAATTAAGAAAATGAGAAAATATCTACCGTACACTGAAATAATTAACGACTAAAATTAAAAATATTTCACGGTGGTAAATACACCTTAAGAGTAACTCGGATACCACCACAACTTCCGTGCTGTCATGTGTGTTCCTAGGAACTCACCCCATACTCGATGCCTCAAATTATTCCCTTAATGAACGTATTAACTCTTGCAGGTGAAGACCATCGTGAAGACGCTGGCTGCGGCGGCGGAGGCCGAGGCCGAGGCGGAAGCACGCGCGCAGGCTGAGGATCAACAGGGCGAGGCGCGGTCCGACCTTGCGCATGCGCCGCGCGCGCCGCGCACGCTGCTGCTGCCTCAGGACATGCCCATGCCTTCGGACGAGAGGCCGCACTGTAAGTACTTAGCTTTAGATCATTCATACCGAGAGGGCTCGGAGATCTTCTGGCGCCTGAATAACATTGACACGGGGGTGTTGTTGGTAAACATTTGTGAAATTTTCATAGATATTGTATTGACTAAACAAAATGGCGGCGTCATTTCCGATTATGACCACGCGCCAAAAGAACTGAACAGTGTGACACTTAAATTTGTTTGCAAAAACTGCAAACATGAGTAGGAATCCACGGTGGATTTAATGTTTAAAAGGTTAATGATTAGTCGACCAGCAGCCAGGGAAATCTAATCTAGCTTGCGGTCGAATGCTATGTAATATTAAGGCATCCTTTCACTGAAGCTTTTCCTGGATCTGCTAACCAACTTTATAGATAGCATTTATAAAAATAATGGTGTACGCGGATATGCTGGCAACGGTGAAAACCGTCGGTTCCTTTATTATTACGTGGATAACATCCTTTCATGACTTCATGTTATTACAGCGAAATTCTATTCAATCTGCATTTAGAGAATTCTGCACGTTCGTAGAAATGTCCAGATAGATTGAATATTTTACAATATTATGATACGAGCGCACAAACCGACTTACATTTATATGATTGAAGCGGTATTCCAGCGGTGTGGAAATCGGTTGTCATGGTATGGGCATGTGGTGTGGAGGAATGAGGAAAATGTCGTGAGGAAAGTGAATGTGGATGGACTGTATGAAAGATGATATGGCTAGAAAGGGGTGACTACCGAGATGACGACTGATAGAGAAGTATGGAAGAAAAAGACATGTTGCGGCTACCACAAATAAATTGGGATATGGGCAGGAGAATGATTATATTAACTTCTTGATGTAAATTATCTTTCTACTTTAAGATGTTCGTAGATGTAGTTAAAACGTTAAGTTAATAGAATATATTAGACTGTGACAGTATTGAAACTTTAATTAACATTGTGTAATAATATTAACTTTTTGCCAAAGAAAAATATCTTGAGCAAAGGAGAGCTTAAACTTGAACTGTCATTAATTAACCACGTCTCAGTTCATGTCTGCTCCTGTAAACATGTCTATATGTCTGAGTGTGTGCCAAGTTGTAGCTCAACATATTTCAAACCTTGTTAAAAATTCAACTTCGTTCATTATTGATAGAACTCTTAACAACAAAGGTATTAAAATAGGTACTTTTGACGTCGACATATTCATTAAATTGTACGTTGCTTGTGCTTCGACGTTGTGTGTAACGAGGTTATATTACTTATAAAACTTGAGATAACATTAAAAATAATAAAGCTAAAACATACCAATACATCCGATAACATATTTATCTATCTATTTCTATGACCAATTCTATCATTTACCTATTCAGCTAGCAGAATCATAGTGCTCATTCATGCAATGTTTCCTTAAACAAAATAAATGAATAGACGCGAAGTCTACCACAAAAACACATGAGTCACATCAGTTCCAATAAATCAGTGTCGCGTGTCTACGTAACAAGTAACGGACGGTAGTCAGTCGCTTTGTACCTTTACCAACTTGTATAAAGTTCAGGTGAGGTGCCTACTTGTACATGCTGAACAAAGAACAATATCCATTCGTGCATATTTAAATGCTAGTGTCAAAGGACGCTCCGAGATTTCAAGATCGCTAGACGAAGTTGGAAAAAGTAAATTAATATGTTACCTACTTTAAATAAAGTATTTATTTTAATTAATGTCATGAAAATTAATTAAAATATTTATAAGATATAAAATCTTCTAATGATTAGGTATAAGCCTAAAAATAAAGGAGTCTAAGAAAATAGTATTTTCGGACAATAGATTCGAACGGCACGTGGAAAGATTTTATTTAGGTAGGTAGCTTCAATTCAATCATATAAAGTTGTTGTTAGATAGGTATATTCAGAACAGTATTAATATTGCCACTTGAGCGTTCATTCTTAAATTTGTCAACGTCGCAAATATCTGTCATATATTTACCTGTTTTGATTAATTTGGCAATATTACTGTATGGAAATATGAAATATGACCAACTAGTGAACTAGATTAATAATGAATTGCAATTATAACACTGGATATGGTGTTGTAACCGTTTTAGGGTGTAAAAAAGGCATTGGAAAGTTTCCAAATAGGTACTTTTTTTCATCTAAAACTAAATATTCGGTATTACGATATTCATTATTGCATTTCATAATCAATATTTTAGTTCACTAGTTAGCCATATTTCATATTTCCATACAGTAATATTGCCAAATTAATCAAAATAGCGAAATATTTGACATTTATTTGCGACGTTGCCCACTTTCAGAATGCACGCTCTTTTAAACTGTTCTTTTAATAACTACCTATTTAATGTAAATATATCTCGCAATCCACTTTAAGACAGAATGCAGTCTTGAACTTCGTTAACAAGCTTTGTTTCTGTAATTATTATGGAACATTAATTTGAGATCAAAAGAATTTCAGTACGAAACTATACTATTGTATGTACATAAATTAATAATTAATTACTTGTAATTCATACGGGATACAACTAATAATGTTTATTGTATTTTCCATTAAGAGTTAGTCAACAAAATCATTCGTAAGTGACGACACGGCATCGTAGGAAATGCGTGGTATACAGTAACCCAGTTAAGTTGACGTCGTTGCACGTAATTTCAAGTAATTGGGTCGTTCTTGCACTCACTGATTCCTCATAATTGGTAATTAATGCAGGTCAATAGTGTTTATTGACCTGGATTAGTCTCAACATGTCTTGCGCTTGATCTTGCCCTTATTTGTTTACAAGAGCATTAAAAGAATGGGTTGTGGGGTATGGGACCGTAAATTGTTCATTGCTCACGGTCCCTGTCTATTTATATGCGTATTATCCGATGAGGAGCTACTGAATTAACCATGTTTTATGTTGTTGCAGATCTGCAGCCCCGTTCAGTCCGTAGCGTGGACGCTTTGGTGAACAGCGAAAAGCGCGTGAAGCGCTGCGCGTGCAGCTGCGGCCCGTAGAGGCGTACCGTGCGCCCGCGCACCGCGCTGTTGTAGCGCACACGCGCTTCTCTCCGTCCATTTTTCAATCTCCATTACCTATTCTGTAACAGTTAATGAAACTTTTTAGTTAACATAATAACGGCTTATCCCTAACATTTCTGTAAATAAAGTTGTTAATCCATGAGCTTCCGATGATGGTTTTTAATTACCTATCGCTGCAAAGAGGTTGTATTTATGGGAAATTTTAATGTTTGTTAAATAATTATAAATTTTATAGTTCGTTTGTTTCCTGTTTCGATATACCTATGAATTTCTATTACCGACTGTTTACTTGAGAATGCAATATGTAAGGTATAATAATAGTTTTAACATTAGGTACGTATGTATAGGTGCATATGTACATGTTGTAATTGTGGGGGTAAGAGGAGGAGGTCGGCGATGCAATATCCATCTGCAGATTAATTCACAACCTCGAACACATTCTGTTCAGTTTGTTGTAAATTGGTTTTCGAGAAAATAGTTCTGATTTGTTAAGATAAGAATATTTGCATTTGTTTGAGGTAAAAATAGAAATGCATTTACTTCTAAGGGAACTCTTAAACCTTGTTTGCATACCTTGCTCCTTAATTAGCTAGTGAGGTGATATTGTAAAATTAAAATCAAACTTGTATTCTATTATTGTGATCCTAAATTAAATTTGTACTAGTTTTATTTGAGTGAAAGTTTTATTTGACCGCTTGTCATGACAGACCCATAAAATAATGGACGTACATCCTAGTTTAAATTAACTCAATGTACATTATTTTAATACCTACTTAAATATACTAAATGAAGACAAGGAAGTTTAACACGTTCAGTGCCGGGAGTCGGGAGCCCTCCTGACCGGCTCCTTTTAGTCGCAATTGGGATGTCGCGATTGGGCTCATTTGAAATGAAGATTTTTCTTAGCAAATAGGTACAGCATCATAAAATGTGAAAATAAAATTAGTTGTATAATTATGTTAACAAGATTGATTAGTATACGGTTTTAAAGTTTAAGAATTTTTATTTTCATAATAATTTGGCGGTCGGGGGCACGTATTTCAGGGGTGGAACACCATTTTCAAGCATATTTTTTTTTTTTTGAGTAACACATTCGCATTCACATTTTATTGAAAATATCTTTTTAAAATAATAAATCCTTAAATTATGGTCTACGATCGATAAAAAATACTTTTTATCTAAACATCATCCAAAGTGACTAAAACTTAGCAAAGGAAATATTTTTTCTCGACAAGATTCGTTCTAGATTTTCAAGTCTTTAAAAAAGAGAACAAGGAAGGGCAAAGTACTTTGGGGACCCACCCAAAGTACTTTTCGGGACTTTGTGGGAGAAATTGGAGTTCGAAAATCCTTGGGAGTACTAAAGTATTGTAAGAGAGAAGAGAGTTTTGATGTTCTTTCTAGCTTCAAATTTTGCTGAAATTTGGCACCAAAGTTAAATACGTATTGTATATAATTTAATAATGGTGACAATGCAAAATTTTGGTACCATGGAGCTGGTCTGATGAGCAGCCACAAGGTGCATCCATCGTGTTTGGTCTATCGGAAATAACATACTCATGCCATAAGAAGAAAAGAAGAGCATACAAAAGGATTAATCCAAGCGGAAACACATACCTACCACAAAGTTTGAAAAAAATGAGGTTTTTGCCTTACCTAATACAGACGGGAACTCGGTATTAATTCCTTCAAAATGACCATGTTTTACCGGTAAGCTTATACAGGCGATATTGCAAAACGTTTAGTAAATATGATGTCTCAGAGATTTTTAAATACACGTTTTCAATGCGCATAGAATTGTATAAGTTATGTGATTTGATTTCATTCTTGTTTCTTTCTATTGTGAATATTGTGTTTTTTTTAAGTGATATAAACATGAATGCCTGTGGTTGTGTGAATATGGATATAATATGGTTTTTAGTTTGAGGTGATGATTGAATAAGAAACTATAGATAATTTATGTGCAAACCTGTTTCAGTTTTCGTTGGTTGATAAAAACTTAAACAGCAATCAATGGAATAACACCGATCCTGTGACAAAAAAAGGTAAAAATATTATATCATCCAGAACTTATCCTTTTCTCTGGTTTCTGGTAGTAAATAGTTTGTGTGAAAATGATAGGATGAGATACGTTGGCCCAAGCAATTTTACAAATCTTTCAAAGGAGGAGGGAAGCACCAAGATGAGTGAGAGATTTCGTCTGGTCAGAATCATAGAAATAAGGCGACATTGAGCGGCAACATAACGCAAAAGCTCGCTCGTTATAAGTTTCCGAACAAATGAAAATCTGATCCTTTATAATCTCACTTTCTTGTCAATCAGTCACTGAGTTTTTATTCAGATCTTTACAAACGTAAACATTTAAATTTTGTCATAATGTTAGTTCTCGATGACGCGTATCTACTTGAAATATAAATAGAGAGAGAGAGAGACACAGACCAAAAAAGTTTTAAGTAACATATCGTGTTAGGTACCTATCGTTTAAAGCTTCACGGTAAAACAATTACCGGTGTCGCGTCGCACGACAAGTCGCGCTAGTCTGCACGAGCCTTAAAGGACCTTACTTTAAGGATTTTAAAGCTTTGTTTTATTTTTTATTATACCTATATTTGCTATAATCTATAATATATGTATAAAAGGAGAAACTGACTGACTGACTGACTGTTGATATATCAACACACAGCCCAAACCGCTGGTCCTAGAGACATGAAACTTGGAGGGTGTGTTCTTTGTGAAGAGTAAGTATCCACTAAGAAAGGATTTTTGGGAATTCCACCCCTAAAGGGGAAAAATAGGGGATGGAAGTTTGTATGAAAGTCCGTCAGTTTTGAAGTTAGGATCTTCAAATTTTGATTTTAGACTGACGATTAAAAATTAATCAATACGTATCTCAACGTTTTTGATAATTCTACCCCCGAAGGGTTAAAACGGGGGATAAAGTTGAAAATCCTTAATTTTCGAAGAAAAATCACTACTATCTAACGCAACGGTGTTGTTAGAATTTCAACCCTTAAGGGGGTGAAAAGGGGGATGAAATTTTGTTTTTAATTAAAGTTCTTTTTTTTTTAATTTAAAATCACTAATATTTCGGCTTATGGTTGGAAACTAACACAACCTAAATATTTGTTTTTTTTTTTTAATTTCAACCCACAAGGGTCTGAAATTGGTATGAAGTTTTGTATTGAAGTTGTTCATTCGCAAAATTTTGTATTCAAGTAAAAATAATATTTATAAGTACACGTGTACTGTTTCTAACTTTACAGTATTTTACATGGAGCGACTGCCTATCTGACCTCCACAACGCAGCAGTTATTAGTGCGGGGCCCAACTTCATTTGAAGCACTAAAAACTGTGAATGGTGTGTTGCAGCCTACTTTCCAAGCTGCTTGCAAAATGTTAGGTTTGCTTGAAGATGACCTACACTGGCATGCGACGTTGGAGGAGGCCGCGCTTTGTCAGTCAGCAGCAAAAATGCGAGAACTGTTCACAATTATGTTAGTCTTTTGCCAAATATCAGACCCAATAGCTCTTTGGGAAGACTTCAAAGACTATTTGTCTGAAGATTTTAAGCACAGAGACAATGTAGAGAATTTCAAAGACCAAATTTTAAATGAATGTCTATCTGATATTGAAGAAGCAGTGTTAACATTAGGTGGAAAATCGATAGATATGTACGGTTTGCCAAAACCAACCAAGCCACAAGTTGCCGGTAATAGGGAGTATATGAGAGAAACTAATTTTGATACAGTAGCTTTGGAAAGTTTTGTAAATAATAATACGCCATCGTTGACTGCCGAGCAAACGTCTGTATATAATAATAATAATAATAATTGCTTTATTTTCAGGCAACTAAGGCCCATAGACAAAATACACAAAATAATATTCTATAATAATAAACTAATACATAATAAAAATAAAAATAAACATCACTACTAAATCTAGTTACTACGTTGGGTCGGCGACGTATTGTGCTGAGTCGTGGTGTCATGTAGCCTTCCGCGAAAACGCCGATACACGACACCCGTCGGCCAAAATTCCTCCTTCATAAAAGTCTCCAAGTGATGAGTCGGAACTCGCACCACAAAAGATTTGAAGTTAATCTTATGGCGCGACTCCAACTTCTCGACTCTCAAGGTGAACTTGGTCTTCATCCTGATGTACTCCACGACCTCCTCTACCTTCGTGGTGTGATGTAGACGTGACACGTACAGCTGCGTTGTTGGAATAGCGGGACGCAGCAACATGTCGGGACCAGTCATTGCGGTACCGCACTGATTGCGCCAAGCAGGCTTCTTCTTTTTGCTCTTCTTCTCCACACGAATGAAGCCTTCTTCATCGGCCTGTCCTTGGCTTGTTACCGGCGGCAACGAGCTTCGAACTGCTTCGGAGGGCCGCTGGGCACCCCTCGTATTACTAGGTTGCCGCTGATGATTTGCGGGAGCTTTATTAACGGCAGCCGAGTAAGCACGTCCCGGTGTTGACGTGCTAATATTGGTCGGCGTCCCAACGATGGGGGACGCGGCGAGGGCGGGGCGTGTTTGTGCATCGCTTGCAGTGACGGCGGCCGGCGACGAGTCAAATTTTGCTGACTCGAAACTCAGCTGCGATGTGTTGAATGCGCCGTGACGTGTGTTGACGCTGGTAGCTGGCTCGTGTGACCTACATACCGTCTTGCGTAAATCTGCTACTTCAGTACGTAGATCACTGATGGTGGATTGCGATGCTTCCAACTTCAACTGCATCTCGACTAGGCTTGATCTTAGGGTTGTGATATCCCGTAGCAGCCTGGTGACGTCAACGTGGTCAAATGTGACTGGGGGCAGCTTGCGCAAATCTTTCGCCACGAAAGTCGGCACGTCGTCCGGGTCGGTCTCTTTCAACACTTTTATTATGTCTTGTAGACTCCTCTCTCCCTTTTCATCCCTCCTGCGGGACGGCATTCGGTCGGCCATATGTAGCGACTCATACAGTAGTGTTTTCGCTCTGCGTATCTCCTCTTCATTGAAGTTGGATTTGCAGATCTGAATCACACTGACCTCGTCCATGACATCCAGCTGGTACTGCAGGAATGCCAGAACCTCGTTCGCCACTAGTTCTTCTGAACGCATGGTGGTAGCGGCATTCGCCGCGTTCGGCGCAAAATAATAATTTCCGCTTACAGTGTGCGCGCGTCCGATTGCAACGGCGGATCGCACTGCACTCCAACCATATAACCAAGTCATGACAAGTGTAGAAGTAAGTGAAGGAAAAATTTTCTTTCTGGACGCCCCTGGTGGCACAGGTAAGACTTATCTTTTAAACTTGCTCTTGGCAAAAGTAAGAAGCACTCGAGACATAGCTTTAGCTGTAGCGTCGTCTGGGATTGCTGCTACATTATTAGAAGGAGGTAGAACTGCACACGCTGCCTTAAAACTACCTCTAAATCTTACAAATGTAGAGACACCCTTAGGCAATATACCAAAGCAAAGCAATCTTGCCGAAGTGCTTAAAAATACTAAACTAATAGTATGGGATGAAATAACGATGGCGCACAAAAGAGGAGTTGAAGCCTTGAATAGGAGTTTGCAGGACATACGAAATAATAAAAACATAATGGGTGGTATGACGGTGTTGCTGGCAGGAGATTTTCGACAGACTTTACCGGTAGTGCCTAAAGGTACGCGCGCAGATGAGATCAAAGCATGCATCAAAAGATCTTTCTTATGGCCTTCAATTAAAGTTCTAAAACTTACTCGAAACATGAGAGTACATCTCAGAGGTGAAGTTTCTGCCGGCAGATTTGCAGATCTTCTTCTTCAAATCGGAAACGGAAACTTTCCACAAATAGATGGGTTGATACAAATACCATACGAATTATGTACTGTGGTATCAACAGTTGAGGGACTTGTAGATAAAATTTATCCTGATATTAAAAATATTAAAGGCTGGATGGAGTGGTTATGCGAGAGAGCCATTTTGACTCCCAAAAACGACCAAGCCGCTGCGATCAACGAAATGTTGATAAATACATTCGAAGGCGAAGAAATGATTTACAATTCTGTTGACACCATGGTCGATATGGATGAGTCGGTTAATTATCCTGTAGAATTTTTAAACTCTCTTAATCCGCCGGGTCTTCCGTGTCACAGACTTATGTTGCGTGTAGGTGCTCCTGTCATGTTACTTCGAAATTTACATCCTCCAAAATTGTGCAATGGAACTAGACTCCAAGTAACAGCTCTCCGCCGCAATGTTATTGAGGCGAAAATACTAACTGGATCTGCCAGAGGAGAAACAGTATTCGTGCCGCGTATACCATTGATACCAAATGACCTTCCGTTTGAATTTAAAAGATTGCAGTTCCCAATCAAGGTTTGTTTCGCGATGACTATTAATAAGTCACAGGGACAAACTCTAAAATTTGCTGGAGTTGATTTGCGGCAAGACTGTTTCTCCCACGGCCAACTTTATGTGGCTTGCTCACGTGTTAGCTCTCCAACTAGCCTGGTTGTTTTAGTGCCCGCTTCCGAATTAGTGAAAAACATCGTATATAGAGAACTACTGTGAAGGATTTAGGTAGATACCGGTCCATTACAGCAGGTATTTCTTTACAGTATTCCTCAAATATCACACGTAGTAGAGGACAATTAGCCATGAAGAAAGGTCTATTGTTATTCTTATAATACCTAATTCATAATTATCTAGAAAAAAAGAATTTATACTCTACGCAGACGACGTAAAATAAAATAGTAACGAAGTCAAATATTACATTGAATATTCGAGTCTGATGTTGAATATATAGTTTTTAGAATTTTTGGTCTGTTTGTTTGTATGTATGTTCCGGCTTGCACAAGCACGGATGAGCGGATTTAGATGATATTTGGCACACAGATAGTTTATAACCTGGATTAACCTATAGGTTATTTTTTAATCCCGATTGTACGTTCCCGTCGGATATTTTTCGACATCCACGCGGGCGAAGCCGCGGGCAAAAGCTAGTAAGAAATAAAACGTAAGATGAACATTGAAGATTTGCAAAATTTGCAAAAAAAATGTCCTATATATATGTATCTCGTAGGCTTATAACGCATTTTTTTTAAATTTGATGTTGATTCACATTTTACAAAAACATCATAACAGGTCGAAGCATTGAAAAAAAAAATTGGTTGGGCATTGGCTGTTAAAGTATTGAAAAAAATAAAAACAACACCGTAAATAAGTGATTACTTGCGAATCAAATGTGCATCACAGTTTCGATGTAGATATTTTGATAGACGCTCCTGCATGCACCCCTTAATTACTCACAGATACTTACTAACGCCATGCTACATTTCTACCGCCAGACAGGGATTACATATAGTTGTCTCAGACGTTCAGTCACCCATCATAACCACTCCGGGATGAACACAAGGAGTTCAAAGTGCTTTGTGCTAAGTACGCACTTGACGCGCAATTTGAAGAGGGAAATGTGTTCTAATAGTCAGGGAGAGGCTATGTGTTATCTTTCTTTCTGTTTTAATAAGTGTTGTATATTGTAGTGATTTTATAAGCCTGGTATTATTGCTTTTAAAATCAAATACTTGTCATGTAAATATGTATCTCAATAGGAAGAACAAATAAATCGGTATGTTAGTATCCTTTACCAGATTGTGGATTTTAATAACAAAATGTTAATTATCACTATCTACCTAATAGGTACACAAAAACTGGCAATTTGGTTTTAATTGAATGGTCGTGTGGTTGTGGCCAGTGATTAAGTGGTTCGAACGGTCTAGAACAGTTGTCGGGCTCAAAAAGATCTCGAAATATTGACTTAATCCCGGTAAAAAGGGTACGCCATAATTGCAAGCTATAATTTAATTAAATGATCATGTGTAATCGGTAGTTGGTTTAAACTTGTCATGAAAGTACCTACTAAACGTTGGGTAGGAAGAAATAATGGTTATTACCATTATTGTATAAGTTTACTTGATGCACCTATGTAGATACTGTGATTTAATGCAGCGCAGATTTCATTAACTTTATAATACTGGCATTGCTGCAACGTTATAGAGAGGGGTAGTATCGCACAGTTCTCTACAGACTTGTTTCTAGACGATTGCCCTCTGTTCAAGGGAAGCTATTACAAGAGCCGTTTGTTAAAGTGTAAGTTCCTCGCTCAATATCGTTATGTAGAGAATTACGAGAAGGAAGGTGCTCGGTCCTGTTTCCATTTCCTACTGCCAACATTATCCTGCACAATGTAACAATAGAAGCATTGTTTAGGACTTAAAATACTATGTAGTTGCACTGCAGAATGTATCGAAATAAAAGAGCTCTGACGTAGGTATGTAGGTAGTACATATTCATTTAATAGAGTTTTGTTTAGTTTTTGTTATTTAGAAATAAGTATGTATAAAGGTAACATAAAGGAACACAATACATAATGATAATCACAGGTCGTGCGATTAGGTCTGGGACCCCCTGTCCTAGGCGTAGATGCCTTCGTCTTTTTTGAAGTCTGTAGTCTGAGGAAAAGAAATGAATTCAAACGACATCTGGGGTTAAATAAATTATATTTTATATTAAATACGAGTATTATTCGCGAGCCACCAAGGCAGTTACACAGTAACATTAGTTATTAGCTAAAACCACTCGCACACAATCCAATCACAATACTGGGAAGGGGAATGCTTTAACATTTCGTATTAACATCAGCTAAACTGTAGTCAGGTAATGTTCTCGAAGACTGTGTCTTATTGTTGTAACTTAACATCAATAGAACAATATATAAAACAAGAATCAAAAAGTTCATGAGAAAACCAGATATGTAACTTATGAGTAATGTCGTGACGGATTTTAAACACCACAAGTCCATAACGTCCTTAGAAAACAAATAAACGTTAATGGTCAGACAAAGTAAAAATGTAACGACTGCTAGACTCCTGGCGAATTGTCTTTTTGTATCTGACAACACTCTGTACACTATTGCGATGTAGAGCCCCGTGCCGATGAATATTAGCGGCCACCTGAATATACTGCAGATCAATAAGTTCACGTACCACTTGCTCATCAAGTCGGTGATGATGACAGCCGTGCACGCCGCGCTGACAGGGACAGGTATCAACCATGAACAAGACAGTACTCTATAAAAACTCATATGGCTTATTTTAACTAACACTATTATTAAACTGTTATACATGTGTTTTATAAAAAAGAAAACTAGTATAACTATAACAAAGTCCATATAAATCTGAAGGCAATTTAATATATGACTGACTACCTCGGTAAGTGTTATGTAACCCTGACATTCTAAAAACTTAAGTGTAAATATAATCCTTTTAATAAATCTGGCAAAAGTTAATTGCATTAACATTTGATTTCTATAATTTCTTCTCCATCGTGGCATCTTGATAGCTGCGAAAATTGATATTATTAACTCTAAAGTCGTCATAACCAGTTCGATCACAACAAAAGTCATAAATATTGAGTAATAACTGTACATCGCACTTTCTGCTTCACAACTGTTAAGGGCACTTCCATTGACGGCAAACTGTTCTTCTGCATCGCTTGGTGATAACAATTCACTTTCATTGTACGCCGTGTCCGCGGCCGTTGGCGCTGCCGTCGTCAGCAAATCTGTTACATTGTAGATTTCCGTCGACATTTTGACCACATGGACGTATTTTACTATTTCACTATGCACATCAAATGTGTTGTGATGTCTTCTGAAGGCAGTAGACGGACTGGCGGTTAAAATGATACTGTAATGTGAAACGGGAAACAACAACTAACATAGGTATATATTATTCATAGGTAAATGATACAATAACTTATTGGAATTTGCGGTTAGCAGACGTCATAGCGGTGGGCGCGAAATACCCAAGTACGAGTTGCTTCCACTCGTATTGAATAGACTTTATTCATTTTCAAAAGATATATTCTATGAAGCATTTCAGTTTATGATATTTATTTGGAAGCAAGCAGAGGAATGAGTTATTTTCTAGTGTTCGGAATTTAACATCTTGAGAGTTATTTTTGATATCACAATATTAAATGCTATTTCATATTTATCTCAACCACGTTGCTGACCATGCAACGGTGATTTTTAGGGATCCGTACCTTAAAAGGAAAGACGGAACCGTTATAGGATCATTACAGGATCACTTCGTTGTCCATCTGTCTGGCTGTCTGTCTGTCAGTCTGTCTGTCAAGGCCCTTTTTCTCAGGAACGCGTGGAGGTATCAAGTTGAAATTAATATCATATACGTAGGTCTACGACCCCTTGAAGCTCAAAAAATCAAGTTTCTAAGTCAACACAATAAAAAAATACGCCCATTAATGCGACATATTCTGATACTCGCAAATAAATCAAAACCTTTAGGGTACTTCCCGTTGACCTAGAACCATAAAATTTTGCAAGAAACGAGGTCTCACACATAAAAACATTTTTTGGCGAGTACAAACTTACATTTGCACCTGGAGAATTGACTGTGGCGTATATCAATGTATGGGGAAACATGTTTTTCAATTACAATGTGACGTTTGTTTTAGGTATAAATACATCCCAAGTCTCAACTATGGAAGCCTTCATTGACCGGTTTTTTTAATGTGATAAAACTACAAATTAACGATTTTCGGATTTTCCTTTATGTGTGCTTGCTTCTTGCCAAATTTCAAAATCAAATTCAAATCAATATCCTAGGTCAACGGTAAGTACCCTATAGGTTTTGATTTATTTGCGAGTATCATAAATGGCCCTATTTTTTTATTGCGTTAACTTAGCTTGTTTTTTTTAAATTTCATATTAATTTCTACTTGATACCTCCACGCGTTCTTGAGAAAAATATTCTTGACAAACAGACGAACGGTCGGACGGACAACGAAGTGATCAATGGTTCATTTTTTTGCCTTTTGAGGTACGGAACCCTAAAAATATTATTTTGCGATTACAAACTTACGTTTGCATTTGGAGAATTCCGACCGTGACGTATATCGATGTAAGGAACATTTTTCAACTATAAAGTTAAGTATGTTCTTGGGATAATTTCATCCCAATTACGGAACCCTTCATAGAGCGTGGTCCGACACGCACTTGGCCGGTTTTTTTTATGACGTGCTTTGTTTCACCAGGTAAACAGGTACTTACAACACACAACTCACGTATTTTAAAATAATGCAGTTAAGTAAAAATCATCAAGTTAACTTAAGTTAACTTGATGATTTTCACTATCCCTACTTGAGGATTTTATATTTTTTTTTAGACAGTATGTTTTGGTTCAAATATGTCTTCCGCAGTATGAAGTTCGTTTGAATGATTAAGGATATCTACTGTTGACGTGTGTGAACAAAACTTACTACTTCTTCCTCATGAGGCTTTTGTGACCAATGTATCAGGTCAAAAGTAAACAGGAAATTGAGAAAAAAAATACATTTTACCTGAAAGCAGTTAACTACTTTCTTCAAAGCCACACACAGGTAAAAGTGGGTGTTTTGCAAACGAAATAACTTCAAGTGAAACTTGGCTCTTTTCCTTAAGAAGGCCTTTAACTGCGCCAGATAAACATGGCTGGCAATTGCTTCGCGTGAAGGGTCCTTGTGAAAGCGGTGCGATCAATAGGTTTAAAATATGGGTCAAGCTCAGTGCGAGTCCACGCTACAGAGCACAGAGCACAAGTGCTCACCTGTGCCGCGGCTTTCAGTGCACACTCTTTGGCCAATACTTACTGCACTCTCGATACATTTGTACAAATACATTGTTTACTTCGTGTACAATAATATATCTACATTTTACTTTTAAAATCGAGTAGATAGTTAGCGTAGCGTACTAGCGTAGCGCTCAATAAGAAATGGCGACAAATAGAAAACAACAGAGCTTGATAGAAGTATTAACCTTTGCCCAACATTGGGCCATTATTTTTACCTGTTTAAGTGAAGAGTATGGACTGCAACTCTCAGCCATATGAATCATCCATCTTCTAGGTACTCTGGCCGGCTGTTTGGTTAACATTATCATTTACGATAGATTCACTTCAATATGATCTAGCTGGTAGTCCGGTATTATTTGAAGATTGGCTCGTGACTTATATTATACCTACGCAGTGAAATTATTAACAGTTTATACCACCTTTAGGTACGTTTACCCTATAGCTATTTATGTTGATCGTTATTCCAATTAGTGCTTCGATGCCGATATTGTACTCCGGATCATCCCGGCTAATCTTTTAGGGATCAAAGCGTGATTTTATTACTACAAATTGATAAAACATTGTTATTATTCCAGCAGCGGGAAATATTCGCAGAAATTATTTTTGTTTTTATCTTTGTTGCCTACATTTATGGACAATGTAAAAATGTTGAAACTATTTCCCAAATTTTTCTACATAAAAGTTTTGTACGTTAAAGTTCACACCGAGACGTGACGTGACGATGCTTGAAAAAGCCAGTGGTTTCGCACTGCAGAGCGCGGCGGCGCGGCGCCGCGACACGCAGCACGACGTCGCCAGGCGCATCGTGAAGTCGCTGGCAGCCCCACGCCTCGCTGCTTCGTGATGCGTCGCGCTACACCGCGAAGCATCTCGAGGCGCAGCGCGGCGCAGCGAGACACCGCGAGGCATTTTCGAATTATCTCAATTCAATGTGTATCTTTTTGAGTAGTAAATAAAGTTATATTTTGTATCACTATCTTGAAAAGTGCGTGCAGCGTCGCTTCGCGTCACGTCTCGATGTGAACCGACCATAAGCGGATAGTTTTGGTGAAAGTGTTAAGCCCAATTTTCAAAACGAATGCGGCCAGTACCTATTCATTAATTCAGTTTAAAAGGAATTATCTCACATATAGACAAATATTATTTTGTGGTTTTATTTAAACTATTAATTTTAAAGACGAGAACCGATTGCAATGAATGAAAAAATAAAGGCGTGAAAATGTTCTTAAATACAAAGTATTGGCTCAAACAACATATAAATTAGTAGTGCCTAGTTATAGGGTAAACATTTTAAGTTGGCAGGAAGTGGGTTCTCGGCACTAAGTCTAACGATCCCACAAAAGTAGTAACTACAGAAGGCCTACTACAAACAGAGCCATATTTTTTTTATCAATAGAAGTATGACGAAACAAAATAGCATCCGAGTTCGGGATAGGACAGACTGTTTGTTTGTTTGAGAAGAGAGTGTAATAATAGGGATGTATTTAATAGCACTTTAAAAATTTGATGAAAACAGCTATAAAATTGTGTATCAGCACTTGAAAATAATAATACATCTATAATTTAACATTATCACTTTAATAAACATGAACCAAATATACAACAATATAACTTTTTACATAAAAAGTCGGTCGGTGGCAAAAAACGAAAATATAGAACCAAAGGCACCGATTTCCGTAATTAAAGTTATTTTGCACTTTTTAGTGTTCTTTTTTAAGTCGGTTAAATTTTTTATAAAAAGTTTTTTTTTTCACTTTCTAGTCGTGGTACCTACCCCACATAAATTCGAATACCACTATGTGCTATGGAAATAACAGTGACAGGAACTTATCACATCATCCATATAGACTAAGTGGGAAAAATACGTATTATTGAAGCTAACTCAAAAACTACCCAAGCAAAGTCAATAAAATCAAACAAAAAAAGAAACATTAAAAAAAAAAAAAACGAATTGAGAACTCCTCATTTTTGAAGTCAGTTAACAAATATACACTATAAAGTAATAATTTCCAAAATAACATAATTAAAATACCTGCATAAGTAATGGTTTGCAATACAACTGTGTCGAAAACCACCTCCGAAAAAGAAAAGTTTTAAGATTTAAGAATTTTTTTTTTTTTAATATATTCTAGACGTTTTTGGAGGGAGTCACAGTTCTAACCTAACCTAACCTTTTTGCGAGTTAAATGTATAGTTAGTTCATTAAATTAATTTTAAAGCTAAACATTTTAAAGTGTGAAAAAATATTTTTAAAGTGCGTTTATATATTCCCCGTAAAAATACGATAGGGAAACTTGCCTCTATATATTCATCGAATGACACATCGCACGCATGCAACGTCTGTCTACGCGCAACTAATCCTCGGGAAACTAAAGGCTCACTTGTGACGAATTTCACGAATCAACTCGAAGGAAATTCAAAACAATCGTGACGCATGTTTGTGTGACGGGAAAATGTAGGAAGTCAAGACTACTAGGAGTCATAATGACTCAAAAACTGAAATCCGACACACTGATAAGATACAGACATAATGAAACTAAACCTTGTAATGTAACAACTATGCGATATCTTATCACATCCTTATGAATACCTACATAATTTTAAGTGACATTTTAAGGAACATAATACTTCAATATTATTTCACTGTACTTAATTCCAGGACTATAGCTACTGGTTTTCATACACCGTTCCTCAGAGCCAGTGAGTACGTAGGTACGAATGTCGGTTTACACTTTCTTCAGATTAGGGCTTCTGCGGTTTCTTATGCAACGGAGTAGTGGAGTGGCCGTCACTCGCCACGCTCATTTCCGGTTACCAATCGATAATCAGATCCATTGATGTGCACTCCGCTTAGATTGGATTTGCGACCTGTGGATATACGCCTTGGTTCGACACGCACGCTGCTCCAACCATATGATTATCCTAGTCAACCTTATAATTTTTATGACGATGTTATGATGAAATGAAATACCTATGTTGTTGAGTAATCTTGCCAGATATAAAATACACATTCAAATTTAAATAAATATACATATAAATGTAATAAATATACAATAACATAAATATAACACATTCACATTACACACACACACACACATTGATTTATATAATCGGCGTGTGGTAGGACTACCAACTTGTATGTAAGGGGTTGTGATTCCATTCAACCAAACCACCGCACCAAACAATTGGCCGATCGATGTATGGCGGTGCGAGCGGGAGGCCGACCGGCTCCTCAGCAGCGCCTGCCAGCAGGGCGCGTGGCCCGCACAGAACATGGCACTCGCGCTGCACCACCGAGGCAGTCGAAACATCGCTCGCCACGCGTCGTTGTACTGCACTCGCATGTCGCTCAGTGCCGCGACATATATAAATTTAACCATTCAAAAGGTTTACAAATTCCCAAATACTTTTGTAAGTCACCGAATACCTATGTAGTTCCAATCTAGGCTGTAACAATTTTTCAGAAAAATGGGTCGCCAGATCAAAGAGACCATTCCTTTCTCTATGTTTTTAGTTTTTCCTTTTTGATCGACATTTTCAATTTTTGATTCTCCTGCGAATAAGTCCAAACCGATTTCAAACCACTCTCGTGGGACAAAGGTAGCAGTCTTATAGAGTTCGTCATGTTTTCCGTTTATTACGTTTCATATCTAGAGTACAATGTTCTGAACTTGTTCGTACTATCTACTCATTTTATCACATGTCATGTTTGATAATGATAACATTCATTATGTATTTTTATCGCCAAATTGTAATAAAGCTCACTGATGAAGGTTGGTCTATTCATATTTTTTCAATGAACGTTTATCGCTTGTAATAATCTTCTCTGTTGTTGCTTCTGACGTATAGTGTTTTACGCAAATACTCAGAATTCATATAATTTAATGCGAATTTTATGGCGTGTGTTAATTTACGCGCTCGTAACAGCTACATCAGTTGGTGTGTAATGACTGGGGAAGACAATCAGAAAGCTATCTAATAGGTTGTTTACTTAAATGTTTACCCACATCCGACATAGACCCTTATTGACATGGAATTAGAAACTTTGTGTAATTATGACGGGTTCATTAAATTAAAAGCTTTTACGAAAATTATACCAAATGCTCATGATCAACTGATCACCTACCAATTGATCATGAAAACAACGGCTACAAAAGATCTGGGAGTCACATTCAACCGTAAGCTCCTTCTACGACCATATTGCCACGGTAGCCAAAGAATCCTATCAAAAGTTGGGTTTTATCCTACGTAATTGCCGTGATTTTCGCACCACAAATGCCAACAATATAATATTGAATGCACACGTACGTAGTAAATTAGAATCCGACTCCTGCGTGTGGAATCCACATGAACGTACCTACACGCTTTTATTGGAAAAGCAACAAAATGCGTTCCTGAGGTTTCTTTATAAGCGTTAATACTGTTATAAAGAATCCTTACCTCTATCCGATTTTTCGATAGGGACGCCTCAGATATAACGCACTAGAGGGAAGGCAAGCACTATTGACGTGCTTGAACTGCATGCTGTGCTGGCTCACTTGTTTGTCCCAGACAACTCTGCCGCGGCAGAAAGCACAGGCTGTTTGCTGTGCCTCCATTTCGCACCATTGTGCGTGCTAAGTCCCCAGTACCTCACATTCTGGCCGCGTTTAATGACTTTTGGATTCTCGTCCATTCATCCACAAACAGATCGTTTGATCTGTTTGCGGATGAATGGAAGAAACGCACACTATGTAGGCAGGCATATTATAAGTTGGGGGATTACATAATTGATAAAAATGCTTGGCTCATTGCTGGTCCTGCTGCACAACCACACCTAATTGAATAACATTAAAAAAAAAACCTGTTGGAGCTGTTGAAGATTGTAAGACGATCTTTGTATTGTATAAACTCATTCTCCTTTGTATTATATAATTGCATAGCACAGGTGTGAGTACTATATACTAAAGAGCTACCATTTACCGGGTAATATGTCTTTCATTGACTTGAATGTGCCCTGGCGGCTGTGAGTATGTCTTGCTCACTCAGATGTCTCGCTGATGGTGGCGCGTGTGTTGGATCATTTAGCTCCCTTCAAAATGGTTGAGCTGAATGGTGCTAATCCATGCGTCATGTTCGTGAACGGGCGCCGTCAGTAGGGACTGGTCATCTCTTAGCTGCCATGGCTTATTTTAATTTTTGAATTGTTCTTTGTTTTTTATATTTTAACGTGCATGTCTTTCTACATTGTTCTCACATGTATAATTTCAAAATTAATGATGTAACCAATATTTTGTAACAATTTTTTTGATTTAAAAGAGTGTCCGTGGAGTTTCTTGCCCGTTCTTCTCCATAGGTACCTACTACGCTTTGGAATGGGCAAGCTTCATATTTCTGACTGACCGACTTCTTGACAATTCAAAAGTGCCTGTAAATGGTTTAATAAATGCTTTGAGTTTGAGTTTGAAAATTTTACTGCCATGTTATGAGTAATGCGTGGGGGATTCATGAGTATTTAGGCTAAAACATAAAAAAAAAAAATAACAATTTTAAAATTTTATGTTTTAACCTGAACTTAATATAAGTCGCAGTAATATGGTTGAAGTCATCATATATACCGAAATATAGTTATTTCAAAGCGGTTCATAACTGTTTTACTAGGAATATATCTATGATACGAGCACGATCTAGTAATATAACTATTAGGGCACTCCGACCAAATAGGTTAGGTTCGGTTAGAACTGTGACCAACCATGCTAAGCGAGCGGTGCCGCGGCAGCGCGGCCGGCGAAGGCTACGTCGAAAATGGTCGCAGTACCAAAATTAGGGCACTCCGACAGTTTTTAACCGTTTTTATATAACTATATTACGGCGTATAGCTATATCCCTAGGGAAATAACTATATCACGGCTTCAACCATCTTACTGCGACATAAAAAAAAAAAAATGTTTGAATTATTAGGTTTTCTTTAATTACATACTGAAATTAGTTTTTAACCGTGTGAATCAAAGTTAATAAAATTATTATAGGTAGGTAATCGGATCTTTTACTGTTTTGACATAAGTTGCTTTCGACAGTTGATAGAATTAAAACATATTCAGTTGCTAACGATAACAACTGTAGGTATCCGCGAGCGTTTGAAACGGATAAAGCTACGTACAAATTAGTTGATTAATTGGATCTTGGACTCAGTCGCTGCTGGGGCTCGATAAGGCGCAGCCAGACTGGGCAGGGAGGCAAACAAAAGACGTCGGACACTGCGCGGTATAACCACAATAGGTTCGTACTTATACCTACATAAATAAAATAATATTTCCTATGCTAATTCCCTACTAGGAAGTCGATTAATTGTCACGCAAATATTCAAAGAAGATATTTTTCGGAATCTATAATATTAACGTCCCCATAACTTCATTTACAGTTAGGTGCCATCTATGTGGTTGACTACAATATTGACACGGACCCTCGTGCCGCAGCCATCAACTTGATAAATTGCCGGCACCAGACACTTGTCACGTGCCACGTTTATATAAACTTGAGGAAAAGGAATACAATATTATTATAGTATCGCTAAACAAATGTCCTATTTTGTGAAATAAGTACTAGTCAGGTTACAAAGTATGTGCGCTGAATAAAATCAAACGACTTTTTTCCTCTATATATATTATATTATGTTTATTTGTAACTAATTCCCTTAAGAAGATTTAGGTAAACACTTAGATTTGACTTTCTTGGGCCAGAGGGTCCGTGGAATTGGCAGTGTGACTTGTTCAATAAAAATATGTATTTTTTCTAACTTATAAAGAAAGCTTAAGATGGCTTCGTTGAACAAAGCAAAATCATGCTTCGTAAAAAAAGCATAAGTACCTAAATTCGATTTTTTACAATACCGTGTTTTCAAGACGAGGAGTTTCTCACGCAACTAAGAGAGAGCAGTGCAATAATGTTGTTGAGGTGGTGGTGCATGCATGCCTCGACAAGACACCGACTGTACCACTGTGGTCCAAGGAGATAGAACGGTTGCGCATCGAGTGTGTGGATACCAGACATCCGTACACGTGGTACCGGAGGAGATGTCGACGGGATCTCGATGAGGAAGCCGCGCTGTATGAGATATACCGCCCGGCGAAGGCGGCTCTGTGGCTGGCCGTTGGCGAGTCGAAGACAAGAGCCAGGGAAGAACTGCTGGAGACCCTAGATGGGGGTCCATGGGGACACCCTTTCCTTACAGTCCGAGGGAAACTTCGGTCCTGGGCCCCCCCACTAACGCAGAGCCTGAAGAAGAGGTGAGCGAAGGCGTCCCAGAGGTGACACATTAACCTGATATGAGGGCGGCCGTGATGCGGCTCCGGGCTAAGAATACGGCTCCGTGGCCCGATGGAGTTCCTGGCCGTGTTCTAGTCCTCGCTTTTAAGGACCTGGAGCCCCCACTGAGAGGACTCTTCTCAGCGTGCCTTGAGTGGGGCCAGTTTTCCACTCAGTGGAAAGCAGGTCGACTGGTCCTGCTCAGGAAGGCCCCGGCGCCCTGCGGACTCACCATGCGCTTATCGGCCCATAGTGTTGCTAGACGAGGTGAGCAAGCTGTTTGAACGAATAATCGCAAACCACCTCGTCAGCCACTTGTGCAAAGAGGGGCCGAACCTGGACGATAACCAGTTTGGGTTTCGTCACGGGCGCTCTATCATTGACGCCATAATGAGGGTTAGAGTCTTGGTGGAGGAAGCAGTATCCCAAGACGGGGTGTTACTGGCGGTGTCCTTGCACATCTTTAATGCATTTAACACTCTGCCTTGGAGCTGCATTAAGGAGGCGCTACGTTACCACCGGGTGCCTCCCTACCTCTGCCACATTGTGGAGGCTTATCTAGCGGGGAGACGTGTCACCTACATGGGACGCGATAGCAGAGGCCGGCGTGAGATGTCGTGCGGTGTTCCACAGGGTTCGGTCGTTGGATCGCTCCTGTGGAACATCGGGTACGACTGGGTGCTGAGGGGCGAGCTCCAGACGGTCGTGGACTTGACGTATTATGCGGATGACACGCTGGTCACGGCCCGGGGGAGTTCGTACAGGGAGGCAGCGTTGCTGGTGACGGCTGCGGCATCACAGGTCCTGACCCGCATACGGCGTCTAGGCTTGGAGGTGGCCCTCAGCAAGTCGGAGGCCATGGTCTTTCATGGCCTTCGGCGGGCACCACTGCTGGGATCACATATCGTGGTGGGGGGGTCTCGAATCACTGTCGAGTCCACCATGAAGTTCTTAGGATTGGTGCTCGACAGCCGGTGGGATTTCGGCCCCCACTTTCAGCGGCTGGCGCCCAAGTGTTGGGCGCGGCTGAGGCACTGTCAACGCTGCTTCCTAAGGGAAGTAGGCGGTTCTACGTGGGGATCGTGCGATCGATGGCTCCGTATGGGGCCCCGATCTGGGCTGCTGACCTGACGAGCGGCAGCATCACTGTCCTGCGAAAGCAGTAGCGAGCGATGGCCGTCAGAGTCATCAGGGGCTATCGCACGATCTCCTACGAGGTGGCTTGTGTACTCCGCCTTGGGACCTCGAGGCGAAGGTACTCGCGTCACTGTATCGGTGGCGCAAGGCGAGTGGCTGACGCAGCGACATTTGGAGCTACGTCGGTCACAGCTTCGCGCAGCCCTGGTGGTGGAATGGCGGAACAGGCTTTCATGCCCTACCACCGGCCCCGTCACCATCGGGGCGGTCCGGCCGGTGCTCGAGCGCTGGCTCGGGAGGAGGCACGGCTCCCTGTCGTTTCGGGTGACGCAGGTGCTCTCAGGGCATGGTTGCTTCGGGAAGTACCTTTTCGCATAAACAGGGAGCCGGACGCTCGGTGTCACCACTGCGTCGACTGTCGGGAGGACACGGCTCGGCACACGTGGTAGGGTGTGCTGCTTGGGAGGAGCCGCGCCGTGCCCTCATCTCAGGTGTCGGCAGTGACAGTGTTTAGGGAGGAGTGAGGTGTTAAAGTCCCCCTTACATCATAGAGAGGCGCGCGTGGAACACTACGCGCCACCATCTCGGGTCCTAAGGAGTAGGGGGTGACGGATTTCCCCAGATCCGTTGCCCCTGGACCCACTTAGGGGGGCTCGAAGAGGGCGTTATCCGCCCTCCACCGACGCCCAGTGCGTCTGCTGCAGATCGGGTTAGCGGAAGCAATCTCCCGCTCCCTTTCCGCAGCCTCCTTCTGTGAAATGACTGTTTCGCAGAAGGATACCACCGCATTCCAGGACTCCTCGCTGCCGACCATCGAGTCGACAACGGCCGGCAGCGACAGGTCAGTGGTTTTAACTGTGGCGGAGATAGGTGTATTTTGCCTAACCTAGCCTAACATTGTCGGAACTGAATAACCCTGGGACAGATATTGATGCGCCTTTTTTTTTTTTTTTTTTTCTTCGGGGGGAAATCCTCATGGATGTCCTCCGCCCTGGGGAGGGCGGAGGGGTCTGTCAGACTCATACTGACTAAAAGCACCCCGGTGTTCCGTCTCACACTTGCACCGGGGATCACGGGATCTAATGCGACTTCCGCGATCCCCGGCTAATGCCGGCCCGCCTCCGCGGGCCACCTCGAGTTAGGGGGGAGTGAGGTGTTAAACTCCCCCCTTACGTCATAGAGAGGCGCGCGTGGAACACTACGCGGCACCATCTCGGGTCCTAAGGAGTGGGGGGCGATGGATTTCCCCAGATCCGTCGCCCCTGGACCCATTTAGGGGGGCTGGAAGAGGGCATTATCTGTCCTCCGCCGACGCCCGGTGCGTCTGCTGCGGATTGGGTTAGCGGAAGCAATCTCCCGCTCCCTTTCCGCAGTCTCCTTCTGCGAAATAACTGTTTCGCAGAAGGATACCACCGCGTCCCAGGACTCCTCGCTGCCGACCATTGAGTTGACAACGGCCGGCAGCGACAGGTCACTGCCGACACCTGAGATGAGGGCACGGCGCGGCTCCTCCCAAGCGGCACACTCTGCCAGCGTGTGCCGAGCCGTGTCCTCCCGACAGTCGACGCAGTGGTGACACCGAGCGTCCGGCTCCCTGTTTATGCGACACAGGTACTTCCCGAAGCAACCATGCCCCGAGAGCACCTGCGTCACCCGAAACGACAGGGAGCCGTGCCTCCTCCCGAGCCAGCGCTCGAGCACCGGCCGGACCGCTCCGATGGTGACGGGGCCGGCGGTAGGGCGTGAAAGCCTGTCCCGCCATTCCGCCACCAGGGCTGCGCGAAGCTGTGACCGACGCAACTCCAAATGTCGCTGCGTCAGCCTGTCGCCTCGCGCCATCGATACAGTGACGCGAGTACCTTCGCCTCGAGGTCCCAGGGCGGGGATCCGGCCAGTACACAAGCCGCCTCGTAGGAGATCGTGCGATACCCCCTGATGACTCTGACGGCCATCGCTCGCTGCGGCTTCCGCAGGATAGCGATGCTGCCGGCCGTCAGGTCAGCCGCCCAGATCGGGGCCCCATACAGGGCCATTGATCGCACGATCCCCACGTAGAGCCGCCTACAGGCGGCGCTCGGGCCCCCCAGATTGGGAAGCAGCGTTGACAGCGCCCCAGCCGCGCTCAACAATTTGGGCGCCAGCCGCTGAAAGTGGAGGCTGAAATCCCACCGGCTGTCGAGCACCAATCCTAAGTACTTCATGGTGGACTCGACAGCGATTCGAGACCCCCCGACCACGATATGTGATCCCAGTGGCGGCGCCCGCCGGGGGCCATGAAAGACCATGGCCTCCGACTTGTTGAGGGCCACCTCCAAGCCTAGGGGCCGTATGCGGGTCACGACCTGTGACACCGCAGCCGTCGCCAACAACGCTGCCTCCCTGTACAAGCTCCCCCGGGCCGTGACCAGCGTGTCATCCGCATAACACGTCAAGTCCACGCCCGGCTGGAGCTCACCCCTCAGGACCCAGTCGTACCCGATGTTCCACAGGAGCGGTCCCACGACCGAACCCTGTGGAACACCGCACGACATATGGCGCTGGTTTCCGCCATCACGTCCCGTGTAGGTGACACACCTTTCCGCTAAATAAGCCCCAACGATACGGCGGAGGTAGGGAGGCACCCGATGATACCTCAGTGCCTCCCGAATGCAGCTCCAGGGCAGGGTGTTGAAGGCGTTGGATATGTCCAAGGACACCGCCAACATCACCCCACCCCGGGACACCGCTTCCTCCGCCAGGACTCTTACCCGCGATATCGCGTGGATGGTGGAGCGCCCGTGCCGAAAGCCGAACTGGCTCTCGGCCAGGTCAGGCCCCTCCCTGCACAAGTGGCCGACGAGGCGGGCAGCGATTATCCGCTCAAACATTTTACCCACCTCGTCAAGCAGCACTATCGGCCTGTACGCGGACGGCGAATCCGCGGGGCGCCCCACCTTCTTGAGCAGGACCAGACGGCCAGATTTCCACAAAGTGGGAAACTGGCCCCGCTCAAGATATTGATGCGCCTTGGCCTGACTAAAAGGAGAAATAATGTGTGGAGGAGCTCCTCCACAGTTAAAACCACTGTAGTTTTGAAGACTTGAAAGGACTTTGTTATTATCCTTTATTATTATTTCCTTTATTTTTTTATTTACATTTAAATTATATTTTTAAATATTAGAATAAAAAAAATATAAAAAAAGAAAAATATTATTATTTTTATTTTTTCACTATTCTCGGGACCCTTTCCCGGACCTTTGGAAGGCGTACGAGGGGCCGAAGATTATTATTATTCAATTCGTTGATTTTCCTATACAAACTCTCACATCTCATTGTAATCCTTCTTAAGAGTAATTTTACGACTTCAATTACTGGTTCTGGAACGTTGCAACACGATTACACCCCTTAGGCATTGGAAAATCTTCAAGTGACAAGACGGTGTGACGGTGTGAACGACCAATACCTTTCAAAATTGTGTGTATACCTTAAGACTATTTTATATTTGTAGAAAATAGTTTTGATCTAATAATATCTCAAAAAAAACAAACAAGTGTTGTTACCTTCCTACATAATTCTAATAATATACGAACGTTTTGATATATTCAGCAAAATATGAAAGTAATTTTCCTTATTTTATCGGGGAAGGACGTGGCAGTCAAAACTTTGCTAATCACCGTTCGAACGACCACTCGCTTAAGAATAAATTATCACAAGAAAGTTTTACGCAAAGTAATTAAGTTACCACAGTCAAGTTGGCACTTGCTAAATATATTCGTGCTGAAATCGGGGTAACTCTACAAGCTAACAACTACAGGAGTGGTTCAAGTGCTGGGCGAAGTTATGCGGAATGCATGCGGGACTAGCAGATGTACAGTAAGTTATTCAACTATGTGCACATATGACAGCAATTAACTCTGAGAAAGGAAGCAAAATATTAAATTAATTTCCATATTTTCTATTTTAAATAATGACATGGAAGAATATTTAAATAGTGGTTCGAGTTGCTTTGAGAAAAAACTATTTTACAAAAAAAAAACAACCGACTTCCAAAAAAAACACTTAAAAGAGAAAAATAACTTGAATTTCGGAAGTCGGTGGCAAAAACGAAAATACAGATCCATATAGTTATATTTTAAGATGGTTCGCAGTTCGCATAGTTGAAGCCGTGATATAGTTATATCCCTAGGGAAATAGTTATGAATTGCTTTCATATATATTACGGTAGGTATATTTTACTATATATGTATCTAATAAAATACTATTGTTTTTGCCACCGACTTCCGAAATTCAAGTTATTTTTCTCTTTTAAGTGTTTTTTTTGGAAGTCGGTTGTTTTTTTTTTGTAAAATAGTTTTTATTTTTCACTTTTTAGTTGTGTTTATACCTACCCCGCACAAATTCGTATACCAGTCGAATAATGGAAACATAACAAAAGATTTTTCAAAAATTAACGAATCATTCCAAGCGCCCCGCTGGTGGGGCAAAGAGGAATGCCTAAAAATTTTCAGTGGAATATGCCCCACTAGTTCGACTTGGTGGGGCAGATTCCACTAGTCTAAAATCTTTATGGATTCTGCCCCACTAGGGTTGGCACCTTAGAAATAACTATAAGTCCATGTTTCCTCACGATGTTTTCCTTCCCTGATGTCAATAATGTCCAAGATAAACTCAGAAAGTTCATATGAATTGAAAAAGTCACATTAGAACCCACAACCTCATGCATGAGAGGCGAGGCCTTAACCTCTGGGCCATCATAACATATTAAATTACCAAAAAATATATATTTTACTTAACTATACATTTCTTTCTTTTCCAAACAAATATAAAATACGAGCTTATCCCCTAACCTTCTAACCTTTCACTGTAAGTTCCTATATGTACTGTTCACCGATGAGGAGTTCCATGCGGTATCTTCGAAGACTATAATTAGTTCACCACGGATGGATAGATAGAACCAGCAATTATTTTTGATCTTTAGTACAATATCCAAATCACATTACGTGTACTGTTTGTTTTTGAGGAGTTCCTTCGTTTATCTCCCAAAGTATACATCAAATCTTCACAAAATTAATATGGGACCACCTCAGGAGTATACCCTTACGAATAAAAAAAGAATTTTCAAAGTCGGTTGACAATTGGCGGAGAAATCGGTGAACATACATAAAAAAAAAAAAAAAAAATACATACAGTCGAACATATAACCTCCTTTTTTTGAAGTCGGTTAAAAAGGGTGTACGTCCAAACTGTATTCATCATTCTCTGAAGACTTACTCAATAATTAAACCTTCAATTTTAATAACTTGCTTATACTAAAATGCTGCCTTTCATCATTAGGATACCGTTTAACTATAAAATCTGCACGTCTACAAGACGATATCAGTTACCGAGTTATTTCGTGCAAAAGCGATCATGGTTCCGACAATTACATCAATTACAAATACATCAGGTCATCTATACCACAAACATGTATTTTTTATCGAAAAAGAGGAAATTTACCAAGTAGAGGAAGTAGTCCGAAATTAGTTTGCATAAAACTACAGACCCGAACTTTTAAATTGAGCCAGCGTGCGTTTCCATATAAGGTAAAAAAGTGAAAAAATTAGTCAAAGAAAATGATTGCATGCAGAAGCCGAAATAATGCCCATCATTTTTCCAAATTTGAATTCACGACCATTTAAGAAGCTAAAAACCTATAAACATAAAAATGCAGGGTGACTCGATTTAGGAGCCCGGGAGTGTCTTCTTTAGACACTTACCTATTTTTCTTTTTTTCTAACTGCTCTAAAATGGAATAAAACGCAAAGGCATGACATTTAGACACATTTGAGATTTGTTTTGCAGGGGGTAGTATCTCACTCCTATGATACTTCGGGTATTGCAGATGATCATAGGCTACGGTTACCACTGAGCATGCGCTGGGCTGCCTACAAGTTTGTCACAAAAAAAACATTAAAAAAACTACAGGAATGACGGACATAACGAACTATACTAGTCCTATGTTTCACCTTAATCATGATAACCAGAAAGCTTATGACGCATTTTCTGAAATCAGGTCCTATTACTTTTTATATTAAAATGTGCAAGCTGTAAGTGTGCTCGTAACAAATATATAAAATCTTGTATATTTTTGTTTTCCTGGGAAATACTTCGTCATGACACCCTGAACGTGATCAGTATTGTGAATTTTCTTCAAAATGCGCTGAAATTTGAAAATTTTCTATGAAAGAAAGTAATGACGCTACAAATGCTACGACCGCTACAGTTGCTACGACCGCTACGGTTGCTACGCCTGCTACGATCGTTACGCCAACGTTTAATAGGGCGATTTAAAGTTTAGGTACAACTCTGCCTAACCCTTCGGGGAATACAGGCGTGAAGTTATGTTATGTTATGTTTTAAATTTGATTATTGAATTTGTATAAAACAATGAATGAGAGTTCGCATACTGACATAAAAAAATAACATCAGCCAACTATTAATTGACCGATAATTTGGTCTGTAGTCTGCTGGGGCTCTTATAACGACTTGATATTTATACGCATTTATCGATAAAGATTCCGTTAGTAGTAAGTAGTGTTTAAATTTTTACCCTCATTAGTTTGGCTAAAAGGCATTTAATACACATTGTTAGTTATATTATCCAACAAATACAATAACAATTACAATGTAATCGTGAAAGTAACAACAAATACAATATAATCGTGAAAGTATTTACTTATCTAACATTTTTCTTTTTTGGAAAGGTTTGCATCTGGTAAAGTGCATATAATGCTGTTTGATTTTACATGTATCTACATACATATATAGGTTATTAAACATACTTTAAATCAAAGTTTAAAATAAGCACTGTTATGTACAAAAATACAGTTAAGTAGTAAAGCAACACTATTCATATTTCCTGCGCTTTGCATTTTCAGTTCTAAGAAGATACTGATAAAGAAAACAGTAGTAGCGATATGCTACAACAATAAAGCATTGAAGTGAATATCCATAAATCAATAATGTGATAGAGTTGTAAACAGAAGTTAGTGATTAGAGAGGTTTGAGATCACCTGTCGCGTACACGATCAACAGGAAGGCACCCGGGCGAGGCTCGCAGGAGCGGAGAGGACGCCAGTCGCCGCCCAGCCGCCCCTCGCGACGCTCGTCACCCCGCGAGGCAGCCGCCCTGCACCACCAACCGTGTACTCGACTCACTTACGCCTCATCACGTACCAAATTCAGTTATTCCGTTTTTGAACATTACAAAAAACAACAAACATTTCTACCGAAATAGAACCTTTTAAACGTTCGTCGCAAATTAAGTTCGAATATCGGAAAAAGAATTGAGATCGTTCGAAGTTTACAGAGTGCCCACGGATAGCGAAGGATTCTCCGCGCCCTCATCATATATTTCGCTTGAGGCCAGGTAAGTTTAAAGTAACATTAAGTGCCAACTTATATTTCGCAAGTAGTTTGGTTCAGAAAACAATATTGTTAACTTGGCTTTATATCGTATATATAAACTAGTTAAAACACCTATTTGTTTACATAATGTCTTATTTACTAGCAAATATATGTATATAAGTGTTTATCAGGTTAATTAAAGTAATTAACCCGATAAACACTAGTTTAAATATTTCATGCATATATAGCATTAAAATCATTTAATTATTTTTCTGTTGAAATATATGACAATCACTAAAATACTTTATTTTATGTTGGCAACACAAAATCGCATTACACATACAAATAAATGCAACGCGAAGCACATACTACGTAACAACACACTCTATAAACATCACACGTACACAAAGAAAACAGACTACATTCTGTTCATTTACAAATAAAACATTCTCTTGGTGAAGTCATTTTCTTGTTTGTACTTCACAAGTTTTCCGATGAAATTGTATAAAATACTTGTTTATATTGTATTACTTTCATGACAAACAGTGGACGTGATCTGTTTCTCCGATTTTCTTTTGCACCGCCCTCAGTTATGTAGGTGGGGTTCGGATGCCAAAATGTGAAGGCCGCGGCTGCGAGCCACTTAATTGCAGCTTTGCATTCGTTCCGCTCAGGGATGTGATTGGACAGTTTAATTTGTAGTTAGCAGTCACCTCACGTTAACACCTAGTGCCAACAGTCAAGCCTAATGAATGTAACTCTTCATTTACACAAAGATGAATGGTAAAGTGGTTTTAAAAGGTAAATTACATGCCAGAGAGAGTGTTTGTTTTAATGAACCTTTATGACTGTGAAGATTTGCTGCGTCGCTGCAAACATACTGAACAATGAATTGAAGGTTTCAGTGAAGCTCGTTTTAAAGTTGTTGCAAAAAATCGTGGATGAAACCAACGCTCTTTTAAAATATTCGTCCGCCGTTTCCATCGTTGACTATTCTCATTTATGAAACACGTTGGAGCGGCGGGCGACTGTCGGGAAATTCGTAATTTCAGTGCCGGACTCTCAATCTGAATACACGCAAAAAATTGTAATTTGATACTTATTTATTTATTTATTCACAAAATCCACAGCTCTTGAACAAATTCACTTAGGATAAATAAACTAACCTTACAGCCAATTACGGATTTACAATCTAATAACTATACATGCATCAGAAACAAACAGGATGCCATGCTAGCACCTTCTCAGCATATCCAAGGGTGCAGTGTGGGTGGGTGTGTAAGAGTGTGTGTGTGAGGAGTTGTAATAGTGTATGGTCACGGATTACTCAATTCAGTTCTATTTAGAATTATTAATCAATTCGTCGCATACAGAAGTCACTAAAAGTACAAAAGTACTATAAATATATATAATATATATTTTATACAATGGACGAGTAAGCTTTGATTCAGAATATAATAATTTACATATTTCCGCAAACTAATTAACTGTAATAATTTTGGTGAAATATCTCTAATCTTTTGATCTGGAAATTAGTTTACAGTATGGCTGAGTTTAGTGTAAACATGTTGAGGTTTAACCTAATGACTTAACTTGAGGGTAGAAGTAAGTAACATTACTTAGGTACTTGAAATGTGTTATAAGGATAGATACCTACAGTTTCAAAGAAACAGAAACGGTGTATTAGATCTATGTCAAACCTCAAAAGCACAGATAGTTGTGAACCGGTGTTTCGGTCTCTGAGGATACTGACTTTTCCATGTTTGTACATATTAGAGGTAGCAATTTTTGTAAAATCCAATCTATGTCTATTTCCGTCACTGGCCAATATAAGAACACGCAATGGCCCCTTGAGATCCCAATACAAGATCCTACTACATTCGGGTAACTATAAAACAGCTCTGTTAAGGAAAAGTATTATGACAATGGGACCTGTCATTTATAATAAAATACCTCATGGTTTTAAGGATTTTTCTTTGAACATTTTTAAATCTAAGGTCACTGCACTACTTTTAGGCAAATGCTATTACTCAGTAAAAGACTTTTTAAATGATACGACTATATCCTGTTTATGATTAATTGCATAGACCATGTAAGACTTATTGTACCTCATTATGATACTATTATTAATTGACATTACTTTAATTTTCTGTTTTTTGTTTTGTTGACATTGTTTAGTTTATATACATATTTTAATTTAGGTAATGATTTGCAATAATTAGCTATAATTTCTGTTTTATTTGTAGACATTGATTGGTTTGCATTAATATTTTTAGTCTATGTAATAATTAATTTGCACACCGTAAGGTAGACTGTAGCCGATCTCATTAATTTATGTTTATCATCTTATACCTGTACCTACACTCTTAGCAAATAAGGTTCTGATTCTGATTCTGATCAAAGTATAGTAATCATCATTATCTCCCGCCTGATGTGCTAATTGATTGAGGGCGCAGGCGCAGGGTGTCTTTTTCTTCTTTATTTCAGTTATCATTTTAGTAGGTATTCAAACCGTGTCTAGCCATAATTATCATGTTTCACGCTATAAAATATCCTCCGTTTGACCAAAAAATGTAGATAATCCTAACTAATATTATAAATGCGAAAGTGAAGAAGTTTATTTGTTACGCTTTCACACTAAAACGGCTGAACGGATTTGGATGAAATTTGGCACATGGCTACACCATGACCTGGGTTAGGACATAAGATATTTTTTATCCCAATATTCCTACGGGATCCAGATTTAAGCGGGTGAAACCGCGGGGCGCAGGTAGTCATTTATAATTATAAAAACGAACAGTGAAAATATTGTTTTTAACTATTTGCACCACATTTGCACAGAAACAAGCCTGTATCAGTCCCACTGTAGGGTAAGGGTAAGATCTCTTCTCATACAGAAAAAGCAGGAGAGCATTCATCAACATGCTTGCTCAAGGCGGATTGGCGATGTCAGACTTATATTAAATATAAGTTCAGGTTTCCTCACGATGTTTTCCTATACCGCTGTCAGTAATGTCTAAGATAAACTACTGAGCTAGAATTTGCACTGTTGACAACTACCCGGCACATACTATCTACCTGGTTTTTGTTTAATATAATTCCTTAAAAGACACACACATCAATCAGCATGCCGTGACACGCGTGACACGGGCTTAACAGATCTTACAAACTTGGACACCGAACTGTTCTGGCCGGAACTCAGTAAACGTTGTTTGATGTTTTTTAGAATTTCCTCGTTTCCGTAATTATTTATATTAATTGGCATTGCTTGGAACTGAGATTAAATAATACGTACCTAGCTGCTAGCTGGTGTCGGTATAACTGAATTGATGGAAAGGACAGTTTTGAGTATCGATAGTTATTCCGATATACGTGCATCAAAGAGATTTTTGAGTATTTTATAAATCAGAAGTCTATGGCGCAAGAAATTTAGTTTTCGTTTCAAACACAGGTTTAAGCAAATCAGAATATGTTTATTTGTTTTGTACGAGTATTAAACAAGGCGGGGCAAAAATGGCCTGCTAGATCGCTAGATCTGATTGCGCCACAGTCAGATCTAGCGATCTAGCAGGCCATTCGAAGCCAAAACGCAGATCGACCATTGATCACACTGCCCGGAAACTGGTGATTCAAAATGTCCATCGTTCCCTGAGCTAAGTGTATCACTCCATTGCATTGTAAACTAATGCGGGCCATAGACGTTCAAGTAATTTGATCAAACAGTTTTATCAAAATGGCATGAATGTCTGTGGGAAAATTTGATCTAATGAGTTGTCAAATGGCATGAAGAAATATGAATTTTCGTATTTCTATTTGACCAAACCAGTCTATGTGATCAAATTACTTGAACGTCTATGGCCCGCTAATTCTGTATGTTTACAACATAAGTGTCAAATCACAATGACATTAAAAGTTGCCTTTGCAAAAATGATGGCACATATCACGATATGACATAACATTTGCCCCGCCTTGTTTAATACTCGTACAAAACAAATAAACATAATTATTCTGATTTGCTTGAAACCTGTGTTTGAAACGAAAACTAAATTTCTTAGAAATGAACTTTACAGCGTAGCCGGAACAGAACAAAATACAGATGAATTGTGTTAGCCTTCAGTATCGATTTATATCGAGCCTTCAGAAGAAATAGTACAAAGAGAGACCGGACTAGTGCCATAGACTTCTGGTTTATAAAATACTCATTTTGTCACGGCTTGAGGCGCGTTCAGTCATTTCCTTTCGGGAATCGCGCACGCCGCACGCAGGTCGCAGGGCAGTCGAGTCAACACAGTGCGAGCCGCGAAAACGACGTTTTTTTTTAAACGGTTTAATTTTTCCTTCTTAAAATACTAGCCCTACATAACACTGAACACTGGCCAGAACACTGGATTTAATCAAGACTTACACACTGTATTTATTAACATTTTTACACTGGATTTATTCATATTTATTTACAGACTTCATTTCCGTACGTATTTTTCGGGTGACCACTGAAAATCAGCGCTGTGCTGTGGGTCCCTCATAGCACAGAATTATGCTGAGTGGAAGCCTTCTTGTCACAGTCATGATGAGCAGCTGCCGAATATTTCTGTTACGTTTATATTGTTGTTTTTTTAATTTTCTTTCTTTCTTTCTTACATTTCCATAATATCAAATAATCAATCAATATTATGCATTTTATATCCCATTTTTAAAGGAAGCTTCGAACTCCGGAACTCCGGAATTCTGGAACTGTATTGCTTATATTGCAACCCAGTTCCGGAATTGAAAAATGGTCCGATACTCAATCCCTAATTACCACAAGAAAAGACCGTGCTAGTCTTTTTTTTCGTTTGGCGAGCAACAATTATGCATAAACGCAGGAGGAATAATTTTTTCTACTTAAATGTCATCAATTTTACACCTTTAAATAAACTTTTTTCTTTTCCAATAAAATGGCAGCCAATTGACATGGCACACCACACCACTCACCACATTATACCATAAATGGCGTAGAAGATAGAACAGAACCTAATATGTCATTCCAGACATTCGTGGCGTGGTTACAACAATATATTGGAGGCATTTTCAAAAGGGTCTACAAAATACCACAGACTTTTAATGTACTTCGGCTGAAGTTTTCAATTCTTTTTAGAGATAATGAAGTCTTGTAACTCCATTATTGTCTCCGAGCTAAACTATAACAAATGTTCGGCGACTTTGTTGAAACCTTGACAAGAATTGCTCGAGATTTTCATTAAAGAGGTCGACATTCTTACGATACCGGACTTGATTTTTTGTCAGGTATATATTTGGAGGATATGCAACTTTTTTTCTTTTCAAGTCGATGGTACTGTTTAAATTAGTTGGAACCAGTAGGCGGCCACGTTAATAGCAGCTTCAGTGGTATTTATTAGATCTTATTTATTTTATTCAATTTAAAATAGGTAGGTACGCCAACAGCATCTACATTGTACATTAAATATTAAAAGTTAACAGGTATGTTATATGTTACCGTTGGAATACAGAATACGTTAATATGCGCATTAACTATATAATCTGTAAATTACTGGGAACGACCCGTTAAAGTGTGTACTTAAAGTAGCAGATATCCGCACTTTACCTAGTTAATCTGCATATTAACGCTAAACCGTTAAAGCGCGGAAGACAGTGAGCGAAACACTTTTGTCTCGTTTTGGAGTTTTGTTTGTGGAGTAACATACGAGTTACATTTTAATTACATACCACTCACTGTATTGTTTTTTTTTTATTATGTTGTTTATGCGTTTAACAAATTAAATACATAGTAGTTACAATGAATTCGAATGTTTTATTTAAGCAAAGAACCTGTTTTATTAACTTAACCGTATGCTTGTTCGTGTCAGATCATCTAAGTAGTTAATGTAAGAACTGAAACAATTTTTTCCACTTTAACGGACTCAACCAGATAATCTGCAGATTAACAAGATAATCTGCACTCTAACTGATTTACGCACATTAGCGGTAACATATATACCATTTACAGATCTTCAAAAGTACAGGTGTATGGACCCGATTTTTCCAAATTGTATTTTCAGAGGCCTACCTGGGTGCGCTACCAATTGAGTGCTTTCGATCTAAGTAGGTAATATTAGTTTCTACTATTCTACTTATAAAATCGATCGAAATGTGGTCTATATCTACGTTGCTATCCGCTAAGCTTCAACACTTATTTGATAACCTTTGGCACGGAGTCCTACCGGATATTTTCATCTCTCGTAATCAAATTTTCTGCTTCCTTATGGGATTTTGACGAATTCAAGCTTCGACGGTTTCTATTAGTTTTCTTGACGCGTGGGTGAGCTTTCTGTGAGTGAGTTAGAACTTCGCAAAAATATTACTACATCAAGAGAAATACGTAATTTAAATATATTTTGGACTCGCGTAGATAAAACGAGCTTGTGTTATGTTTTCTCCGCATATTCAATGAGGATTTTATCCGCGGTTTGCTCGCGTGCTTATGTTTTCTTGCAAAACGTACCCAGAGCACTGTATACATATACATGCATGAGATCTACGTTCCAAATAATGAGTCTGAGGTCTGAGAGACCTGTAGGTAAAACGGGTTTTTTTCTAAAAACCTACTTCAGGCACCAGATCTCACAATGTGAATTTTTATAGTTCAAAACTGTTATGTAACAGTTGGGCCAGACATTGTGAGAGAAAATAAATAAACTTATTATTATTATAATGCAGTATGAAAATGAACTCCAAAACATTGTTAAGACAACAATTTTTTTGTAAACCTTGATCACCATCACTTATTGAATATCATAGCTGTCAAAATGTAGTCACTTTTATGAGGAAACACAGTAATTAGATTATGCAAGAAACATAAAATATTTTCTCAAATATGCTTAGAAATTCGAGCATTATTTTGATAACCTTCTTCGAGATAAATCTAAAATGCTGTACGAGTACTGGTTAAATACATACATGTGAGCAGGCGGCCGGCAATGTTAGTATGAATATCCATATTAATTTATAATACGTCGTGTTTTGCAGCCGAATCTCTATCTCAAAATATGTGGATTTTGATTAGGTTTTCAACATCATTTAGAGAAAGTATTCCGGAAGGTTTCTATATAATTATATTAAACGTGATCGTAGTATTAAAACTTGACGTTTTGTCAAGTCGTGAAAAAGGCATTTTTTTGAGCGCTTACAAACCGTAACAGTTCGATAAAGGACTTTGTCCGTTTTCGGCTTCGTGTGGACACGATGCTCGAAAATAAACAAATTAAAAAATAATATAAATAAACAAATTAATCGAAAATCTAATTTAGTTTTTAGACGCTTATTTATTCATTACAACTGCCAGTCAACCATTTTAGATAATTTATCGTAAAGGGAAATATTATCGTGTTGAAATGCGTATCGATGTTTGAAAAAAACATCGCATCGTTTGTAATTTATAGTCATTTTCTGGGCGAGTACGGCCAAACTTATTTTATTTTTTAATAACCTTGAAAATGTTATTGCCATCTTTGCTCACAAAGCAAATAATCACACAATAATCTACATGCCGCCATCCTTATCCTACTGATCCTACTTTCACCTCATCTACTCACCTTTGAAATCTACTCTAAATAAGTAATTTCAACTTAATAAACGATCTACTTACTCCAAATACCTAATTACAACGTACTTTTCTTTAATTAAACTCAAAACACATAAACATTATCTTAATCACTGTTCTGTACCTACAATAATAAACGAATGAATTAAATTTATATAGCGAACAAAATGCAAATTAACTATTTAATTTGTACAAATTAAATGGTTCTAATGCGATTACGTCAAAAAACAACCACACATTGTCAATTTTATTGAATGATGAATATTATGATGTCCAAACTCCGAGCTCAGTTCGGTTGTTGTCCACAACAACAACTGAACATTCATTTTCGTTTCACGACGCGCATGCGTATTCTGTCGTAACTCGGTACAGAGCGGCTTACCCGGCTGCTAAGAAACCGCGTTGTCACGTGACCGAAGTGACGTCAAGACGGATTTTATTTTCTGTAGAAATTGAATTCACGATAAGCCAGACGCGCCTGCGAGTTATTTTAGAGCGAAATGTTTTGTTGTTGGGACATAAAGACAAAATAAATAATGTAGGCGTTTTGTAATATTTTAATTTTATGGTGTATCAAATACTTACAGTGTGATTATTCAATGACGATAGAGTGGTTGTGTTTCGAATTTCCGAAGGAAAGCCGGTAGGAATCGGGTTGTATGAAGCTATCGCCCCTGCAATCTTATTACAATAATCTCTTTCCTACTGGTATTAGCTAATAAACCAGTACTATATTTATACTAAGTGCCTGTTCATACCGTGCCAAATTCCCATATAAAGTCCTTTATGTTTTACTGGATTCTTAACAAAATCAACAGAAAAGTCCGCGATTGCATATGTCTATCTTCTAAGGATGACCCACAGTAACCATTTTTATCTTTCAGAATGTAATTAATAAAATATTGTTATTTCCGAAGCTATTTTGACCAATATATTATTAATCCTCATCCGATAAAATTTGTTATTAAAATTAAGATGAAAATATGTCTGGACATCATATCATAATAAATACTATAAAAGATATCACAGATTTAAAATAATGCGCAGCAAAATAATTATGGCTGACGGCGTGGCGCCATGACTGACAGGGGTCAATGATCTATCCTCGACTAGTAAGGAACTGCTATTATATTAATTTATGAATTGAATTAATAAAGTTTGATGACAGTTCAGGTTAAGGCTGAAAAACATCAATAATTAAGTATTTGGACGTCCAAACTCCACAAATGGAGAAGGACTCATCATATTTTTCATGTACCGGAGCCATAGACAATAGACTTTTGTTTTTTTTATTGTAAGACCTGTTCACACGTGATCAGAACGATATTTTGCTACTATATAATTTGGCATCATCAATTTCTTGGCAGTAGGCGGTGAGCAATGGGTAGCTCGCCGTCCGATAAGGACCAGGCCCGGGTCGACGGCGCGCTAAAAAAATGAAAGTAGGTAATTTATCAAAGAATTTATTTAAATTTCGATTTGGCTTGCAAATAGAGCTGTTTAAAGTAAAGAAGAAACAAATGAACATATTAGCGCGTGAAAAATTGTCACTGTTCGTATTTGAATATGACCCAAAAAAACTCAAACACAAAGCATTTATTTCAATTAAACCATTTACAGGCGCTTTTGAATTGTCAAGGGGTCAGTCAGTCAGAAATATGAAGCTAGTTGTCCATTCCAAAGCGTAGGTTCCTATGGAGAAGTACGGGCAAGAAACTCCACGAACACTCTTTTAAATCATAATATTGTTACAAAATATTGGTTACATCATTCATGTTGAAATTATACATGTGAGAACAATGTAGAAAGACGTGCACGTAAAAAGCGTCCGTAATAAAAAGATAAAAACAATTCAAAAATTAAAATAAGCTGTGGCAGATAAGAGATGACCAGTCCCTACTGACGGCGCCCGTTCACGAACATGACGCATGGATCAGCACCGTTTACCTCAACCATTTTGAAGGGAACTTAACGATCCAACACACACGCCACCACCAGCGAGACATTTGAGTGAGCATGACATACTCTCAGCCGCCAGGGCACATTCAAGTCAATGAAAGACGTACCCAGTAAATGGTAGCTTTATAGAAGGTATATGGTCACAGTGCTCACACATGTGCTATGCAATTATACAATACTACGAGATTGAAGTTATACAATTCAAAGATGCAATCTTCAGCGGCTCCAACAATATTTTTGTGTGCTACAATTACATTAGTTTATGCGCCCTTGTGGAGCTGGACCAGAGTTGAGCCAAGCATTTTTGTCACCGATAGAATCTCCCAGCTTATAATATGCTTGGCAGAATAGTGTGCGTTTTATACAAGATTAAAATTTAGTTTCATTTAGTTGTAGTATGTGGGGAGGTATTTTACTGTAACATTTTAAACAGTACCCCATGAAACATGAGTCTACTTTAGCCAGTCTGATACCCAGTTGAACTAATTGGTCCCTATTTCTAGTACTATATTTGTGTCTTTCACCTCTTTTACTGAAAAGATTAAGATTTTTCCTGACGTACATGATGTTTTCATATATATATTGACAAGATACCGTCATGATGTTAAAATTTTTAAACGGTTCCCAAAATTAAAGGTTATTTTTTCCCGGTGGGAATAAAAATAGAGTCGATATCTGCAGCCCGTCCCCATAGTAAAATACCGTAAGACATGATACTATGAAAGTAAGGTCGCAAAAGATTCCTATGGCATCTTGAGCCTCCTCCCACGCTGTAAATATGCGTTTTAATGAGGTGACACCGGCGTCAGTCGTACAACGTCCTTCGGTGAAACCATATTGCTGATCGTGTAAGATTTGGTTGGTGTTATAATGATTAAGCATTTTATTGAGCATTACCTTTTCGAATACTTTGCTGAATACCGGCAGCACGGATACTGGTCTATAATTGTTGGTGTCTTTACTGTCCCCAGATTTAAAAAGTGGTATAACCTTACTGTATTTCATTAAATCCGGGAAGACTCCTTAATCCACACACAAATTAAATATTAAAGCTAAGTATGGTGCTACAGTCTCCATTATGGATGTACAAACTTTGATAGATAATCCCCATAGATCTTCGGTCAATTTGATTTTAATTTGCTGAAAAGCTTTAATAACTATCATAGGGTTTATATGCTTAAATTGAATTTCAACCGGACAGCCTGAGACGTTCGCTCTTAATAAATGAATTGAGACATCGGGTGAAGAATTTATAGTTTTCGTTTTAGATGGTATATTAGTAAATAAATGTACAAATTCTTGAGCTACTTCTAAGTTAGAGCTTATTGCACCACGTGAAGTCTCCAATGTGTAATCTGTGTTTCGTACTTTTTTCCTATTAGTTTCATTATTTATAACTTTCCAAACTGTTTTTATTTTATTTTCTGCTGATTTGATCTTATTGCTAATGTACAGGGCTTTAGCTATCTTGGAGGTATTTCTAAAAAATTTGGAATATGTAGCAACATACTTGTTGAAAGTTTCAGTGTTAATGTAAGGCTTAAGGCCATGCCTCCTCCAGGCGAACATCAACCACTGCGCCGCAGCTCAGGATCTGTTGCTCCAGAGCATGGCGCAGTGGTCGATTAACATCGCCGTGGTCGCTGAGCCGTACTTTGTCCCGCCCAGGGACGACTGGGTGGAGGACCTGAGCGGCTCAGTGACCCTAATTTCGTCGGCCGCCGCCGGTACTCCGTCCCTCGAGGCTGTTAAGAGAGGACGGGGTTGCGTTGCAGCACGGTTCGGGGAGATCGTTGTGGTAGGGGTATACTTCTCCCCGAGCCGAACTCTTGCCGAGTTCCACAACTCCCTTGCGGAGTTGAGAGTCGTCGTCGTCGGGTTCTGTTCCCTTCCCGTGTTCGTCCTCGGGGACTTCAATGCCAAGAATGTGGCTTGGGGTTCCCGGTATACGGACACACGGGGCAGGATGGTGGAGGACTGGGCTCTGGAGACAGGCCTGGTCGTCCTGAATCGGGGTTCTGTCCCCACATGCGTACGGATGCGGGGTGAATCAGTGGTGGACATTTCGTTCGCCAGCCCCGCTCTGTCGCCGCGTGTAACTGACTGGCGCGTCATGGAGGGGGTGGAGACCTATTCCGATCACTGGTACATCCGGTTTGACGTCTCCGCCCAGACCTCGAGTGCGCCGGTCCGACAGGCCCCGAGTGGTCCGCGGTGGGCGCTGAAGCAGCTGGACCGGGAGCTCCTCCTGGAAGCCTCGATCGTGCAGGCCTGGGTGTCACCACCGGACAGGCCTGCCGACATCAACGACGAGGCGGAGTGGTTCCGGGAGGCCATGTCCGAAATATGTGACGTGGCAATGCCCCGGGTCCAGCCCGGACGTGCTTCGCGCCAGGTGTACTGGTGGTCGCAACAGCTGACGACACTGCGCAATGCGTGCGTTGCTGCGCGACGCCGGTACACCAGGCACCGCAGGCTCCGTATTCGTCCTCCGGATACGGAAGCCATTCAGGCGGAGCTGTACGAGGGGTACAGAGCGGCGAAGACCGCCCTCCAAGCGGAGATCCTGCGGGCCAGGGGAGTGGCCCGCGAGGAGTCGCTGGAGACTCTGAACAGGGACCCGTGGGGACGCCCATACAAGATGGTGCGGGAGAAACTCCGCCCATGGGCTCCCCCGCTGACGCAGAGTCTCCGGCCGCAGCTTGTGGGGGACGTGGTGAGCGCTCTGTTCCCTTCGAGAGGGGAACATGCCTCCCCGCCCATGGCTCCGCCTACTGCGGTGCCCAATGCGGATCACACCGCCGACGACGACGACGATGCTTCGGAGGTGACCGAGGTAGAGATGAGAGTGGCGGTACGTAGGCTGAATGCCAAAAATACCGCCCCAGGACCCGACGGCTTACCTGGAAAAGCCTGGGTCCTGGCCTTGGAGGCTCTCGGGCCTCGACTAAGAGGGCTCCTAAGCGCATGCTTGGAGAGGGGCCAGTTCCCACTTCGCTGAAAGACGGGGAAACTGGTCCTCATCAAGAAGCCGGGGCGCCCTGCGGACTCTCCGTCCGCTTACCGGCCCATCGTGCTGCTCGATGAGGTGGGCAAGCTCTTTGAAAGAGTCATTGCAGACCGCCTCGTCGGGCGGCTGGTGCGGGTGGGGCCGGATTTGGCGGAGAGCCAGTTTGGTTTCCGCAGGGGGCGCTCTACGGTGGACGCCATCATGCGCGTGCGAGCCCTCACGACGGGGGACGCTGTGTCCCGGGGTGGGGTCGTCTTGGCGGTGTCTCTAGACATCGCCAATGCCTTCAATACCCTGCCCTGGAGTTGCATCAGGGAGGCACTCCGGTATCACCGGATGCCGACCTACCTCTGTCGTGTGGTCGAGGCCTATTTGACGGACAGGGCCGTCATCTACCCCGGTCACCAGGGAGAATGGAACCGGCAAGAGATGTCGTGCGGTGTCCCACAGGGATCGGTCCTGGGGCCGCATCTGTGGGACATCGGATACGACTGGGTGCTGCGCGCCGACCTCCCTAGCGGCGTCAGCGTCGTTTGTGACGCTGACGACACGTTGGTCCTGGCGCAGGGGAGGTCGCACCAGGCGGCGGCCGAACTAGCGACACACGGGGTTGCGACAATCGTGGACAGGATCCGGCAATTGGGACTCGAGGTGGCCCTGCACAAGTCCGAGGCTATGTGTTTTCATGGTCCTCGGAACGCGCCACCGTCGGGTTCCCAAATAACGGTAGGAGGAGTTCACATCGGCGTCGAGTCGACGATGAAGTACCTAGGACTCGTCCTCGACAGCCGGTGGAACTTCGTGGAGCACTTCCGACGTTTGGCTCCCAGACTGGAGCGGGCCGGGGCTGCTTTGAAGCGGCTCCTGCCCAATCTAGGGGTCCAAACGCCTCCTGCCGGAGGCTATACGCGGGGGTCGTGCGGTCCATGGCCCTTTACGGGGCACCGGTTTGGGCGCGTTCATTGAGGCGGCGGCCAGCCCGCCGGTTGAACGCGTCCCAGAGGGTCATGGCCACCCGGCTGGTCCGGGGATACCGCACGGTCTCCGGTGAGGCGGCGAGCCTCCTTGCCGGATTACCGCCATGGGATCTGGAGGCAAAAGTCCTCGCACACATTTGGGAGTGGCGCGAGGAGGCGAAACGCCGGGGCGTAACTCCGCTGCCGCGAGAAATCGCGGCGCAGCGGACAGAGCTCCGGCGAGATCTCATGGCGTCATGGAGAGTGCGATTGTCGCAACCCAGTGCTGGGCACGCCACTATTGCGGCGATAAGTCCCCTCTTTGAGGAGTGGCTAGAGAGGCGCCACGGCGTCCTCACCTTCCGCCTGACGCAGGTCCTCACCGGACATGGTTGTTTCGGGAGGTTCCTGTTTCGTATCAGGCGGGAGGAAACGCCCGGGTGTCATCACTGCGTGGATCGCCCGGAGGACACGGTTGAGCATACGGTGGAGGTCTGTCCGGCTTGGGCAGAGCATCGCCGTGTCCTCGTGGAGGCGATCGGCGGCGGGGATCTCTCGCGTCCGGCCCTAGTCCAGGCCATGGTACGGAGCGAGAGGGCATGGGAGGCCGTCACCTCCTTCTGCGAAGCAGTAATGCTCGCGAAGGAGGAGGCAGAACGCGTGAGGGAGAGGCAAATTTCGCGCCCTCACGCCCCTAGCCGCCGCAGGAGACGCCCTGGGCGTCGGGAATCGCAGGCCGATTCCCGGCCACCGTAGGCGCGGGCTTGCGGACGGTGAGCAATGGGTAGCTCGCCGTCCGATAAGGACCAGGCCCGGGTCGACGGCGCGTTGTGTTCCACGCGCGCCTCAAAGAGATGTCAGCAGAAGTGAAGGGGTCCGTTAGGACCGATGCCTGCCGGGGTTGCGGGAAAGTCCGAAAGGGATACCGTGGCCCCTGGCAACGTACAGGCAACGGAAGGAACACGGGTGGGTTTTAGTCAGTAAGAGTCTGACACGCCCTCCCGCTCCACCCAGAGCGGGAGAAGTTATTTGATAATTTCCCACCCAAAAAAAAAAAAAAAAAAAAGGCTTAAGGCCATACAGCTCGAAAAGCCTTTCCCTACTTATCCTAATACCTCTAGTTGCCCAGTCACTAAATATAAAATTAGGGCAAATATACTTTGTTTTCTTTTCAAAAGTTTTATTGAATTCAGTGTGCACTACTGAAAAGAAATCCCTCATACAATTTATTTGCATCGTCCATATTATGGCCCAGAACATTTAATTCATTATTTAGGATACTATGGAATTTATAATTAATTTACTAAGTTTGAATTTCCGCGCATTAGAAAAGAAAAGTATTTTACAAGCCTTGGTTCGGGCAAGGCTTGTAAAATACTACCAGGCATTGTCGGACTCACGTATGCACTTTCGTCCATCAATGCCCCTTTTGCAGGCCGCGGCAGAATCCTTATGAAGAGATCGTATGACGTAAATAGATGAAAAAAGCTTTTTTAGGCAAGCGTTCCTGATCGTAGGCCGATCGTCACTTAACGTCAAATGAAATATGAAGTTAGAGCAAATGTAAACCTAAAAATAAAAGCGCTTTTTTAAATATTCAACAAAATACAGGTCAGTATTTTAAAGAAAATCTAGTTTAGATGACATTTAAAACCGGGACCCGATTGAAAAAGTGGCAGAGGAGATGGACGTCGCAATTTACATGAAAGTTTATTCGCAAAGTCTGCGTCGGACGCGGAGTAGAGGCTTTAATTAAACGAGCCGCAGGAAGACCAGCTGACTCAAGAGATTATTTTGTAATTTATTTTATTAGTATATTTGTATACAGTTGTGCCGAAACTGTTTCCTCAATTTCGTGGAATCTCTTTTCTTTTTGGTGTGAGACTGGAGGCGGTGCAGCTTCAGCGTCAGCATCATAATCACAATTCATCAATCTTCTGCTTAAATTGGATTTTTACGTAAGTAGCGAGGTCTTATTGATGATGATAGCCGTGCACACAACATCATTTGTGGTTAGTTAAAACCGTATTGTACCAGCTTATCGAACTAATCTACACTGTCATGAAAGTGAAACCTCTAACGATGATATCACAGGTTAGTATTGAAATTGTCTTTTATGTTCTCACGTCGCATCACCCTTGCTTTTCATTTGGACTGTTGAGGCTTTCCACTACATTGATGAAAGTCGGAAGAGGAAGGAGCCAGATCTGTAGTGCTATTCTGTAACCATCTCACCGTGAAGTGGGGTGAAGTGAGCTCGGAGTGAGCTGTCAGTCCCTAGCAGCAGTAGTGCTATTCTGTAACCATCTCACCGTGAAAACTTAGGTGAAGTGAGCTCGGAGTGAGCTGTCAGTCCTTAGCAGCAGCAGCGCTATTCTGTAAAAATCTCACTGTGAAAACTTAGGTGAAGTGAGCTGTCAATATTGTACGTACATCCCTAGCATCAGTGGAATGATAGCTCACTTCACCTAAGTTTTCACGGTGAGATTTTTACAGAATAGATCGGCAGGTGGAATGACAGCTCGCGTCAAGCTCACTTCACCTAAGTTTTCACAGCGAGATTAGTACAGAATAGACCGGCTGTACTTGTCCGCTCTCGATACACGAAACGGTTTTGAACTTTTCATAATTGTGGTTCCGATTGCCACTCGTCGAGAGTCCATAGATATACGAGGAATTGATTAAGAGCGGGCATTCTGAAAGTCGACAACGTCGCAAATTGCTGTCAAATATTTCGCTGTTTTGATTAATTTGGCAATATTACTATTACGGAAATATGAAATATCGCTCTTTAGTGAACTAAAATATTGATTATGAAATGCAATGATTATGAAATTAAATAATAGAGTAACGTGGAATATTTAGTTTTAACATTTTCGACTCCACCCTCTTTTCATAGAGCTTATACGCCATGCCACCATACATATTGGAAGTGAACCCTGCGGGAGGGTCACCGGAATTACATTTGCGCTAAAGTTAAACCTCGCGGAGGGTCAACAGCATTAGGTTTGAAACTGTGTTTTAGAACACTGTAAAACGAAGTAAAATAGTGTTTTCAGGGGTTTTGTCGCTAAGTAATACCTCTGGAGGTATTTTCATTTACTAGTGGGAACGTGAAAAGATAAAACTATAAAAATTAAGAAAAGTATAATACCTCGCTTTGGTCTTAATCTATTCTCCAATCTTTGTAACCATGAAAATGGTTTTTCAGGGTATTTCAGGGTCGGAAAACCATTTTATGGGCACAAAATTAAACAAAAAAATGCTTCTATTTTAAAACCAACGCTTAGACCAGTAAATTTTGTTAAAATATACAACAGATTTTATTTTCACATTTTATTGTATTCGCTAAAAAAACCTACATTTAAAAAGAGCCCTCCGCGAGGTATCCCGGCGCATCCCATATGCGACTAGAGTGAGCCCTCCAGGGGGGCTCCCGACACTGAACGTGAATGTAATAAAAGTATTTGGAAACTTTCCAAAGGCCCTTTTTACACCTATGACGGTTAAAACATCAAATTCAGTGCTTTAATTGCAATTAATTATTAATGTTTTAGGTCACAATAGAGCGATATTTAATTTTTCCTTAAAGTAATTATCAAATTAATAAAAACAGGTGAATGCACGCTTTCGCTTCACGCTTTTGACTTTATTTTTTTTCCACGAATGAGTGTATTGTTTTTCGTTGTGCAAATAATGTGCAAGCCGCATACTCATTAATTTATTTATGTTGTTAGTACACCGTATTTTTTTTGGTCAGTAGGTTCATGGTACACTGGGTGAATTTTTGTGATGAGACTTCAGAGCGAAAATCTGAACCCACCACTTTACTTAATTTATTACCGTTTTGAATGTCTCAAAGGCCTATCTTAAGAATTCGGCTTCGTTCATACTCATCTCCAGTTCGAACTCGCCCGCTTTTTAGGGTTCCGTATCTTAAAAGTAAAAAAAAGGAACCCTTATAGGATCACTCGTGTGTCTGTCTGTCCGTCTGTCACAGCCAATTTGCTCCGAATCTAATGAACCGATTAAGTTGAAACTTGGTACACATATGTATTTTTGTGACCCAAACACATAGACGTATAAAAAAGGTCGGACGGAACTCCCGCTAAGACAAAACTGTGTCCCGTAATGGCGGCGACTAATTTATGTGTGCGTGAATTTAGGGATGCCATGTAAACCAAATTTACCCATTTATTATTGCTTTGTTTTATTAAGACAAAAAGTCGTGTGTAGGCAGAATTATACCGTGCCATTTCAAAAGGTTAATGGTAAGAACCAATTATTATGAAAATATAAAAGAAAAAAGAAAGATAATAAAACACAGTTAATTGAAAATATTTTAAATGTTTAAAATTTTACTTTTTAACATAATGTTTTCGCACGGGCGTATTTTTATTGAGGCGATTTTTTTTCGCGAATTGGATTTTCGACGCTCTATTTAGCGCCGAGAGTTGAATATCCAACAGTGTGTTTTATTGACGCGCTGGGATACGCGCTGGATGCGCTCTGTTGGATTCTCAATGCTCGGCTCAATACCGAGAGTTGAAAATCCAGTGTACAAAAGAAGATCGCCGCGATAAAAATACATCTGTGCGAACCTGGACTAAGGAGCCGGGGAGCACGGCTCGCAGCAGCCATCTTGGATTTTTATTTTGACCAAATTCACACTTTCTCATAGAGAATGTCGCATAGAGGGCCATAAGTGCTCAGGGACACGACGCCCGTCGCCGCGACGCCACCGCGATTTCTACCAGTTTACTCCCGTTCTAATAAAATAGTTCACAAATATTACAATACAATATAGCAAACACATCATCATATACATCTTCCACTCTTTTAGTTCATATAAATTTCCCATATTTCGGGTAATTTGCACACGTGAATATTGGCAACACTGGCCTTGTGACGAATTTTATCGAATGAAGATTGATTTTGATGTATAAAATCGGGAATTAAATGAGTGAATTATTCATTTACCCATGAAACGTGATTCCTGGATTTTTACTACGGTTTTTACACCATTTCACCACACAAGAAATGCTGTATCTTAAAAAAGAAATATCACCGCATAGACGTATCGCCTGTGTTGACGTTTGCGCGTAAATGGCTGACTATTGTGTGAATGTGTGCTGTACGTACAGCGAACTGGCTGACTTTGAGTGACACAGTTTTTTGTTAGCGAGAATCCGTCCGACCTTTTTTATACGTCTATGCCCAAACACGGACGTGTAACGTAAATGAATGAATTTTGAATATGGGGTCACTTTTGAGGGCAAACAAGAAAATTGTTTTTTTTTTACCTGTAATCGCCTGGAAATGCGGTTGCTTTGAAGTTTATACCCTATTTATATAATAATAAAAAATTGCCACCCCCAACATCGTTATAATTGAAACAATGTCTTACGCTGTAGTCATATTATTCTTGAAACTCCTTACCGATGATATTTATCACCGAAAATGAGGGTGAATTTTATCAAAACCGGATTGGCATTGATACTAACGATGCCCTGCTTAGAATTAGAACTTAAATTTCAAATTCCATGTCAAAAAACAATATTCTTTGCCCCCCCCCCCCCAATCTCAGCCCCCGTTCATTTGGGGTCCACTCGGACGGTACGGGGGGGTTCAGTATGACTTCAAGACCCAGGTAACCACTCGCCATCCGGTTGCCTCTCCGATTAAATTTTACGTGACATTGCCTCGAATACTAGGGATGAGTATGAACGAAGCCTAAATTGACCATGTAGGTACTTATGGTTAAAATATTGAAGAATTGTCGTACAAACAACTCTTTTTGCCGTCGAGCTAGTCGGATTTGGATTCACTTGTGACTCATATTTTGTGGTGTGAAATATTTATGGACTTCATTCATTTCTGTAGGTACCTTTTCGGGGTACGCGCCATGTCCTCAAAATAGATATTTTATTTGTAAATATAACACTGAATGAATGGCTTATGAAGAAGTGAAATTACAATCAAGTAATTTAGAGCTTGTAAGAGGTTTCATTGTGAACTATGTTCTTGACGATCGTTTTGCTAGTCGCCATCTCTAAGGCACTCAGATCCGTTCTGTGTTATATTTTCAAAGTACTCCTCCGTTTTGTTCCACGGAATAATTAATTGTATTGTTCGAACCACGTTTCTGAGAATGACACAATTTTGTTACCTGTACGGAGTGATCTCACATGGAATTATATAACAAATGGGAAGTAATAAATATAGGATGTGCCGTAACAGGAAAACAGCCCGAGAGCTACGAATAGCAGGGATTTGTTTTATAGATAATTTGAAAGCTATTCGGGCAATTCGCAAGTGTTAGGGGTTATGAGAGCTTCCCGACCGTAGCTCGTAGCCGGGTTTCAGTGTAGATAGTTATAATCGTGGGCTTTTATCTAATACATAGTTGATGTTCATTAAACCATTTATATTGATTCTGTTACTAGTATTCTGTGTTCATTTATAGGTATGCCCTTCGGCAACTGGAATTTATTGGTATGAAATTACAATGATAATTCTTAATTGGAAAGTAATTTACATAGCAACGAAAAATAAATGTTTTCTTAAAAAATAATATTATTTTAAAATATCCATTCGAAAAACCGAACAAACAATTAATTGAAACAGAAAGTCGGTTCAGTCTCATCCAGCTTTCAGAAAGGTTTTTATAAAATTGGATATTTTCATTGTATAAACTCAAACCCAATAATAACTTTAGATTTAATTAAAATTTAATTTGGAACCTATTGGTTTACATAGGCAACTGTTACACAAAAGACTATCTATTTAATCAAATCTAAAATAATTACGTGCTTCTATAGGTACCTACCTACCTCGTTTAATGACAGGTTAACAGATTCTGTTTCGATAACCTACCGAATCTCAAATAGAAATGTTTTGCTGAATTTTTGAGTCGTATTTTTATGTAACACATAACTATGTAATCCGCAATAGATACCTACTTCAATAATAAAAATACGTCGTATTACGGGCAGGTCTATTGTCATTACTTGAATACAATTCATAGGAATCCACCGTATTGTCGGCTATCCAGGAAAATGAAACCCACTCTAACTATCTGACACTCTTTCGCCACCACAAAGCGTGCACGATCATAATGGACTTAGGATAGTATTAATTAAAATCACGCATAGATAATACACCTAGGACCTGTTTATCTAGGACAAACTGTCCGGCTAAGTAGGTCCAACTTCGAGAAAGAGGTCAATCTTCGAATCCGATTCGGCTGGGCAGCGTTCGGGAAGCTACGCAATATCTTCTCGTCCGACATACCACAGTGACTCAAGACGAAAGTCTTTGACGCGTCTTTTAGTGCGTGTTGCCAGTGATGACCTATGGCACTGAAACGTGGTCGCTCACAATGGGCCTTAGAAGAAGGCTTAAAGTCACCGAAAGGGCAATGGAGAGGGCTATGCTCGGAGTTTCCCTACGTGATCGAATCAGAAATGAAGAGATCCGCAGGAGAACCAAGGTAACCGACATAGCCAGAAGAACTGCCAAACTTAAGTGGCAATGGGCAGGGCACATTGCTCGCAGAACAGATGGCCGATGGGGCCGAAAGGTTCTGCAGTGGCGACCGCGTACCGGAAGACGTAGCGTTGGAAGGCCTCCCACAAGATGGACCGATGATCTTGCAAAGGCCGCAGGAATCCGCTGGATGCGGGAGGCACAGAATCGGTCGAAGTGGCGGTGCTTGGGGGAGGCCTATGTCCAGCAGTGGACGTCTTTCGGCTGAAATGATGATGATGATGATGATAGATAATACTGCTTCAGAACTTAATTCCAGTATTTGTATAATACGATTATGGATTAAAATGATGTTCTAAACCCACTCTTTAAATTAATTGCTGAAAACCGCGATACCGCTTCTGAAATGCACAAATTATTTTTAAGTTACGCTATCAAATCATCAATGCTTATAATTGTTCACTGTTAGACAGATCTCACCAAACTGAACTTGGAAGGACGACACACAAATATAGTTGTGTGTCGTCCTTCCAAGCCTAGTCGCTTTCAGAACCCGACTTCTGCAGACCATCGATCGTAGTTGGTTTGGTTGGTTGGTAGCGTAACAGTTACCTCAATGTTAACATTATTAAAATTATCTGTCCTTTGACAAATGTTTACTCTAGGCTCCACTGTACTTTATAAGCTCCGCGTACGAAGCGTTCATATATTTTTTGCGGCTTAAGTCTTAGTGTAGAACACTTTTGCAAAATGACAGCTAGCAAACGCCTAGTTTTTGAGAAAAATATTCATACAATAAAAAAATTTAACATATTTACGTAATAAAATTGTCATTTTACCACAGATAATGTAGGAATTCCACTCCTAGGTTGTTTTGTTTTACGTCCAGACAATGTGACAGCGGATTTTCATGGTTTTTAGTATAAATATGGTTAGTTTTTTCAAAACCCTAAGTCATTTTGAAATAGCTGCTACTGTAATAAACTCAATTATGAAGCAAATAATATTAGGTCTTTACCTATGAAATTGCCGTTCTGCAGTACTGGCCATTTCAAATCAAAATAATTTTTGTTTGGCTAAGAATTCTAATTTCAAATTAATCTTATTTTAGAAAACCTGTTTTTTTTTCCAAAAGTAGTCATTTGTTTATTGATTAGTGTTACATTTTCATCGCATTTCAATCTTTTTCGTCATCATGGATACGTTAAAAATTCGAGTAATTATGGAATATGAGTACCGTCGTGGCAGCAACGCAGCACAAGCGGCACGCAACATCAACGACGTTTACGGAGCTAACACTACAAACCAACGCACCACCTGTTATTGGTTTGCCCGCTTCCGTTCTGGAAATTTCGACCTGAAAAATGAACCTCGCGGTCGTCCGAAGACTTTGGTCGACAATGACGAATTAAAGGCGATTGTGGAAGCTGATGATACACAATCTACGGCTGAATTAACAGCAGCTTTCGACGTTAGCGTCAAAACAATATTGGTCCATTTGCGTCAAATTGGCAAGGTAAAAAAGCTTGACAAATGGGTGCCCCACGAACTCAATGATCGCCAGCGCGAAGTACGCGTCGAGACGTGCCTTGCACTGCTCAACAGACACACAAATGAAGGAATTTTGAACCGCATTGTTACCTGCGATGAAAAATGGATTCTGTTTGATAACCGCAAGCGCTCAGCAAGTTGGTTGGATCCTGGTTCAGCACCTAAACAATGCCCTAAACGAAAACTTACCCCTAGAAAAGTGATGGTCACTGTTTGGTGGTCTAGCGCCGGTGTGATTCATCACAGCTTCTTACCAAACGGGGTGAGCATTACTGCAGATGTGTACTGTGAAGAACTGAACACAATGATGGAGAAGCTGGCACATCTCCAACCAGCATTGGTCAATCGCTCGTCTCCGCTGCTCCTGCACGACAACGCGCGACCTCATACTGCACAGCAGACGGTCTCCAAGTTGCAAGAACTGGGGTTGGAAGCTCTCCGTCATCCGCCCTACTCACCAGACCTTGCGCCTACAGACTACTACTTTTTCCAGAATTTGGATAACTTCTTGGCGGGAAAAAAATTCAATACCCGAGAGGCAGTACAAAATGCCTTTGAAGAATTTGTTGCCTCCCGTCCAGCTGATTTCTTTAAGAAGGGCATCAATAAACTGCCACTGCGTTGGCAAAGATGCATTGATTGCATGGGTGATTACTTCGATTAATACAAATAAAAAATACATGAAAAAAAATCGTTTAAATTTTTTCATACAAAACGGCAATTTCATAGGTAAAGAGACCTATTATATAATTATTTAAATTTAAAAAGTAGTTTAATTTGTATTCTTAAAAGGTAACGAAACGTATTGTAAGTGACGCTAACGTTTGACTTTTGGGGTGTTGACCTTGACCACTTGAGGTATCATCCAAGCAATAATAAGGATTATTGCTTGGAAACTGTTTTAGACCCGCCACGTGAACTTCCCCATCCTTTATACTCCCACTATCCCACCAACCCCGAAATAAACAATTTTCCCCGCACATCGGTTATGCTAGATTTGGGGTTTTCAAAAATACACAAATAAAGTGCGTGTCGGACCACGCACAATGAAGGGTTCCGAAGATGGGATAAATTTAACCCAAGAACAAACTTAACAGTGTAGTTGAAAAACATGTTCTCCCATACAGAATGTATGAGAGAACAACTGTTTCAACTGCAAATTTAAGTTCGTCGATTATTACTCGTTAACTCGTAGAGCCTACTTAGATGTGATCGTTTTTCTTTTAATTATACTACTGCTGTGAATTTTTTCACATATCCAGAACCAACCATTTAGTTGGCAGGGGACACACACTAGACTCTAACAAAAATTTTCACTTTAAAGCTTAATATTTCGCAAACGGATTCTTCAATCCAAATGATGTTTACAAACTCACAATATTTTTAAACGACCTTTCCAACGATACCCCACACCATAGGAAAGACGAGAAAAAAAACATCCCCACTTTACGTGCACCTCCCCTGCACGTAAAGTGGGGATGACCTTAAAAAAAAAACATGATTTTATTTTAGCACTTTGTCGGCGTGATTAATATGGTATACCCATGCCAAATTACAGTTTTCTAGTACTAACAGTCTCTGAGCTAAGCCGCGGACAGACAGACAGACGGACATGGCGAAACTATAAGAGTTCCTTGTTGACTACGGAACCCTAAAGTGGGATATTCTACAAAAAAAAATTGCTACTATATAAAATCGCCGGTCCATAAAGTACAGTGCTTCCTTACTCTACAATAAGAATCACTCTAATAATAGACTGCAGTATAGTAATAAAAGTCACAACTTAATTAAAATACTTTTGACGGACCGTCGCATTATAAAATGCGAGGTGTGAATTTTTTATTAAAAAAACTCATTTTAACGAAATTAAAGCGGCCGAGCTGAGAGTGGCCCTGGGGGGACAACGCAGCCATCTGGGGAATCCGCCTTAATTTGTTCATTAACCCTTAAACAGGAGGCGACCCATTTGCAAAATTCGCACTTTTAGCTATAGGTAGTTACTACGACTTTCTCAGCTTACGGAATGAGTTTTGATGTCAAAGCCTTTCAGTGATCTTTAGTATTTTGCCCTAACTAGACGAGTAGAGTAGACCTATAGTTAAGATAGTAACTGGTGTGCTTATACAACATCAATGGTGGTATTATTACAAACCTTTTCTTTCGTGAAAAAGCTTTTATTAACTTGAATTAAAGAAACGAGTGATAATAGCACGGATAGGTAAAAAACCTAAACTAGATCAAGTAGACTATATTAATCAATGTCTAACTATTTTAAAAACGAAAGCTTAAAATTCAAGCTAAGTACTTTTATTCATTTTCTTCACTTCACTAGTTCTGATTGCAAATTGGAATAGGACACAGGAGATCAAACTAATTTGAATTTGAACAACTAAGTAGGTACGTACCTACCCTTCGATTTTTACCCAAAAATACTTGAGCATTACTTTCAAACTTATCTATCGCGAGCAGTAATGTATTTGCTGTTATAGAAGCAATAAATTTTTGCTTAAGAGGGAACAGGGGCTGCGAGGAATTTGAAAAATAGGTATTTGAAACTCAAACTCAAAGCATTTATTTCAATTAAACCATTTACAGGCACTTTTGAATTGTCAAAGAGTCGGTCAGTTAGTCAGAAAGTTGAAGCTAGTTGCCCATTAAAAAACGTAGATCTCTATGGAGAAGAACGGGCAAGAAACTCCAAGGACACTCTTTTAAATATAGAAATTACAAAATCCTCGGTACATTACTTTTGTTGCTTCTATATGTGAGAACAATGTAAAATAAAATAATAATCAAAAACGATTAAAAATATAAGATTAAAAATAAGTAATGGCAGATAAGAGATGACCAGTCTCAACCGACGGCGCCCGTTCACGAACATGACGCATGGATCAGCACCATCCAGCTCAACCATTTTGTAGGGAACCGAATGATCCAACACACTCGCCACCATCAGCGAGACGTTGAAGAAACTATTGCCGTCGTCTTACCTCAAATATGCCTCCGTCGTGTCTAACGCACTCTGCGTTAGGGACAGCTGCAGCTCAGACCGATTAAATCACAAAAAAATTGACGATATCGACGTTTCGTATTCCCCTTTTTTCTCCTCGAAAACAGAACCGATTCAATTATGTTTTACATAAAAACATTAAGAAAAAGTATGTCTAGGTTCCTATAATTTTCTTTTATGTTAGAAACTTTTCGAATTTGTCTGGTAGTCCTCTAATCACGGCGGTAAAAACGGGACATTTTTTGTAATTTTTTGAGGGTCATATTTTCTTTACCAATAAGTTGCTGAAAAAAAGGAAATAACAGGGACGTGTCTACAGCAGACCTTGATTTTAGGGAAAAAAATGAATGCTCTAGAGGCATTATTCAGGAAGAAACGAGGGGAATACATTTGTATGAAGATTCACAGGCCCTGTTCCCTCTTAAGTTGATAATTTATAATTCAAATACTTGATTCTAACTTTTTAATGAAAGTATCCGAGTAGCAAACGATGAGAATGACATATTAAATTACAATATTATTTATTTAATGTACCTATCTCCTTCGATCCTTCTTGCGAGTTTTTTTAAAAGAAATAATACTCAGAGGAAGATGTGTACGTTTAAATACATTGAATATTAATATTGCGGATGGCTTAGCTCTTAGACTTTATCTCATACTCTCTTTATTAAAACTGTCGTGTTAATAAATAGATTATGAGATAAAGTGGCAAATAATAGAGTTGCTATCCTATTCAGTGCAGGTCGGAAGCCTCACCATTCGTCGTAATAGCGTGGTACGTTTAAACAAAGCCCTGCCTAAGCAAACCCCAGTAGGCTGTATTGTAGCGTGCGCTGGCCGGGCTGCCGGGGTCACCTCCCAATATTGTAAGTACTGAGCAGGCGGGATTATGGCGGAGCATCAGACTCCCACTGCTCCCACACTGTTTTCTTACACAAGTGCCAGCGTTTATAATGGTTTTCACAACGTTTTTCAGTTCTCTAATTATTTTTTAAAATTATTTGGTAAATGAGATATTCTCATCCTCATTAGCCTGTAGCAGCGGTTGGTCCTGGCAGTCATTCGTGGATCTTTGACTCCAGACTCTTTCTCAGTCGTTACGGGTCGTCAGAAGCCCGAAAGTCTGACAACCAGCCTTACCAAGGGCTGTCGTATTACCCAGTTACCGGGTTCTGGAAGTTAGATAGGCTGTCGCTCCATATTGATGGCAGATTGATTAGCCTGTAGCAGTGTAAGCTGAACATACCTACATGGCCTCTCTGATCGCACGCCATTCAATTCACTTCTCCGCTACTCTCATTGTACTACTTGGTCTGTGCTCTCATCTAACTGCTACCAGTCACCCTGCGAATATCCTCGCTCCACCTAACCTGAGGGCGACCTACCTTACGTTTGCTGTTTCGCAGAGTCCTCTCAAGAACACGTCTATCTACCCCAACGGTCATCGGTCGGGTCCGAAGCATAATAAATAAATAATACTCGAGAATGAGGGACAGAGGGAAAATAATGAATTTTCTCAATAAAAAATCTTATAGTGTCTATAAAATGTAACAAAAGGCATCCTTTTGAGAAAAATCTCTGCGAGCATAAAATGTTTATAACTTGAATTTATTACATGAAAATATTGCAGCCTTTATAAAACTGTCTTTAATTTTTAATAGCTATCAGATTCTTGGAATTTTATAAATCCCTATAGGCACTTACTATTTCAGTGTGATAAAATTGATCTTGAACAGGTATTCTCATTTTTGTTCACCGCTTTCATATACCATAATATGTAACTATTATGCTGCTACGTTAAAGCTGTCAGGTTTAACTAACATTCTTAGTATTTAATATCAATGACAAAGAAGCGATGGAGGTTTGAGTTTGACATTATGAAGGTATTATGACACAGCAAAGGAACACCAACCCGCACTGGGCCCGCGTGGTATATTACAGCCCACTCCCTCTCGAAGAGACGAGGCCTCTGTCCCAGCAGTGATGGGAGCATTATAGGCTGATTATGCTAATGGAATGATTATGAAAGACGTGACTCATTTCGTTCACCTTTCCTTCACAGTTATTTTACAACATCCTTATTGTGACGAGAATAAAGATCACTCGAATGTGACAGTGAAGTACAATCAGAGGTACATTAACTGTGAACGGACTATAGATGTGCGCTACATAAAATTATGGTATTAACAATCGCAAAAAATCTTAATGTATGTAGGTAGAAATTATTTTTAAACTGGCTTTCAGGTCACTCTGAAAGCTTTAAATAATTAATCATTCCAGTAAAATCTAGGCTGACATTAAAGCTTAGGGAACGGACACGTTTTAGTACTAAAACAATTTCGCTTTAACAACCGATGACCGGTATTGTTACGAAGCTCAGCTACGTGATTGTTTTCTGTGTGTTGTGTGTTTTCCAATACATACAATAATCCTTTTATCTACAGAATCTCGACGTCCACGTTCTTTTGTTTAATTCTATATAAAAACTTAAATAACTATTTATCTTTATTTTCCCGCTGTATTATTTACTAATATTAAGTCTACAACACTTTTCTTTACATGAGTTCACTTAGGAAGTTGTAGCATAATACCTACATCACGAAAACATACCATCGGCATGTGTGAAACTATGCCTGACTGACACCGTCCGACCTCAAACAATTGTTGTTCACACAAAGCCACTACATACTGCCCAGAGTGAAACGTGTAGATTTCACAACAATAAACAGCAATATCCTTTCATTTCATGTTCATATTCTCATACAAATTTCAATAATACTGATCACTGTTAGAAGAAGGGTTGGCAGCCTGTCACTGCCTATTAATAAGGTGCAATGTTTCATTGTTTCCACCACAACACGAAGGCCATTATTCAAACTCCTAATTTGTGTCAAACCTGGGTTCAAGAAGTGTTTCGTCTTAATTGAAACTCAGTTTAAGCCGCCGAGGATAATAAGCCTGATTCCATGTGTGTAATGTGCCGACGACGCGCGATGCGGTGAAAGGAATTACAGTACAGTCAGTTATTTAGACGTAGGTTTCTATTTGAATTGTTTTGATTCACGTTTCTATTGTTTTGTTTCAGGTAACAAAGTGTACAACATCTACACTAGTGTGACCACCGCGACGATGAGTGAACTGTGAACGTTTAAAACGGAACAGTGAACTGATTGAAATGAGTGTTACTAATTGAGTGGACAGTGTACTGATTCAGATGAGTGTTTCAAAAAACTGAGTGGTGTTCTGTAGCCATGAGTTTCTTGACATCGTTGGGTCAGTACGTGGCAGGCGTGGCGGACAGCGTGGCCGGGCTGGCGCTGTCACCGCGCCGCGTGCCCCCCTCCCGCCACCGCTCCGCCGAGGAGTCGCAGGCGCACCCACCGCCACCATCCACTGCGACCATGAGAGGTAATAAAACACAAAGTTTCAGAGGATTTTTGGGAATTTTGATTTTAAAGAGTGTCGGCGGAGTTTCTTGCCCTTTCTTCTCTATAGAAATCTACCACGCTTTTGAATGGGCAATTGATTTATGAGCTTCATATTTCTGACTGACCGACCTCTTGCCTATTCAAAAGTGCCTGTAGTTGGTTTATTTGAAATAAAAGCAGGGTTTTACAGACCTACCTTTTGACTTTGTAAAAGGTTCTGAGGTTTTAAGACCAATTTTACGTTGAATCCCACATCACATTCCGAAAATTGTTATCTTACTCAAAGGGTAAGGTAGTTTTAAATCTGACATAATATCTAAAGGCAAGTGAAAGCCACAAGGCTAAATAAAAATATTGGAAAAGGAGATACCTATATGTAAATGTTGTATTATTCTACCCATCAAATCTTATAAGTGCGAGCGTTAATTAAAAGACATAAAATCGTGGCTAAAAAGTTCATGTCGATACTATTCTATCTTTCATATTTACCGTGCAAGTTCATTGATTAACCTATAAAAGTGGGTAAATGGGATAATAAACATTTTGAAATTGGTGACACTGGTGGTCACACTAAAAAACTGAAATTGGGGATTTCAAACCTTCTTCCTTTTGAAATTCCCAATTTGCCATTGCCAACTTTTTGTATAAGAAATAAAGTATATTATGGTCAAAGTGAGAAAATAAACAGTATGTCGGAAAAATAAACAGCTTTTGAAGTTTTTCTTTTAAATTGATACATAATACATTCTCGCGCAACTCATCAATTTAGGACCAATTTTGAAGGCTCGTAAGCCTCACCAAATAGACGAGAAGCACTTTTTTTATTAAATGTATTTTTAAGCTATGTCTGTCGTCCCACCACTTAGGATTCATCGCTGAAAACACTCATTCTGTTAACACTGAGGTGGTAGAACTAACTACAATACCTACTAGTATTTAAAAGGTATTCTGATAACAATTATCTATTTACTATGTCCCGAAAATACGAGACATTTCATTCTGAAATTAAGGCTAGCTGAATCACCGCGCCCATGCCCAGGTGCATGCACGATGTTCTACGTAGCAGATGAAACTTCTTATTTAGGTATATCAGTCAAAACAGTACATTCATGTACTAACTTTATTTTTGTTCAAAGAAAACAGTATTTTAGAGTGAAAAACAGTATAATACTGTTTTTAACCGTGGTTGGCACACTAACTACATGGATAGTAATTAACGCATCATTTAATTATTTGACGATGCTTTTTAGGATTCCGTACCTCAAAAGGAATAAAAACGGAACCCTTATAGAATCACTTCGTTGTCCGTCTATCCGTCCGTTTGTCTGTCTGTCAGTCTGTCAAGACCCTTTTTCTCAGGAACACGTGGAGATATCAAGTTGAAATTAATATTAAGTACGTAGGACTACGGTCCCTTGGAACTCTAAAAAATCAAGCTTATAAAACAACTCAATAAAAAAAAACTACCAAAAAACACTACAAAGTGAAAAATAACTAAAATTTCGGAAGTGGTGTCATTGGTATTGTATTTTCATTATTAGCCACCGGCTTCCGAATTTTTCGGTGGTTTTTTTTTTTAAATAAAATTTATATTTCTCGCTTTTTAGTGAGTCAGTTTGTAATGTGTCTAAGTTACAATAGTCTAATGTCAACTATTCATTACCATTTACAAAATATTGCTTTTCCCGATGCGGACGTTAATCGTTTAGGAGTTCTCCTGGTACTTCAGTTCTCCATATGCATTATGACGAGCATAAATTGCTTGGCAACCATATTAAAGTAATCGAATTGCAAACCGTGAAATACTTATTATTGAGTAGTTCTGGTGGCCATCTGTGGTTTTTATCATCAGTTCCACTTCACCAAATAGTGCTTTCCTAGAGCAACTGCACGAGTTACTATAAAAAATACCCAAATCGCTATAGATGTGCCCATAATATTTGAAGAGTTCCCTCAATTTCTCCAGGATCCAATCATCAGATTCTGACCTGATGACAATAGGACCACCTTTCAAACAAAAAAAAATATAATTTTGCAAATCCTCTATACTCGTATACGACGGAGTTTTTATATATATATATATACATCCGAATTTAATAACCTCCTCCTTTTGGAAGTCGGTAAAAAAATACGTTTTAATAAAATAAGTGATAGACATAATTTTAATACTAGAAATAAAGACAAAATAGATCAACCATTTTTCAGATTATCTAAAGTACATACATCTTTTATGGGGTACTGTGTTAAATGTTACAAGTAAACTCGTAAACGACGATTAAACTCGAAAAAGGCATTTTGACACTTCTTTATCTCGCCGCGAGAGACCGATGTTGCAAGTTATTAAAAACAAATGATTTTTATGATAGCAACATTGGCTTGAGATTCCGTTTCATTCATTCAATGGAGCCGATTTCCTTGTCACAAATACTTCCAAACTAGACTAAAAATTACCAAAATTAAGATTATTCCTGTCAACCAACGATTTCCCATTCTGAAATAGACTAAAGTGACACAACTTAACTATATTTTAGTTTGACGGCACTAAGATGGCACTGAGTTATTAATTTAGTGAAAATGGCAATTGTGCTATTCTGAATTTTAAGTTTTTCATCTAATATTCCGATTGTCTAAGTATTTAATCGCGATTAAAAAGGTGTGGAAATTAATTTTCATGAACTGAAATTCACACCAACACCTTGACTTTTTTTTCTTTTCTTTTGCTTATATCTCGAAAATGGTGTGTCCTATCGCAAAAATAATGAAAATTTCAACCCCCTTTAAGATAAACCCCTAATACCCAACATGTAGGTAATAATTTTTCATATTTTCCATACAAAAAACGAAAAAATCCATATAAAACACGTCGTTCCAATATAAATAGTAGTTTAAAACTAAGTATTTTCATTATTAATATATTGTAAAGTAAAATGATGACTAAAATAATTACAATTATGAAACTGCCATGTTATTTTGGAGATATTTTTTGTATCATACTTTTGTCTACTCTTCTCGTCGTTCTCGTCGTCAAAATCGAGGACGAGTAAATACGACTTAATGACAGAAGAATCGGAGATTATCTCGTGTTGAATTGTCAAAAATCGAGATAACTAAGGTGTCATGTTAGGGTTTGTCGACAAAACATAAAGTTTGACAGAAGGAGTTGACTATTTTGTATGGAAGCGTTGTCAGAAAACGAGACTCTTTAAATCATTCAAAAGTCAAATGTGTTTTCAGAACCAACCCGTATAACCACAAATACTGCTACATGTATTGATAACGTGTTTTGTTGCTGCAACTACTTAGATAAAGCCATTGTAAATTATCTCCCTTCTGATCACAGCGGTCAAACCGTTGCTTTCAAGTCCAACACACCATTACAAAGAATTCAGATACAATGTAGACCAATAACAACCAGCAATTTAAGCAGATTTAATAATAACTTAATTAGTAAGTTAAGTATACCGGGTCAAATTATAAACAATGTAAATGAATTATATGAGGAATTATTTTCGGTAGTGCGCACCGAGTTCAATAATACTTTAAAAAAGAAAACTAAAACCATTTGCCCAATTTTTTTGTTCAGTGACTGGGCAACTAAGGGTATTAGGAAAAGCAGGGAAAAATTGTTTGAGCTGTATGGCCTTAAGCCTTATATTTACTCTGAATCTTTTAATAAATACGTTGCTACTTACTCTAAAGCTTTTAAAAATACTTGCAAGGTAGCTAAAGCCTTGTACATTAGCAACAAGATCAAATCAGCCGATAATAAAATAAAGACGGTTTGGAAAATTATCAATGACGAAACAAACAGGAATAAAAGACATATTAATGATTACACACTAGAAACTTCACGTGATCTCATAAGCACTAACAAAGAAGTTGCTCAAGAATTTGTAAATTTCTTTACCAGTATCCCAGTTAAAACTACTGAATCCTTAAATTCCTCGCCCTCGCGTTCTATTCATTTATTAAGAGCAAATGTTTCATCCTGCCCGATTGAATTTAAATTCAAGCATATAAACCCCTTAATAGTACTAAAAGCTTTCAAGCAAATCAAGATCAAATTAACCGAAGATCTATGGGGAATGTCAATTAAAGTTTGTACCTCCATTATTGAGACTATAGCGCCGTACTTAGCCTTAATATTTAATTTGTGTGTGGATCAAGGAATCTTCCCTGATCTAATGAAATATAGTAAGGTAATACCACTTTTCAAATCCGGGGACAGTAAAGACACCAATAATTATAGACCCGTATCCGTGTTGCCAGTTTTAAGCAAGGTGTTTGAAAAGGTAATGCTTAACCAACTGCTCAATCATTTTAACACCAATAAAATCTTACATGATCAACAGTATGGTTTCACCAAGGGACGTTGTACGACTGACGCCGGTGTCACGTTATTAAAACACATATTTACGGCGTGGGAAGAGGCCCAAGACGCCATAGGAATTTTTTGTGACCTCTCCATGGCATTTGACTGCGTCGACCACGAAACCTTAATCTTGAAACTTGAGCATTACGGACTTGGGAAACTTGCGCTCAGTTAAGTAAAATCGTATTTAAATGATAGACAACAGCAAGTTCAAATAAATGGTGTCAATTCACTCGGTTTAAATGTAGAAATGGGTGTACCACAAGGATCCATATTGGGTCCTGTCCTCTTTTTAGCATATATTAATGATCTCCCCCATTTGTTAAAAACTCAACCACAAATGGTGTTATTTGCTGATGATACTTCCTTAATTTTTAAAATTAATAGACGTGCATCAAATCTTGACGACGTAAATAACGCCCTACAGCAGGTCCACAATTGGTTCACTGCTAATAATTTAGTATTAAATGGGAAAAAAACTAAGTGCATAAGATTTTCTTTACCAAATGTCAAAAGTAGTAATTGTGAGATAGGTAGTATTGAATCAAGAGAAATTAGAATTCGTCGATAAAACTGTTTTCCTGGGGATCACGCTCGATTCAAGGCTTCAATGGGGTCCTCATTTAACATCCCTTTCAGGACGGCTAAGTTCAGCAGCATTTGCTGTGAGAAAAATCCGTCAATTTACTGATGTAGATACCGCGAGACTAGTCTATTTTAGTTACTTTCATAGTATTATGTCGTACGGTATTCTACTATGGGGACGGGCTGCAGACATCGAGTCTATTTTTATTCTGCAGAAAAGAGCCATTAGAGCCATCTATGGCCTCCGCAGGCGCGACTCTCCAAGGGAACAGTTTAAAGATATTAACATCATGACGGTACCTTGTCAATATATTTATGAAAACATCATGCACGTAAGGAAAAATCTACATCTTTTTAGTAAAGGAGGTGCAAAACACAATTATATCACTAGGAATAGGGACCAATTAGTTCAACCGGGTTTCAGGCTGGCTAAAGTGGACTCATCTTTCATGGGGTACTGTTTAAAATGTTACAATAAAATACCTCCCCACATACTTCAACTGAATGATACGAAATTTAAATCTTATATTAAACGCACACTATGCAGCCAAGCATATTATAAGTTGGGGGATTACATCGCTGATAAAAATGCTTGGCTCAACGCTGGTCCAGCTCCACAAGCATAAACTAATTGATTAGCATTTGAAAATACCGTTGGAGCTGCTGAAGATTTTAAAAACTATCTTTGCATTGTATAAATTCAATGTCTTCAATGTCAGACCGTCTTATTCGCAGATGACACTTCCCTCATTTTTAAAATCAAACGTCAGTTAGTCAACTTTGAACAAGTTGACGATGCACTCTCTAAAGTTGTGCATTGATTTAGTGTAAATAATCTTCTCCTGAACGAAAAAAAGACTAAACTCCTTAGATTTTCAACGCCAAATGTCAGGCAGCTAACTACCAATATTCAAGTTAATGGAATAGAGTTGGACCCTGTCGAGTCAACAGTTTTTCTTGGAGTAACTGTTGACGGTAAATTACAATGGGGCCCACACATAGAAAAATTGTCAGGAAGGCCAAGCGCGGCCGCCTATGCTGTTAAAAAAAATAGACAGATAACTGACGTAGATACAGCCAGAATTGTTTTTTTTTAGTTATTTTCATAGTATTATGTCTTATGGGGTTCTTCTCCGGGGAACCTGTGCGAACATTAATATTATCTTTGTTCTATAGAAAAGGGCTGTTCGAGCCATTTACAACCTAGGTCCAAGAGATTCCCTTCGAGAAAAATTCAGAGAAATAAACATTCTGACTTTGAAAGCCTATTGTATGTACACAAAAATATATCAAATTTTAAGAAAATTACCGTTATTCATAGTTTAAATACCAGGAATAAACACCACCTTGCTGTATACATCGCACACGTCTCCACAGAGTAGGCCCACTCGTTCATGGGTCAATGTATACACTTTTTACAACAAACTTCCCATTGAAATTCGAAACTTACCCATTAAACGATTTAAAAGCTGTATTAAAACCAAACTTTGTAAAAAAGGGTACTATAAAATTTCAGATTATTTAGAAGATAAAAAAGCGTGGGATTGAGCTGCTGTTATATACATATTGACATTGTTGAAAATTATATACAAAATGACATGATTATTTATAAAGTATTATAAAGTAAAGTATTATATTGTTTTAATTATTGTAAATGTGAGGTCTATGTGGATATTATTTTTTTCCTCTTTCTTTCTTTTTTTCTTTCTCAGTTAGCTTTAATGGTGGTGACAGTTTGAGTACTTTATGCGGCCTACCCAAATGTCCTTTCTTTGGTATTGCTCGTCGAGTTGAACTCCACGATTACTGACAAATGCTTGCACTGACTGGACAGGTCCACTTAAATCTGTGTGGTTCTTTCCTCAAAAGACCATTTCAGATACTAATCTACATGGTCCTCATATGGCCTGACCAAGATTATGTCTGGACTTTAAAAGAGACTGTGACCTCTGAGTTTGTTTCGGTATTTCTTCTGAGAGTAGTCAGATAGGAAACGCCGAATTCATCTAGCAATTTTTTTTTTAAATATTTTTTTTAATATGACGTGTAAAAGTGATTGCAATATCCTATTTACAGAATAAACAGTTTCATTTCATTTCATTTCAAAGTGTGAATTTGATCAAAATGAAAATCTAAGATGGCGGTGTCGTTTTCATAGTTTTCGAAGGTCCTAAAGCGGATAGTGAGGTCAAAATGTAAATCCAAGATGGCGGCTGCAATTTTTTTTTGTTTTGGATCATAGTTGAGAAGGAACTTCGTTCCTGATGGGGGTCGGACCGCACACGTTTATTTTTCTCATAGAAGGTGATATATAGTAGAGTGTTCACCTCGGGAGCAACACTATTTTAAGCTCGAGTAACGTACTTTGAATCCAGAACGGAGCGAAAGATTCTAGAGAAGAATTCCGAGCGTAGCGAGGGATTTAAAACTAAATGACAGTCAAAGGATTTGTGTAGATATGGTGGCAAAGTGGCAAAACGTTGAGTTAGTTAGTACAAATGATTATTTGAAAATCTATTGAAAATACAGCAGGAATATTCATATACTTATACAATTCCTGGTAATTGTAATGGATATGAATTTCAACAAATGAAAACCGATTCGTTTGGTTGAATTTAATTTAATAATTTACTACATTGCCCGTTGCTGCTATTTTGGTTGATCGTTTGTTGGATGTTTCATAATATTATCGCTCTGTTGTTCATAAATAATATTCTTTAATGTACTGGATAATGTATTAAGCCACGCGTTGGTTTACTGCAAACTTTCAGAACAACAGCCGTTTTAGAAGCTAACGAATTCTTAAAGACTTCAAAGTTGTTATGTGCCAGATTTGGAAGAGTGTCGTCAAGCAAAGTTCTCTCGCCAGGCCTGTAACCTTGAAAGAAAATGTTCAAACTTAGTAAAATTAAAAATTGTACGCACTAGAGCATTGATTTAATACAGACTTATTAATTAAAAACTTAGTCAATAATTGAGCTTTAGATAATATCGTATGGTTCGATCAGGCGTAAACACTTTTAGATAAGATGTCAAACATTTCACAATTTCATTCATCATTCGAAACACTGAAATCTTGAAATTAAATTACTTTTTACCCGACTACGGCAGAGCCAGGCACATTTGTAACATCATGGATTTAAAAGATGACTGAGTCTATTATGAAGGTATTTCGGTCTTTTCATGTCAGCTGAAATTGTTCACCCGAAAATAATGTTTTTTTCGTTTGTAGGATTCCCTCGAGTTGTGCCAACGGAGGGAGCATCAGCGCTGAACGCGCGGCGCCGCACCCTGGACTGCCTGGCACCGGCGCCGCCGCCGCGCCGCGGGGGCTCATTGCGCGTAGCTCGCAACCAACAGCCCCCGGAGAAACCCACCATGGCCTTCTGCAAGAGGCGCCTCTCTTGGCCAGAAGTTGATAATTCCGTCAATTCTGGGTAAATAGCTCTTACTTTTCTATTTTTAAATTCCTGAAGAATTTTAAAATAGGTCTGAAATTCCCTTTAATTCGCCAAATCTACGGGTTCTATTTGGTGTTTCTAAAGCAGCCGCTCAAGAAAGGCTATCAAGACAAATAATGATATTGGGGAAATCACAGGCTCTCGAAGGATATTAACGTGTTTCCACAGAAAGGGGAATTGCAAATTAGTGGTAACTCCTTACGGGCCTGAGACGAAACATGTCAGGAATACAGATTAGTTGTCCTCTAAACCAAATGCTTAAGAACGAACAGTTGTCGACCTATTTTTCTTACGTTTTTCAACCAATTCTGAGTAAAGTTACAAATTATTTTGCACAATAAATTCAAATGATGTGCAACGAACCGCTCAGATACGTTTTTCTTTTGTAAGTAATTCAAGGGCTTACATCACATATTCAAGGATATGACACTCATAAGAAGTATTAATCTAAAGGAATTCATTGTGTTAAATAAGATGTGAGAGATGTTATGCCGTTAAATAAATCGATTTACCAGCAGGAGCTCCGTTTGGGAGAATAGAAAACTTGATTAAACCAGCGGGTGGCTTATTTATGCTGCCACTTGAAATGAAATGTAATATTTTTTTTTTTTATAGAGTTTACGAGATCAGATGCGCATTATGTATCTGCATAAAATGAATATCTGAATACTAAAATGTAACCGCATGACTAAAGCGTTTTTTTTTTACTTTATCGAAAGTTTCAATAAATTATCTCGTATCTCTCATGAAATCCATTAAGCAAAGCACTTCGACGAATCCATATATGCTACACAACGGAAACTTAATTCATTACGCCCTTGATAAGGTTTATCAGTGCAGAGCGGCTAGTACAGAACCCTCTGGAGACCGCTTTTATGTGATAGGTAATAAAGTCAGCCTTAGTTTCTGTTTCAAAGTTTTTCAGCCGTGGCGGGCTCGCTCCCGCCCATTAGCGCGGTGTCTCGACATAAGTTGACACGAGAGGTTTTCAATTAGATAAAAGCTGGCAACAGTGGCGCGTTGATTGCAAAGTAAAAGGCGCGGGATGAGGGAAAGTGCGTACTTGCGTAGGTGACGTAGAGGGATGGGGGGGGCGGCGGCTGCGGGGGGGGGTGGCGCACGACGCGCCCGCCGCGGGGACACGTGCAAGGACGTGCAACAGGTCGCCAGCTGACCTACTTACTTAATATTATTAATCACTGGATATGTTTATTGATTTGCGACGTGATATACCGTGTCCAGATTGAACTTCGCATGCGAAGCTGATATAAACGGAATCATTATAATTTTTCATGACAAAGTGTTACGTAAAGCGCGATTGTCTAAAATGGCCTAATAACTAAAACCGCCTTGACTTTTTCTGCAACGTAAACCAAAACTTATAAGGTCACAATAGGAACAGAATTAGTTGCCTTTCTTATCATCGATGAATGCATCGAACGAAATGGACACCATGGACGAAACAGTAATGCAGTGCACAATATGATTAATTACCAAATTTTGGTGGAAAACATTGTTTCTGATTGTTTTTATAATATAAGGTGTTGATGCGATTCATATTCAGTTACATAAAATGAAAGTTTTACTACACCAAATTATACATAAAATAACAATAGAAACCTTTTTTTTGTGAATGTTTTATTAAAATGATAAAAAATAACAAAGATTTTTTTTTTTTTATTACAACGACGTTTTCTTCAGTTTTTTTTGATGATGTCTTTCTCTTTCTTTTCCACTTTCGCGGGATCATACCGATTCTTTTCTTTTAAAGGATGGCAGAAAGGAGAAGTCCTTTCTGCCATCCTTTTCCTCTCCAAGCACTCTGCGTGTGACAACTTTGATTTTTTCTTTGACATGCTGGAATACAAATAATATCGAAAATAATATACTTATACAAATAAAATGGAGGAGCTTGTGGCTAAGTAATAATAGCCGCATGGGTCGATCTATCAGGTTAAGCTACGCTTGCCGGGGTTGATCTTTACATGCCGAGACTCCTCCGTGCCTCGAAAAGCACGTTAAGCCGCTGGTCCCGGCTGTCATTCATGGATCTTTGAGAGTCGTTAAGGGTCGTCAGAAGCCCGAAAGTCTGACAACCAGTCTTACCAAGGGGTATCGGATTACCCAATTACTGGGTTGTGGAGGTCAGATAGGCAGTCGCTCCATGTAAAATACTGGTATTCAGCTGCATCTGGTTAGACTGGAAGCCGACCCCAACATAGTTCGGAAAAGGCTAGGCAGATTGATGCTGAAATACAAATAAAACCTACTTAACTTAAATCTGATATTAAAAATGTTTGCTCTGTCTTTAATCTAATAAATACAAATAAATATTTGTTCTTTCGTTTGTTTCTCTTTTATGCGTTTCTATACCATTTATCAGTTTACTATGAAACTTTGGTGTGACACGGTACGCGTCCCCGAAAAGGGTTCTGTAATAAAAGTAGAAAGCGATTTTCCATAGAGTACACGAACGTCTTAAAGGAATTCTAGTGCAGAATTATAAAATTTCTTGTTTCTTTATCACTCTTAAGCTACTCGTATAATATAACTCTATTTCCAGACTAAGTTAGATAACTCAACGTACGTTACTCTAAAAACTAAGTTTGGTGTATTGTGATTGGTAAAATACCACCAAAATTGCACCACCAAAATTAGAATCTTGTTTTAATGATTGTAAAAAAAAAAAGAAAATGTATAATTTTGAAAGCATGCCAAATCTTTTTTTTTATAAATATAATTATATTACAACACCGACTTAGCTATAAAACGTTTTAAAACATGAACACCAAAATTGCAGGTTTTTTGTCCGATTAATACGAAAAGACTTAAGCACTTACGTTTTTAGCAAGACATTGACGCAGGCCTAACTTACACTCAACTTAAACTTACACCTAGGTACACCTAATCTTATACTAGCTGCGTACTCCGGTTTTGATCCCATGGGAGTGGCGAGACAGAAGTTTCCTGAGTCCTAATCCGGGACATGGTCTACCAAAGTACTAAATCTCATCCAGATTTGCTCAGCCGTTTTGGCGTGAAAGCTTAACGAGCAAGCAAATAAACAAACAAACATACTTTTGCATTTATAATGTCAGACAGGATATTAATTAGGATAGGAGAACTAAATATGCTAATTGTAACTAACACACTACACACCATCACACTTCACACACTCACCTATACAGTCCATACTCACATATAGCACACGAATACGCGCATTTTGGCCCTTTTATATGCGCTCATTCATTTAAAAATAAATGTGTTGTATGTTTACATGTTTTTTATGTTTACATTTCAATTGCTTAGTAGATAATGATAAGTGGAAGCGCGGAGTCTCTTAACACAAGCAATTTAAAAACACACAGTATCTAAATGCCCTTTGTAATTGAAATAAACATTTTTTTAAATATTTATTTATTTATTATTAAACTAGTGTAGTTACTTTTCGTTCCCAGAAAAACAGATAAAGTATGGACGCGCCGCCACTTAATGCTAAATAACATAATTATATTTATTCGAACTACGAGTACTAAAATGTTTTCTACTAAAATATTTACGGCCTGATCAAGACATGTTACGTCTACTTTCTTTAAGAAATTAAACTTTATTGTGCCTTTGGTTTAAGATATGATTTTCAGCCGCGGCGCCTAAAAATAACGCTTGAGAAAATTACTCATTGGTACTTGCAATCCACCTGCCATGTTGTCTCTACACCGGCCTTGGTTGACTGGTAGAGAATGCCTAAGGCATTTAATAATCCGCCTTTGAATCTTCATTGTTCGCAAAGTTTAATAAATAAATAAATACTTCATTTAGGTTCACGGTAGGTAGGTAGGATGTAAGATACATTACTCGGAGGTAGGTACCAACTATTAATTTTAATTAAAGGGCTTTCAAAATCCGTTATTTAGTTAGTTAGTTTTAGTTATTTATATAAAATACGAAACAAGCAACCTTTCTAAAATGGGATTCTAAATCCAGTCTGATTCTACATATTTTATTTTTTACAAAATACAATTTTGCTTTTAACTCAGTGTATGAATACTCCGGGGCTACAATTATTTTACCTTATTCGCAAACGGAAACATGAAATATAACCTTTTAATAGACAACGGAAAATATTAACAATGTAATGCGAATAACAACACCGTTTTTCTCGATAAACAGACATAAATGAAAACAGAGGAAAATTCCGCGGATGGTTTACACTTCACTTGTGCGTGGGGAAGGGACCTGACAGAAAAATAAAAGTAGCAAAAGGAAAGAAGGATGAGTGAATCAATACAAATATTAATAAATAACTACATAACTTTGTGTAGGATGTAACAAGATAATGTGGAAGTATACAATGGATGTGTGACGGTAACGAAGGTCTCACGGATGACCGGAACCCGCCAGGATAGTTGGCTATAGCCATAGAAGTTGTGCCCTACATGCTCAGAGACGTCATGTCAAACGAAACGCAAATGAAATACGTGCTCATTTAAATGTATTCACAATGGAACTGTTGACAGGTCAATGGCCACCAAACCTTTGTCAAAGTCATATAGTTCACTTATGTTTGCAGTTGCTAAACAATCTGCTTGTTCTAATGAACTTTCTGCTGAAGGTTGATTCGGCTAGACGGTATTGTGTTACGTACATACTGATACTTATTATGGTTATTATGGGTCGTGGGCTCGCGTCTTGCGAGGGTTGGCCGAAAGATTAGCCCAAATATGAATATATACGAACCGTATAGATAGGGAGGTATTCAGTTACAAAAGAGAGTTTTGCTTTCATTAAACGCATGTAAGTTCTAGGAATTTTAATACCATGCATAGGTATATAGATATATAAGTAGTTAGGTATTTAGTTTTACTAGGATATCTAGCGACAGGACTGAGTTCTTTCGTTGTAAATTTCCCGAGAGAGTTTAGTCATGGATCACAGTGAAGGTTTCGAGAATCTTTTCATTTTTAAATATTTGCATGTTTAGTTGTAATTCAAATTGTTGGGATTTTTGACTTGGTAGGTATCCTTTAGTGAAGTTCTTGTAAAAGTTCGACCGGCTCGTCACGGCACCTCACGTGTAGAAAGATGAATGAATACGGAAGTAACACGCATAATTCCGGTTCCTCGTAGGTAAATCATCATTCTCCTCCCCTTATCCTATGAATACATTTTATACTTTGCGGGAATGTATTTCGGGACGTGGTGGCAAAGTTACTCCTTTGCCGTCGAAAAACGTATATTAAGGCTGTAGATTGTAAGTTTCTGTCTATCAATTTCATTATCAGCCCGTTAACGTCCAGTGTGAGCACGGGCCTCCCTTGCCACAACAATGAATGGAGGACCATTTATTGTAAACGTGGTCACGCGACCTCTTTGAAGCATTTTTAAAACCTTCATAGTTCGCTAAAGTAGTTAGTAACGTTGCCATATTATCATTTCTCTTAATTAATGTTATTGAAAATTGTCGCTATCAATAGACTTCAATTATATTTTCTGTTAACAAAATTATAATTCTTAAGCTGGATAAGAAACACCACAAATGTATTGAAAGAAGATTTAAATAGCAAATTGGTTACCATTTCTGCCTTTCATGTTGTGATGAGATAAAATTTTATTATTAGTTTATAATTTATATAAATACAGATAATTATGCTCCATCACTAAAAGAACTAGTTTTCTAAAACGTGATTTAAACTTACTTAACTAAGTTATTAGGTATGCAGTTAAAAGTTCAGACTAATCAAAACTAAAACTTCAAGCAAACAAAATTAAAACTTCAGGCTGATAATTTCAGAAAAAATAAATAAACACCATTGTCTTAAAAAAGTTAATTAAAAAGAAAACTCTAATGACGTAATACAAAAAATAATCTACTTTACGTTTTTCCTGAAGAGTTTTCTGACCCTACCGCTAAAACGGTTGTATTAGGTACCTAAATAATAATGTATAAGATATTGCTTCAATACTTGGATGCAATATTTTATACATACAGGATATAATATTAATATAATATTTATTGACATAAAAAGTTGTTACATTATATGTGGAAACCCTGACTCCTGCGAGGTTGTAACCTGTGTTACAGGAATCAGTGTCTTCTCCCAGTAGTTTTACACAGATATTATGCCATAAGATTTAAACAATTTTAAAGTACACAATTACCAGCTTGAGGCATATGTGCGAGGGTGTGGGTGTGTGTGTGTGTGTGTGCGTTTGACGGTGTGTGTGTGTGTGTGTGTGTGTGTGTGTGTGTATGTGTGTGTGCGTTTGTGTGATGGTTAGTGTGTATCTCAGGATGCGGGATTGTATGTGTGAATGTATATCATGGTATATATATATTCATCGTGCATGTTTATAATGTGACCTGCCAATTGCAGGGTTTATGTTTGGTGGTTTATGTTATGAGTTGTTCTGTCTGTATGTAATCCAGTGTTTGGAGCCAGCTTTTTAATTTCATTTTTAGGGAATGGGTTAATCTGTAGGGTCTTGTTTATCTTATTATAGATATGCGTAGCTAGAAAAAGACGTTGCCGTCTAGCTGAGGCAGTCTTACATTTGACGTATTTACAGACATTAGTGATTGTGCGTTTACTTTTGTAACTGTTGCTTATAGGTGTTATTAGGTGTTGCTTCAATGTGATATTGAGAAGATACAGCTGTCTCACTGTGAGCACTGTACAGTTTTGGTACAAGGTTATGGTCGGAAACCGATACGGTTTGAAGGTCATGACCCTGAGCAATGATCTTTGAGCTCTTTCGAGGCGGATCATAATTGTTTTACAGGCTCCTCCCCACACCGTGATACAGTAACCAATTATCGACTGGGCCAGAGAAAAATATAAAGTGCGAAGAAGACTAAAATCAGCCACATGTCGGAGTTTCTTAAATGTTATGTTAGGCAGACGCTTGAACATACGAAAATAGCGGATCCGTGGAGCCGTCTGCTACGTGTTTAAATCTACATATTATAAAGACCCAGGCCGTCCGGATTTTTTCTGGCCATACTCGATAGAATTTGTATTTTTAAACATGCTTTTTATTTATTCGATATTCCATATAAGTATGGTCAGTGTGTAGGCATACATTATTGCGTTATTTGCTACGCGGTAAAATAGGCAATATTGCCTAGCTTACCGCAAATTGTAAAAAGACGAGACAACATTTTAGAATGTTGCAGATAGTTACAGATTTAACCTTATAAGTGATTATCATTACGAAATATCTTTATGGAGCTAAGCAGTCAATCATGACATATACAGGGTGGATTTTTGGGACGGGGCAGCAAGGGTTGGTTTCTTAAATTAACCGTTGTAGCTACAGGAAAACAGTCTTAGGAGGTGTCCTTAATTTTATGAAAAGATTTAATCTGTATTCCCAGAATTTGAAAATTTTTAGTCAGCAAAAATATAACCAATATTTATTTTAAAAAATTTGATGACTCGATCCTTTTCTTATAATCTAGAATCAAAAAACTCTATCGGACTAACTGAGGATTAAGTAAAAAAAAGTTTAAGTAAAAAATAAAGCCAAAAATTGGAAAAAAAATATTCCCATACATTTCGTAGTAAATGAGATTTCACCTTACTGATTTATATACAATGTGTAACTTAATTAATGCATTATGAAAGAAGTTTGCTCAGAATCGTTTACTGAGTCGATTTCTATCGTTTTTAATATAGGTAATTTCTTATCCCATAAAATAAAAACAAAATACGTAATTTACAGTCACACTTTCGCTGTACAGTAAAACAAACCAAAATTGTCGAAATGCCTACTTACTAAGACGTGTGCGCCTGTGTGAGTGCGTAGATTTATAATGTGACCAGAATTTTTTCCCACAATCAGAATAACTAATTTAATAAATAAACAATATACAGTGTGTGTACAATGATTATAACATAATTATTCTAATTGAGGTGTTTGGTGGTGTGCGTTAATTCCGGGACATGTATTTTACCTACTTTTTTTGTATTTTTAAAATAGTCCTAGGTACAAAATAAATATTACATAAAACGGGCCTAAAAATAAACAAAAATATTATATGTAAGAATTAGTCTTTGTTAAGTGTTAAATGCAAAAAAAAAATGGTTAGGTTTACTTTTTCGGTGAGTATTTATCTGTACTAAAATAAAATGAACTCTCTTGTCGGTGTAAGGTTTAGTGACTCATATTAAGTATTATATGATGAAATTATGAAACCTAAACATACAAACGAAAGCTATATCCATAGTTTCGTCCAGACTGCTCCATAAAGTTGGAACACGTTCCACCAGCATGTTGTATCGTGTGTAATGTGCAAGAGTCCCAGCAAACTGACCGTCACGCACATGTCACGCGTTTCCGATACGCGTGGGATTTGCTTTATGTTACCTTTATGCCCATTGTACCCTCTCCTGAACCCCGGCAAGCCTCTTACTATTAAATAAAAACCTCTGTGTTACAAGTTACGAAAGGGTCCCAAATCAATTCTGATTTAATCAATATTGATTGTGCCGTTGAGATTGTGTGTTTTTCGTTTTATTTAACGTTATCTCACATTGGGTTTATTTGGATAAGAAATCTATGATTTATAGGCTTCTTTTAATTACATTAAGTTCACTTTAAGTGAATACTAAATCAAATATCTTCTTATAAATAAAAATAAAATGGAAAAAAAGAAAGAAAGAAAAATGCGTTGGTATTACAAAAAATACAAAAAAAACAAATCGGCGGTAAGCGAACTTGAGAACGGCTGGACCGAATCGACTATTTTTGTTTTTAAATTTTCGTAATAGTCCGAATTAGGTAAGAAAAATTGAAAAATATTCAAATTCGGGAAAAACTGAACGTCCTTTTTTTATGGGATTTTTGTATGAGTTATAGAAATTTGTACAGGGCAATATAGGCACAGGCATTAATAAAATCATTATTAATTTGAAAGAATCCATCTCTTCATTTTTGGTTGTAAAGAATATTTTTTAAACCCCTTTCACGAAAATTACGTTATTCATAATTTTTTTGATACCAGGCCCATTAGTATCGCGTTTCAATGTAACTGTGGCACCCTAATAGGGTTCAGCGAGGGTGGCGGCAAAGTTCCGCGCCTCGTATTGATTGCTGACATCAATCAGTAGGAACTTGTTGTTTTCCACTTCGGCCGTACATCACAACACCTTTACCTGAAGTTCAATGCTAGCTAATAGTTTGTATCGTATAAATTACGACAATTGAACACTTATTTGCTGGCAACCAATGCTTATGCTGAAACAAGTACTAGACTAATTACTTGCGATTGGACCTTCCTGTTAAATCACCAGTTTTCAGTGAAAATGTTAAATGAACGAAACAGAGATAGGTTTGGATAAAAGTAAAGTTCTTTATAGAGACTCAAGAATATTAAAAAGTGCTGTCGCACAAAATTCTTTCTGGTAAAATCAAACTGATTATCTTACCAGCATGTTCCTTAGTTTTACACAGGGATAAATAATTAGCAGTTATATACTTTTGTATACTTATTACATTGATTTATTGGTCGAAGTTTTGTTTTCTTGCCTAAACATTTTGACGAGTACTCAGTCGTTTACCAGCAATATTACTGCCGCCTACTATTACGTCTTATCTATATCAACACACACTCGTATTTATGAAAGTAAATAAATAATGCGAAATGGTATACGTGATAAATGCTCCACTGGGCCGATTTAGGGATTAAGGACGAATCACGAAATATAGATATTTAGATAGCTAGTAAATAGTAGTAGTAAGCAGTATCATAAGTAGCTACTTATTATGATACAGTTATCATAATAAGTAAGTATATTAAGTAGTAAGTAAGTTTATTTATGAGTATCAGTATACTCTAGCAAAAATAGATATTATGAAAAAATATTACATTGTGCCTTTAGGAAATTGGAACATGATCGTCTACTTCAAGGTAATTCTAAGTTTCTTTTAAAGCTTATTAGTGTTTTAAATCTGTTACAAGTTCTTAACGATTTATATTCGTAATAATTAGACTTGTGAAACAGTCGTTCAAAACAAATAAAGACTTCAGATTATCGCACCTAAAAGGTTTAAGAATATTCATTTAATTAAATTTTCTTGCGAGCTTGTTTAAATGTAGATCATTTGATTACAGAGCAACTGTCTTTGTCAATATGGCACATCACATGGACGCAAAAATAATGCAATCAGCTGAATTTCAGCTAAAGCATAACCACGATTTCACAGGAGTGAATTCTATTACAGAGTCTTAAGTAGGTTAGCCTCCCTGTTACACCTCAACAAGGATAATTATAACAACAAACAACCTAAGCGTGCACATAATTTCATGAATTCCTCCGTGCCTTTCATGAAACTCCTCATTTGAATTTACTTCATGTTGTCATTTGTCAAGTAAGCTTTGATTTTTATTTATGGTTTATGTCAAATGAGAAGTAGTTAGGGGTAGAATAAAAAGCATACATAACAAACATACTCCAAAATGACGAACTTCCATACAAAATTTCATTCCCTATTTACCTAACTCCTTTTTCAAAGATCCTGCGAAAGTGAAAGTGAGCACTAAGCTCACTTTCGCTTTCATGGTTCTAGACGCAACGGTTAAGAATGTGCGTTTTCTGTCAGTGAATGAATTTAAGATTTTTATTAATTCGATTTTGATATTTTTTGTCCAGAGTTCAAGACACAGACGGCTCGTACTTCGAGAACTTCACGGCGCTGTCATGGCGGCACGAGAACAGGCGCCTGGCCGCGCTGAGGCTGGTGGAAGCCAGGTCGGAGAGAGCGCCACCAGCGCCGCACGACCTCGGCCTGCCTAGTGTGTCGGCACAGCTGTCGCACAAGGAACATGAACATCTTTATACAGAGGTATGTTCTTATATAGTAATTGCTTGCTTCTCTTAGAGATAAATTATTTGAATATGAATTAGAGAGAAAAAATCCTAGTCGACTGAAAAAACGTGAAAAGTACTTTTTTATTTTTTTATTCTACTCTCATATCGTTAGATCTAATTAAGAAATCAAAAAATAGTTCCTTTACGACAGAATTTCATCATCATCATCATAATTTCATCCGAAAGACGTCCACTGCTGGACATAGGCGTCTCCCAAGCATAGCCGGTTCGACCGGTTCTGTGCTTCTCGCATCCAGCGGTTTCCTGCGGTCTTCACAAGGTTATCAGTCCAACTTGTGGAAAGCCTTCAAACGCTACGTCTTCCGGTATGCGGCCGCCACTCCAGACCCTTTCGGCCCCATCGGCCAGGTGGCCGGTGCAGTAGGCAGGGAACATTGCTCGCAGAACAGATGCTCTGCGCTGCTTACTCCCGCGGTGGAAATTCAAATTAGACGTCATACTGCCTGCATAGGTACAGTGTTAAACTCTTCAATATATTCATCAAAGTAATTCATTCTAATCGTACCCAAGTTTTTTAATAAATTCCAGTTGAAAGTAAAGGTGACCCGAGAAAGTGCGACAACCCAGGGGTCGTTAAATCGGTTGTATATGTACCTACATTCTACAAAGATTTACAATGCCTTTGTAGGTAGGTATTGGTCAAATTACGAGCTTAGCTTTGTCTCAGATATTAGACGCTGCTTTACTTTTGGCATCTGTATCTATTGTGTTTTTATTCGTAGGCACATAATTATTTATTTTACAAAGTTTTATTGTGGTATTTATGAAATCTTTAGGATTAAGATAGACATTTGGCTACAAGTAGTTTGACTGCGAGGGTTACCAAGGCCAAATTCTAGCTATAATAAATATAGAACACTTTAAATCAAAAGCGTTCACCAATCTTTCCATAACTACAAATAGAACGAGAAAAAAAGAAAATGAATAGAAAGAGTATTTAAATAGAGCACTGAATTTAGTACTATATCGTATTTAAATACTTTTTCTATTCTTTATTAGATCGATATTGCGAAATATACGTGCAATGAACATTCACCAACCATCTTTGAATTCATGTTGAAAATGAGGTAGATTTATGTATATATTATTATTATTGGCGTATGCTAGAAATAATTGAATAAAAACCTAACGTAGCGTATGTAATTAATAACGTGGCAGTCTGTTATCCATATGTCATGGTTAATATACGTGAGTGGGATAATTAGTCGACTAATTTGCATGTTATTTGAAGTGTTTAGTTTGTCGGGTATGGTAATAGTAGTTCAGCATTCAAAACATGAGTATCCGATAACAAGTACGATTCATTTTGATAACTTTGAACGGTATAATTTGGCCTTTAGAAATAACGTTACTAAAGAATAAAAAACTAAATCAAGGCAGCCTCCAGATGATTGTGAGAAATCATACGATGTTGCTTTTATTCCAGCTTTTCCAAATGATTGACTATGACAAGGCCACTGAAATTGTGCCAAAATGAATCGTCTGACCCTTTTTCTCCCGTCTTAATTTAGGAAAGGGCCTCAAAAATGTAATTAATTACCTACTTCACTTATAACATGTACTTCGTAGAAGAGAAGATTCACTCTAAATTCGAAATATTTTATGTAGTAGTATGCACACCTAATATAAAATGCACACGAGGTTTTTTTTTCACTTACCCAAGAATAAAACAGTAATGCTATAACAAAAGAAGGCAGAATATCTACCCTAATTGAATACTTTGTCTGTTAACTATGTAGGGGCATGCAAAGTCGTCTTCCTGCGAAACATACATTCCCTCACGTCAGCTCTTTCGTTACGGAGTCAGTTCAAAAGGTGATACTTAATATAGCTAGTGTATGTACCACTTGCGCACGTTTTATCCGAGCATCGGCTTTCCCTAACATGATACAATATAGAACCAAGTTACCAGCCTATATGGATATGATCTAATACAGTTTTTAGGTAGGTATTTATTAACCAAAGACGACATAAAAAGATCATCTATGATTTCGGATAAGCGTGGGCTTCGTACTGTGATCAGTTTTGTATCCACAGTCTAGTAAAACAATATAGAGCCAGTAATACCAATATAGTTTCGTTGTTACATTTAGTTAGTTATGGAATTGTCTTTTTGCTTCTATACCTTAGCACCATTGAGCGATTTATTTATCCGATTCCTTATCCTGAAAATGTTTGTCACGCTAGGTGCTTTACTGCATTGAGAACGCAGTAGGAGCGCCGGCCCCGGATGGGCAGTTCGCGGCTTACAAGGAGGAGGTGGTAGAACACGCTCGCCGTGCCTTCCGGGTGTCTTCGGAGGTACATGCGCGTGCACTGCGCTCCGCCGGCAGCGAGCGACCGCCCACCGTCGTGCTCGGCTGCTCCGTCATCGAGGCTGATGGACTTGAAGCCAAGGACGCTAATGGTAAGCTTTTATTACGAAGCAGCCAATCAAAATCATAACTCATTTATTCAAATTACTCTGTGAATCACAATTTTTGAACGTCAAAATTAGACAGACCCGCAACAAACTCCTCAGCAGCACATCTGTGTGGCTGCGAAGATTGTCGCTCCGCTGGTCTTATAATTAGAATTTATTATTTCTTTAGTCCAAAAATTTTTTTGGCAAAAATGTAGAACTAAGTAACATCATAACTTCTGATTATTAATTGATGAATGGAGTTATTCTGAAGAAATTTTCCGTCGCTTAATACTTCGTAAGGTGAGGAAAGTAAACCTATGTTACCTATGCTTGTTGCTCACACGTCGACCTTTTATGTGCCCTTAAATCATATTCATAAGTGATGAGTGTCGCCTTGAATACATTTCATGACTTTCCCTCGGTTGACTTACCGGCGCCGACATTGGAACATTTATACTAATAAAACATCTCTAATGTTTCACGATTTTGTTTCTTTTCACTCGACAAACATAAACTCTTATACTATGGCTTTACAAAATTTATCACTCATATAAGAAGTCTCAACTCTTATATTACAAATATTTTGCTGAACAACTTAAGAAGGCTTTTCCTATTTCTCGCCTGCAAAGTAAATGTTTCCACCCACGCAGCTTTTGAAGTAAGGCAGTGGGAAAAACGAGTAGGTATTATTTTTAAGACACCACACAAACATTTATATCTCGAAGCTACGAAATAATGTGGCGACTGAATGCGGAAATAACTTAAAATGTTTGCGTCAACATCAAAGTCGGGAAAATAAAATTAAATTGTGTAACAAATAATGCCTGCGGCGTGTAGTGGGAATGGCGTGCTGACAGCTACGCTTGTAATATTGAATTACGTGGGAGCGATGGGCGCGCGCCGAGATACTGCGTGATCACTACTCACAATCATGACAAATGACATCACATTATGCATAAAACGTTGCAAACAACTCTCATTTTAATGTTAAAATAATGTTTACAAAAAACAACCACATTTTCTGTAAAATAAATGCTGCTACCACTGGAAGTTAAAATCAAATTTCTATTCAAGCAAAACTTTGTTTCGACAGCTTTGCAAACAGCTAGTAAAGTTGAAAGGTATTCAATTACGCTTCTGTGAGTTTCGCAAAACATATACCTACATGCCGAATGTTGTGGGGAAAACGAAGCGAAAAGGCATTTTTTTTATATTAGTTTTGTCCAAGAATTTTTCATTTTGAGATGCTGTGCTTTTATTTAGATTAATATTTGTTAAGTGCCGGTTGAAAAAAAGGCATTCCATTTTTTCATTTGCCGTTGACTTAACGATGGCCTATCTATGGGTACCTACTTGATGGACGGTTCGGTATCGTCCAGCTAGAGACTGATTAAGTACACAAAACTGTATTATAATAGGTTATATATTAAATTATTTTAAAAAATCTTCGCGTAATTTACAAAATGTCGAAACTGCGCGACTTCCGTTCGCGCACGCCTACCCTTGCTCCGCTATGCAGCGAGCTACGGCGTAGCATACATTGCTACGATTGCTACGAAAGAGTGATCTCAAGCCGCACGTTTTTAATACGGTTTAGTAACTTATTGTGATATTCCGACTATTAATGCTATTTGTTTTTGAAGAGAAGTCTTCTTTAGGCACGCTGAGCGATCTTTGGTAGGGGACAAACTTATGGGTCCGCGTCACCAACATCCCCGCGCCGACTTGCACAGTAGCACTAAGTGAAGTTTTTTTTGGAACGAAGTTCTTTTAACACGGCTTGTGGTACTGGCAGAAAAAGCCACGCAAAAATACGTGCACATTTGCGACTGTCTTCCTGTAATTCACTTTCTGAAAAACAGAGAGAAAGTATAAATTTGGTCAAAATGAAAATCGATAATGGTGGCTGCGAAAAATTTCACTTTTGTCTTTATGGATGGTTTTCAGGGTTTTCGAGAGTGCTAACGCCGATAGTGAAGTTAAAATGAAAATACAAGATGGTGGATGCGAAAATTTTCTTTTCGTCATGGGTGTTGTTTTCGTAGTTTTCGCGGGTGGTAAAGTCGATAATAAGGTCAAAATGTAAATCCAAGATGGCGGCTGCAATAATTTTCAAATTGTTTGTCATAGGTGTCGTTTTTATGGTTTTTGAGGGTATTAAAGTCGATAGTAAGTCACAATGTAAATCCAAGTTTTTTTTTGTTATTTTCATTATTACAATTTATTATATCCTCCAATGGTCTAAAATATGTCTTAGAGCCGATTTTTCAACCCTCAGTTAAATCGTTGAATAGTAATCTAGCGTATAAAAAGTCTGGCTGTTTATCAGGCGAATAAATATTTTCCATTTTTCAATCGTATTATAACTGAAGAATCTGTGGTCTTTGTTAACCAACTTCACACTATCATATGCAAGCGAGATGCACAATTACAGTATTCAACGTGTTAGACAAGAATAGAAACAAACGAGATTTATTTTCTTTTGTTTAGAGCTATGGATGGTTAGATAAATGGTCAGCAATTGTGGCGACCTTTTTGTATTTTTATTTTTTTTGTAGCTAAGTTGATAGGAGCGTACTTAGCTGAAAACGATCAGTTACAAAGAAATTTTCTGTGTGTTAACTTTGTTTTCGACTTGGTACTAAAATTTGAGCCTAGTGGTGTTAAATAGTTAAATAATGTCGTCCCAAAAACGTAATAAAAGTGATATTTTTGGAGCTATTTAAAAAACTATCGTCAATTGAGTTAAAAACATCCATGTTTTCAACAATACAAGAGCACGAATACACGCAGAGGCAAAGCACATTAAAACCACAAACAAAACAAACGTCACAACATTATTAGGGGACAGTTAACTTTATTTATCAGTTACGGGCTTTATTCGTCAGATACTGACTATCTGACTATTGAAAAACCTGAATCATGCTACCTATGGAATAAACGCTATCCGATTCTTTAGCTGAGGATTGAAAAATCAGCCCTTAGACGTCTTCATTAAACATACATAAATATATTATATTATGTATCCTTACATATTAAAAAACAAACTGAACGCGATAAACTCAAAAACTACCAAACGGATTTTCAAACGGTTTTCACCAATGGACGGAGTGATTCATGAGAAAGGTTTTATTGTATAATTCATTAAGGTTTTGTATAAATTGGCTGAAATATGACGATTATTTTTGAAGATGTCGGAAAAAATCATGCCGACTGGGAGCTTTACTGGCGTGCGCCGCGTAAACCGTGAGAGATATATAAAAATAATATTCCACAGGATTATATGTCTTAAAAATTTCAACAAAAACCCCGCATAAGTCCGCGATGGCATATGTCTATCTTCTAAGGATGATCCACAATATCCATTGTTATCTTTCAAAATTTGATAAAAAATTCATTGTTACTTCCGAAGTTATTTTGACTGGTATTTTATTTATCCTTATTCAATAAAATATGTTATTTAAATTGGGCATTAAATTTAGATTAAAATATGCTTTACATCATATCATTAAAATTAATACTTTAAAAGATATCACAGATTCAAAATTACGCGTAACAATAATTGTGGTTGACGACAACGCGGGCGTAGCGGTAGGAGTCAACGACCTTTTCCTCGGCTATTAGGTATGTAATCCCGGTAGTACGTACCCGTGGTATATTTTCCGACATCCACGCGGGCAAAGTCGCGGGCAAAATCAATAATATAAAAATAACACTATAGCGGATATTACGAAAATGAGATCATGTATTAATTATCATCATGTATTAGTAGAGTTAGTATTACAATTCCTTACATTCCTTACCTATGTTAATACATATCTTGTATGAAAACTAGTTCCTCGTGATTGATCTGGTATGAAATCCCTTAAAAGGTGCCACCTTATACCACCTAGGGTTCAGTGACCCGTACTGCATGCTGGGAATCCAGCCAGCGTCCCTGCCGGCCTCTCCACGCGCCTCTGAGGACGAGGGGCGTAAGCACGGCTTCAGGCTGAGCTTTAAGCGACGCGATGGTCGTCAGCAACGCGACAGCCTCGGCAGGCTACCGGCTCGGTACATACGAGCCACGAGTGTCCGGCAACACACGCTGTCGCCCAAGTGGAATGAGACATTCAAATTGTAAGTGTTTCATGCGTTATAAAATAGAATCAAAATATCATACGCATACATTCACATGAAATCGTTTTAGTCACAACTTTTGTAATGTATGGAAATACGTAAATAATTATAGGTACACATTCACGATTAAATAGTTTGATGAAACTCTTGGCATGCATTCTAATTTATACCTTATTAGAATGAGATAAGAGTTACATTGTTGGTTGGTTTTCAAATTTGATCGTGTATGTGCTACCTTACACAGACCCAGTTTGTCGATATTGATTGGTGTTGTTCGTAGCGATATCGATGACATATCATCGGATGTACTGCACCTGGACATCTGGGACCACGACGACGAGAGCTCGGTGCTGGACGCCGTGTCGCGGCTCAACGAGGTGCGCGGCGTGCGCGGCCTCGGGCGGTTCTTCAAACAAGTCTGCCAGAGCGCACGTCAGGGCAGCCAGGATGACTTCCTGGGTGAGTATCACATTTCTAATCAAAGTTTTGAAATGTTCTTTCTGTAAAATAGTCTTTTCTTAAGACACTTTTTAAGCTTCAAACCTACCTTTATAAAACTTAAAGTTGTAAATATCTTTCTTGGAACAATGTTATTAATTATAAACTTTTTTAAGTCGAATAGCCGGCTACTTTCATTTTGTTTAATTATTTTGAACGTGATACATTGTTGTATTATTTTATCATTATTGTATTATGATTAAAATTCACGACGGATTTTTTAGAATAACCTTAAATATGTTCACTGATTAAAATACGTGTATTCCAAGAAGATTTTGTGACAGGTGACTGAGTCGGTAGGAATTTACCTATTAGTAAGTATATATTATGTAACTTCGAAAGCAGAACTCGGCCTAACGTTGACCTAACCTTTGGAATTTGGTCTAATATCTATGTTCTATGTTAGGGGGTTTGGTTTCCGCACTTAGTCCGTCAGGTGGACCATTGTGCGTGGGCCATAGCGGCCGTTTGGTGATTATTCCAACCAGCCCACCTCCCTCCAGAAGCTGATTAGGTCTCCTGGTCTATTTAGAACGTCTGTGTATGATCTGGGTGACCCGAGGGTTTCTGTTCTAATCTGGGTGACGCCCGTACATTCGAAGAGTACGTGCGCAACGGTCTCCTCAGCCTCCATGCACGCCCTGCACAGAGGACTGTCCGTTATGCCTATTGTGTGGAAGTGCTTGTTTAGCGAACAGTGTCCCGTGATGGTCCCCGTCACCAGGCGCAGGCCGTTCCTGTCCAGGCGTAGCAAACGCCTGGTCAGCCTGCTGTCCAAAGATGGCATAGCCTCCTTTGACTGTCTGCAACCTGGTGTCGAGGTCCACCAACGTTCCGCTTGTGTGTGGGTGAACTTCTGCAGCCACCTGCGTATTTGGTTGAAGGGTATGGGTACGATAGGCTCGGGTCCGCAGGCTGCCGTGCTGGATCCACGTCTAGCAAGTTCGTCAGCCGCGTCGTTACCTAGCGATCCGCTGTGTCCTTTTATCCATTGCAGTGTCACCGTGTTGCGGCTAGATACCGTTATTTGTTCTAGTGCATCGTGACATTCTAGTATTAGCTTCGAGGTAGTATATTTCTTCCGTAAGGATTGGAGAACTGAGGCGCTGTCGGAGAGTATGCGTATGTGGCTGTCCGTAACCCTCCTGGCTTCTAGGGCGTGGACCGCTTGTATGATGCCCACACACTCCGCCTGATAGACGGTGTTGAACATTCCCAGCGGTCTGGATATATTTATGTTGAGGTCATGTGAGAAAACTCCGACTCCGGTACCTGAGTCGGTCTTTGATCCGTCGGTGTAAACTCTCATCTCTTTTGGGCCTGAGTAGTCACACTGTTCTTCTGTAAGTGTTATATTGTAGTGCCTTTGAAAGTGGTGTGTTTTCGGGGCTTTGTCGCAGGGTGATGCCATCATTGGCTCACGTTTGATCGCATCCTCCTTAATGCGTATGTGCTTAACTCTGGAGTCGTTGCATAGGGTTCCTGTTAAATGGAGCCTAAAGGTGGCCAGGGCCGCCTCCTCCCGCACGATGAGGTGCAGAGGTGGCAGACCCAGCATTGCCTGTAGGGCGGCGGTGGGTGCAGTTCTCATACTACCAGTGATTGCGACGCAAGCAAACCGCTGTAGTTTTTCGAGATCTTTTTGGGCTGTGCACCGGTCTGTCCTGGGCCACCAGACCAGTGAGCCGTATGTGATAATCGGTCGGATGACTGTGGTGTATAGCCAGTAGGTGACCTTGGGGCTGATTCCCCAATTCCGACCAAGCAGTCGTTTGCACTGCCACAGGGATATGCTGGCTTTTGTGGTGATATAGTTCGTGTGTTTTGCCCAGTTAAGTTGTTTGTCCAGATAGATGCCCAGGTATTTGGTTTCAGCTGAGAGGCTTAGGGTTGTTCCGAAGAATCGTGGCAGTTGTAGTGTTGTCAGTTTCCTCTTCTTCGTAAAGAGAACCAGTTCAGTTTTTGTAGGGTTTACTGAGAGTTGGTGGTTGTTGCACCATTCCTCTACTATTTTCAGGGCATGACGCATGAGGTTGCATAGAGTGTTTTCGTGGGTGCCGTTAATTATTATGGTTATGTCGTCAGCGTAGCCTACGGTGAAATAACCATTGTCGTTGAGTGTTTTGATGAGGCTGTCTACTACCAGGTTCCATAGGAGAGGCGAGAGGACTCCCCCTTGCGGGCATCCCTTCGCAACGATGGCTCTCGTAGTGTCATTTACTGTGACTTGTACAGCCCTTAGTTTGAGCATGTTGGTGATCCAGCCACTCAGTGTCGAGTCTATGCCGTGTCTGTCGAGGGCCGTGTTTATGCTGTTGAACGTGGTTTTGTCAAAGGCGCCCTCGATGTCAATGAAGGCAGCCAGTGCCGAGCACTTGTGATCCACTGCACATTCAATTTTGGAAACCACGCTGTGGAGCGCTGATTCCGTTGATTTGCCTGTGGAGTACGCATGCTGTTGTTTGTGTAGTGGTTTTATTCGGAGAGGTCCGTCTCGGATATGCCTGTCACAGAGTCTCTCAAGGGTTTTCAGTAGGAAGGATGTGAGGCTTATGGGCCTATAAGCCTTGGGTTGCGTGTAGTCGGTTTTGCCAGGTTTGGGTATAAAAATGACCTTCACCTCGCGCCATGCGACAGGTACGAGCCTGAGTGCTATGCAGGCTCGAAATATCTCCACCAGCCATGGTGGTTTGGTCTAATAATAAAGCCTTGATAAATTATTTACTTATAGTTTCGAATAGTTATCTACCCAAAACTAAAGGCAATTTACTTTTGACGAAAAGTTTAGTAAGTCCACGAAACTAAACACCACAAATTACAAAAACATAATTGCGTTCCTCGATAAAATCCAGCCAAATGTCAACACGTTTTAGTACGTTTGATTGATTACATTGATACATGAAAAAAAAAATCTAACTGAGATATTCGTCATCATATCTTATTTGGGTTCCTAGTATATCTACGCAGCGATTGACGACTTATTTGAAACAGTTTACTATACAATTTTTGTTGTTAGATAAGCTGGTATAACCAAATTATGTTATACTAGCTGTTACCCATGACTTCGTCTGCGATCCAGGATGAAAAGTAGCCTATGTCCTAACCCAGGTCATGGTCTACCCATGTGCCAAATTTCTTCGAAATCCTTTCGGCCGTTTTACCGTCAAAGCGTAACAGGCAAACATACAAACTCACTTTCGCATTTATACTCGCATTATTAGTTAGGATAGTTAGAATTTAAATACTTTCGTGTAATCTAACCTAACGTTCGCTAATATTAGTTTACCTAAACTTAACCCAGGAAGACTAACTTTGTTAAGTACTAACTAAAATGTAACTCTGAATCGATTTGCGGTCAATCAGCCCTGAGTCGTAAGACTAGACTAGACTGTATTCTAGCCTTAAGGCGTAAAAGACTAACTGCTTTGAAAGTAGTAAATAAGCATAAAGTCCGTGCCGCTTTGTAGTGTCTGCCTAGCTCCATGGAAAATTAAGTACACACATCAAAAAAAGTTTGTGATTACTAGCAAAAGCTGATATATTTTTTTAAATTTAACTTTATCACGAAAAAGTGTTTAAGTTATATATTTTTTTTAATAGAAATACACTGCTTGAAATTACAAAAATAAAACTTTTTTATTTTTTTCTAACAACAATTGAGTAATTCAAACCAAATGTAATTGTAACAGTTTGATGGAAAGAAAAAGATCGTTTAACCAAACTTATACAACAATTTATTAATAGAAGGTTTTGATTTAATACAATAGGTATGACTCCTCACCAGGCTCGCACACATGCGGAGATCCTGCTGGACATGCCGAGGATCAAGTTATCCATCATCTCTTGCGGTAACCTGTCCTATTCTTATACAGCGGCTTCCCTGATCTCTGGCACTGTCTGAGGAGGTGGCTGGAGGTTCCAAATAGCTTGCTTAAAAGCATCCCACGCGTGCGCTATTGAGTTTAAGTCAGACGAGCCGGCAGTCCAGTCTAACCTTGTGATGTCGTATTCTTGAAGAGCAGCATTGACTCGTTGAGCTCGATGTGTGGGCGCATTAACATCGACCAGTACGAATTGGTGCCCATGGTTTACTCGGAATGGTCTGACAATTCCATCAATAGCGACTTTTTTGTACCTATCTGCCGTCATGGAGCCTCGATACGGGATCAAAGGCGTTCTAGCTCCAATCATAATTCCACCCCAAAAGGACACCGATTACCCGCCTTGCTGAACGGTTCCAGTGGCAGTTATTTGCCTTTCAGAGACCCCATGTCTTCTCCAGACACGGACACGTCGGTTATCTGGATCAGTACTGATTCGTGATTCGTCAACGAAGAGACAGTTTTGCCAAATATTTTCCTCCTCATCTTTCTTTATTTTGCCGGAGCCTAGCTGCAATCTCCGTCGCTGACGTTGCCGTGAATTCAGAAGTGCTTGCCAAGACCTCCGTGCTCTTAGTCTAGCCTGGTGTAAGCAATGCCGAATGGTCTGAGTGCTAACTTCAAGTCCAGAGGCGGCCCGCACTTCTGCTTTTATTGTAATGGCGTTGATTGTTGGGTCACGAGCTGCCAGCAATCTGATATAGCACTTCTGAGCAGCATTCAGAACAGTTGTGCGACCACTGCGAGGTCGTTCAGCTAAATTATCCATGCTGTGGTACCTCTGCAACGTGGCCACGACACAGGATTGGGATACAGCAACTCTGCGTGCTATTTCTCTCGTGGAATGTGCTTCTTCCCTCAAAGTTACTATTCTTGCTCGTAAAACTTGTGATAACCCTCTCGGCATTTTATCAATAACAACTTTCCAAGAAACATTATTATAAATCCGTTAAAATTGACTAAGACAGATTTCTGAATGTGCGTACGCTTGGATTGAATTTTGACAATTGTTTTTTTTTTTTTTTTGTTTTATGTTCTAATTCTACATATATTTTTAAGTAAAGAATCTAAAAAAAGAAGACATTATAATATAGTCTACCTTAACAAAATATATTTCGATTTATCAAACCGATCGCAAACTTTTTTTGATGTGGTATGTATTTTGTCATGTTTTAACAACGACTGCTAATCTCTTTTGCCTACAGCGACGATAACCGACTTTTAATGATTTTACACTGAAGATCACGTCTAAACGAGTAGTGTTAATAATTTGGAAAAAATATTTGTTAAATAAGAGCATTTTCTTAATAACTTAATACATGAATATTTTATATTACATAGTGAAATGAATTTGTAAAGTTATGTCTAACGCGGATAAAAAACTGAGAATCACGCAAAATCTTTTAAGTTTTTGTGAAACCTTCACCATTTTAAAAATAATTTTATTATTGGTATTTTAGTATACGTGTTTTATCAAAATACGTTTTGTTTTATGTATAATAAATTAATAAACCTAATTTGGAACAGCGCTCCTTGATGGGCGAGTCCTATTACTGGCTGGACATACGACGCGTTGTGTAAGCTCAGTATAGAACACGCTAGCTAAGCAGTGTCAAGATCACTGGCACATACCTGCGTCTTAAACACTCGGAGAGTATAAGAGTGCTGTCTATACATATATAGATTAGGCATGTACTCGTAGGATATTAAACTAATAAAGCCCCATGTGTATTATTTATATCTACAAGAATGACATTCAAATATGAATTAGAATTTGTACGAAATTATCTACCATATATTTTAACCGGGACTTATTCGTGAAGCAGACTAATAGTGTTCATGTGAATAATTGACTTGAAACTAACCTACGTGCAGTTCGTATTTCAGTTTCAAAGAACAAACTAACCAACACACTAATGAGTTCGTGTATGTTACTATTTTAATGAGTTTATGAAGGATAAAATAATAATATGATATACCTGTGTATGTATTTTAATTTCACTTAACTTTTAATAATCATCATCAATATAAGTACTTCTAGGTATTATTTTACAAAAGATGTGTCTCTAGAATTTTAACATTTTTTTTTTTTTTTTTATTTAAGTCATTTTGAGTTTAATGACCAATATTATGTTAAAATACACCACTTAGTCAAATTATCTTTCTAGCAGGTGCACCATATCGCGATATAAGATATTATTAGGTACTACCTACAATATTATAACGTGGTTAACCACGGATCCAACAAAATCTTGCTTTGGTTTTGCAATCCGCAAGACGCTACAATACTCGTATAATAAATACCTACCTATCTACCAACTATCTGGAAGTATTTCAAACCAATATCTACCAATACGAAGAAGCCTAGAAAAACAAGAGCTAAGCAAATATGGTCTTATTTGTTTTATTGTGTACAAAGAGCGACTTGTAAAGTGTTCCCTGGGGCTCCGAGGACGATGACACGCGATCTGAAACTCATCACACCTGGGTTACCTTACTTTACCTTAGTACTTAGTACCGGGTAGCTTATGCTTTGAACGTGTTTATTTTTAAGATTACCCCGTGAGGAGATGGCACACGTAACATGTACTCGTACACACGGTAACAGTAAGTAAGTAGTAAAGACAGGAAGACTGAATGTGGTAGAAGGTATACATCTAAGTGAGTGTAGGTACTTAATTAATAATGTCACGTACCTCTTTTTTGTGCAATCTTAACATCCATAAGGGCCATATAAACCTCTAAATATAAATCAAACGTCATTTAGTCATCTTTGAACAAGTTAACGATGCACTCTCTAAAGTTGAACATTGGTTTAATGTAAATAATCTTCTCCTGAACGGAAATAAGACTAAACTTCTTAGATTTTCAACGCCAAATTTCAGGCAGCTAACTACTAATGTTCAAGTTAATGGAATAGAGTTGGACCCTGTTGCGTCAACAGTTTTTCTTGGAATAACTATTGATAGTAAATTACAATGGGGCCCACACATAGAAAAACTGTCAGGAAGGCTTAGTTCGGCCGCCTTTGCTGTTAAAAAAATTAGACAGATAACTTAGGTAGATACAGCCAGAATTGTTTATTTTAGTTATTTTCATAGTCTTATGGGATTCTTCTCTGGGGAACCTGTGCGGACATTAATACTATCTTTGTTCTACAGAAAAGGGCTGTTCGAGCTATTTACAACCTAGGTCCAAGAGATTCCCTTCGAGAAAAAATCAGAGAAATAAACATTCTGACTGTAGCCTTTTTTTTTTTTGGGTGGGAAATTATCAAATTACTTCTCCCGCTCTGGGCGGAGCAGGAGGGCGTGTCAGACTCTTACTGACTAAAACCCACCCGTGTTCCTTCCGTTGCCTGTACGTTGCCAGGGGCCACGGTATCCCTTTCGGACTTTCCCGCAACCCCGGCAGGCATTGGTCCTATCGGACCCCTTCACTTGCTGACATCTCTATGAGGCGCGCGTGGAACACATCGCGCCGTCGACCCGGGTCTGGTCCTTATCGGACGGCGAGCTACCCATTGCTCACCGTCCGCAAGCCCGCGCCTACGGTGGCCGGGAATCGGCCTGCGATTCCCGACGCCCAGGGCGTCTCCTGCGGCGGCTAGGGGCGTGAGGGCGCGAAATTTGCGTCTCCCTCACGCGTTCTGCCTCCTCCTTTGCGAGCATTACTGCTTCGCAGAAGGAGGTGACGGCCTCCCATGCCCTCTCGCTCCGTACCATGGCCTGGACTAGGGCCGGACGCGAGAGATCCCCGCCACCGATCGCCTCCACGAGGACACGGCGATGCTCTGCCCAAGCCAGACAGACCTCCACCGTATGCTCAACCGTGTCCTCCGGGCGATCCACGCAGTGATGACACCCGGGCGTTTCCTCCCGCCTGATACGGAACAGGAACCTCCCGAAACAACCATGTCCGGTGAGGACCTGCGTCAGGCGGAAGGTGAGGACGCCGTGGCGCCTCTCTAGCCACTCCTCAAAGAGGGGACTTATCACCGCAATAGTGGCGTGCCCATTCTGACTGTAGCCTCACAAAATATTTTTGAAAACCTATTGTATGTACACAAAAATTATATCAAATTTTAAGAAAATTACCGTTATTCATATTTTAAATACCACGAATAAACACAACCTTGCTGTACATCACACACGTCTCCACAGAGTAGGCAACTCGTTCATGGGTCAATGTATACGCTTTTACAACAAACTTCCCATTGACATTCGAAACTTACCCATTAAACGATTTAAAAACTGTATTAATACCAAACTTTGTAAAAAAGGGTACTATAAAATTTCAGATTATTTAGAAGATAAAAAAGCGTGGGATTGAGCTGCTCGCTCTGCTAAGCCTTGTGATAAAATCATAAAATTTGACATTTTAATTATTATGTAAAATCATTAACATATACTAGTTTTATATACATATTAACATTGTTGAAAATTATACACAAAATGAGATGATTATTTATAAAGTATTATAAAGTAAAGTATTATATTGTTTTAATTATTGTGAATGTGAGGTCTATGTGGATATATTTTTTCCTTTCTTTATTTTTTTCTTTCTCAGTTAGCTTTAATGGTGGTGACAGTTTGAGTAATTTATGCGGCCTACCCAAATGTCCTTTCTTTGGTATTGTTCGTCGAGTTGAGCTCCACGATTACTGACAAATGCTTGCACTGACTGGACAGGTCCACTCAAATCTGTGTGGTTCTTTCCTCAAAAGACCATTTCAGACACTAATCTACATGGTCCTCATATGGCCTGACCAAGATTATGTCTGGACTTTAAAAGAGACTGTGACCTCTGAGTTTTTTTCGGTCCTTCTTCTCAGAGTAGTCAGATAGGAAACGCCGAACTCATCTAGCAAAATTATTTTATTATGACGTGTAAAAGTGATTGTAATATCCTATTTACAGAATAAACAATTTCATTTCATTTCTATTGTGAGTCAACAAACAAAACAAACTCTAAACAAAAAGAAAATCTACATAAATCTAATGGATGTAACGCAGATTGATGAACGACGCCGAAAGATTAAGTGTAATGGATAGGAACCTAATGAACGTGTATGATGAGGCAGCCAGACGAACATAATATTAGATTTGGTTTAGACTTAGTTATTTTCATTGTCAGTCAATCACTTTACTTAGATAGGCCGTTACAAGGTTTCACAAAACTATTTCAAGAATATCAAGGGGCATCTATTAATTTATTTCGGCGATATTTATTTAGATACTACCCACATTAACTTTGATGGTTTCTTTCAATTTACTAGGTAAATAGAATGATTAGGGTGTTTAGTTCATTATTAGGGAACTAATTGGCTTTACACATACCTATTGATATTAAAAAGTACACCAAAATAATAAGAAAATTGTGTGGGGTTATCTGTAACATAGATTTTGTTAGAACAGAGAACTGTACCATAAAATGAGCAAATGCGTTTAACACAAAGCTGTTTGGGGACCAGCCATTAATCATACAAAGTACAGCATTTATTCAATCTCTATAATGCCTCACATAGACAGCGAAGCAGTTAGTTGACAAATTACTTTTTTTATGGACACGGAGCACGCAAAATACTCTATAGAACTAATAAAGCTTTCTTTATGTAAAACAAATTAGAGTATGATGTGTACCACGGAGTAAATACAAAGATGTATACCTACTTTGTACAATGTATGAATTGAAATGAGAGGTGCAAAGCGCTTGCTTGCATTCAGGGCGGGGCGGCGGAGGCCAAATCGAATGGCGCGGTGGTGTGAGCGTCCGATGGAACCTTGTCTCACGTCCACCGCCATACGTCAATGTTTGAACAGCGTAATACCCACTCACGCACTCATTCCACATAAATCTTTTTATGATAGTGTGAGTATAATCTGATAACATTGCATTGCTCTTGTGGCATCACCCCTTTGACGTCAAGTGTTTGACTTATGTTGATGGGAATCGATAAATAGCAACCCGAGAGCAAACCGATCAACTCTGTAGGTCGTGTGACTCGTGGTTATTTTAAATAATACAACAAACTACGCTACATAACATGCGTTGCGAATTATAAGGATAATTTTAAAATGTCTCATAATAACATCTCATTTAAAACAACCTAATTACGTTTAACCATATTCAAGCCAACGACTATATAGATTCTTATTCATTTAGACGCAATGTGTAGTCCACATAGTGACGACAATCAATATAGCAGCAGTCCCGAGCTACAAAATCTCGTTTTTCAATGTTGACATTTTCAAATCTCTTTTTTAGGCTTAGAGATGAAACGTGAGCTCGTCGGAAAACTGAATGATGAATTAATGGACCAGACCTGTCCATTCAATATTTTATATTAATTTTCCAACGAATACCAGTTGTATCGGTTGTTATTTGAACTGAATTTATTTGTTCATTGTTGTTGAATTGAATAAGTTCAACATAAACTGACCATGCTCGAGCAGTCTAAATATAATTATGGGGATCCAACAGTTTGCATTTTCCATGAAGCTTTCAACTTGCACGAACGTTTATGTAATGGCATTCAAATAATTGAACAATATTGATTCTACTAAATTAATATCACTTTTCGATTTTATATTAAAGGGTTTAACAATAAAGCATGACAGATAAAATAATTGTATCAGGCAGCAAAACAAAGCTTCAGTATATTAATGCATCAATTTAATTTCCATTTATTTTGTGAACGTAATCGGCTTATGGAGCCTTCGCTTCAGAAATCTGTTGATTTTCACTAAAAGTCATATACACAATACACACATCAAAACAAGTTTGTGATCACTAGCAAAAGCTGTTTATTTGCTGTATAAGTCCTCCCCTGGCTCGCACACACGTGGAGATCCCACGTGTGTGCGAGCCAGGGGAGGACTTATATTGTATTAAATAAAAACCTTATATTAATGCGGAGATGCGGAGATCCTCCTGGACATGCTGAGGACCAAGTTATCCAGCATTTCTTGCGGTAACATGTCCCATTCTTGAATAGCCTGAACTGTCCCTGACCTCTGGCACTGTCTGGGGAGGTAACTGATGGTTCCAAAAAGCTCGCTTAAGAGCATCCCATGCGTCCTCTATTGGGTTTAAGTCAGGCGAGCCGGCAGGCCGGTCTAACCTTGTGATGTCGTATTCTCGGAGAGCAGCATTGAATCGTTGAGCTCGATGTGCGGGCGCATTATCATCGACCAGTACGAATTGGTGCCCATGGTTTACTCGGAAGGTCTGACAATTCCATCAATAGCGACTGTTTTGTACCTATGTGCCGTCATGGAGCCTCGATACGGGATCAAAGGCGTTCTAGCTCCAATCATAATTCCACCCCAAAAGGACACCGATTTCTCGCCTTGCTGAACGGTTCCAGTGGCAGTTCTTTGCTTCTCAGAGTCTCCAGGTCTTCTCCAAACACTGACACGTCGGTTATCTGGATGAGTACTGATTCGCGATTCGTCAAAGAAGATACACTTTTGCCAAATGATTTCCTCCTCATCTTCTTCATTTTGCCGGAGCCTAGCCCACTGCAATCTCCCTGACGTTGCCGTGAATCCAGAGATGCTCGCCAAGACCTCCGTGCTCCGTGCAATTCTGAATGGTCTGACTGCTAACTTCAAGACCAGAGACGGCCCGCACTTCTGTTTTTATTGTTGTGGCGTTGATTTTTGGGTCACGGGCTGCCAGCAATCTGATATAGCGCTTCTGAGCAGCAATCAGAACAGTTGGACGACCACTGCGGGGTCGGTCATCTAAATTATCAGTGTCAGCTAAATATGTCGTGGTACCTCTGCAACGTGGCTACGTGCTCTCGCCACATTTCTCTCGTGGAATATCCTTCTTCCCTCAAAGGTTCTTGCTCGTAAAACTTCTGATAATCCTCTTGTCATTTTATCAATAACAACTTTCCTCGAAAAATTATTATAAATCCGTTAAAATTGACTAAGTCTGACTTACGACTTCGACTTTCTGAACTGGCTTTGACTTTCTAAATGAGCGTAAGCTTGGATTGAAATTCTTTTCATATAGAAAAACCTTTTTTTTTTTTTTGTTTTATCTTCTAATTCTATAAGTATAGAATCTAAAAAGAAGAAGAAATTATAATATAGTCTACCTTAACAAAAAATATTTAGATTTTTCACACTGATCGCAAACTTTTTTTGATGTCTGTAGGTAACCGATCCGTGCCGCTACTGTAGAAACATAAACAAATATTTTGCTATAGGCATCTCGCAAATTTAAAATGGAAACATAACTTCGTTGGTAAATAAAACAAGCAAGATTTAAAAACATGGGTTGTTTTGATACTGTTTCATATTTGATATTTTCTGTAACATAATTTGACTTTTTAGATTACGTTAATCAACTTTTCAGTGAAATATTTGCTATCGTAATAATCCAACTGTTGATCATTAACGTTTATGCTGTTTTTAAGTAAGACAGCATAAGGAACAAAAAACATGTTTTTTAATCCTTTTGCAGGTTGCGTGAACGTCCCGCTCCGTGAGATTCCGTCAACAGGAAAGGAGGCGTGGTACAAGCTGGAGGCTCGGTCCCAGCGCTCGTCAGTGCAGGGCCGCATCCGCCTGCGCTTGTGGCTGTCAGCCCGCGAGGCCGGCCGCCACGACGATGACAACTGGCAACAGGTAATAACGTCATTCTACTTCAGGTCTGTAGCTCGGCAATTTGCCAATTTCCGAATGGCTTTTTGTCTCCATTTTTGTGTTACCTGCAAATTTTTCCAAAAAGCTTCTTGGTCTTTTTGTCACAGATATGTTGTCTCTGAAATGAATTGTAGCATATGAAACGCGGTGGTTCGATTTAAAATCAAGTTAAAAGGTTATATTTCGATTCTGAGTGTTTAATGTGTTTGGGATTTAATTGATTAAAACAAAAGTCATCCACTGGGATTTCAAATAAAAGGTAACACCGTCCATAATCCTTCCTGCCTACCTACTTAATTGTTGACAAAGGCAGAGATAACCATTACACATAGAATACATTTAAATTAAAGGAATAGGATTTTCTTTGTGTCTGTGTTCGTTCCATGACAACAATATGTAGGTACCTCGCATCTGCACTACAATCGAAGCTGCTGTGCTCCTCATTTGCACATTGATTTATTCAAAGAGTTATCCGCCAGCGCTGAAATAAATAAACATCTACATTCTACTAACACAAAACTTAGCTAATTACTGAGATAGAGTATCACTCATTTGTATTCATCGTTAGTTTATGAATTGCATTATAAATGTACAATTTTTCAATAAACTTACTATCATAATTCAACGCGAAGTTTGAAAACACAAAAAAACGAACCGTAACTATTTATTAGACGATAATACTCTATGCGTGGAGCCAAACAGACGTGAAATCGAAAACCAAAGCACTTTTCCGTTCGAGTAGAATAGTACAATTCAACGAAGTAATTTTCTTCTTGCTTCGTTTAGCCTAATTTTATACTTCAGTGACTGTAATATTAATAACGGTGCCTTCTTCATATTGCAAAAATATCTTGGCTTAACAAGCTTTGATAAATGAACAATAAAGATAATCGCTCCGACGCGGATTATAGGCTTACATATCAATATTGCTGATCCACAGAGCCACTGCACCGTACATAAAACATTTTATTGGCTTTTGCACTGAACCATTAGTTGATATATATTATGATGTATACGTATGTGCCAGCTTTGTGTAGCAGCAAATATAGCGCTTTCGTCAGGGCCGCGTGTCGACCACGCTCCATCGCCCATGTTGTTATTTTGGATCAAACTGCCTCTTTTATTTGCTTAACAACCCATACCGATATAGATTTATCAGCTACAATGTCGAGTTATTATTAGCGTTGAATTTCGCATCACTCTCATCTTTAATAGAAATGATACCTTTTTCTGGAACACTAAGCAATTATTTATAGTCTACATTATGATCACAACATGCTAAAATGGCAAATAATTCTACATGTTCATAAGAAACGTTGAACTGGTTCCTATAAAGTATTGAGTATTGAGTATAATGAAGCCAAAAAGATCGCCACAATAAAGGAAATCAATAGAACAACCAACAGTGTTTAACCTCACATTATTACTTAAACACAAATACTAGTATTTCAACTACAGGCACCTCGTATTTAAAATAAATTAGATAAGAATTACCGTTTAAGAATCTCTTGCCGTCTCGATAAAGATTCTCCAGTATCTCGATAACGTATTCAAAGTATTCAGTGACTGGATCTCTCTTTTAGCCCCGCGTAATCAACTGAGCGAGCGACTGAAGCGAAATTGCGATTACACGATAAATCCAATTTATTCCTCATAGGTGCTTTTTTCAGTGTGACTCGGTGGGACTGGCTTTTGTATGCTTCAAAAGTTTTCACATATTCATTTTATTATTTAGGTTTTGAGCTTTATTTATTGCTAAGAAATCTCTTTTAAATGAAAAAGGTCGTTTAAGCCCCAAACGTAAAGTAAAATCAATCAGGCTCGGCCTTCCGCATTTTAATCTTAAAACTGTTTATTATGTACCATGTGTTTACTGAAGGAGCTGACTAAAAGAGTAAATTTATATTTTATAGAATGATATTATTTTATAATTAAAAAAAAACTGACTAGGGTTGTTACTTTACAGCCACTTGTAAACGTAACTTTGTCGATACGTTAGCATTAGGAAATATTGTTATGCTCTACATTAAAGCTATACATCATTGGTAAGGTGCGACAACACGAGCGCCTGTTCGGCGTGCTCCTGGCGCATGAGGTGGAGCTGCAACGCGCGGCAGCTGCAGCTGCTGCAACCGCCGCCGCAGTCGCTGCGGCTGCCGGGCAGCCCGAGCCCAGTGCTGCCACGCCCACGCCTCCATGGGACGGGGATCTTTGCGGAGCTGCACAGACTCTACTCCACCAGCATGCCATACAAGGCGATCTTAGTGCGCTTCAGGCATCTATTGCACGTTTCGCTGCGGCTTGCAGACTCAACGCTGATGCTCCTCTTGATCCTAAGTAAGTATTACTGCTGCTACCCTTCTTATCACTCCCACACATAGGTCTTTCTGAAAGAAGATCATGCTTTTATCAATCAATTTTCATTGGTCAAGGTACATGCACAAGTTGCTGATTGAGCTGGAACGTGCTTGGTGCGCCTGTGAGGCGATATCTGGCAGTGGCAGCGGGGACTCAGGGTCCGGAGCATCTCGTGACGAGGAGCGCTGGCTGGCTGACTGCTTCGGCGAGTATGTGGACCGAGCGCTGCATCAGCTGCGCCTGCACCGGGACCTCTACCCGGTGCTGCACCAGTACAGCATTAACAAGTTAGTTATTTATCTAGTACTATAAATATGTAAGTCATTACATATTAAATATAACCCATAGAGTTATATTCACCTAACTCTGTGGGCTAAAATAACATTGGATCCCAAACAACAGCAAACGACAACGTGGTAGGGCCAGGAGGAGATGGCGGGCCGAACTCGACTCTTTTCTTGAAGATTGGCATCATACAGCGGTAGGTAGGGATAAATGGAACGAGGGAAGGGAAGCACTGTTGCGGCCTGCAGTGGGGCACAAACGGCTTTTAATATATAACTTTTATACGTTTTCCTTTTACAATAAACCTTTCGGTTTAATCTACGTAGATAGAACTGTTAAGGGTACCGTAAGTATATCGATTAATATAAAACGAAATTGTATAAATAAAAATGTATTTTTGTAAAAAAAAGTAAAATGTAATAAAAAGGATTTGGTTTCCAAGCGACTGTGAGAGATTAATTTATTACATACTGTGTAAATGATAAGCGATAGCGATTTTGCAAATCAACTACGGCCCCTTCGTTCGATAACGAGTAAGGGAACACTCGTGCAGTAACACTGTTATTTGTTTGATGAGTATAATTATTTCAATAAATTACATGTTTTGGCATTTAACATTGTTTAATTCCATTCTAGGTACACCTAACAATCATTAGGATCTGAAAAACTACTGTAGCATTGTGTTGTTAATAGCTAGATTTATGTTCAAATAATTTCTGTGGTGCTAAGCTTTATCAGGCTATATGGGAATTGAATGGTACTTTCCATTCCTATTTAGTCGCTCAAAGCGAGCTCTTACACGCACGAGATTCGATTTACTTGTGCTCGTGGCTTCTGTCTAGATAAAACATTTTGTTCCGACCGTACATTATATTCTGTACAGTATATTCAAGACTACGAAGAAAATTAAGATCACGCATATTTCATGGTAATTTTACTTACTTATAGATTATTATATTTACAGTTTTACTATATTCATCTCGTACAGTTATTTATTAGGATAAATAACTGCACGAGATGAATATAGTAAAACTGTTTGTGTTGAAATTTGATCAATATTTCAACTTTATTCGTCAAACATGATTAAAATATCAAACTTTATTTTGAATACAAATTTATTATGTAGTTGAGATAACAAACTAGTTAAAGTAAGTTTCAAGAGAGTTCATGAAATGTTTCTTTAGTTTTAAAATGTCTTCATTGACCTCTTTTCTTATTTTGATCCCAGGCCTTAAGCTTGAGAGGTGTTTCCCATAATAGGGTCTCGATGCTTTCATTTGTGAGAACTTGAAACTTTCGATCAATAAACCGCTGAGAAGCACCGGAAGGCAAACTTTCCTTTCTATTATTCTCACTAAATCAATATTGCCCTAAAGTTCATACTTGATAAACCTCAGAAATAAACAAAATAAATACCATGTTTCTTGACAAGTTAACAATAAAATCTACCCTTGTAATCTTTAGGGCGTTGGAATAATTGATCGAAGCATGTAAACACTACGAATACGAGTTGGGTCGGAGTCTGCCGGCATTAATTTAGCCTAACTACGATAAACTGTCGCTTATGATTTATTTGGATTATTAATTACACGGCAGCGGTACCTTTGTTTCCACTAAACATACTCAAAGCATAAATTACTAGAATATTTTGGGTACTAAATAATTTACCTCATAATTATACGGCATGGAATTATATAATTAAACATGAATTGATTAATTGGTACGTGTATGTACCTATGTGTAATGCGGTAATGTGATTTTCAGCTTTTTTTGTAGATCATTACAGGTAGTTCGTATTGGTCCAAAATGCGCACTGATAGTGGTTCTGATATACTTAATAAAAAACTTAAGGAACCAAGTTCTTCTAGACTTTGACGGTTATCTCCATAGCCCTGTCGGTATGCTGTAAACTACTAACCATGAAACTTAGGTATGTAATCCTAACTTGTATAAAATTATAAATGCGAAAGTGAGTTTGTTTGTTTGTTACGCTTTATCGCTGTAACGGCTGAACGGATTTGGATGAAATTTGGCATGACCATGACCTGGGTTAGGACATAGGCTACTTTTTATCCCGATATTCCCACGAGATCGAGACTTACGCGGGTGGAACGGCGGGGCGCAGCTAGTTGACTATAAATAAATAGATAAATGAATAAAGTTTCCAGTGGTTCCCTGCCGTGAAAGCCCGTTACCCGCTTGTGGTGTCAAAGGCGTCAACGTGCACGGCATTGTTCCTCTCTCAGCTAGTCACAACAAACTGCAATTACCATCTGTCTGTAAAGCGCGCTGATTGTGCACATTTCTCGTTTGACAGTTCATTTGTAGCGGCTATTCTATGGCTCAGTTATATGAACGCCAATGTAAAATTTAGAAAGCACTTTTTAGTCGATAGCTTGTCGGTCGATCTCGGAACAATTTATTCACTTACCTACACTTTTGTTTTTTGTAACTCTTCACTCTGCATTCCCTAGTCTATGACTGAAGACAGGATAAGCTTTCCAAAGTGAAAAAATTATCCAATTAGGTTGAGTGGGCACTTTCAATATTACCTACTTCAAGAACAAACAATATTTCTTCTTTATTATATTCATTCAGACGCGGTGAAGTATTAGAAAGCCATGTTTCATTTTAATTTTTTTAAAGATTTTTATTGGTAGTAAGAGGAGGGTTCGTTTTTAAGTTCTTTAGGTTTAGACGTATTGATCTACACTTACCATTTGCAGGTATTTGAACACATTAAGATCTAACTGAATAGAAAGGGTTGTAATATTCAATGTGCAGGTTACTCGTTTAAAAATTTCATAGAACTCATACGCCATGCCGCCATACATATTGGAAGTGAACCCTCCGGGAAGGCTGCCGGCATTATGTTTGCGCTAAAGTTAATCATCGCGGACGGTCAACGGCATTGGGTTTAAAACCGTGTCATAAAACACTGTAAAATAGTGATTTCAGGGGGTATTGTCGCTATACGTAGTTTCCAATCCTTTAAATATTTAGTGAATATACGTAAGGGCAACAAAAAATAATAAAAAATAGAAATGTTTGGATTTTAAAACCAACGCATATACAAATTAATATTGTAAAATAATACATCAGTTTTTATTTGCACGGTTTATAATGCTAAAAAAACCTACATTTCAAATGAGCCCTCCGCAAGGGCTTCCGACATCCCACATGCGACCAGGTATACCCTCCAGGAGGGCTCCCGACACTGAATGTATTAATGTCTTTATTAAGTGCCTACTATTATCGTGTACAATACAATGCATTGAACTATAGTTGGTCGCCTAGCCTAGCTCATAAATGTCTAATCGTCAATCAATCGATCGATATTGCGGACTATAAAATGGCACTTTAGTAGGTAATCCTTTTGTAAGTACTGCTACAGAATAGTAATATCATTTAAATGGATCTGGTAACTTTAAATTGAGTTATTGTCTTTAGATTGGAGTATCTGCTGCGATGCTTGAGCCAGCTCTCACAAATGAAGGCTTTCTGGCGATGCTGCCCCTTTAACAAGGAAATCAGGCAAGTGGAACCATCTTATTCCTCGCAGTTATAAAATTACTGTTTTTTTGTAATTTCCGCTATCATGCATAACAAATTCTGCGAATACTACAAAAGCATTTATGGATTTCACTGAGCAATATGCAGGTACCTACCTATCTTTTCAAATAAAACCCTTTGTTTTTTATGTGTGCGAATGAATACCGATTTGAACCAAATTAACTATTCGTAGACCACATTAACACCACTTTAACCAAATTTTGACGAATATTTTAAAATGCTTATATCTACGAATATATACGTAATAGATACCTATCCAATTATATGCTAGGGAAAAACTTAGACATTAGCATTAGACAAGCGTAAATTATTCGGAAGAGAGAGCGCGGCTTCATAGTTCTCAGAGTATTTTTCGCGAGATTAAAGTCAGCTTTTCACCCTCGCCAAATGAGTTGGGGGAAAGGATCTAGCATAGCATTTTCTAAATAATTGCCTTTGCAAATGGGGACGTTAAATAGCTATGAAAATGAAACTGTGTGGTAAAGCCAGATTAGAATTTTTAAGACTGTTTTGTTTTAACTTTCAAGATTGAGATTACAAAGAAACCAGAGCGGAAATATTCTGAAAATAGTTAGCATTTTATTTTCTTAGTTTTTGCAAAACTGAAAGGAACAAAGGCCAAATCCAGAGGCCGCGTGACATTTTAAAGCACCAGAAGGCTCATTCTAAATTGACTTTATACTTGTATCCAGTGGGCACAAGTGCAACTAATATTGAATCCAGAACACAAAGGCTGCAGTAAGCACCAATAACCGCGGCAATAACTGTTGACAATAGGAGCGAAATCGTGAGCGCGCTCCGCAAAGGCACATCTGAGTGGTACGAGGCGCTGTGCGGACAGGACACGCACTCCGAGCGCGGGGAAGACCTCGTGAACCTCATCACGCTCATACAGATCGACTTGCAGCAGGGACTGACCTACTACCATCCCTTGTTTGAGACGTAAGTTTAGAAATATGCGCATTAAATCAGGTAAATAAAACAAGAAGAAAAACATTGACATAAATTGTGTTCTACAAACGATACGTTCAAAATAATCTATGAAACGTTCTATTTCATCCTTGATTTATCTTTACATTAACTTTAGCCTACGCTTTTAATCTTCTGGCTCGTACACTCTTATCTACGAGTCTAATTGCGGCTTAAAGCTAACAGCCGGAACCAAAGCCCTTTGCCTAAGTTCCAAATAAGCGGTCTCCGAGAAGGACTCTTGAGATGAATTCGTCTAAATGTTCCCCCTCCAATTATATAATCAAGATTTAATCACAGTTTATTATGTTGGAATAAAGGAAAGGCTAACCTTTGGTATGTGTTAATATTTATTTATCGATGTTCAACCCCGGGCGTCCATTGTTGTCCGTGCCGGCATTCTTCACGATCATCAAATGAAAGGAACTGTGGGCGGCAAGTGTTCGCGTCCCCAGCGATTTATTCTGTTCATATTTTCCGTTGTATGAAATATCACGTGCCTTTCTGTTGCAGGACCAATAACGTGCCCTATTTCAGCATAGTTTTCAACCAGATAGACAAAATGGTAAGTCAGACAATTTGTTTACGTTGGCTGTACATTTTCTGTAGTTGGCGCACTCATATTCCATTATTGCCAAGAGCTGGATTTACTGGTTCTAAAATTGACAAAATCTGTAACGGGTCAGACTTTCCGGTACGTTCAATACAATTTTTGATATCTGTGTAGGTACGTGATGTATTGTATACTCAGCTTTACGCATTATATAAAAAAATGATTTACTAATACCTGAACGCAGGCGTGCACTTCCTTCTACGAATACGTAAAAGTGGTAAATTAAGTGCGAATAGTCTAGCTACTACCTATGTCCTTGTCTAGTCCAAGGATACACAACTGGTGTTTCTCATGATGCATAAATAACGAAACGGGTGCATTCCGCGCTTCGTTCCCACCAACCATATGATTACCTTCATTAAATGTTGCATATTTCAATAACTGTGGGAATCGGGTTTAGCTTTTACAGAAATCAAAAACGATTCACGATGCTTGAAGCATATTTCAATAAAAAAAATGCATGTTGTAAAGTCCTATTATCATAATTAATCAATCTTATTAAATGAAACAACGAACAAAGAACAATGTAATTCTTATTTCTTATCGAAAGAAAAAGGGGCAAAGTAATAAATCCGACTTGTTACGTCTAACTTTTGTCCCAATGCTCCTTAAATGTTATGGGCTATCATCAATTAAAGGCCTTTTCCCCTAAAAGTTAACCCATGCGTAAATGTGGGGCTATACCTCACGCTTCCTTAGTAAAGCGACTCATTATTATGCACACAGCTGTTAGGATTAGGTATATCAGGTAAAAATAAACACTCTTATCATCAGCTCATGTTGTTAGCAAATTCGTAATACCAATATAAGGCGTACCTACTAGATATATTCAGCACAATTAAGTTTTTTATTTGTCATTTTCAGTTTTCGTGAAACTGTAACTTCTTTACCTACACACGATACAAAGGTAACAACGAAGATTAATATCGGCAACCCTGTTGGTTAAAGAGATTACTTTCAAAATCCCTCTGGTATATTAAGATCCGTTTTCAAAATACCTTTTGATAAACTGGATTAGATTACGAGTGAAATATTATTTATAGCTACATATATGTAGGTACCTACAAATAAAGGTTTCAATTATTGTATAGCTATCAGAGGATGTGAGACAGTGTGTGGAGCACTGGGTGGTTGAGGGCTGGTGCGGCGTCGTCGAAGAACCCATGTACGATGAACACGGGAATGGAAGTAAGCTGTTACCTATATATATCACATTAAATTACACATATTACCGCAAATTCTGAACAAAATAATATTATAATATGAAGCATAATCTAAAAATTGTGCCCAACTCTTATATATCCCTCTCGAGGTTTTCTATTTCTTACATGAGTGGTCCCAGACTATATCCAAGTTATGACACGGCGGTACTATCGATAAAATGTCTGAAGAAAATATACATAGTATCTATCTCGATAACCTTTCGCTAAAATATCCGAGAAAGATATTGTACACTTTTGCTCACCATTTTTGCACGTAGTGCATTCAATATACAGGGTGGGCAAAAAATCGTGGATCAAACGAAACAGGGCGATAGTTGGGGTTATTTGCAGTAAAAAATATCTTTGTGGCAGAGCACTCACTTGATCTCCTTAAAAGTTATGAATATTTGAGTGTTTTTTGAAAAAAATACCAAAATGTATGATAAATAGGCAATTAAAGTAAAATGGGTACCTATTTTAAAACAATAAATGGTGTTTAGTAGCTTCTAGGAAATGTATCATCACTACAAAAGTGCTTTTATGATAGTAAGTACCATGATTTATGAGTATTGGCACATTTTTCAATATCTTTTAAATCTTACGTAAAACTATTTGTAACTTTAAAACCATACTTTGAAAAAAAAAAGTTCTACCACAAAATGACCCTGTATTAAAAAAACTTGCCTATTTAATGACGATTAAAACGAGGTGTAACACATAGCTGTTTGTAGCTTCATTATTTTTTTATGTTAACTTTTTCATAAGAAGGTCTAAATTAAAGTAAATCAGAGGATAGTCAAACACCAGTTATCTGACTGTAGTGTTTTAATTCATTCTCCTTTATTTCACTAAAAAGTTAGTTCGGACCCTTGGCTACGTTTGGCAGAGGTTACAGAAAGATCCCAGCGGCATTGCTAGGTTTCTATCAAATCATAAACAATACTTTCTTAATGAAAACATTCCAATAAATGCGACCGAGTAGCTTAAATCGATAAGATTAAATGGGCTTACCATGAGTTGCCGGCGTGTAACGAATATGCATAAAGCAGGATAGTTGCCGCTGTGGAAGCGAGACGGCACAATACACTGTGCGTAGCGGCGTCTCGCTTACACGACGGCAACTCATGGTAAGCGCGCTGATATGAAATAATAAATAATTGGCATGTGATACCGTACTATTTAAACTTATCGATTTAAGCTACTCGGTCGCATTTATTGGAATGTTTTCATTAAGAAAGTATTGTTTATGATTTAAAGTATTGTATTTGTTTATGATAAAAGCACTTTTGTAGTGATGATACATTTCCTAGAAGCTACTAAACACCATTTATTGTTTTAAAATAGGTACCCATTTTACTTTAATTGCCTATTTATCATACATTTTGGTATTTTTTTCAAAAAACACTAAAATATTCATAACTTTTAAGGAGATCAAGTGAGTGCTCTGCCACAAAGATATTTTTTACTGCAAATAACCCCAACTATCGCCCTGTTTCGTTTGATCCACGATTTTTTGCCCACCCTGTATATTTATAATTTGTATCAATTGAATTTGCTTACTAGAAAATATTTCACAAAAGTACCGAACTCGTCGACTGCCGGCGCTCACCAAGTCATTGAAAAACAAATATCGTGCATCCCTTCACTGACCTATTCAAATAGCAACGGGTGCTCCCTATACACATCGATTTCCGTATTCTATGCCGAAAGGCCGAAATAATTATTTATTTTTCATGTTATAGGTACGTATTGAAATAAAACTGACTGCTATAAATACTTATGGCCAAAGGTGCAGGCTTCGAAAGGTCAACGTAGCGGGTATATTAATTTAACCTATCTATATTTAGGTTGCAAATTAATAAACTAGAGTCAAGCGAGGCATTACGGGAACATCTGGCGCCCGCAAGCTTTGATAGATGTGTTATTAAATATTTTGCTAAACCTGGGAAATGATTAGATTTTATGTAAAGGTAAAAATGAATATTTCATTAGAAATCGCCCCTGTTTTAATATAAAATATCTTTCATTTGCCAAATTCATGAAATGCAAAATATTGCAGTTAATCAGTATAACTTTATACGTTATAGGTACTTATACACATAACTACCGATCGATAGCTTGGTTGGATGACATTTACGTGCCTTCTGTTAGTCCTGGTTTACCAAAATTTGACTGAGGTGTATAAAACAGACAATGGTTTTTCTGTAATAAGATGATGTAGGATGGCGTAAGGATCCCATAGGTCAACATTTTTGGATCATCGAACTGGCTACTTGGGTGGTCATCTATCAGCCAGAGGAACTTATTAGATTGACAGCATTCTAGGTTTATCCCTTACTCTTTATAATTGTTGCCTTGTCCGTCAGTATGCTTGGTGACAATAGCGAAGACACTGCCATTTGAAGTGCTATCGGCGGTCCGCGAGCTTTGCGCGGCGGCATCCGTCGCGCCGCAGCCACAGACTCACCCCCACGCACCGCACGACCCACCACCGCAGTTACTCGACGCATACCTGTAAGTGCGTCAAATTATATGTGACTTGATAATTATCAATTATGATTTATTACAAGATTACTTACTAAAGTTTTGTTAAGATCCAAAAAGCGCTGAACGAGATGAAAGAATTAACGAAGCAAACACAAATCTATTTTCGCTGTATACCTAGATTTCGCTGTATACATCCAGATTTTCCGGGCAAAATTACTTTCCTATGTGCAATTCTTGGTTAAATTCTAACAGTCCTAAACTCCATTTAAATCTGTCCAGTCGTCGCGGTATAATTGAGTTACGAACTTTGCCATTTATGATATTAGTGGGATCACAAATCTGTTCGGAGATTATATTACGGTGAATCGATTAGATGTTTCAGGAAGTTGTGCGAGACTTGAATTTACAGTTAATCAAAGTGTCAGTAATCGTCTGATTTCGGAAATAGGTACCTACCACCATGTATTTCGTAACGAGACAGCGAGTCAAGCGTCTCGTCACGCAAACGTGCATGCACGTCCTGTGTGTGTACTGTACACCTATGTTTGAAGAATGCAGCACTAGCTTCCAGATAATGGTACGAATTACCTACACAGCTATCCATTGTGCTATCAAACACGGTTAAACTCTTGAATATCCTGCTAGCCCTAATAGATTCACGGTAACACGACTCCTCTGATCTGTCACGCTGTATGAATGGACCGTTAACGTTAATTCGTTTTCCGGCTAGTTTACCGGCACTGCTAGTGACAAATGATTGATTAAAATCCGAACACAATGATGAAGGCTCGTTTCCAAATTAAACAGATTTTGATGTTTAAAGCTCTTTTATGATGTTTTCTCTCTCGTCGACACGAGTAATATGGACAGTAATAATTTTATTATTAGCGTCTAGCGTTGTAAAAGGATTGGCCAGTCAACAAAAATGCTCGCCGTGTGGACTATTTATGGTGCGCCGGACGCCTTACTACCGTCTCTGTTTAGGTACCTAGCTACGTACTGTTGAGTTATTCATGGGAAACTAGAGCTGTTGACTCTGAACCAAACTAAGTATATAAATTGCCTACCCGAGCATTGTTAAATATACAATAATAACTTCCCATCCCCAAAGTTTTGTCTAGTTAGATAAATGGAAATCAAAGAAAACATCAATATTACTATATTATTCCACCAAGACACCAACGGTACAAACCGCAAAAACTACATCACATAAAATATTCATTGCAACGAAAAACAGCGAGCTTTATTTATTTATATCTTCGACTATGAGCAGCGGATGAGAGAACCAAAAGCTTCGGCAATATTCTTTTCTATGTTATGTAGTAATTTTTAACTTTTGTATTTTTCATAAAATTCCGATTTTTTGTATAAATCCAAATTAACTACACTGCACTTTAATATGCAGTACCTATATAAGTCCTTTAGGTTTTTACGAAAGCCCGTAAGTACAAATTTTGAGGTAGACTTAAAAGTCTTTGTCATAATATTCTACCTAACACTTTGAAACCCAAGTCAAACTATAACTTTTTGTTCAAGTATAAGTCTTGTTAATTAACAAGTCTTATCAAAAGCTGAACGGATTAAGTAAAGAAGTACCTACTCGCAGCGTTCATGTTGCGCAACTTGGTAATTAATGGTAATTAGCAGCAAAGCGTTCACTGCGTTCACGTGGGTGATGATAGCGGAACGCGACAGACTTCGTTTCGCTGTGGTAATGTTTTTGTGGTCGCAGGTGGTTTGAGCCGCTGATCGATCGCTGGCTCGCCGTCACCAAAACTATGGCGCTGCAAAGAGTTCGGGCAGCCGTCGAACTTGGTAAGCTCTCACGTCATTTCTTATTTGTTACTTGTGGCATTACTTGTGTCAAATTCTTTTTCCAATGCGTCTAAGTGTATACGGGTTAATCTCGAGAGACGGGTGGAGGAGAAACTCCAAAGTAATAATAAATACCTTACCTTATGTAGAGCAATCTTCAAAGTGTATTGTATCTAGTCATGTCCAAATAAGTTTAGTAGCTCCCTTTCTATTCTGGGAAATTAAAAATAACAAATTTAGCGCTTGGCGACAGGTGCTTTTTATGAAAATGTTGACCCATCTGTGACCTGATTTAGAACGAAGTATTAAGTAAAAGACAATAATAAATTTTCCTTATTCAAGTGGCACGTTGTAGTGTCATCAATGTGCGACAAAATAGTGCTAAATAATAGTCAAAGGGTAGATTTATATTACATGAAATTCTATAAGTGGGCAATAAATCTAACACATAACACATTAGAAATAACTATTTTAAGTAAATGTGTATAAACATTAATTATGACAATCGAGTTACCTAATTGGTTGTAAACACATAAAAAGCCTGTGAGCTACGAGTCGTAGACAAAATAATACAATTAACCAATGTTTTTAGGAATTATACTTATTCAAATCTGAGAAACTTAAACCGGTGTCCAATGGATATCTGTAAAAAAACCTCTAAGTTGCAACCGGACTGTGCTTATTAAGAGAAACTAAAACCAAGCGAGGTATAAAAAGAAGTGATTTTCGAAAGAGGCAGTATAATTGTTGTGAAGGCAAAAGGCGAAGGTTCACACCCGCGCTAGGGCGGCCGCCATTTAGATAAACATCTAGTTCTAACTGTGCCGTAACACGAAACGTTTTATTGGACCGAGACAAATAAAGGACTGCTTGTAAATTGTTATTATACGTATAGATGACATACTTAAATACTGCCCTGAGCCTCTACCATGAGTTGCCATCGAAAACTTACTCGCTAGCGATAGCGTATTAACACGTTCAGTGCCGGGAGCCCTCCTGGTGGGTTCACCTAGTCGCATATGAGATGCCGGGAGCCCTCGCGGAGGGCTAATTTTAAATGTAGGTTTTTCTTAGCGAATACAGCATTATAAACCATGAAAATAAAATTAGATGTATATTTTCACAAGATTTATTAATACATGCATTGGTTTTAAAACCCAAGCATTTTCATTTTCAAAAAAACATTTTGTTCACGGCACAAATATTCACTAAATATTTAAAAGGTTGGAAACTACGTGTAGCGACAAGACCCCCTGAAAACACTATTTTACTTAGTTTTACAGTGTTTTATAATACCGTTTTAAACCTAATGACGTTGACCGTCCGCGATGGTTAACTTTAGCGCAAACGTAATGCCGGTGACCCTCCCGGAGGGTTCACTTCCAATATGTATGGCAGCATGGCGTATGAGCTCTATCAAAAGAGTGTGGCGTCGGAAGTGTTAACGTGGATCGAATAGATTTCGATAATGCTCGCACCATGAGTTTGACGGAGTCTTACGCAGACGCTACGGTAAGCTCGATAGATCGTTTTGTTTCTTTCTTTCTCAGTAATAAGAAAAGAGAACGGCTCATATGATCAAAACGTAGTAGTATCACTATGGTAACAAACAATGTTATTTATGGCAGTCAATGTCATGAAACAATCCGTCTAAATAGAAAGGTTGACGGTTAGTGGACTACTTATGGTATTTAGGGGTTGTTGAATTTGTATTCTTTATAATAATTATGTACGTCTATTCAATTTGTAATTTTTTTGAGGATGTGTAATTCGCGGCGTTTTTGATTTAAATTTAAAATGAACTACGTTTACAATTCAGACCAAATAAATCGTGGTGACCCCGACGTGATTACCTACAAGGAGCCCAAGATCCGAAACTCTAATTGAAGCTACTACTACTGACTAAACCAGCTGTATCAAAACATGCCGAACAATAACGACCAAGGTCAAGAAGTCTCTGGGGTTTCGACGTCACAGCGCATCCCACCTATCTGGCGCGACAGGATACGACTGTGGTTCGCCCAGTTTGAAGCCATCATATCTCCACAAAAAAAGGGGGACCAAACAATGTTTGAGCTCGTTATCGGTCAACTTGAGCGAAAAATCGTTACGACGCACTGAAGAAGCGGTTGTTCCAGGTTTATGAAGAATCCGAGCAACGAAAAGTACAGCGATTACTACCCGAAATGGAACTCGGCGACTTGAAACCATCGCAGTTGTTACGTCGCATGAAGAATCTCGCCGCCGACAACATGCTGCGTATTATGTGGACCAACCATCTACCACAATCCGTACGAGCAGTCCTCGCCGTCAGCGATAACATCGCGAAACACTCCGATATCCACGAGCTGGCGATGATTGCAGACAAGATCCTCGAGCAGGCGCAACCACATGTTGCTATTGCTGCAGTAGCCACAAAACCTAACGCCCATGTACCTACATCGATCGAGGAGAAAATCGACATGCTCACAAAAGAAATCGCAGAACTCAAGGCAAGTCAATCAAACCATTACCATCGCAGACCATTCAGCAGATATGGTTCAAGATCACGTTCGTCAACGTCAAGTAGGCCCAATCAATATCGCGCACAGCGCAGTAATACGCCCCGACGAGCCGAACAAACAGGAATCTGTTTTTACCATCGGAAGTTTGGGATACAAGCTCAACGATGCACACGCTCATGCCATTATGAAGACCCAAAGACGACCTCGGAAAACTAAAACCTGCGTTGGCTGAGGCGGCAACCGGCGCAAGAACACTATCACACCGTCTATTTATCACCGACAGGAACTCACGTCTATCGTTCTTGATCGACACCGGCGCAAACATCTGTCATACCGAAGAAAGCCGGTATGAAAGCTACACCTACAAGCTTTGCCTATATGCGGCCAACAATACTACTATTTTGACATACGGTGAGAAGACGCTCGAATTGGACCTGAAACTACGAAGACCATAACGCTGGAAGTTCGTCCGCCGACACAGCTAACGCTTCACTTACGGTTAGATGGAGCCTCAATATATATGTGTGGCACGGCGCGCAAGCACTGCGTCGACGCGACACCACACGGATTGATGGTAGTACACCATCAATCCGTGTCTCACTCAACAATTCTCGACTTACCGACGTATGCTTTGATTTATTTAATTAATATATGTATGTAGGTAGTTGCTAATTATTTTGTAAATATTTTTGTATATAAAAAGTTAAAGGTTAAGTTTAGCAATAAAATTCATTCGCATCTCAATCGTCTTTCACTCCAGAGACTATCAGGGACTCCTACCTCAACAAAACCAAGACAGAGCGCTGTCAACCAGTGATAGAAGTGAAGCCGGTTTCGTAAACATGTGCGCACTTTGTGTGGTGTAGTTTGATTGTAGTCTCATTGTAAATGTGTACGTGTGTCTATGCACAGCGGCGGTGTAGTTTTGACATGTGTATTGTTCACAGCGCTCTGTCTTGGTTTTATATTTGGTCTGAGGTTTACAATAATAGAAAATTTTGTAAAGGAACTTATTTTGATTTTTTCTTGAAAGTCGTTAGTCTCCAAATTTAGCGGCCACTAACATATTCCATGCTAAATAAGCTCTTCCAGACATTATTTTGACTTTAATAGACTCAAAAACGTACATAATTTTAATGTAAACATGTTTCACACCTCAAAATGCTAGCGAGTTACGTAACTACTATCGCAAGCGTATTTTTCGATAGCGTCTGTCGAATTAGTGACTCATGGTGCCGTTTTGTATGGTGACAGCTGAGAAACGTCAGTGACTATCGAATAGATTACGTTCGGTTTCTTACCTATCGAAATCTATAGTGCTCTTGGTACGAATTTCAATTCTTTCTGTGACCGCTAGGGGCGCTGTACAATTACTTTTCATATAATTCATATACGGAGACGCTAGCGAGTTTTGACGTCATCGAAATCTATTTGACTCACGTTAATACGCTAGCGAGTTTAACGCTAGCGAGTAAGTTTTCGATGGCAACTCATGGTAGAGGCTCTGTCTTCAACAATTTACGTCAAGATTATTATTACTAGGTGTACATTAAATCGGAATGGAAAAACGAAAATCACTTCATTGCGTAAACTCTACCTTGTTCAGTAAGTAGTTAGGAACAGTGCTCTATAATTATTTATTATATTCCCTATACCTACATAGAAAGAAATAAAAATAGGTTTATTATTTGTTACGGAAACACGTGCATATAAAAACATAAGTTAACTTGAATAATAAGATATTATATCTTAGTATAAGTTAAGTATCTATAGATGGCAGAATAAATTGTTTGAAAGAAAAAGAAAATACGTTTATTTGCGGCAAACATGACGCATAAAAAAGAACACAAAATTAAAAAGAAACAAGTTTAGGGAAAATAATATATGCGTCACATCCACGCAAAAGGGCCATCGCTCAGCATAATGCTGCGACCCTATCAATTTCAATAAGAAATCCAATATCTAAGTAAAATACCAATTATAAGGACCATATCAAATTACGATTGTTAAGTTAAAGGTCCAACCAATCTCTAATTGATCCTTAACTCGAATTCGTAGGATTTCCTTATTACTTTTATTGTAAGCTCGCTTTCGGTTGTATTGTATTGGTTCATTTGTGCTGTTCAGATCAATAATCTTGTTTGTTTTTTTTTATTATAAACATTTACTCGCGTATTTTTCATTATTTTGGAAAATAACATCGCAAACAATTTTATTGTATTACACCAAAGCATGTAAGGAAATAAAATATGATATGGCGTGTACCTAGATCTACGTATGTTTATTAATTTTGATGTAGCTACGATCTATTAATGTACATTACCTATGTAAATCATATACAACGATTTATTTTACAATAACTAACTACACGCATACCTATATATATATATTTTGATGTTACCAAGTAAGTTTGATTGAGTACCTAGAATATTGTATTTGCTTATTAAATTGCGTATATTGCTCACTTTGTAACGGAGATATTGTTTCCAGACCGACCTGTGGAGGGAGAGCATCTCGTGAAACACAGCACCTCGTCAGTGGACACAGCAGCTTGGTGAGTCAGCATCTAGTCTAGATAAACGTAGTATTACCAAAGTTCAGTAAATAAACCTTATAAATGTCACCGCAAGTATATCATTTTTATGCGAATGTCTTGTGAGCAATCCCGCCTACTATGATTTTCAGGTCACGCACATTTTTAAGGGTTAGGTATTCAATACGTATTACCTGCCTTATTGGCTCTTATCACAAACATTTTTTATCAATTACCAACCCGCCGTGTCGTTCTGTACACTTAACAAGACAAGGGTAGAACTAAAAGCACTTCAAGACCAAAATGTATTAACTGTTCGTTGTTCTACATAATTGACTGAAGCAACTTAGGCAGCTCTCTTCCTGCGTAATTGCCTGGTAGCATAAAACAATCAGAACAGCAATAAAAATAAGAGTATATAATATACAGTGTACGTGAACAAGTGTGTCAAAAATTCAAAATTCAAAAGTCATTTATTCAAACTAGGCTGAGAATCAACACTTTTTGAACGTCAAAATTACATAAGATAGTCCCCCAAAACGCCCACCCTTCATCACTTCCTAGTGCTTTAGCTGGGAAGAAGAAGTGGCGCAACAAACTCCCCAGCAGCACAGCTGTCTGTTCAGTTAGAAAAAAATGAATCTATATAATAGTATGCAAAATGATATTTACATTACGCAACACAAAAAATAATTTAAATTATAAAATTAAAGTTAAATTAGTGTTAAAGCCTTGCTCGGTACGAAGCCTATTGTTTTACACTTTAGTGCTCTCAACAGGTAATTCTAGGAACATGTACCGTAAAAGATTAATAGCAAGCAAACGAATTTGAATTTACCATTTAGGTAACTCAAATTAACCTGTGTAAAGTATAGGGTAGTAGGCATACATACGAAGTCCAGTTTTAGCCGCATATAATTTAACTTTGTCACTGTTATTTGGCTAAAAATAAACAGGGCGGCCCGTGCCCTTGTTTAAATAAGCTTTTTGTGCATGAGGTGAACCTTGTGTTGGACTTTCGTAACTTTTTGCTTTTAAGTTATATTTTTGTTATTAAGTCGGTAAATAGGACCATTACATCATTTGTCCTTTATGTAGTGTAATATGATTTTTGATAAAGCCCTAGGAAAACAATAGGCTACTGGGGCCAAATACATACCTACACTATGTCAGCCGACTCTCTCCATCTCTCAATTAAAGTTTTTACAGTATTCACTAGCATTTCGGACAAAATCAAAACGTATCACGGTTGTAACAGCTCAGTAGCTGAACTGTTACAAACCAATAGGACTTTTTCAATTCATATGTAAGTACTGAGTTTATTTTAGACATTACTGACTTTGGTGGAAGTCAAACGTCGTAACCTGGACTTAAAGTTCATATAAGTTTGAAATCGCCAACCCGTTTTGAGCAAGCATGGTGTTCAATGCTGGTGTCTTCTCTGTATGAGAAGAAGCCTTTGCCCTGCGCAAAGGCCTCTTCTAGACCCCACTTCTAGTGGGACAATAAATGGCTGGTATTATAATCGTGGAGTTCCGTACATATCTCTGTTAGCCAGTTTAAGGAATCTGCCCACTACACCGTATCACCGTACCATAACCGTGCTAGGAACGTGTCAAGCAAAAAAATATTATTTGTATTGAAAAGTATGAGACTATGCCCACTGGACCGTTCCGTCACCGACCAACACCGTTGCGTCAGCAATTGTCGGAGAGAATATTTTGCCGGTGCTGGTACGCTCCATGCATGGCATGCGACGTTTTCCAACCGGTGCGCGCAGGCGGCGAAACGGTGAGCATACGAGTTATAACCGCCGTATGATGGCCGTACTAAACGTTATAATTGGTCAATTTTCTAATAGCCATCGTATAGGTATAGGAAATAGTTTTTTCAACAAAAAGATATTCACCACTCTTGCTGACGTGTCTGCCCTCGCGAAAACACACGTGGATGATACGCGGATGCTACGGTCACTAAAACCGTTATGCACGGATTTGATACGCTATCGGTACGATCTATTGGGCAGTAGTCCGTGTCGTATTATTATTTTTTGGGTTGGGAAATTATCATAAAAAATGGTACGGTGGTGCCTGCTACCTTCATAGCACGGTCATGGTATGCGGTACGGTGTAGTGGGCAGAGAGCTCTAACATTTTGTTCCTTTACCTTGTCTAGCCTATACCACATGCGCCTGGTATGGCGTTCAGTGGGTGGTTCCGAGGAATGCACAGCAGGCGGCAGCGTGCGACTGCTGGAGGCCGCGTGCGCCACCGCTCTGCATTACGCTGACCTCGTGCACGGCGCGCTCGCAGACCAGGGGTACTACGAGAACTACGGTATGTACTAGGAACGTAGAACATTGAAGTATGCTTAGGACGAGAGGAGCAGATTAGCTACTTTTAGCATTGGCGATAGTAGCTCTCTGCATTCGGTAGCGATAGCAAAATCTCTCGTTCAGCCATTGCTTCTATGCTGCGTCGCGTTTTGGCGACTCGCTGCGTTGCGTTGCTTTGTATGTACTATTTAATTGCGTGATTTACATGTTCTGCAGATACCAAAGAATAAACTTAGTAAATCGCTGCGATTAGCATCCGAATGTGTGCAAAGTGTAGTTCAGACGCTGAATCGAGCTTCCGGAAAGCGACTTGTTCCTTTCTTTCTGCTTTTTCGAACTAAAATTCAAAAGAATGCTATATTTCAAACACGAGATCCTAACAATAAGCTTTATTCGTTGTAACAAGTGTCCTATTTGTTCCAACAATTCTTAGGAAAAATGTGCCTGAATAAACATGTCAGTCACAAAATTGAGTATTTGTGAACACTCAATAAAGTAGATACAATATTTGTGTTATTGTGTACCGACGTAATAATATTCTACGATCTGATTCTGCTCTATTAATCGCCCGTAACCTGCGGCGAATACAAAGTTTTCTCCTGTATAAAACATAGTCTTTCATAAACTCTTATCACAGGTCAAAACAAAACGACGGAAGAAATATGCACGATCGTAAACAACTTGGAATATGTGCGCCGCTCTCTAGCCGAGTACGACGACGAACACATGTAAGTGCGAGATAATCTCTGGACCGTGAATATTGCGCGTTCTACACTCACGACACGACACGCTGTGGAGCACAAACATCATAAATTCCACACAAACAAATATAAGTCTTAGGAATATCTTTCTAAAGCTTATATCAGCATAGGTACATTTCGCTTTACTAGTCTAACTTACAGAAATTGTCATGCAGCGATTGATAGCACATAAAACGCTCAGCTGCACAGCGTCTTCATCCAAGCTGAAAAATAATAACAACATTGATATCTGTCGTATCAGAGAGTTTATTTATTTAGTTGCTCTTAACGTACTGAAACGTTAAAAACGTGTTTTGTTACGGAAGATCAAACAAGCATCTTAACTGTGAGGAAAACCTTTTGCCAGCGGGTATAACCCTAAACTACAAATTGTTTAATAATGTTGTTATTGTAACTGAATAGCTTTGCGTAAGCTCCTGAACATTTGTTTATACGCAAAACATTCAGTTTCACGCGCCACACAGCCATTCCGAAGTTTTAGTGGTCCTTACGAACAAATCGCCCCGGGATATAGCCATCTCGTGTTAATGGCCGAACTTGTACTGAATAAACTGCTAGAGAAAATCTTTTCACATTTTACGACGTAGTACATCAGCAAGTACTTACAAGTTGTAACGTAAATACTTACCAAGCAGTCGCCTATAAATCTTAATTAAAACTAACACAACTTGAGAACTATCTCAGTTTGAGTTGAAACTCAATCAAAAGTTGGTACATTACGAATTTACGATCTTTATAAATCAATTGATAGCAATGATAGCTCACAATTTACAACGTGAAATGTAGACTGTTTTGTGTAAAACGCACGTTGATGCCTCATTCGACGATTGCATTCCACTTTGTGCACTGACATACATACCAATAACGATCTTCATATTCATGTCATAAGTTCTGTTACGTGCTAATGAACATTTCACTTCACAAATTAAATGGATAGTGAAATTGGATAGATATTGTTTTGCTTCTTATAAAAATTTCGTGCTTGTCTCGGAACCTTACTCGTATAGCTAAAGCTCGTTAATACCACCACAGGCACGTGATACGTGCAAAATACACTTTAATTAACGAAACTCTTCAGACGCCACGAAATATTTTAAGTAATATGATCACAAAAGGATAATATTGTAGCTTGAACGACGAGAACTCGCGTCAGCTGGTACGCGGCGCGCTAGGCACGCTAGACGCGCGAGCGGCACGCGCGGCTGCGCCGCTTGCCGCGCGAGCACGGCCACCGCTTAGGAAAGCTGTTTTCCATCTGGCATGGTCACCAGACACGCTGCCCACAACACAGGTAGGTTACTGTTAGATATTGTTACGCGTGAATGCAAGTTTATAACAACAAGCTTACCTACACGTAGAAACGACTGAGAAATACTTCTTATTATAATTCGGCACTAGGCAATAACTCCTCTGCTGGAGTTTCTGGACCAGCACCTGTCATCGCTGAACACCTGGCTGCTCCCGCGCGCGTTCATCCGCGCGCTAGCGGGCTGCTGGAGCGGCGTGCTCAAAGAGGTGTCTTCTCAAGCAGACGCGGGAGGTGCCGAGCGGCCGCGCGTCTACCATCATAGGCTCAGGGAAGCGCTCGATCTGTTAGCTGAATTTTTCCACGCAGAAGGAAAAGGTTAGGAATACATTTTATTTATGTTTATTTGTAATCATTTCATAATCGGAATTAGTTTTTACATTTAATAACTCTTTACAATATCCATTAATAAAAACAAGCAAGAAAAACATTCACTCAATCAAAGAATTAAAGGTTACATAATAAAGTTACTTATCAGCCATCCGTTCAAAAATAATGCACCTGTTACACGGTCGCTAACCGCGTCCCGACAGAGGTGACCTTGGTGATGGTTTACGACCAAATTTCGTTTGACCTTGGTTTAAAGAGCTGCGCTAGCGACCAAGGGCAAATAGAGGAGGTTGAGTCGGTGACCGACCGTATAGACCGCTAAACCGCCTGCTACACGGTCGTCAACCGCGTCCCGACAGAGGTGACTTTGGTGGTTTACAACCGTGTAGATGATGGTTTACTACCAAATTTCGTTTGACCTTCTAACGACTTTGGTTTAAAGAGCTACGCTAGCGACCAAGGGCGAATAGAGGAGGTTGAGTCGGCGGTCAACCGTGTAGACAGCGGTTGCCAACCGCGAGTACGTAACTCGCTCGCTGTCAATCGTCGCGCGAGGCACACGTTATAATTATTATACTCTTTGTGTACACCTGTTACGAGCGCAAATTTTACAAGTTTACCTATGTATTAAAAACCGCAAAATGGCGGAAGAAAAGGAAATTGTTACTGAGTTGATTGTGCTGTACAGAGACCTACCCTGCCTATGGGATCTCAGCTGCGAACAATATAAAGACAAGAATCTAAAGCACCTATCCTGGGAGGTTTTTATTTCTAAATGGAAAACAATTGATCCAAACGCCAATGAGGCATCGGTCAAAAAATTCGCCATGACGTCTTTAGTCCTCGAATATCACGACAGAATGGCATATTAGCGACCATGTAGTTGAAACAGCGCTGCCGGTTGCCAACCAAGGTTACCTCTGTCGGGGACGCGGTTAGCAACCGTGTAGCAGGCACTTTACTTTTAAAAATAAAATATTTCGTATATATACTTGATAACATGTTGACGAAGTTAAAACGAGGAGTTAGAAACTCTCCGGCAGAGGTCGTAAGAGGCTTAGTTGGTAAACAATGGTTAATCGATATCTATTTAGGTCTCCCGATGTCGGAGGTGCACAATGCGGAGTGGTTCCGTGTGGAACAAAGGATGGAATATCACCAGGCGCCCACCGAGAAACTATTGGAGCTGTGGCTGGCTGATAGGCTGGCTGAACAGGCTCGCACACCGCTGCCCTCGCGTTATGGCTCTATACTTGTTCGGTCAGTAGGATTTTGTTGAAATATTATTTTAGTAAAGTTCTAGATTATTCCAACAGGTTTCAAAACCATAATTATTTAATGGCTTTGTTCGTATAATTTGTATCCTTTATATTCCTGTCAGTATATTTTTCTTACTTGATCCCATTTACTTACTCCCATTTACTCTTATCTCTAAAACTGGGTTTCTTCGTTTTATTTCTAAAAGGTTACGCTCCATCGCTCTTTGTCATGTTAGTAATTTGGATCGAGTACATTTCGCCGAATACACAAGTTTGACGAGCCACGGAGCCATAGCAACCCTCAGTTTTTCAAGCTTTTCTTTATTACTTTTGGGTTTGTTTCATAACAAGTTTTTTTCTACTGTTTGTATAAAGGCTTTATCTGAGTATGTTAGGTAAGATAAACATTGTTAACATTGTTCCAGATGTTTAAGTTATTTTAAGATGCTGTTATCACTAAATTTTGGTGTTTAGTTTTTGGGTACCTATATTTTACGTTTGGGGTTCTGCGAGCTAAATAAGAAAGGGTCGTTTAAAATATCATTAATTTGTCCGACAGTCTCATTTCTCTCAGTTCTCAGTCAAGATTGTTTTTATTCAAAACGGACAAAAGCATTGAGCGGAAGCCTTTCCAGTTGTGTGTTTAGAGAACGAAGAATACATTCATAGAAAAAGAAAACGCAGCCATAGGTCTGCTGTTTATGGAAAAATATTGTTTCTTTGAGGTAACATTTTCGTTCTTTAATTCTATTTTAGAAGGCAATTTCAGTATCGCAACTAGGAACACCATCTTACACCTTGGGAACCTTACCTACCGTCGTTATATATTGTACAGTAACATCCATAACCAACTCTGTCTCGTGCTGGTTACATGATTTGCACACAAGAATCAACTAAGTAACGCAAATTATTTTTTAGTTATATTTGTAGAACTTGTGTTACTTCTGCTGTACCACTACTTTCATAATTACCTAAGTAACTTCAAGCTGTATATTATGTGTAAGCATTATATTCGATTCAATCTAAGTCCAGAATACATCGCAATAGTGTATCTATCCTGTGGCTGCCTCTATGTAAAACTCTTTTACAACTCTTGTGAAATGGATATCGGAAGATTTATAAGAACTTCCAGACTTGAATCATTTCAAATTTCTTATCGTGTTCGAGTTACTAGCAGTATTAAATATAATTGTCGAAAAAAAAGAAGGATTGAAGGATTAGTTGTGTTTATCCTTTTGACGATCTTTCCTTTCATGAAACCTGTAAGAATTTAATTGAAAGATGAGCTTATTTTTAACTCATCTAAATCCTGTTTACTGTTCCTATCTACCGCTTACCAGGTTTGCTATGCTCTCAGTTTGCTCAATGATACTATTAGCTTTTAGCGCACATGAATACTTTTAGTTTACAAACGTTCGACGACTATGTAGTTGTAGTAGTCTGGCCCATTTGACGAGAATCGCAATTACAGATCTTTTTCAATATATATTTTATACCTTTGTAATTTAGTGTCTATCTTTATTTAGTGTGTACTTCAACCACGACTCACTGTGCGTGGAAGTGTTGTCTGCGCGCGACGTGATTCCGCTGGACCCGAACGGCTTAAGCGATCCCTTCGTAGTGCTCGAGTTGGTGCCCAAACGACTCTTCCCGAAGGCTCACGAACAAACCACTAATGTGCAGAAGGTGAGATATGGACACGGACAGTAGTGATAGAAATAAATGTTTTTTAAATTTATTACTGAGACTTGGAAATAAAAGCTCAGGTTATAGGTCGTTTTCAAAATGTAAGTACATTTTTTTGTGTTTATTTTGTGTTATCGTGACACAAAAGTAACACAAATGAAGAGTAAGGGCAGAGCTTAACGAAGTCGACGAATCTAAGCTAATTATTTTCTTGTCGCACCAGCCGGTCAACCTTACCCGAAACTGTCAAATTTTCCCAATCAACTTTGAAACTAGTGATAAAGCTAAAAATCTATTAAAGAAATTTGACAGATTGTAGTAGGTTGATGTGCTGGCGTCTTCCTTCCATTTTTTTTTGATGATTTGATTTTAAAGCTCTCGGTAACGTATTTGCTGTTCAGCAGGCATTATCGAATCTTTCCTAAAACGGCAAATGAAATTACTATTTACATTTAAAGGAATTTACTGTAACTATCCCTAACCCATTCCATTGTATAACGTGACACAAAAATAATAACACAATGGTCACAGAAAATTAACAAAATGAACGTGTCCCTAACCTACAAATAATAATATTCTTGTAATTTCACCCTCGAGTTACTCGTGAAACATGCATTTGACTATAATTTACCATTAACAACACTGACATGCTGCACTGTAAAATATAGTACTTACGGAATTCACGTAATTTGGCACTTTAAAACAAATTCTTACTGTCCTTTTTACAACGCGCATGAAGTAAAACCATCAATAACAAAACAAAATTGCGCAACCGAAAGAAATTAGCGACCTCTCGTTGTAATTATATTGGCGCATAGCGTTGCCATACTAAATTTGGAATTTACTTCTATTATTATAAAATATCAAAGTTACAATAAAGAATAACACAAAGGAATTGAAGATGGGACACGTGTTTATGGGCAAATAAATAAAAGGGTTTATTATAATTACATTGTTTTTTAGTATATTCCTTAGAACTTACCCGTTCACCGGACAAAACATTGTTTTCTAATATTTTTATGTTTGTTAATTTATTGCACATAATATAACTTTTACAATGTTTAACACAACTAACTATTTACACTATGTAAACTATGTATATACAACTTACTATTGTATATATTATGTACAAGTATGTAAAGGAAAAAATAAAAATAAAGGGAAATGTTCATTGGGAATTTTAAAAAAATCGGCTGCATCCCTATCAGCGGCAAAAGGGCCCAAAATATTGTTGAATCAGGTTTCTTATTGTAAAATGTTTTTATAAATACGCGCGACTGTGGACAATCCCCTTTTGTATGGGAAACAAATTACGACAGGAATTAAATTAAGTTTTAAAGCAATAGAACCAATTTCCATATTAATACATTTCTATGTTTGCTATTTTATTACTAATTAGTCTGAATGTTGATTTATATGTTTACATTTCGAACTGTCATCATTCTCCTGCCCTTATCCCAATTATCTGTGGTCGGCGCAACATGTCCCTTTCTTCCATACTTCTCTATCAGTCGTCATCTCGGTAGTCACCTTCTGTATAGCCATATCTTCCACACAGTCCATCTATCGTTTCTTTGGTCTTCCCCTACTCTTATATCCATCGACATTCATACTCAAAACTTTCCTCACGACATTATCCTCATTTATCCGCATCACATACCATGACAACTGATGTCCACACAACTTTACGGTCACCGGTGCCATTTTCAAACTTCCTCTTATGTACTCATTTCTTATTCTATCCATTCGTGTAACACCATACATCCCTCTTAGCATTCTCATCTCAGCTGCATGCAATTGCTTTTCATTCATCCCTTTTGTGACCCAACATTCTGATCCATATAAGACAGCAGGTCTAACCATTGTTTTATAAATCTTCCCCTTAAGTTTAAGGGGAATGCGGGAGTCGCAGATTGTTCCCGTGACCTGTCGCCATTTCATCCTGCATCCAATGTTAATTCTGTGCTTAACCGCCCGATCTACTTCGCCATCGCCTCGCACGAGTGAACCGAGATAACGAAAGTAGGAGCAGACTGGGAGAAGCGTGCATTTACATTTCGAACTGTATTTTATTTAATTTTACCAATAAGTTTTATTGACACATAATTGCAACAAAATGTACATTAATTTTGAAAACGACCCTTATAGGCATAGCATAAAAGTTTTAACGCAATTTCTGTTAGAAAATAACTAAAAGGACAACAAGTTTTTTTTTTATATTCTTATAAATTTTCTCCGAAGCGAATGCTTCTCGGAACTTACAGCAAAAAATAGCTATTAGGACGTTCCAGAGAACTTCTCATCACTAGACGTAACTATGTAGAGACATAATTTACCCAGGAGTGGCTAGTGTGGCTACCCGCTATTTACAAATACAATAGGTACATCTAAAGCGAACTATAATACATTGTCTGGTTATGGGTGTGCACGGCTTTACTTAATTTTAGCATGCAACTATATACACTGCGGTCGATCGATGACACCGTGACATATTTTGAGGCGATCAATTGACTGGAAAATCATCATTGTGCAAGAGCACCAGCCGTACTCACAAGGACCTCCTCGGTGCTGACACAACTCACGTTATCGTGGACGTCGACGTCAACGATTTTACCGTTGATATTAAAACATCGGTGCACTTTATAACGTTATCGTGAACAAAAATTTAAAAGCGTCTTCATATATTTCCCTGTGCTATCGTGATGCCGTGGACGTCCACAACAAAATCGTCACGTAACATAATAATTAAAGCGCTCATTGTGTTTAGAAAACGCTGAATCCGATTTGGGACGAGTGTTTCGAGTTCGGCGTGTCGCTGGAAGCGTGCCGCTGCCCGGGCGCGGCGCTGGCGCTGTCGGTGTGGGACCGCGACGTGCTGACCGCGGACGACTTCGCGGGCGAAGCCTTCGTGTCGCTGGCGCGCATACCCGGCGTCAACTGCCACGCCGCGCCCGACCCGCTGCGACCCATGGAACTACCGCTCATGCAGCTGCACGATCGCAGTCTGTACCTGATACTTTATACGAGTACTTTACTACTCAGAACCCCGCTCAAGTGGCGAAACAATCTCACTCATTCGAATTTACGAGTGATATTAAGAATATACACTACACTCACACACTATATACACTATTACTGCTTGGGATCACACATAATATATTTACTTATGCTATTCATTGTGTTCATTATGTTTCTCACTGTACCTACACGGCTACTCAGGTTTCTTCAACACCCATTCAAATTGACACTTCATTGTTCACTCCTACAGATAGCCCGACTCGAAGAACTTCCTTTGAACAGCCCGAGCACGTCATTAAATTTTTAAAGGAAGCCCTATTACGAGTAACATTTAATTAACCTGTTATAAACAAAACGTTTCACAATAATACCAGCGTATTGATGACGCTGAATAAATTTCCTGTTACTGATCATCCTAATTAATAACTCCAATAAACATTTTCCAAGTAGTTTCATGGTCCTTTATGAAGTCGACCTTTGATGTCTTGTATACAATTAAACAAGATCGTTTTCTCATCATATTTAGTTGAGTAACTTTAACCTACGCAAAATTGAAATGCTTAATTTTCACTGAAGCGACAAAAATTATGATTCTGGAGATGATCGTGTTGGCATTTCCAAGTAGATACTTTATTTTAACTTTGTTTGCAGATCATCCCATCATACAAATCCTGGAGTCACGCACCGCCGATAAACTGGCCATTGACTTCGTCAAGAAGCAAAAGTTAAGATTCGCCGAGCAGTGAGTTGTCTGACAAGTTTCAAGTATCTGTTTCTTACTATACTTATTTCGTTATTTCTTACTTACGCACAACGTCCATTAAAATGTTGACAATATATACAAAAATTTACAAAAAGGAATTCGATATTTTTTAAATAACATTTAAGTTATTGGGTACATACCTATTTATTATGATTAAGATGTATAAAAGTCATCAGTATTAACATATGAAATACTACAAAGACTGTAATTCTTCTACTCATGAGAGAATATATATGTATAAAGTATTGTGTATGTGTAATTTCAATGCATTTTATGTGTATAGAATTAGTACGCACCCTCGGAGCTTATGTCCCTAGTCGTTAGTCTCTATTAGAAGTTCCCGACCAAGTACTTTAAGGCCCGTTGTTAACAATGTCATACGTGCTACTGTGCTCCACCCGCCTTCTTCTTTTACATGAACTTTACTGTTGCGCACTTTTTAAACCAAAAATCATTATTATGGTGTTAGTTGTTAAAATACAGTAGCTTTGTCAACAGTATATTATTATATATCCATATATAGTCGTAATTCAATTTACATAACATAATGACATGTCACTCGAATAGTATTTGATCCTCGGAAAATATATAAATGTTTAGTATGTAATTAACAGTATCAAATCTGTGTTTGCTGAGTATTTCCGATGAGTACTATTTATATTTATTCCTAGATGTTGATGTATCAATGTTTTGCTGCCTTATCTCTGCTGATTGTGAACTTACGCTTATCCATTGCTTTACATATTTTAGAATGCAAGAAAAAATATGCTTTTAACATTCAATTCGTATATTTAAGTACTTACGTTAAATGGTATTGAGTTACATACATCTCGTATGATTTAGGTTTTTCAAATCGTAATATAAACCGCAAAGGTGCGTATTTCACAGCTCGAGGATTGGTAAAAAAATCTTTAAAAAATATATTGTGTACAAATTTTTTATAAAACTTTATGCATTTAAAACGAGCTTTTTATTAACAACCGTCGCATCTATTACTTAATGAATATATAATTTTAAATATATGATTATATTTATATGGAATGCATTGTCTTCGACGACTGATTTTTCATCGTTAGATTTAATTGTACGAGATATATTTTATAACTGTACGTGACGTATGTACACTGTGTATACAAGTATATTATTGTAATAGATGATGTATTGATGTTTTAAATTAGCAAATGAATATTATATATACCAACTTTATACATGTAACAATTAGTATAACGGAATGTTAAAGTTGTATGAGAAGGATTTATAGCTAAAAGAAGAGAATGATTCGTGTTTAGGTAAAGAAGGGACGTGGCAGATTTATTATATTTTGTGAAAAGGGATCCAAGTTGTAAAGTATGTAGTAGGCAGCCTCTCAGCGATGCGGCACACAAACTAACTTACAGAAAGAAGGAACCGAAACGGAATACTAACCAACATCAAGGATCCGGTTAGCCACAGTAGATATAATTCAAAATCTTACTTTTAATTTAATGTGTGACCGTAAAATTATTCAATAAGATATAAGAAAACCATACGTATAATACGATGATATTGTAAAATTTCTGTGCTCCTGTGTACTTACCAGCACACTGTAGTTGAAATTGTGATTGATGGATACCTACTCCGCACCCAATAGAAACCTCGAACCGTCATATCCAGTGCTACCCTAACCATATCGCTGAGCTTCTAACGTCTACCTAAGATATATGTATTTTAAACTTTATACTTGCGCAGCGCGGGCTCCGCGTCGAGATGCCAATCTTAGTAATCGATGCAGTACCGCTCTGCCATGCTGTTTTTGATACGTTGGTAAAACCTACTTATATATACATTTAATAGGCATTATGAAAACAAAATTTATGATCCTTTGGCTAAACAAGACCATTCCAAAAGTCAATTATTTAAAATAGGCTATTCAAAAACAACATATTTTACATTCAAAATCTATATATATTTTATAAAATGTTAAAAAACTCATGAAGTCATGTGCCAGCGACGATCGCCTTTTTTTTATATGAAATCAATATATACAGAAACTTTTTATAAAAAATCTACTTTTCACTACCACTTTCTGAAGCAGAAAGTGGACGAGAAATATTTTGCGATTCTCCTACGATTTAAAATGCATATCACACCGTCATGTTACATTTCTAGCTACGAAACTATTGTCTGCTTGTCTTATTTATCATCTATCTGTATCATTTAATGTGTGTTATTGACGTTACGCAAATCCTGTATAGAAATATAAGAAAACATTAGTGTTGATATTGATGTACCCATTCCGTATAATTATCTAATTGTGTAATTTATAGTAACCCGCTAAACCTAACCCCACTGCATTCTGGAACTGAATCATTCAAAAACATAAATAAATAAAGTTGTACTATTAACACTTGTGTTCCTGGCTTTAATAAACTCTAAAACTAAATTGATATTTTAGTTTTATTTGAAAGATTCAATACACTGTCTTATAATATCTATCGATGTAATTGTGGTGTTAATTTTGTTTGCTCAAAAATTATTCTTATTAATTGCGTTAGGTTAAAATTTTGTATTTGTACCTATTTTAGTTTTTAGAACACATAATAATAAACTGATCCAGGACTCATTTCATGATTTTGAGATGATGAATTAGAAAAACCTGTCCGGCCGACATCATATTTCAAACATTTACGTCTACAAAGGCTATCGGTAGGTACCTCATGTTGAACTGAGAAAGGTTATAGACGTGCTTTGAAGGCCTAACACATAATTAATGAACACAATGTGTTGATAATTGACTACTGACGCAACTCCGACCTGCTAATGGGATTAGAGTTCGGTTAGATAGTTACAAGGTTTTAATGGCCCCATAGTTATATGAAACTTCAATCAATAACCCCGCTTTATAAAGCGGTTGAGACTAGTTTCCTCGTTAACAAACTTTATGAAACCTATCACGAAATGGCACGTCTCAGAATCTTTCTGCTTTCACAGACTCGCGATAAATTAAAGAATCCCTTTCAAGTCGCCTTTAATGACTAGTTTAAATGAGAAACATATTGCAGCGAGACGTGAAAGTTTTCGCCATTGTTCGTTTTTAATGGTTTCGAGTGTTTTCTTTTGAATTGCATAGTTTTATTATGTTTACGACTACGTTTTAAAAGACTTACAACAGCTAAAGCGCGGTCACTATCGGACTGCATAGAAAAAAAGAGAAGCGCGATGACACAACGCAGGTAATTTATTGCAAAATATGAAGCAATTTACAACAAATCTATTGATTGGACTAAAAAATTAAAACACTATTACGGTAATACGTTGCTTGCAGAATAATCTGACAAAAAATCTGAATGTATATTAATATGATTTTTAATCGTGAAAATAAATTTATACAGATCTCTTCGTGATTTTTTTGTATCAAAATTAAAAATTCTAAATATTTTATTTCAAATAAACCTACAACGGCACTTATGAAACATCAGAAAGTTCGTAATAGATCAGAAAGGTCATAAAAAAGTATCGTATCAAATTAGTTGTATTATGTTTTCTTACTAGCTTAAATCCTAAAGAATATCGTATATTTTTCTGATTTTGTTTACTGCAGTGGATCATATACTTTTAGGCAGTATAAAACTTGTGTTTAGGCACGTTTAGGTCCTGTAGTCCCCTTAAGCAATGGGATCATTTCGTTTAGTATCTTATAAGTTTTTTTGGTCTAGTATCCTATCGATATTGCGATACTTGAAGCACACAGCAGCTTTCTAGATCTTTCAATAATTCAAGCTACGATGCGGTAGGTAGGAGCAAGGCAAGTCTATTTAAATATTTTTTGTATTTAATCCAAACAATGTATACGTAAGTTTATCATCTGTCAATTATAAGTACTCATTCATTCTCAAAATAAAGAAGAGTTTCTTTCCACTCTTGATTTTTAGTAGAGACGTTCCTCTAGGTAGTGTTTGGACGTGCATCAACATACTATTGCTAGAGTTGACGGAAACAACCAAACTACGAGCTCTTTTATAAGTTAGGCCTGCGATGACGTTGAAGAGAGAATATCGAGAGTCACCACACTGTTACTTGTAGCCTTCAAGACTACACAACGATCATGCAATTCCCTTCTGACTACGTTGACGAGCTTGTCCTGTCGTTTGTATTGTTAAATATTAAATTAAAAATTGATTTAAAAGATCTACATAAATAAAGATGATCCGAACTGTAATCTACCTAAAGAGAAGAATAAATCACAAGTAACTGGCAACTTTGTACAGGAAATATCCCTAAAGCCTTATCATTTTTTCATGGAATTCTCCGTCGGCTGTATTTTAGACACACGACCACGTGTAGGCGACTTGAGTAGCCTGAACCTTCCTGTATTTTTCACTCATTTTAGAAGAAACTAACATGCCTGGTAAGTTCATTGTAAATAGATTTCCACTATACAAAGAATGCTGTCATTCAGCAGATCAAAGGTGAGGAGGTAACAAGATAATAAATTAGATTATTAGTTAGGTCGTGGTTCCGTGATCGTTATAAAGTGGGCTTGTTTGCGGACATGGGCGAACTGCAGCAGTTTATTGTGTTACCTCGTGTCTCCAACTAACTAAATAATTAGATCTAGACAGGATATGCCGCATACTACACTACATTATGCATTCCAAATGTAATTAGAGTCCATGTTCGAGGTTTATGATTCAGTTAAACGAATAAGTGCGGAGTTGTTAGGAACTCGGGAATAATTAGAATAGGAAACGGTGGAAGAGTTTCATTAGGTACAGCACAAAATTCTCTAATATTGTACTGTACTTTATAAAACTTTGAGAAAAATCATTCGTGCTTTAGACCCTCAGTGAACTTCGGTGCCCCACGTGTAGGTAACACCTTGGACCTTGACAATGTTATCAGGACCAACCAAATCGGTACGCGTAGTTGTAAAATGTGACTTTCATAAACATGTGTCTAAGATAAACACTCAATTAACAGATTGTTTATTCAATTAACCGGCTACTATCTAGTAACCATTCTATGATACTCATCTTTATCCCTTGATAAGATTATGTTTCGACCACAACACCTATAACCCTACCTACGACTTACCTACCTTACGCTTGTTTTAATATACAAACAGATGAATTCCGTAACACAATATGTCATCTGGTTAAATGAAACAAAAAGGTCTAAAGCCTTAAATTACACACACAGCTAAGGTAAATGTTTTCATAAGATTAAATTATCTCGGCTAAATGTTTAAACGTTGAATAGGGAGCGAAGGTTTGTGTAAAATCTTGCGAAAACACTCCATCAAAATAAAGTCACAGGTATTGTCGATGTAGCCACATGTGTAGCAGGTGCGGGTAGAGGGAGTAATAGGCTTCGATCAATCAATAAACTCAGCTGTCGGTGGAAATGAAAAACCTGCCAGTTGCATGTTCCTCTACGTAGAATAAGATTCTGTAGACAACAAACATGTTAGAAAGTCGAATAAATTTTAGAACCCACTAACACTAAATAAGTGTACATAGATGATAGAATACTCTTTAATACGTATCACATAAAGGAAAATAAAACTCATACATTATAAAATTTGGGTGATACAATGGGGGGGCTTATCGTAATCATTGATTACAGAGGTACTTATTTTTCTACGCTACATTTGTCATAATATACTTACACGACCCGCCTTTGCTTCGTACGGTTTTTACGACTGGATGAAACATCGAGATTTCTTTATTATGTGTATGTATTATACATATATTATAAACCTTCCGGACTAAATTCTCTAAATGATGGTGAAGACCGCATCGAAATCCGTTGCTTAGTTTAGAGGAACAACGCGGTCACACAGCAGACAGGGACACGAAAAGCGATTTTATTTTATAATATGTACAGATACATTATATGGATACATAATTGATTTTTGCCTACTTGGTAGATTAATGTATAATGTAAGAAGACTTCCTAGACCTAAGTTTGTTGTAGTTTTTTCTTAATCAACCCTTTCTAAGTCCATTTCGCCAACACGTCGTTCACGGCGCTTGTCGTACGCGCTGGTAAGACAGGGTATTTATATGCAGATCACTTTAATATGCTAATGTCGATGTCGGTACCAACCTGCTCTCTATGTACGCTTCTGAGAAACCCTTATATATTTTTTATAAAGTTTCTTAAGGTTGCGCGTTACCGTTAACTGACAATTCAACAAGCTTAAGTTATTTTTATTTTTATTTTAATGATCAGCAAGATTATATTTCAGAGCAAAATCGGAAATATGTTATATCTCTAGATTATACGGCTATGACTTCCTGAACTGGAAGAGGAGGAAAGGCTGATTAAATTTTTTCATATTCAGGAAATTAAAAATACTTTAGGGTAGGTACCTACTTATTAAGTAGCATTAAAATATGCATGGATAATAACACGTCAAGTCGTAATCAGTAAGACGGTAAAGTAATAAAGGGAAGTCAATGATGAAAGGAGCCCTAAACGAGAGGTACGATAAGTAAACATAATATCAGGTCATGAAAACGGAATATTTCACAATATGCACATGATCACGTGATCCGGCACGTGCCGGCTATTTTGGCCGCGGGCTTGCCTCGCCGCTGACCGCGCCGCCCGCTGAATTATAATAAGCCCCGTATCGACTTACTTTTCACAGAAATCTACTCGCGACTAACAGATTGCTACATTCAAAATTAATTTGCAATCAAGCTTACGCTTTTAAGGTTTCATAAAAGCAGAGTCGTAAAAAAAACCTCGGAAAATAAATTTCTGTTTTAGATGCCTCCCAATCCAAGCCTTTTTTCTAGAGGACGACTCGGCTTGCAAGTGAAGTTGCTATCTGTGTCTTTCATTGATATTATATTGTATGAGATAAGGCCCCTTTTTTGCTTTTCAAAAAACGACTGCTACAATATCTTAGTGTCGTAGATGGATTGATCGGCGGGTAGCTGTGATCCATAACGTTTTTATGACATCCAAAGAAAATGTGCACCTAAAGTTTTTCCAGAATCTTAAAAACCTGTGGGAATGCTTTATAATCTGTTATATTTAGGTATCTACACGTCATGAATTAAAGCAAAGTCTTTATTAAGGTGTGATTTTCTGTATAAATCCACTATATAAATTGCATGAAAGTTAAACTATAAAGAATTAAGGAAGTTACTGAAACAGTTTCTAATTAGTAATTAATCTTGTTCAGCCTGCAAAAGAACCAGGGAAAAAACGTAAGAAAAGAAAACCTTTCTTTAATTATATTTATTGTGAGCTTAAGTAAACGTAGTGAAAATAGCTGGGTATTAGAAGGCTACAGAGTGGTATTAATGTAATCTGCCTCCGTAAATACCTACGCACTTGTGCCCTAAGCTCTGTGGCCCAGTCCATTCAATCTCAGTGCAGAGCTGGCGCGGGATTCTCTCAGCAATGGACTTATAATACCATTTGATAAAACCTTTATGAAATTCTGTGGCTTTTGTCGCGATACTTTTCTAAGGGGATTTATGTTTTTAGTTTATTACTTCTTTACTAACAACGAACGCTAGGTTGGTATGCGTAGCTCTAACATACATATTTACTGAAGAAAATCTTTGTAAATTGTAGTAACTAACAGGAGATTTACAAAAGACTAGAATTGTCTGCAGCTTCATTTTCATGTAACATATTTTATTATGTACTCACTTACTGCGCTGTAAAACACTTCGGATAGGGTACTCACCTATATTAGATGTTAACATAATGTATTCTCGAACTAGTACAAACAAAAATTGATGTCTTATCTTAATCACATCAAAATTCTAGATAGTAAACGCCTATTTGACAATTTGTTGCTACGTCTTATAACGTCAATGAATAATAGTGTAAAATATTTATCATGTCGATTTTCTTGAAATATTGTATCCCAAGTAAACGTAGTATTATTAGCTTTATACTATATGGTGTAAGGCGTTTGCCGCAACCAAGCGGTACCTATCTAGACACACAATTATCTTCAGCTCAAAATGGTATTTCTCTCGCTTTAGTGATATTCGGCTTCAAAGAAACAACGAATAACTTTTCCACCACGTTATGAAAATCACTACCTACAATTGTTCATACGCGTACATCAGTCAACCTCGACCCAGAACGAGAGCCCCTTAACTCTCATAGTACCTATACGTATGTATGCGGATAGTAACGCCGCAACCCACATGTATTTTAAAAGTATTATTATGTTTACCTTTTGCAAAGGAAACTACCCATTCCTTGTCATTGTCATCGACGCGGAACAAGTCAACGACAACGAACTCCCCGATCGCAGGCCCGGAGCCTATTGCCTTCGCCTCGGGCTACCGACCGTTACCAAACCCGTCTTAGGACACATATGGCACTCCAAAATACTTACATTATTTTGGTATTACACATGACTTACCTTAACCTTCATTTTTTGTAGTCTTTGAGGACCCTTTTTTTCGAAACGACCTTAATAAACCACTATAATATTACCTAGTAGCGTTAAATATGAGTGTAGTTATTTATAGCCTAAAAAAGTTGCTGTAGAAGATGTAAATCCATGTAACCTTTTCAAGCAAAGCAATTATAATTCTTATCACGCACTGAATCACGATGATCCCCTTTTTCTATTAAACTGTAAAACTCTTAAAAGTAATTTGGTCATAATCCTCTAATAATCCCATTTCGTTTACATTCGGTTCCTGCTCGAATTCGATTAGAATGGGTAGCGAAAACAAAAATTTCCGTTTTTAGAAGGCGGTTTAATTTAAATAAAGTGAACTATCCATCAATCACGGAGTCGGATCAATCTATCAAGTGGAGACGTTCACGAGTGACTTGCGTGATGAGTCGACACGTGCAAGTACACCACATACGCATTCAATATTGTTTTGAATAGTTATCCATCGCAAATTAATTACATAGCAGGTAATTTAGCATGGAGATAATATCTAAATCGTTTTGATTAATTAATTACGTATAACGTATTCTGTTATTATTTGACCATCCTGAATTAACATAACATGATAATTATAAGCTCGTTATGATTAACGTCCAAGTGACTGATAGTGGGGGTAATACTGAGCTGGGGGTTGGATTACAGCATAATGATAAGGATTGCTCTAATGTTTCTAACACAATCAAATTCTTTCTTATTATTTAGAAATAACATCACGCCTATTCTCCAAAGGGTTAGACAGAGGTGCACCTATAAGTACACCCACAATTCGCTAGTTATGTTTAAGTCCCATCTAATAGAGGGCGAGTCTATTGCTATTAACTGGGCAGAAATCCGGACTCTGGGATGCTACTGAGAAATTCCAGATTGAAAAACCCAATAACACTTGGCCCGACCCGGGAATCGAACCCAGGACTTCATAGTCACCAGTAGCGCTTGTGACCATTAGACTAACGAGGCAGGTGTTATGTAGTTTTTGTTGTTCTGTGCAAATACGAAGGTCAGCTTGTACACACACGCTTTGGTGCTTGTACCATAATTACCAATTACCATAATTACCAATTGCAAAGGGCAACTGATAGAAATCCGACGACTATTCGACGATTCTATCAGTTGCCCTTTGCAATTGGTAATTATGGTTGACGGCAACGCGGGCGCAGCGGTAGGAGTCAATACGTACAAGCACCAAGTGCAAAGGGCAACTGATAGAATTCCGACGACTGACAAAACACGAAGTTTGCCGAGAGACATTAACAAAATAGTTGTACTGTACACGGTTTTCATCTTACTTTATTATAGTCTCTAAAAAGGTAGTTACTTTTTTGATGGCAACTAGTCAAAACAATGATACGCGGCGGGTTCTGTTCACACTTAATACCCTACAATATGTTGTAAAATAATTTTCTAATTAAATGCATTCATCACATTCCTTCCTCATGCACAAAGTAATTTCATGTAAGAGCTCTTATTATTAAGCCTGTATACCTAAGTAGAGTTGAAAGGACTGTTAATATCCAAATTACCGAAACCAAGATTCATTTATTTCCATTTGTATCATTCCACATTTTCCGCTGGGAGCGTGCACCGTCCCCCGTCCCCGGGCTCGCAGCTGGACTCTCCAAGAATCTAAATTACATTTCATTTTACCACTTACAGTATGCGCGTAAGTAATGGCTTTTGAAATCATTTATACCTTCAGAATATATTACAATTCAATTATTCCATACATTTGTTAGAAAACGTTTTCATAAAAATTACATCACAACTTAAGTATTAGTCGTTGGTCATTAAAATGTATGAGTTAACTGGTCTGACTAAGGCCCAATATTTCGCTCTACTGAGTCAAAAATCAAAATGTTCACAATCACTTTATCAAGTTGCCAGTTCGTGCCAGCGCGGCAGCGGTTTGGGAAACCGTTAAGTTACGGTTCAGTTAAGATCTAGCTTTCAATAGGTACCTAAAACAATCGCTAATTTATTCCACAATAATACAATATTGCAAGTTTAGTAGGTTTATATTATACAATTGTACTATTTATTTAATAGGGAACCAACATGACCACCGAACGTTCGTCACTATAAACCATGTTATTATTTTTGTCGAAGGCTAATCCGTAGCCGTTATTTACTGATAGTATCATCAAAAACTCTTTGCTTCTTTTGTCAAAAGAATAGATTCCACTGTCCGCCACAAAAAATGGGAACCCAAACGCATCCGTAGTAGCTCCACGGAAGCTTATGTCATTACCGTAAACTAACGTCGGTGATTTACAGCCGTTCTTCAATACAAACAGTCCAGTTGGATTAACGAAATATAAATCACTGTTGGCGTCGATTACAAAGTGCTGAATAAGATTTTCCTTCGCCTCTGGCACTAAACACTTCGTGTTGTTGTTGTATACGTACAGGTTCTGCTTGGCTGTGTCTACGAAGTACAATTTGTCACTGAAATACATATCGAAGATATCTGTCTTGCGAACAAGGCCCGGCTTCTCAATGTCGTTGGTACCGTAATTGTATTTGTATATTCCGTCGCTCCCTCCGAGGTATACGGCACCGGTCGCCTGATCCACCGCACTCGCGAACCCATTACGAATTCCAGGTATAACAGAGGCCAACCCAGTGTCGAGGTTCAACACCACCGACTGAAAGCTTTGATCCGAAAATTCATCCGCGTTTATACAGAAAAACAAAGTATTCTGATTTCTATCTATTGAAAATTTATATGGTATATTCACGTCCGCTAGTATCACATGCTTTTTGTGTGGTATACCACATACACTTAAATCTTTGGTATTTGTAATCATTTTTGTAAAATCATTGTGAAACAAACACATACAAATAATTTAACAATTACCATCAAACATTCACAACTTGATTATGATTTTTCAAATGACATGATCTATCCGATCTATCGATGACATTTATGTGATTCGATTTGTCTGAGCGGTAGGTAAAAGTGCGTTTCATCAAATAGTTCCTATGCCATAATGTTGGCTGCAGTATAATTTTAACCTTTTTATTATAATAACGATGCGTGGTCTTCCATAATAGAAAAACAAACTTTCAGTAGCGCGGCTATACTGCAAATAACCGAAAGTGTTTCACGGCAGTCAGAGATCCACCTCGTAACACGTGCTTTTCAACCTACCAAACACAAAGTTCGGTGGAGATGAAAGAGACACTACAAAAAGTTCCTATCAAACAGAAGCGGTAGTGATCCAGATAGTCACGGGTCAACTTCTGGTAACAATACCTCATCTCCGTCTCCTCTGGTGAAATACCACTTTTTAGAACGTGACAGAATTCAGTAACCCTATTCCTGGACTACGAAAACAAACGTAATTGATATCCTAAAGATCAATGAAAAATAATTTCAACACATTTTTGTTTGCATCGCTTTTTTATTTGGCCATTCAATATATAATAATAATTTGTTGATTAAACCTTATTATCGAATAAGGTCTGGTCTAAATCTTTAATTATATTTATCACTGAGTCATAGACTAACTCTTTTGCGTTGATGCCATATATGAAATCAACATGGCTGAAGGTGGTCATTGGAACCTTGTACATTATCGACCTACCAAGTTCTCTGTGCAGTCTACCAACATCGGCTACATGCGCGAATGGGTCGCTGTCTGAGTAATGAAGAAATACGGGAGCAGTAATTTTAGATAAGTCATACTGCGGAGGAGTAAAGGATCCATACTCTCTATAGTTAGCTAGTCGAGAGCCCTGGTCGTAGCGACGGAAGTGTCCGGCGTCTATCCCTTGACCATAGTGTGCAAGTTGCCTTACTGCTATACCGGCCGGTGCATGCCCCATAATAACGGGCAACATGGTCTGAAAACACGAATGTATTATTAATACCTTCCCAATAATAACAATTCCACCAATTAAACTTTAGTTACATCCTTTAATAAATCTGAACATACCGCGTTATGTTGTTGTACGTTCCATCCACCTATCAGAAGCATAAATGTACTGCAAATAGGTTGTAATGCTGCTCCATCGCTGCAGTAGTTCTGTCCTAACGATGCGGTGAACTCATTGCTAGGCAAAAACTCGCCGATGCCGATTAAAGAAGCAATGCTCTGAAAATATTAAAACAACAATAAAAAAAACAATCAATTATTCTTATCGTTACATCCTTACACATTCCCCCGCTGAACCTGTCTGTCTGAACGCGATAAACTCAAAAACTGGTAGTGTTTGAGTTTCAAACAGTTTTCACAAATGGACTGTGTGATTCATGAAGAAGATTGAATTGTATAATTCATTAAGATTTTGTGTAAATTGGCTAAAATATGACGATTATTGTTTAAAAAGTCGGAAAAAATCATGCCGACAGGAAGCTGCGCCGTGTAAACCGTAAAAGATACAAAAAAAACATTTTCTACAGGATTGTAGATCTTAAAAAGTTCCACAAAAAAGTCCGCGATAGCATATGTCTTCTAAGGAAGACCCACAGCGATAAACATTTGTATCTTTCAGAATTTGATAAAACATTTAATTGTTATTTTTGAAGCTATTTTGACCGGTATCATATTAATCCTTATCCTATTAAATAAGGACATCACATCATTTAAATGATTAGTTTAAAAGATATCACAGATTCATAATTACGATTAATTTTTAATTATTATTATGGTTGACGGCGGCGCAGCGCTAGGACAAAAGCCAATGACCTTTTCTTCTGCTATTAGGTATGCGATCATCGCATCGCTTCCTTTTAATCCCGGTAGTACGTTCCTGTGGGATATTTGCCGGAACCAAGCGGGGGAAGCCGCGGGCAAAAGCTAATACAATATATAAACCATTATTGTCGACTTACTTCAATCCTATTTGAGTGAGGTGACAAAAATCTCAGAAGAGGGCTTTGGTTGTGTGCCATATAAGCTACTGGAGCCAGTGCATGCATTGAAATAATCTTGTCGTTATAATCCGGTCGCATCGACCCAAACACGAAGAAAGCCGTAGTGCCTTGCGAGTGACCCACATAGTGCAGCCTCTCTTCTCCAGACACCTCCAATATATAATCGATGACAGCGGGTAAATCCATGTTTCCTATCTGTTCCCAAGAGAACCTCCAGAACGCCGTGCTCAGCAAAGCATCAGGGTTCAATGTCGTATGCCTCCGTGAGTAGTAGTTACCGCGGGCGTTCCCCATCCAGACGTCGAATCCTTCTTCAGCGAGGATGTATGCTGGAAAAATTATTATTATCAGTGGCAACTATCCTGTACATCTCATCTCATCTCATCTCATAGGTGTGGTACGGCTTCCTATTAGAAAGAGATAACCAATAAGTACCTTACTTTCCGGTATCTTGCCTATATTTACCCACAGTGCTTGAGCTGACAATGATGATGACGGTTTGTCTCACACTACGAGATCCATATTTATTGTGAACGGTTCTTACCTAATCCGGAGTCTGGACCCATAAGGACAAAATCGGCAGATGAAGTGAGCATCCCATGCATTATGAATACGACGGGTTTCTTCTGATTGGAAACATTGTTAGCGTCTCGTCCATGGGGTATACGGTGCAATTCCAGTATGTACCCATCCTCGGTCGTTACAGAGTGGACTTCAACTGGATAACGATATTTTCGGATCAGATCCGGCTGAAATAATTAATGAACTAAATGTAATTATTAGGAGTCATTTTACTTTGCTTACGGTATGGTAAAATATTTTTTACAACTCACTACATCCAACAGCGCATCTTCAAATACATTATCCGAATAGCGCGTATCAATGCTGTTCAACCATTTCTCCGTGCTGTCAGCTTGAGGAGATCTCCTGGCCACCACCAGAGTGACACATGTGGCTATGACCACTGACAACCCCCCACGTAACATCGTTCACAAGCAGCTGGGAACTACTCTACGTAAACAATAATAAAATCTGTATTTTATAACTTCTGTAGATTTTAGATAAAGGTTAAGCTTTGATAACAATTAATCAACGCTAAAATCTGGATAACGCTACAATAATGTGTGAAATTATCACGTAAAAACATCAATTATATACGATATACATTGCTACTGTTGTGTTCGGACGTCATTGTGATCCTATCTAATTACCGCAGCGGGGGTCGTCTGTTGGACCCGCAGTACATAAGTACCAACTAGCACATCAAGTTGTTTTTTAAAAATCGTTTATTTCCCACTGTAAATAGGAAACAGTCGCGTGAAGGCACGTGAGAAGTTAGCAGAAACATTCCAGCGCTGATTTGCTGGATTCATTTTCTCCTCTACTGATCGTTATTAATTCTCCTCTACCGATCGTTATTTCTCCTGACAAAGTTCTGTCTATATGTATGTATGAATCTATGTATATATTCTTGTATTGTATAGTTATTTTCGTGTTATCACTCCCTTATGTTGCACCTGCCATTTTTTGTCTCTGCATCACCCTAACTGACTACGGTTGACTGTTAGAAAATGTCTCAGGCATTAAATCCGCCTTTGTACAGTATTTTTTTACATGTGCATATAGTTTTAATTGCGATGTGGGGGTGAGGAGGGGGACTAACTCTTCCTTAACTACTTTATAGCACAAAGCGTTATTCGTAAAATAATCGCTTTTTACGGCTGATATTGACGCACCCGTATCCACTAACCATTCCGTATCTACATTACCCACTAGTAAATTAACCCAGTTAATACTATCGCAAGCTAAAATATGCTTAGACACGAAAAAACTGAGTCTCACTCAGCTGTCCGCCTTCATCGTTCCGTGACATTGACACTGCACCTGAGTCAGCATCGCCCCGCGCGTGCTCAAAACACGCTACACGCCGCCGACCTTGCTGAGTCTGGTGTCCACGACTAGCATTATCGCTGCGACCGCGCATTCCACCGCTATGCCATCCGTTGACATTTTTGCGCGTACGCTCAACAGCTGTTCTTTGCTGCGCGTACCTATTCTCTACAGCGTGCCGCCTATAATTATTTCCGCGATTTCTAATTGAAAACCCACCTCTTGCGGGCCAGCGCTGGTACGTCATGACTTGCGACGACGAAGCACAATCCTCGTCCTCCGCTACCCTAATTGCATCTTTTAAACATGTCAAATTCCGCGCCGTAATAACCGTAGCAAGACGCTGATTACGAAGTCCGTCAGCAAACTTCCTAATCGCATATTTTTCGTTTAATGGCTGCAAAATTTTATAGGCTTCCGAACTTTCCCCGGCTTGAGAAATAGTCAAATTGACCATCAACTTCTCTATCTCGGTTCCAAAATCCGCGACTGATTTATTATTTTGCCTAGCGCGAGCAAGTTTAGTTTGCACAGCCACGCTCGACTCCACTGTTAATAAATGCTTCCTCATGTCAGCCAATAGACTGCCTACTGTTGCGTAATCGGAAGACAACCGAATCCTAGCCCCCTGGGTAAGCCGTGTGGTTAGAACGAATTTAATTAAAAGAGTATTGTCTGCCCCCTCTAACATAGAACTATATAAACCTATGGCATCAATCAAATCTTGGGTCACCTGCTCATCGCCATTCATTTTCGGTAGCAAGCTAACCGCCGTTCTTAAAGAAAACCTTTCCGCCGCCATCTCTAGTTCGATTTTGCCGATGTCTTCAAACTTTATAGTCTCTAAGTACAAATTTTCTATTTTAACTATCAATTGCGTTAACTCTTCTGAAAATTTCCTCGAACTTGAAATTATGCTCTTAAATTTACCGTATAAGGCTTTCGCGTCACTTATTTTCTTATCAAAACTGTTACCCTTCCGTCTACTAGGACCTAATTTAACAATCGATTCCCTTAACAATTTAAGTTGCATAAACAATGACGTTAATTCCACTTCCATTTAAATATTACATACATGTACACTATTGTCTCTAAATGTATCGATGACCGCAAGCATTTGCCACAACACTTAACATTTTCACATTAAAATCACTTACTTCGTATCCTGCACTCGACACTCCGCTCGTCCCTGGTCAAGCCATCTGCACAACTTTACGAACCTCCTGCTGATTGATCTTTTCTTCGATCCAACTCTGGTGACATCTTCTATACATCCGGACTGCCACACCAACGATGACAAGCGCCAAACACCCAGCAATAAACAACAGCACCGTGTTGATAGTTGTCAGCTGCTCCTGTGTAACCGCTGCGGCATTCGAACCACCCGCTGCCGTCTGAGCGATGATCACTTCTTCCTTTGATGTTGTGCTCCCCATGGCCCGTGACTCGATGTGACGTGAAACTCACCGAAATCTAGTCGACTTCTGCTGCTGCGAATCCCTCGATTGGAACTATAACGCCGTCCAGCCGACTGGCAGGGTCGCCATGCGATGTGGGGGTGAGGAGGGGTAAGTAAACAACATGATGTGTACTACTCTGAGAGTCAACTGTAGAACTGAAGTCTAACTCATCCCCAACTGAACTCCAACTGAACTCTCTCCTTTAATTGATAGCATAATATACATAGATAATACGTGACTACGTGCTAATACTAAGACTATGAAAACAGCTTAATTACCTTAACTTAAACCTTGGATAGTACGTGACATGCTGATGTACAATATACGTGACATCACACCACATAATAAATAAATAAAATAAATACATGCTTCTATGTATCCACAATGGGATTTCATGTGGTTCAATGTCCCTCTATCATCTCTGCCTACGTATTTGGAGAGATTAGACTAGATTGTTTTTTACCAGTTATATCATTCAGGCATGACAGTTGAGATAATGAATATTATGTTATTTTTTTATCTTGCTTCGCTTCCTTTTAATCCCGTTAGTACGTTCCCGTGGGATATTTTCTGACATCCATGTGGGCGAAGCCGCGACCAAAAGCTATATGACATAAGCTCCTATGATTCCACATGCATAATTACTAACCTAACCTAACAGAAAAATAATATAACAGTCGATTCTAAAACGCAGGATAATCTCACACTGATAGTTTTTAGAATTGGCCACTTGTAAACGATATAATAAAAAAATAAGTTCAAATTTTGAAAATGGAACTCTTTGCCAATATTATTGTGTATGCATTTTATTCATTTGTTATTTGTTTACGATTTGCCGGCAAATTGAAAATTGTCTGTGTCACGTCAGCATGAATTCAACGCGAGAAAATGTTCGTACAATGATTTTTTAAGACTTTCGATGTCATTTAAGTCAACAATAAAGTTATGATAGCCTTCGATTGGCCTTTCACGATGAAGCCCCATCTCGTGCCACTGTTTACAACTGGTTTAATGAGTTTAAACGTGGTCACACTAATCTCACCGATGCACGATGGTCTGCGTGAGGGACGGCCTTCTACGGCGACGACTGAAAATAACAGGTGTTGTGCGGCGTATAATAGACACTGACAAAAGAGTGACTTACCAGCAGATTCGGACAAGCTTAGGCATCGGTATGAGTCAAGTGCACAAAATCCTCCATGAACATTTAGCGGGCAAGAAGCTTTGTGCCCGGTGGATATCTCATAATATGACAGAGGCCCAAAAACTCCGTCGTGTTGATTGGTGTCGTGAAATGGTTCAAAGATTTAACGGAGATGACTCAAATGCTGTGTTCGACATACTTACGGGTGACGAATGCTGGATTTCTTGTTATGATCCTGTTATGAAAAAAAATTGGTGGCCTCGTTCTTCGGAAGGACAGGTCATTAAGCAACAATTGTTTTAGAGGATCGAGTGCAGAGTGATACACTAACAATTGTTTGCCACTTGTCTTGGAAAAAGTTCGGGAGAAACGACCTCGCAGTAGGATCCTCCTTCACCACGACAGCGCCTCGTCGCACACCGCCAAGCAAACAATCGACTACTTGGCGACGTCAGACGTGGAATTACTGGGTCACCCGCCCCGACCTCGCACCTTGCGATTATTATTACTTGTAAAAATATATACCTATTACTTGTAAAAATGTTAGGAATATCGTATAATTTTACAATGTTTGTAAATATGTGAGCACCATGCATCTATCACATGATTAATTTATCTGTCATTCCGTAATTTTTCATTATTTTTACCTAACGTGGTATAGTAATCTTATTCTAGGTGCATCGTCTTCACATATAATTATATAATTGATGTATACAAGATATTGTGAAAACATTATAAAAGAGTAACGGTGGAGTTTCTTGCCCATTCTTCTCCATACGAAAACTACCTTTTGGAAGGGGCAACTAGAATCAATTATTATTTTTCTGTAAATGTTGACGTTCAAAAGTGCCTTTTTTGTGCCTAATTGAAATAAATTATTTGACTGATTTGACTTATATCAAGACAATTGGAACCATTAAACTTTGCACTAACGTTTTTTTATATACATACTGTGATGCCTAGTTCCTTTGTCCTGCGTGTTTGTCCTCTACGGTCAAATTATAGCTTCTTAGTTAATTGATTACGCCGAATTATTTTACCCTGTGTGGACCATGGGGAGTTTGTTGCGCCACATCTTCCCAGCTAAAGGTAAGGAAGTAGTGAAGGGGTTTGGGGGACTGTCTTTTATAATTTTGACGTTTAAAAAGTGCTGATTCGCAGCCTAATTTGCATATGTCGTGGCCAGATCTTAGAATTGATCATTTCATGAAAAGGCCAGCTAACATTGGCTATATCGTTTAAACGTCAACGTTTAATGATATGTCAGTCGACATTTGGCCTTATCATTAATGTAGGGTATCCATGGTGCAAGGTGTAGTAAAAATAGCCAAGTAACTGTGACCAACTTGGAAGTAGCGCTCGCCGGCCGCTGCCGCGGCACCGCTCGCTACGCTCGCTCGGCTCGCGCCCGGTCACAGTTTTAACCTAACCTAACCCATTTGGTCGGGGGGCCACATAAGCGATTTGTTTTTAAGTCTATTATTAAGTGTTATGTTGCATTTCACGCCGCGGCAGCGGCATATCAAATTTGGAAACTCAATAAAAGTCCATCGACTTTTTTTTTGCGTGGTTACCCTACTTTGTTTGATTACATGAATAAATAAAAATAATTGTTTTTGATGCATAACAAAAACAAAGCGACATCAACGCTTCTACCGGTTGATAAGCTAACTATTTTACGATATGATCACTAATGTTTGGCCACATCATGAAGTAGTCGTGCGTTTAACTGTTCATATCGTTAAACGTTGAGTATTCAATGATCTGGCCAGGCCACATCATGATGTGACCAGATGTCGATGTTCATTTCATGAAATGATCAATTTTAAGATCTGGCCGCGACAAATATATGACTTTTGATTTTGACAACATAAATGATCTGATGTCATCACATCCTCCTTCTTCGGAAGTCGTAAATTATGTTGAACTACTTACTATAACTACCTACTAAACCAACGCAGTACTTATTGCTATCATATATTAAGGGTATACCCTTCTGCTACTCTTTTGACACTTTCCTTTTCTGTCGTTACCTCCGTAAGGCAGGATAATACTTATAACTTGACGGATGCATTGAGTTCATACTTATAGTGGTCGAAACCCCGGAAATGCTCCAATCCTTTGACGTGGTACAGGAAGTGTTTTAGCTAAATAGACTGAGACTCGTACAAGACAGCTAGGAAGGGAGGACTAGAAAAGCGAAAGACCAAAAGTTCGTGTCACTCTCCTTGATCTTTCGATTGAGTCTATTATGTATTCTTCTTCAATTAATAGCAACTATTATAGGCACAATATTGAGTATGATTTCCTAAAAGGCAACTAAATAATAAATTAAAAAAATATTGTTTGCAGGAAAGTGCATTTATTAATCATACCTACGTATTTCTAGTAATATTCAATGATTAAGCGTTATCTGCGAATTCTTCTATTCCTTTGAATGCATTGGCGTCCATAGCCTTAATGAGATTGATAACTCGGTTGTAGATTAATTGCTTTGCGTTCATACCATAAATGAAATCAAGGTGAGAAAAGCTGCTCATAGGAACTCGGAATTTACCCATCGGCCTACCTAGTTCTCTGAATAATCTATCAACATCGTTAACATGTGCCAATGGATCGTTATCTGAGTAATGAAGGAACACTGGAGTGGTAACTTTAGACAAATCGTAACGCGGAGGACTGAAGGATCCATATGTTCGATAATTTGATAGTCGAGAGCCCTGGTCATAGCGACGAAATCCTCTGTCGTTGATTCCTTGGGCGTAGTGTGCAAACTGCCTTACTGAAGCACCAGCCGGTGTGTGACCGAAGATAGCGGGCATCATTGTCTGCAAACAAAACATATATTTCATACCTCACAAACTAGATGTCTAGCGTACATTTAGTACATTTTAGTACTTGTCTCTATTATAAACCTTCTTATGAACTCACCGTGTTATGTTGGTCTTCGTTCCATCCACCAAGCAAAAACAAGATGTTACTGCATAATGGTTGGAATACCACTTCATCGTGACACAAGGTCTGGCCAGCCCATGTGAACACCATCCTATTGGGCATGAACTCACCGATCCCGATCAAAGAAGCAATGCTCTAAAATTTGAAAAAAAAAAACAAAATAAAAGCAGACCCTTAGTAGAATGGTCGTTTATAACAATGTTTATGAACATGTGTGGACTACTTACTTCAATGTTATTAGAATAAGACGCCAACACCCTCAAAAGAAGATTTCTGTTGTTGGCCATATAGGCAACTGGTGCCAGTGCGTGCATTGAAATAATCTTGTCGTTGTACTCAGGTCGCATCGACCCCAACACAAAGAAAGACGTAGTACCCTGCGAGTGACCCACATAGTGCAGCCTCTCTTCTCCAGACACCTCCAACGCATAATCGATCATGGTGGGCAAGTCTATGTTTCCTATTTCATCCCAAGAAAACCTCCAGAACGCCGTGCTCAGTAAAGCGTCAGGGTTTAATCTAACGTGCCTACGAGAGTAGTAGTTACCGCGCGCGTTACCCATCCAGACGTCAAATCCTTCCTCGGCGAGGATGTACGCTGAAAAAATTATAATACTTGTATTTTCTACCGATAATTATTTACTAACCGATCTGTCGTAGGTACTAACAAACCCGGTAGACAACTTCATGAATTCGGTAGGGTTGTGGTACTTACCTAAACCGGAACCCGGGCCCATAATGACTAAATCGGCAGATGAAGAAAGTAGACCATGCATTAAGAACACCACAGGTTTCCTCTGATTTGGTATATTGTGGGCGTCTCGTCCATGAGGGATACGGTGCATTTGCAATATGTAGCCATCCTCAGTCGTCACATTGTGAACTTCAACTGGATAACGATATTTTCTAATCAGATCAGGCTGAAATAATAAGCGGAAACTTAAATTGATTATTGTTTAGCATTTAGTATTTATTTAGGTTATCAGAGTTACATAAAACGTCTAAGATAAATAAAGGTGTTAACCAGGCGCCCCGTAGTACGACAAGATCCATGATTGTTGTAAAATGTTATGGTCTACACTGTACAGTATAGTATTTTCTACCATACTCGCATACACTGGAATTGTATCTACGTACCTTAAATTTAAGGTACTTAAATTTAAGGTACGTAACCTTAAATTTAAGTGCGGGACAGGTCAAGTTGCTCAAATAGTTCAAAAATAGAATTGGTTCAAATAGTGAGTGCATAGTTACCCCTGTCACTGCTTTGGGATTTATGGTTGGACACCTGTTCCAAAAGTTACTTTAGCCGTTTCGGTCTAACTTCGGATGTCAAATTCTAACGAGTTCGGACAGACGTGGAATTCGTGTCGTTATGGTTATGACAAGTGGCGGAATTTAAGTCGACATGGCGTATCAAAACGATTATAGTAGGATTTTATCTGCGTAGAATAATGTTAAACTATAACTCACCACATCTAAGTTCGCATCTTCAAATACGTTATCTGAATAGCGTGCATCAACGTTCTTCAGCAATTCCTGAATGTTGTCGTCTAGAGGAGAGCTTCTGGCTGCTACCAGAGCGACACATGTGGCTATGACCACCAACGCTCCACGTAACATTGTTCACATACAGCTGGTGACTACTCTTTGTGAACAATCTTAGGTTCCGTCTTTTATAACTTTTGCAGAAATAAGATAAAGAATTAAGCTTTGATTAAATTTGCTATCAAAGCTGAAATCAATCAAGTAACACAGTACATACGTAACCTATTATACTATGTAAATAATATCTATTGTGCTGTTCTTGCGTCAATTAGTATCTTATCGGAGATTCACAGCAGTGGGGACCGTGTTTCCTACCCCGTTTCTATAGGCTGATTTACACATTCATTTGTTATTCTTCCGACGTATTGGCACCAACTAGTGTTTTATTTATAAATAGCTCTTGCCGTAGTCAATTCAAAAGCGCATCAACAAGTAAGGTAGAAAAACTGACTGCCAAACAACAGATCATTAATTTGAATCATTTGTTTATTCATTCGGATATGGAGTTCAAAGAATGCTGAATGGATCCAGTTGAGGCGATGCCGATCCAGTGACGACTTGATAATTTAATATCCTCCTGACCGTATTTCGATCACCACGGTCAATTTCGACGGAAATGAAATGAAATTGTTTATTCTGTAAATAGGATATTGGAATCACATTTAAAAAAAAAATAAAAAATAGCTAGATGAGTTCGGCGTTTCCTATCTGACTACTCTGAGAAGAAAGGCCGAAACAAACTCAGAGGTCACAGTCTCTTTTAAAGTCCAGACATAATCTTGGTCTGGCCATATAAGCACCACGTAGATTAGTATCTGAAATGGTCTTTTGATAAAAGAACCACACAGATTTGAGTGGACCTGTCCTGTCAGTGCAACATTTGTCAGTAATCGTGGAGCTCAACTCAGAACTTAAGGAGCTCAACTCGACGAACGATACCAAAGAAAGGACATTTGCGTAGGCCGCATAAACTACTCAAACTGCCAGACCATCATTTAAACTAAATGAGAAAGAATAAAAATATCCACATAGTCCTCACATTCACAAAAATTAAAATAAGTATATAATAATTATGTTATATTCAACAATGTCAATGTTTATGTTTAGGAGACTAGCCAAGTACGCAGGAGATGATATATTAAAGTGCACAAGTGTTTGCGCAAATACAGGTGCGATGGAGTAATCCGAAATCCGACAATCGAACCCAGAAATCCACGCTCAGCAGTCGCGGTGACGTCAACGATACCAACGAGACAGAGCTGATAATAATGTATGCGATTACGCGTAGGTGCAATTATTATCAGTTATTGTCAAAACATCCTCAGGAAACACTATTCTTCACACTGAAATCGCCCACAACACCTTCCTCCTGTCCTGTAAGTCCTGCAATGGGACAGTTATTATAATAATAATTATGCTAATATCACGAAGGCGTAGGCGAAGGCCAATCTAGCCTCATCCCAACTTGACGCGCGCTACGCTGTGCTACGACCCATGCGGGCTACGGCGTAGCGGTACTCTTCTGAGAAAAGGTAATATTATTTTTATCATTTGATATCGCGTAACCTTCCACGAAAATGTCACTCTGCGACAACCGTTTCCCGGAATTTCATTTAATTTCATAAGAATTTCATATAAATAGTATGAAGATGAAACGTTTAGACCTGAAAGCCAAGAACCATTTGGTTTTATATCTGTTGGATAAAATACTGGTATTCAGCTGCATCCGGTTAGACTGGAACCCAGTAAAGTTGGGAAAAGGCTAGGCAGATTGATCTGTCGGGAATACGTTACTTAGTTGACTAATCGGGACGTCAGCGCCGCCTAGCGGCGCTTGACATATTCTACAACATAACGCTCGGACCGGCTGGAGCTAAGCAGACTTCATCGGTGGTGGTCAAGAACTGAACACGTTTAGAAACTGTCGTGCATTCCGAATAGTTGTGTCGTGTACTTACAGTGTGTGAATTCCTAGTGTGATTAATTTGATCGTAAATTATAATTTAATCTGAACTATAAACGGTTTTTCTATTGTGCAATAACCAACACTACTACTCGTAGTACGCCTACAGTAGTTAAAATACCTGATAATAATGAAAGAGACACATACCCTCCTCCGTCATCAGAAGTGGTATTCGTGTTGGTTCAGGCGCAAAATTAAAACGCTGAAAGTGACCGTTGGCGTGCCGTGTTTGAACAATATACCTAATGCAAGTGCTTATGCGCGATCATGGTACACGACAGTCAAGGCAAACCGATTGAACGCAGAGCAAGATCTACGACGTCTTCAGTATCGAGCCAAGTAGCCCCGCAGCAGTCAGCGAAGCCCTTCGTATGCTTCACACGTGGGAAACTAGGACATATCGCGGCCCGGTGCACGACCAGGGGCAGCCAATCGGATGGTGGAGCACGTGTTGCAAGCAGTGAACGGCGAGTGGAAGTTTGCGTCGCACAACTACCCTCAGGCACGTTAGAACAAAAAGGTGAGCTGTATTGTTTTGTTTGCGATGCTGATGCTGAATGCTCGTTAGTAAAGGAGAGTTGTGCAGCCAAATTAAGTGGCAAACGACTTAATAATGTTGTTGCGTTAACATCATGACGGTACCTTGTCAATATATCTATGAAAACATCATGTACGTAAGAAAAAATTTACATCTTTTTAGTAAAAGAGGTGATAGACATAATTATAGTACAAGAAATAGGGATCTATTAGTTCAACCAGGTTTCAGACTGGCTAAAGTAGACTCATATTTCATGGGGTACTGTTTAAAATGTTACAATAAAATTCCTCCCCACATACTTCAACTGAATGAGACGAAATTCAAATCTTGTATAAAACGCACACTATGTAGGCAGGCATATTATAGGTTGGGGGATTACATAATTGATAAAAATGCTTGGCTCATTGCTAGTCCTGCTCCACAAGCATAAACTAATTGATTAGCATTTGAAAATACCGTTGGAGCTGCTGAAGATTTTAAAAACTATCATTGCATTGTATAAATTCAATGTCTTATTGTATAATTGCATAGCACATGTGTGAGTACTATGTACCGACCATAAAGCTACCATTTAGGTACTGGGTATGTCTTTCATTGACTTGAATGTGCCCTGGCGGCTGAGATTATGTCATGCTCACTCTAATGTCTCGCTGGCGGTGGCGCGTGTGTTGGATCATTTAGCTCCCTTCAAAATGGTTGAGCTGAATGGTGCTAATCCATGCGTCATGTTCGTGAACGGGCGCCGTCAGTAGAGACTGGTCATATGGCCCACAGTAGTTAAATTATGCCTGATAATAACGAAAGAGACACATACCCTCCTCCGTCATATCTACTACTCGTCTCCCCGATCTCCTGAGCATTCGAAGAGTACGTAATGAAGACACGGCGGTACTTAAGTAATTTATGATTTGTATACCACATACAACTTTTATTTTTGCCGTGCACTACTTCAATATAAAGCTGGACTTTATATGTATCTAAAAAATAAATCATCATTATGACAGCGTGCTGGTTAGGTTGTCTAGTTAATTAATGAAACGAAATATTAGTAGGTATCCTTAATATCTGCATGCCTACTAAAAATGAACTTACCCAACTCAACAATAAACTTCTTTTAAATTAGCTCTAGACGTACAACGTACACCGCTATGAGGAACTACAAGTTCAGCTACTTACACAAACCAGGTGAAGTTGGATTGAATCGGCTGTAATAAAAAGTTTGTGATGTCATACAACTTGCTCCCGGTTGTTATAACTTCCCCCTCAGCCGAGTGCCTACACATCTTAGATGCAGTTGGTTCATAGTAGAGCGAAGTGTATATTTATATCCCATCGCTTTTGGTACCGTTGCAGGTACATACGTGTTAATAACAACGGTAACCCTAAAGTTTATCATTCGCACTGGCTATAAATTGAACACAATCGTACAAATTATTTAAATAAAAATTTGGTTAGAACCCGGTTTTGATTTGTGTTTGTCAGGTATGTATATATTATGGGTAAATTTCAACAACTTCATGTTTTTTTTTTTCAAGATGTTTTGATTTGTTTTTAACTTTAAATTGTCCTACAGTCTATTTGAATGAATTTATGTATTACATGGGATCGAAATACCGTAAGAAACATACTAGATACCTATTCAAAATTAATTTTAAATGCCACCGAAATGATGAAGCGATCCATCGAAATTATATATGCTGCCACCGAAATTAGATTTAGGTCACTGAAATGAAAATGTAAACAAACATAAAACAAAGTCACAAGGCACAAGGTCCTTTTTAAATGACTCTTACGCATAAAGGCCCTTATGTAAAACGTCTTATTTTAACATAACATAACATCACGCCTTGTTTCCCCGAAGGGTTGAGCAGAGGTGTACCTGTAGTACACCCACATTTCGCCAGTTATGTTTTTAAGTCCCATGTAATAGGGGGCGAGCCTATTGCCTATTGCCGGGCACAATTCCAGACTCCGGGCTACTACTGAGGAATTCCTGTTGGAAAAACCCAATAATTCTTTGCCCGAACTGAGAATCGAAGCCAGGATCTCATGCTCAGCAGTAGCACTTGCGACCACTAGACCAACGAGGCGTCTTATTTTATAAGATTATAATGGCTGATTAGTAGACAGTCGATCCCATACGCTCGTAGTCAGTCACACTTTCACATTTTTGCATATGTTAAGTAGCAAATGCATCCAATTTGGCATACAGACGAACATAGAACCTCCTCCTTTATTAAGTCGGTTAAAGAGAAATCAAATACTGCATCATATTATCATATAAGTACTTATATCCTTTCATCACCACCGACTCGCATCATGAAACGTACAATATCAATAGTACATATATAAATATTTTATTTGCCTCCGAAAGCACGTTGAGCCGTTGGTCCCGGCTGTCATTCGTTACGAGTCATTCGTGGATCTTTGACAGTCGTTACGAGTCGTCAGAAGCCCGAAAGTCTGACACCAGTCTTACCAAGCAGTATCGTATTACCCAGTTACTGGGAGTGTTGTGAAGGTCTGATAGGCAGTCGCTCCATGTAAAATACTGGTATCCAGCTGCATCTGGTTAGACTGGAAGATAGTTGGGAAAAGGCTAGGCAGATTGATATATTAATAATTATGGGGTCTAAAAGCAAATCCGGCACCGTGGGTCTAAAATTATACCAACAGTGGCTCACCTGGGGGGAAAGTACTCAAAGGTATTTATTTATTTTTATTTGTTCCTTTATTTTTTTTAAAGAAACAAATTTGCATTCAAAGATTTTCGAAAATTCATATCCCACACTCGGAAATCGAACCGGCTAAAATCCGAAAAAATAAAGCCCTGTATTTTTATGGGATCAATCGATAGAGTCAATCATAAGGACCAAATCTCTCTAACAAACATGATAAATTAAATGAAAGGAAAACCATAAAATCTCTTACTAAACGTTGCCGCCGCACACTCGCTGCTCGTTGCTCGCCAAATCGTTTTTAGTCGCTAGCTCTACTCGCTTCTCGTTAATCGCCGGCGGTGGTATAGATGCCTAAGGGAGGGCCTTTAATATATTATTATAAGTCCCTACATGGCTCCTACCAAATTACCTTATACATACACGTACAACATTTTAACTGTCAATACGAGTTATGACAAAAAAATAAAAGAAACACTTGTTTTTGATTGAGATTGTAATTCTGTGGGTAGGTAGGTAGTGACAGACTTGGTCGATTAAACATGATCGGCTAATGCATTGGCGTCCATGGCTTTAATAAGGTTGACGACTCTGTTGTAAACTAATTCTTTTGCGTTAATGCCATACATGAAATCAATATGACTAAAGCTGCGCATCGGAACTCGGAACTTACCTATCGGCCTACCTAGTTCACTGAACAATCTATCAACATCGTTGACATGTGCCATTGGGTCACTGTCTGAGTAATGAAGAAACACTGGAGTAGTAATTCTAGATAAATCGTAACGTGGAGGACTGAAGGATCCATACGTTCTATAATTAGCTAGCCGAGAGCCCTGGTCGTAGCGACGGAAAGCTTTGCCGGAGATTCCTTGACCGTAGTGCGCGAGCTGTCTTACTGACGAACCAGCCGGCGTGTGACCAAAGATAGCGGGCATCATGGTCTGCAATAAAAAATACACATTTGCTATTTAAATTCTAAATTTCAATTTGAATAAGTAGCGCCGGTCCGACAGGCCCAGAGTGGTCCGCGGTGGTCGCTGAAGCAGCTGGACCGGGAGCTCTGGAAGCCTCGATCGTGCAGGCCTGGGTGTCATCACCGGACAGGCCTGCTGACATCAACGACGAGGCGGAGTGGTTCCGGGAGACCATGTCCGAAATATGTGACGTGACAATGCCCCGGGTCCAGCCTGGACGTGCCTCGCGTCAGGTGTACTGGTGGTCGCAAGAGCTGACGACACTGCGCAATGCGTACGTTGCTGCGCGACGCCTGTACACTAGATACCGCAGGCTCCGTATTCGCCCTCCGAATACGTAAGCCATTCAGGCGGAGCTGTACGAGGTATACAGAGCGGCGAAGACCGCCCTCCAAGCGGAGATCCTGACGTGGTGAGCGCTCTGAGAGGGGAGCTTCGAGAGGGGAACATACCTCCCCACCCATGGCTCCGCCTACAGCTGTGCCCGATGCGGACCACAGCGCCGACGACAACGACGATGCTCCGGAGGTGACCGAGGTAGAGATGAGAGTGGCAGTACGTAGGCTGAATGTCAAACATGCCGCGCCAGGACCCGACGGCTTACCTGGGTTAAAGGTTGGGTCCTGGCCTTGGAGGCTCTCAGGCCTCGACTAAGGGGGCTCCTAAGGACATTGGAAGACGGGGAAACAGATCCTCATCAAGAAGCCGGGGTGCCCTGCGGACTCTCCGTCTGCTTATCGTGCTGCTCGACGAGGTGGACAAGCTCTTTGAAAGAGTCATTGCAGACCGCCTCGTCGGGCGGCTAGTGCGAGTTGTTCCTGGCACAGGGGAGGTCGCACCAGGTGGCGGCCGAACTAGCGACACGCGGGGTTGTGACAATCGTCGACAGGATCCGGCAATTGGGACTCTGGGACTCGAGGTGGCCCTGCACAAGTCCGAGGCCATGTGTTTTCATGGTCCTCAGAACACGCCACCGTCGGGTTCCCAAATAATGGTAGAAGGAATTCACATCGGCGTCGAGTCGAGAATGGAGTATTTGGGACTCGTGCTCGATGCCGCGTCCTCGTGAAAGCGATCGGTGGGGATGATCCCTCGTGTCCGGCCCTGGTCCATGCCCGGCCTGGTCATGGTACGGAGCGAGAGGGCATGGGAGGCAGTCACCTCCTTCTGCGAAGAGAGAGGCGGAACGCGTGAGGTAGAGGCAAAAATCGCGCCCTCACAACCCTAGCCGTCACAGGAGACGCCCTGGGCGTCCGGAATTGCAAGCCGATTCTCGGCCACGATACGCGCGGGCTTGCGGACGATGAGCAATGGGAAGCTTGCCGTCCAATAAGGACCAGGCCCGGGTCGACGGCACGTTGTTTTCCAGGCGCGCCTCAAAGAGATGTCAGCACAACTGGTGGGGTCCGCTAGGACCGATGCCTGCCAGGGTCACGGGAAAGTCAGAAAGGGAGGGAGTTTTAGTCAGTAAGTCTGACACGCCCGGAGCGGGAGAAGTTATTTGATAATTTCCCAATCAAGAAAAAAATAAAAGTGCCTACTGCAAGGCAATAGAGAGATCTATGCTCGGAGTCACCCTGCATGATCGCCAACGAAAAATGGGTGGATTCGCAGGAGAGCCAAATAAACCGACATAGACCGAAGAATTGTCAAACTGTGACAGTGGACGGCGGGGCACACAATGCTCTCAGAACGGATGGCCGATGTGACCTGGCAACCGCATATCGGTAGGTGCTGCGTAGGTAACCCTCGCAAACTGGACCAACGACCTGGAGAAGATCGCGGGAATCCACTGAATGCGACAAACCGGTACATGGGGTGACGCCTGGGGTACACCTATCAACAGTGGACATCTTTCTGCTGAATGCCGATATGAAATGGTTCCTGTTTCATATCATCATTCATCATAAGTATTAAGTAAGCAGGTAGGTATGATTTTCAACTTACCGAGTTATGTTGGTCTTCATTCCATCCACCAATCAAAAACATAATGTTACTGCATAATGGTTGGAATACTACTTCATCGCGGCATAAAGCCTGACCAGCCCATGTGAAGACAATACTTTGAGGCAAAAACTCGCCAACGCCGATTATAGACGCAATGCTCTGAAAAATATAACAAAACACGTTAGTTAATCAAATCAAATAGGTACCTCAAATCAGATAGAGCTACGATACAAAACAATAATGAGAAATATTATGTTAACGCACGCTGATAAACTTACTTCAATACTATTTGAAAAAGGTGCCAAAATATTCAAAAGAAGATTTCGATTATTGGCCATATAAGCTACTGGAGCCAGTGCGTGCATCGAAATAATCTTTGCGTTGTAAGCCGGTCGCAGTGACCCCAACACAAAGAAAGACGTAGTACCCTGCGAGTGACCCACATAGTGCAGCCTCTCTACTCCAGACACCTCCAACGCATAATCGATCATAGTAGGCAAGTCTATGTTTCCTATTTCATCCCAAGAGAACTTCCAGAACGCCGTGTTCAGTAAAGCATCAGGGTTCAGTCTGACGTGCCTACGCGAGTAGTGGTTACCACGGGCATTACCCATCCATACGTCGAAGCCTTCCTCGGCGAGGATGTACGCTGGAAAACAAATATATGTACTTCAGTGGCGTGGCGTGATGAAACGAAAGAAGGAAGCCGGAGCTTTAAAAAGAAGAAGAAAAGAAAAAAAAAATTGTTAATTGTTATGACGTCACTTCAACTTTCATGGTGGCCGCGAAAAGTTACTTCTTGTTTACCTAACAAACGTGTATTTGTATTTCGATTTACTTTCCGAATAAGAGCTTCATGCAAATTAGTGAAAATAATTATATTCCTACCAGTCCCGAACTCATAAAACAGCTAGGTACATATGTTTTTCAGTCTGCACGTGTTTTTTGATGAATTCATCAGTTTAAAATGTAAAAGCTTTATTCCATGAACTACTACAATCTAAGGTAGGTAAACACGGGAAACAATGCATTTTATTTAATTTGATATTTATCGTAAAGGGAAACATTAAAATGTTTGAAAAAATCATCGCGTCGTTTGTAATTTATAGTCATATCTGGGCGAGCTCGGCCTAACTTATTTTATTTTTCAATAACCTTGAAAAGCACGTTTCGTCACAAAACAAATAATCACACAATAATTTACATGCCGCCATCCTAATCCTACTGATCCTACTAATTACCTTTAAAATCTACTTTAAATAAGTAATTTCAACTTAATAAACTATCTACTTACCCCAAATACCTAATTACAACGTACTTTTCTTTCACTAAACCCAAACACATAAACACTATCTTAATCACTGTTCACTCTACAATAATAAAATAATATAAAATTCAGTTTACACTGAGCGAACAAAAAGCAAATTAACTACTTAATTGTACTTTTTTTTTTAATGCGATTACGTCAAAAAACAACCACACATTGTCAATCGAATGATGAGATGTCCGAACTCCGAGCCGAACGCATTACGAATTTCAACGACAACAACCGAACAACTGAGCGAACTGACCGAACAATAGCTCCTTCATTCTGGTTTCACAACGCGCATGCGTATTCTATCGTAACTCGGTACAGAGCGGCTTACCCGGCTGCTAAGAAACCGCGGTGTCACGTGACCGAAGTGACGTCAAGACGGACTTTATTTTCTATAGAAATTGAATTCACGATAAGCCGGACGCGCCTACGAGTTTTTTTAGAGCAAAATGTTTTGTTGTTGGGACATATAGACAAAAAAAATAATGTAGGCGCTTTGTAATGTTCTTATTATACGGTGTATCAAATAGTGATTATTCAATGACGATAGAGTGGTTGTGTTCGAAGGGAAGCCGGTAGGAATCGGGTTGTTTGGAGGCATCTCCCCTGATGTACTTATAAATTGTTGTAAATTAAATATACCTAACCTGTGATACTGACTGCTTATCATAAAACGGGGGTGCGCTGAAAGATCAAATATCTCATGCCATAACCAGCCAATAGGGAGTAAAATATTCTGTAAGCCAGTAGAAAACAGACTCAAATTCCTCGTGAGGACTGATACCGTGCTCTAATCTGTAGTCGCACCTCCAATAAAAGGGACACAAAGGCTTTTTATTTTTAAATCCATTAATAAATACGGGCTAAGTGGGTCTTACCTAAACCAGATCCAGGGCCCATGATAACAAAATCAGCAGAAGAACAAAGTAGACCATGCATCACGAAGACGACAGGTTTTCTTTGATTTGGCACATTGTTAGCATCTCGTCCATGAGGGATACGGTGCATTTGCAATATGTAGCCATCCTCAGTCGTCACATTGTGAACTTCAACTGGATAACGATATTTTCTTATCAGATCAGGCTGAAATAATTATAACAAAATATGTAGAGGTATACTTAGAAGCAGAAATAACATTTTATTTTGTTGAACTTATCTCGCACTCACCACAACTAAGTTCGCATCTTCAAATACATTATCTGAATAACGTGCGTCAATGTTCTTCAGCAATTCCTGAATGTTGTTAGTTTGGGGAGAACTCCTGGCTGCTGCCAGAGCGAGAAAGGTAGCTATGACCACTAACAACCCTTCACGTAACATTGTTCACATGCAGCTGGTAAGTACTCATTGTGAACAATATAACGTTCCATCTTTTATAACTTCTGTAGAATTAAGATAAAGAACTCAATTAGCTTCGATAACGCAACCAATCAACCCTAAAATCCGGTAAATGGCATAATGACAAATCGTGTAGATATTGATAGGTGCAAAATTCGATAAGTACCTATGTGATTTACTGCCGTTTGCCATGAAGCTTGCCTTTTCGCCAAAATTTATATAACCACCCGATATCTACTCGTATAACTGTACATATTACAAATTAAAGTCGCTTGTGACTGCGCTGTTCTTCTAAACTGCACAACGAATTATGATGCGGTTTTCACCATCATTTAGGGAACTTATACTGGAAGGTTTATGTGTAGGTATAGTACATTCATATTAAACTTATATACTTACATCACCCATCAACAAATCATAAATGCTGTCCCTAAAAATATGAGCCCATAAGCATGAATTCAGGGCACCCAGGCTAGGTAAAGATTATGTACACGGACGTGTTCAATTATCCAGTCCTGGGCACTCCTGGGCTGGGTTCTTGTAAGTCCATTTAATCCTAGCCTAAAGCAGGTTCTATAAAAAATATTTTTAAACCCCCGACACAATTTTTTGCAGACGTTTTGACACAACTTTTAAGTATAAGCTGATAATGAGATGTGGCAGTCGCCGGCGCTACTCCATGTTGTGTAGAATTTGCAGTAGTGCAGAACAGCAGGACTATTATTTTTATCAGAAAGGCGACAACTGGGCAGGGTGGATCCTGACCATACAACTGATGGAAAATTCAAAATTGTAAGATTGTAGGTACTAGCGATTGTCGACAGATTATTTATAATCACAAATCACCTTTTGGAAATGACGGAAATAAAGGCACGTATTAAACACGATATTAAATATATTATTATAATCCCTTTCTTATCTCTTATTTCCCATTGGATCGGCCTGCTTAGTGTCATTATCAAACGTAATCAAAATTATGAAAAACCGGCCAAGTGTGAGTTGCACTCGCACACGAGGGGTTCCATACCGTATTAAGATCGAGCAAAATAGTCGAAAAAAAACACGTTTCTTGTATGGCATAGAACAAATTATAATAAATGTTTAATTAAACAGTCATTAAAGGAAGACCCTTAAATTTTTGTAAATTTTTTTTTCGTTATATTAGCAAAGGAAATAGGTAAGTATACAATCTGTGAAAATTTCAACCGTCTACCTATTACGGTTCACGGCCCGCTGACAGATAGACGAACGGACAGACAGTGGAGGCTTAGTGATAGGGTTTTGGCACCCTTCCGGTACGGAACCCTTAAGAACCTACTCAAGTAGTGATATTTGTGTAATTGTTGTGTAACTAGTTAATCTTTATAAATCAGTAACACAACTAGGGTTGACAGCCATACTGTTTTATAAAAACAGTATTATACTGTTTTTCACTCTAAAATACTGTTAACTGTTCAACAAAAATAAAATATACGAATAGACTGATTTCACTGATATCCAGAGCTATACCTAAATAAAAAGGAAGTCATTAGCAAAAAATTGATTATACAAAACCAAAGACACTGACTTCAGAAATTAAAGTTAGGTACCTACCTGTTTTTCACTTTTAATGTTTTTTTGCAAGACGGTTTTTTTAAATTTAATATAGTATTTTTTCCGAATACTGTTTATTTTTCCGAAATACTGTTTTGTTTTCCCACTTTGACGATAATATCCTACTTTATTTCTTGTATAAAAAGTTGGCAACCCTAAACACAACTAAAGATAATTTGGCAGTAAGTACTTACCTATTGAACATTTAAAAGCTAACCTCTATTGATCAGTCAACAAGGATTACATCGGCGGGTGCACCGTACATGGTGGCTTGATAGTAGCCGCTGCGTCTGGCTAGTCGTTAGGTAAACAATATCAAAATCCGCCAAAGGACGCTGTCAAATTCAAATTCAAATTCAAAATATTTTATTTCACATAGACCTACAAGGGCACTTATGAAACGTCAGAAGCTAGGTGCACGGTTCCAATTGGTCGTTTCCTATGGAGAAGAGCCGGCAAGAAACTCCATGGTTACTCTTTTAAAAGTAAATGGTATTTACAAAATATGGTTTTCAAATTACAGAGTTAATAGGTATGAGAGGACAGTGTAGGCCTATCAACAAGTACCTACCCGGTACTTAGCAAGATAGAAAATGGTCGACAGATCTACAGTCTGTTAAGCCTACAACGTTCTCACATTCACAAATTCTAAACCATCGACTTTACACTCTATGCTGACAACAAACTAGGTAGGTATATGACGTTCAGTTCAAGGCCCGCCAGTTTCAATGTGCCAAAAAATCTTTATTGCAGACCACATGATCCATAAAAAAAACACATAAATTTTAAATAACAAAATAAAAATAACCATTAAAATAAATATCAACATTAAAATCAAAATTAGAATTAAAATTAAAAATATTTACGCGCGTTTAAATTCGTTTCGTGATAAAAGTAATTTATGATGATAGCAGAAAATACCTTCACATTCGGTCTTTGGCATTTCAATATGCTGAAGCATAGCCGGATATTTACGGACTCGAACTGAATAAAATTTCTTCAAAATAACAGCGCTATTTTAAAGTAACAATGGTGCCGATTCTCATGTCACAAATGCCTGTAAACTAGACAAAAAATGACCAAAATTTTGTTTATTTCTGTCAAACGACGATTTCCCATTCTGAAATAGACTAAAGTATAACTTAACTATATTTTAGTTCGACAGCACTAGGCACTGAGTTATTAATTTAGTGAAAATGGCAGTTTTGCTATTCTGAATTTAACGTTTTTCACCTAAAATTTTGATTGTAAAAAACAAAACCTGACTATTTTTAATCGAGATAAAAAAATAAAACTTTATTTATTTATTTACAAAATCCACAGCTCTTGAACAAATTCACTTAGGATAAATAAACTAACCTTACAGCCAATTACGGATTTACAATCTAATAACTATACATGCATCAGAAACAAACAGGATGCCATGCTAGCACCTTCTCAGCATATCCAAGGGTGCAGTGTGGGTGGGTGTGTACTGTGTAGGACTGTGTAGGTGGGTGTGTAAGAGTGTGTGAGTAGTTGAAATATGGGGTACTCAGATCTCATTTCAGATCTGAGTACCCCATATTTCACAGTTCAACCATTCAAGTATCCCTATGACTATTCGACATTCAGAATCCTCTATTCAAAACGAATGTTAATTTTATTGTAGTCAAAAACATCTATTCAAATTGGCTGTTGCATTCAGATCGAAATGAGACATCTATTCAAGATTGTTTTTAGAATAATTACTCCATTCGGAATGAAACTCCTACGATTGGGATTTTATTCTATGATGGTGTATATTACCGAGTTACCTAGTAGGTATTTATAAGTTACATGTATTTCCTTCCCTTGCAGAGAGATAAAATTTTCATTTAGGTATGAATGATGCAGTAATATGAATTTATTATGGGTTTAATGTGGTCTCTGAGCAACATACCAAACCTACCTACATCGTTTAAAGAATCGTATTCATAATCAGTTGCTAAGCACGAGTGATTGTTTACATAACAAACACATTCCCATTCCCGTAATGGAAGCAGATCATATTCTTTGCTACCCATTGTGTGCCTCATAGGTATAAAGTTATAATTATTAATTCACATCAGAAAATCAGCATGTAGTATTACGATTAAACTATTAAACTACATTCCTAGACAAATAAATAGGTTTACATAATGAGTACAGACATGAACCTTAAGAAGTGTAGGTATGTGTATAAAAATGTAAGTGTAACCTATCATAAAGAAGTTTTAAGTAATTTTAATTATTTAAGTTAATATAAATTGACTCTTGGTGTGTAATTCTTATTACACATGCATAGTACTTATAAGATATTTTTTTATTTTTATTTGCTTAATATTACTATTTGGCAGGTGTGTAGATAGGCTCGTGACTTTGTACATTTTATTAACAGGAGTGATAGAAATAAAACAACTGAAATATAATTGATAGTTTATTCACATTTTTTTCTGCAATTTGTTTAAAATATCCTTAACACATTTATAAACATCATCATTAAATACATTGCCCACAACATGTTGGACACATATATTGGCAGTACAATCACATGGCGAATTAGTGAAATCTTCCGCGTCAAAAACTTGTATTCGTATTATTTTACTACGATGACCCGTTGATGGTTTCTGTATATATGAGTATACAACATCACTTCTTCGTCTTTTATTATTGTTACTGTTGTTACTATTACTGCAAGGCGGTGTGTCCTCAAATTGAAATGGTTGAAATGGTCTTTCTCTCTCCAAATAGTTGACCACTTTTTGACGTAGGGCTTGTTCAGCAGGAATTGGTGAGTATGAAGAATTAGTGGGGAAAATATCGCTGGAAATCTGAAACAAAGAAACAAATATTAATTAAATAATACTTGAACTATCCTAGAATCGATAGATATAAAAAAAGATAAAGATCGCTTTGAAAATATTTTAAAAATCATTTATAATACACATTTTAATGTTTTTATTAATAAGTAATTTAAAATACTTTTTGATATTTTACTTACCGACATCGTAGAGCAGATAAGACAATTCGAATGATTTTTTTTGGTATCTTGGATTGGTTTATATAGGTACTCATCCATTTTTTTTTTTTGTTACTAAGGTTCAATTTAATTTCGTTTTTATTTATGTAAAGTAATCCGAAACTGACGGCTCCTCTTGTCTCCATATATGACTAGGAATTATTGACACGTGCACAAAGACGCATTTTAATCTGTAGACGGGCGTTATAACCGCTGCGTTTTAAACGCTAGATTCTGACTCGTCATATCTCCACTCCTCCACGTTTTGTAAGTATGAAATTCCCTATTGTTGATTTAAGTAAGTACCTACATAAGATTCAAAATCGCTTATCATTCGTCTTATATAAAACGCTGTAAACATAAAACCTTAACCGCTACGATTTGTACGCTCGTGTAGGCAATTGTAAATTTTTACAAGTATGCAGTTTTACAAATTTGGATTGAATGACGTGATTTTAGGCCTATAAAAACGCCTCGCAAATTAGTCTCCGGTACAATTCCTCTCTGGAACGAATCCTCTCTACAAGGAATCATCACTCCGAGCTCCTAATCAAGCTACCTGTCTAAGCATCAATCAAGAATGTAAGTACCTATTCATAATCATATCTAAGTATTGAATGGTCAGAGTAATGTAGAAGAGTGATATGTTCAAGTATTAAAATGTTGACCGCCAATAGTTAGCACGCTTAGTTCAGAGACTGAGTGATGCTTTTCTGTGCTGCAGGTTCGATTCCTGCACAGATCAAATGCTATGTATTTTATTCATCTATTAAAAATACTTTTGTGGCTGACTGATCTATTCTTTGTAAGCATTTTGTGTCCTGGATTCGATTCTTACACAAAATCAAACGATATTTGTATCTTTTAATTATTTATCTTAGTCACGATCAGTTCCTTTCAAATGTAGGAATTATGAAGGAAATGGATTGATTGCAAGACACTAATTTTATGTATTTTTGTTCACAGGTCTAAACTACTTAGCAACGACCTTTATCTCTCCAGCGATGACTCTGAACAAGAGGCGAAGCCGAAGAGGAAGACAGAGGAAAGAAAAACGAAGCGGGAACGGTCCAGCAAGTTGAGTGAAGAGTCAACAAGCGCAAAGAAATCAAAACCGATCGTTTCACCAGTAACACCGCCCGCTCGAGTTACAGCTGGTGAATTATTCGGTGAAGACAGTGATAATGAAGAAAGTGTCATCCCACCACAGAGATCCCATAAAACTGGTAATATACCACCACTATACTCATATTTTACTAGAAGAATGGCCAAAGGATATTCTCGACAGATAAGCGAGACTAAAGAAGGCAAATATTATGTAGAAGTGAAAATTTACAATACGGAAGAAATTAAAAAAATACTGCCTATAAATAGATGGCGCTCGGCCATAACTACCATTAAGACACAATTTGATGAAAATAAAGAATCTTGGCCCCACTTAAAGGAGTTTGTTAAAGCAACTCAAAATGATTTTAAAAACTGTCCTATCACCCACATGGGTGCCTATGATTAACTAGGTGTCAGTCAATATTTTTTTACATATACGAGTATTATACCTATACTTACTTTAAATTGTATCTTCTTTAAATTGTTTTTACCTACATACATGTCTTATTAATAATTGTACTATATTTTATAAGTATGATGTTGAAGTATAAATAATTATTATATATTAAGTAATCTCGTCATTGGTTTTCTTTTTTACAGTTACACACCTCAACAGCAAATCGAGATCTAGAAAGTCAATAACCTGTCATAAATGTAAAATTGAAATACCAGAAAATCAGTATTCCTATCATATGAGAACGAATATACACAAAGCAAATTGTTTATTGAATACCAAGTTCACAGATATTCATATTATTGCAACAGCATTCAAAAACAGATTAATGACATACAGATTGAATGTCACTCAGGAAGACGAGTACCTCGGTTTAGAGGCGTTCCTGGGTGATCATCTAACAAATATAACAGAATTGATAAATATGTCACTTAATGAACATATTAATTGCATAAAATTGAGTTTTGAATTGTTTGCCTATTTTATGTTATCAAAATCAGACGAACAACAATTAAAGTCGTTTAATACCAAATATGAAATGATATATACGAACACTGATTTGAATGAATTATTAACCAAAGTAATAAATAAACTAAATAATAAATTAACCGAGTTCCAGCACTGTCAATCTGGTTGGACATTTGTTTCTATGAGTCATCTCGAAATTAATATAAACAAGTATTCCCCTATGAGAGGTGGGTCTTATATAGAACTACCATCAGCTATTAAGCACTCAAAAAGTTGTATAAATATTAAAAATAAAGATAATTGTTGTTTACTATGGAGTATAGTTGCTGGATTATACCCAGCTAAAAATAATGTATGCAGAACAAGTTCATACCCCCATTATAGCTCTGTTTTAAATATTGAGGGAATGTCATTTCCTCCTACTATAAATGATATTAAAATGTTAGAAAAAAATAATTCCAACATCAGTTTAAATATATATGGTATACAAAATAATATTGTGACTGGACCTCTTTATATAACACAAAGTAGAAGAAAAAAGCATTTTAATTTACTTTATATCGAAAAAAATACTAACGGACACTACTGTCTAATTAAAGATTTAATAAGTCTAGTGCGACGTCAGGTGACTCGTTCTAAAGGAAAACTTTATTTATGTGATGCATGTCTACAAATATTTAGTAACGAAAATAGACACAAGACTCATAACTGCTCTAAGATTTTGACTATATTACCTGAACATAATTCTGTGCTAAAGTTCAAACATTACGAGAGGCAGCAAAAAATTAATTTTATAATTTATGCTGATTTTGAATGTATGTTAATAGACTATAATGAAAGTAACTCTTTGAATACTCAGAAACTTAAAACCCATCACCCTTCATGTTTCGCTTATTATATTTGTTGCGCACATAATGATCAATTAAACAAGTATGTTACGTATCGAGGTACAGATTGCGTGGAAATATTTGTTAAATATTTAATAAAAGATGTTAAATATATACATAATATTTTAAGTAGTAAAAAGCCAATGACCCCATTATCAGCAGAACAAGAGATGCAATATCGTAATTCCGTTACATGTTACATATGCAAACAATTATTATTGAATGATAAAGTCCGAGATCATGATCATATTACATCTGAGTATCGTGGGGCAGCGCACTCCCATTGTAATTTGATGTATAGAGTTTGTTCATTCATTCCTGTTGTCTTTCATAATTTGTCCGGATATGACTCACATTTATTCATTGAAGAGTTAGCAAAATATGAAGGTTCTATTAATATAATACCGAAAACTAAAGAAAAATACCTCTCAATAATAAAAGTCTTAAATACGGAAAAAAACAATCACCCTATACAAATAAAGTTTATTGATTCCTTTCAGTTTCTTAGTTCTAGTCTAGATGCACTAAGTAAAAGTTTGTCAGAAAACGATTTTTTAAACTTATCAAGAGAGTTTACTGATAAAAGACAATTTGATTTAATGCGAAAAAAAGGTGTTTATCCATATGACTATATTGATTCTTGGTCTAAATTTTATGAGACGAAACTTCCCTTAAAGTATAATTTTTATAACAGTCTGTGCGAAAAACATATAACTAATGAAGAATATTTACACGCTGAAACAGTTTGGAATATATTCAAAATAAAATCTCTTGGTGAATATACAGATTTATACATAAAATGTGATGTGCTTTTACTATGTGATATATTTGAAAAATTTCGAAAAACAAGTTTACATTACTACAAGTTGGATCCGGCTTATTATGTAACGTCACCGAGCTTAAGTTGGGATGCAATGCTTTTATATACCGATACTGAACTTGAGTTGATAAGTGATTTACAAATGTACGAGTTATTAGAAAAAGGAATTCGTGGTGGGCTAGCACAGTGCTCTCTGCGTCATGCTGTAGCAAACAATAAATATTTACCGCATTTTAATGAACTCGAACCAAGTAGTTATTTAATATACCTTGATTGTAATAATCTATATGGCTATGCTATGATGAAGAAACTTCCTATTAAAGAATTTAAGTTCTTGAGTCTGAAAGAAATTAGCAAGTTTGATGTAAATGATGTGTCAGATGATAATGATTATGGTTACATTTTGGAAGTAGACTTAAATTATCCAAATTATTTACATTACAAGCATAAAGATTTACCCTTTGCAGTGGAAAAAATTGTACCTCCTTATGGAAAATCATTAAAATTGGTTGCAAATCTCTATGATAAACAAAATTACGTAATTCATTATGTTCACTTGAAAGAATGCTTGAAAAAAGGTCTGATTTTAAAAAAGATTCATCGTATACTTAGCTTCAGACAAGATTGCTTTCTCAAAAAATACATTGATCTGAATACTAGTCTTCGTCAAAATTCCAAAACTGCTTTCGAGAAGGACTTTTTTAAATTATTGAATAATGCCATATTCGGAAAAACTATCGAAAATAAACGTAAGCAAGCCGATGTAAAATTAGTAACAAAATGGACAGATACCAGAAATAAAACAAATAAGCATCTTGGCGGTGAAAAATTGATATGTAAACCAAATTTAAAAAGTATATCAATTTTTTCAGAAAATTTCGTAGCTGTGGAATTGTACCGGGAAAAGGTGGTTTTAGATAGACCTATTTATATTGGATTTACCGTTTTGGAATATTCAAAGCAACATTTATACCAATTTCATTATGACGTTATTAAAAATAAATACAAAAACAATGCTGAGTTGTGCTATACAGATACTGATAGCCTATTATATTTAATTTATACAGATGATTTTTATCATGATATGCATGATGATCTTACCAAGTTTGATACCAGTAATTTTGGAATTAATAATCCATTTCACATACCGCAACTTAATGCAAAAATTCCTGGATTATGGAAACATGAGGTTGGTGACGATTTAATTACAGAATTTACCGGTTTAAGAGCTAAATTATATTTTATAAACACTGTGAAGACCGAAATTAAAAAAGCCAAAGGTGTTTCTAAGTATGTAACCTGTAACCTAAAATTGAATGATTACAACAATGTACTGCTGACAAATAAAGCGCATAGATGTAAGATGAATATGATAAAATCAATTAAACATGTTTTATACACTCAGCAAGTAGATAAACAAGTTTTAGAAAGAAACGATGACAAAGTTCAAGTATTACAGGATCAAATTCATACATTACCCTGGGGGCATTGTGATTCTATATTTGTAGATTATTCCAGTGATGTGTAATCTATAAATGTGTATTGTTTTTATTACTAGTTTTTAACTTTAAACTATTATTTCATAGCATTAAGTATTTTAATCAAAATTTGTTAATAAAGGTACTTCTATATAATTACATCAAACTTTGTTTTATTTATTAATTGATCGTTATTTATATTTAATTATAAATGCATGTCATTCACTTTTATCTTTCATTTTCACAATGAAGTTCATCAAGCAACCACAGACTTTAGAAGTTCATAATATAAAATTAGAAAATCAATCACGTAAAGTGAAACATAGTGCACTCTTACCAGATACTATTAGATGTATAATATGTGGTCCATCTAACTGTGGAAAAACTAACATAATGCTTAATTTAATATTACATGAAAATGGTCTCAAGTTTAAGCATATTTACTTATACTCGAAAACGGCTTTCCAGCCAAAATATTGTTTTTTAAAACAAGTTATGAGCTACATACCAGGTGCTAACTTCTTTGTCTTCAATGATAATAAAGAAGTCATACACCCAAATGATGCTTTAACTAATGCAGTAATGATTTTTGATGATGTAGCATGCGAAAATCAAATCAATATTCGTAATTACTTTGCAATGGGGAGACATAAACAGATAGATTGTTTTTACTTATCACAAACCTATTCCAAAATACCTAAACAACTTATACGAGATAATGTAAATCTTTTAATAATCTTCAAACAAGACGAGATAAACTTAAAACATATATACAATGAGCACGTAAATACAGATATCGAATGGTTTCAATTTAAAAAACTTTGCTCTGCCATTTGGAAAGACAGATTTGACTTTTTGTTAATTAATAAAGATTGTCCTCTAAATGAAGGTAGATACAGACAAGGGTTTGACATATTTATATACTTTTAGAAAGTGCATATAAATACCAACTCATTGTAGAAAATATATCAATCGAAATCTGATATCTGTAAATAACGGATGGGCCATTATTAACAAAAAAATAAAAAATAAAACATTATGCAGGTTAATATTAAAGAACAATTGATAAAGTCAGTCGATAGTATAAAAAATAAAATTAAAACAATGCAAAATGAAGAAGATACCACTCATTTAAAATTTAAAAAGGTCTTCAAACCAATAACAGATCCACTAGAAACAATAATTAAAAGGAATGATATAATTAAACCAATATTTGACATTTCAAGAGATGGATTTAACTCATCAACAGATTATGTTCCAGAGTATGAAAGTTTTAAAGAATGTCTAAATACAGATTCAAATGAAGATTCTGAGTGTTATAAAAACGTTCTTTCAAGAAATCCTTTTAAAGGTTCTAATGATACACTGATTTCACTAAATAAAGAAGATATGTTGGAAATCTATGATAATATGAACGTTCCATTTGGGATACGTAGTGAAAATAAAAAACTGATGATGGGGAATAGCAAGGTTACGTTATCTCTTTCAAATAAGACCTGTAATTCACCCAAAACACATATAGTTACTATTGATAAAAGGCCATATGAATTGACACCAGGTCTAAAAGAACTTTTGGTACGCAGTAAACCTAATCTTAGTTTGGTCACTGAACTAGATAAAATTGTCTATAAAGATATGCTTCATAATACACATGCACACAAACGAGACTTTCATCCTAATGGTCAAATAAAAGGTGATAAAAGTTTAAAATATCGTCAAATTATTAAACCTTTGTTTTTGCAAAATAGTAATGTTCAAGATGAAGGGCAGATAATGGAAACAAAAAGCGGCGGTTTTTTACCTAAATTAAAAAAATATAAAAGTAATACCGATTACGTTTACTGGGATGACCCTAATGAACTAATTGAAAGGTTAAAACTTCTAATTGCTTCAAAAAATGCTGGTAATACTAATCATGACAATGAGATTCTATCTATTTTAGAAGAGTTAAAAGAAGCTGATATTATAAAAGACTAAACAGCTTTGGAATGTTCTCAGTTATCAAAGTTGTATGCAACATGAATGAACATAAAAATATTAAATATGTTCGTACAAATCAAACTGAAACTATCATAAGTGTGGAATGTGATGAGATTAAAAATACTACTGAAGAGCAAATCGAAAAACTTAAAGTTAATATTTGCACGCAAATAGACCAACTGAATAAACTGATTTCAATTTTAAACGATAAAGTAAGAAATCTTGAAAAAAATATTGTGTTAAAAGAAATTTCAGGAAAATTAAATAAGCATTATGAGCAAATTAGATGTCATAAATGAAATTCATAAATGTGCTAGAGTTAACTTTCCAAGAAGACAGGTCATACTTAAAGATATCGACGATCTCTGGCAAGGAGATTTAATGGATATGCAAGCAATTTCAAAAGTGAATGGTGGTAACAAATATATACTAGCAATCATAGACACTTTTTCAAAATATGCTTGGACAGTTGCTTTGAAAAAAAAAAATAAGCAAGAGGTGTCAAAAGCATTTGAAAGTCTATTGATTAAAGGACGTGTTCCAAGAAATTTGCAAACTGATCTGGGAAAAGAGTTTTATAATAATAAATTCAAAAAAATTGTTACAAAGTACAATATTAATCATTATTCAACGTATTCTACTAAAAAAGCCTCGATTGTTGAAAGATTAATAAGGACATTAAAAAATAAATTATACAAAGAATTTAGTCTTAACGGGAATTACAAGTGGATGAATGGAACGCTCAACAAAGTTGTATGTGAATACAATAACACTACTCATAGAACTGTGGGACAACCTCCAGCTTCTATAAATCATGACAATAAAACAGACATCCTGCAAAGATATATTCGTATGACTGAATGTAAGAAAAACACTAAGTGTAGGAAATTTAGTGTTGGTGACTTTGTAAGGATAAGTAAATACAAAGGATGTTTTGATAAAGGCTATTATCCTAATTGGTCAACAGAAATATTTAAGATAAAAACTATACAAGAAACTAATCCGCTAACTTACTTGATAGAAGATGCAAGATGTCGACCAATACTAGGAGCGTTTTATGCTCAAGAACTTCAAAAAACCAAACATCCTGATTTGTACTTAGTTGAAAAAGTATTGAATAGAAAAGGGAATCAAGTATATGTGAAGTGGCTCGGACTTCCTACTAGCGAGAACAGCTGGATAGATAAAACAAATGTATTTTAAGTGGGCCAATCAAAAATATGTTCCAATGTGTATTTAAGCAAATACACATATTTTTCCATTCATTGCGAATTTGTTCTTAAAACAAAAAAGACTTGTTTTTGTACTTATTAAATACGTTTCTATTACGAGAAAAATAAAGAAATAGCAATGAAAACAACACGAGTTATTATAGACAATAAAAAAATAGTTTCGTCAACATTGAACAAAAACATCAATAAAGTAAAAACAGGAGCTGGTTTTAAGAAAACTCTTAAAAAAATTGTTACCCATACTAAAAAGCACATTACAAAATTAAAACCATCATGTAAGAAAGCATTGATGGAATTAGCATACGCAGCAGCTAAAGAATTTGCATCAGATACACCAATAAAATTACCTCGGATTATACCAGTACCAAAAACTGGAGGATTTCTTCCTTTAGTACCAATATTTGCTGGACTATCTGCTGCTGGCAGTTTAGCAGGAGGTGCTGCCGGTATTTCAAAAGCAATTAACGCATATAAGACAGCTAAAAAACAATTGCGTGAAGCAGAACGACACAACAAGGAAATGGAGGCGTTGTTCATTGGAAGAGGATTACATCTCAACCATTACAAAGATGGTTTAGGCATTTACATATCAGAGAAAAAAAACTGAAATCTCGGCTACCCAAAAGAGCTTTAACTAATATTGATATAATGAAACACTCGAATAATATTCCATTCTTTCGAGGTGTGTTTATGAGAGATAAATTACCAGATGAAGTATTGCCGATAGAATGTGGAGTGATCAATCTTGACTCTTCTGAAAACTCTGGTACTCATTGGGTAGCCTATGGCAAGATATATAAATACGTAGAATATTTTGACAGTTATGGTAACTTAAAACCTCCAAAAGAATTTATGAAATATGTTGGAAATAATATTCAGTATAATTATGAAAACGTTCAGCGTGATCACTTGTATAATTGTGGACACTTATGTTTAAAATTTCTTATGTCATTTTGGAAAGACAATAAAGTACCATAGCAAATTGATGTTTTTTTTTTTTTTTTTTTTTTTTTTTTTTTTTTTTTTTTTTTTTTTTTTTTTTTATTAATCCAAATGGATGTCCTTGTAACGTAATTAGAACGAGTTATAAAAGTTTATATCTTGATACTCTACACGCATTCTTAGATTGTCTGTGATGATAATCACTACTCACATTGTAAATAATAATTGAGCTAAAATTTAATAATAGTAATACTACCTATTTTGTTCATGAATAGAAACAACATGATAGTTTTTAATAAAACACCTATCGTGAAAAAAACTTGTAATATTTCACATCCTGTTTCCAAAGAAGCCAGACGTGTCAACGCGATAAACATTAAAAGACAAATTAAAATTACTAAAGAGAATAAAAGATTTCTCAAACATATTGGATTAAAATTAAAATACTAACAACATGCTTCAAATAACAGATTTAGTGCAACATGACAACTCTATTGAAAGTTATGAGATCCATAGCTATAATCCGTATAACACTAGTTTTAAAGAAAATGATGAAATCAGAATACCCATTCATCATCAAGATTTGTATGTATTACCCTGCAACAGTTCCATTTTTATAGAAGGGTATGCAAGTGTATCTACTAAAGATCCAGCAGGGAAAACAATAAAAAAAGATGTTGATTTTATAAACAATCCAATTTCATATTTGTTTCAAGATATTAGGTATGAAATAAATGGTGTTGAAATTGATCGCATTAAAAATGTTGGTATTACGACAACCTTAAAATCGTATGTCTCTATGAATGAAGGTGAAAGTAAAGCTGCAGCAGTCTGGGGATGGAACTTAGGTGGTACGAAATTTAGAAACGGATATTTTAGTGTTATCGTGCCATTGAACAGAATACTCGGATTTGCAGAAGATTATAATAAAATAATAATCAATTGTAAACATGAACTTATATTACAACGAAGCAGCTCGGCATTGAACTGTGTGCTTATTGACAAAAATGATAACGTAGAAATAGATATACAAAAAATACAATGGCGTGTGCCGCATATTAAAGTTTCTGATCGTAACAAATTGTTATTGCTTAAAAGCCTGGAGAGAGATCGTTCTATACAGATAGCATTTAGAAATTGGGATTTGTATGAATATCCATTACTACCAAAAACAACGAAACATTCCTGGTCAGTAAAGACAACTTCCCAGCTAGAAAAACCGAGGTTTGTTATATTTGGTTTGCAAACAGCTCGAAAAAATAATAAAGCTAGAAGTTCTTCGATATTTGATCACTGCAATGTAAGCAATATTAAATTATATTTGAATTCTCAATACTATCCGTATGACTCACTTAATCTGAAATTTGATGAAGGTAAATTTAGTATATTATATGAAATGTATGCTAATTTTCGTCAGTCGTATTACAACTTAGGCATTGATCCATTGCTTAGCTTAAACCAGTTTAAAGAAATTGCTCCGCTTTTTGTGATTGACTGTTCAAGACAAAACGATTCACTTAAAACTGGACCAGTTGACGTGCGATTAGAAATTGAATGCTCTGAAGATATTCAAGATAATACATCTGCTTATTGTTTAATAATAAACGATCGACTGTTTGAATACAAGCCGCTGAGTAATATCGTGAGAAAACTATCATGAATGTCATCGTAGATGTTCAAGGGTTTAAGAGTCAAGAAAACGAGTTTATTCCAAAAGAAATAGCAATAATGTATAAAGGACATATACAAGTACTGTTGATAAAACCACCACGACCATTTTATGAATTGACGAGGAAAGAAAGGTTACAAGTGGCTTGGATTGAAAAAAACAGAGGAATAAACTGGAACGAAGGCTTTGTACCATATTTTAATTATAAAGCAAACTTTGCCAACTTTTTTAAAAATAAATTTTTATTTACTAAAGGAAATGAAAAAGTGTTATGGTTAAAAGATATATTCCAAATGAATAATGTATACAATTTAGAAAGTAAAAACTGTCCAAGTTTGGTAACATTATATAACAATTATTCAGACTCATCTGACATTATAAGTTGTATGCATCATACCAATATATGTGCCTTAAAAAATGTGTTTTGCCTGAATAAATGGTGTAAAGAAAATAAAGTGTTTTGTCAGTAAGATAAGATAAGAACGATCCTAGTTTACGTATTAATGATTATAGAATGTTAAACCTATTTATAAATCGAAGTATGAATCTCTAATCTATAAACTTACCTGTGTGTACAAAATAATATTTTTATAATTATGTAGAAATAAATATTTAAACTTGACCTACTTATCAGTTTTATTTTTTAAACACTAGTAATATTAGTATAACAGTCAACCGCCATCGAAAGTTCACACTGAACAGCTTGTTATAAATGAGCAGTTCATATTAAACTGCTACCTAATTGCGTAACTTATTTTTGAAACCAATTCAGTAAAATTTGTTTCATGTACAACATTCATTGCCTTATTTACGTTGTTGAGCAGATTTTTTTTCGAACTTATGAAGCATTGGATTAGAAATTTGTTTAAAATCGAAACCAATTGTGATTGAACGTGCATTACGCAATTAGGGTGCTGCTCTGTTCATTTACACACACGAACAGATGCTGCTAAATAGACGATCTTGAATAGATGTCTCATTTCGATCTGAATGCAACAGTCAATTTGAATAGATGATTCTGAATACAATTAGGATTCGTTTTGAATAGAGGATTCTGAATGTCGAATTGTCATAAGGATACTCGAATGGTTTAAATACCTGACTCGCGGTAATATACACCAGCATAGAATAAAATCCCAATCGTAGGAGTTTCATTCCGAATGGAGTAATTATTCTAAAAACAATCTTGAATAGATGTCTCATTTCGATCTGAATGCAACAGCCAATTTGAATAGATGTTTTTGACTACAATAAAATTAACATTCGTTTTGAATAGAGGATTCTGAATGTCGAATAGTCATAGGGATACTTGAATGGTTGAACTGTGAAATATGGGGTACTCAGATCTGAAATGAGATCTGAGTACCCCATATTTCAACTACTTGTGTGTGTGAGGAGTTGTAATGGTGTATGGTCACGGATTACTTAATTCAGTTCTATTTAGAATTATTAGTCAATTCGTCGTATACAGAAGTCACTAAAAGTTTCCTGAATTCACCTTTTTTGGTGTTAAAAATGTCAAGATGAGAGAATTTCTTGTTAAAATTTCTTAATATCCTACGAATGACAGTATTTTGAGCATAGTTTGTACCACTGTGCGGTACATCGAACAACTGTGTGTGCCTAGTCCGTCGAGACGGAGCACTCAATCTTAGAACCAGATCATTTAAAGCGGTACTTTCAATGTTCCCACTACAGACATTATAAAGAAAAAGCATGTCGAGAATCATACGTCTGTTCTCCAAAGGCAATATGTTATGATGTTTGCATGCTTGCAGATAATCCTTAGACTTGAAACCAGTGTGATAGTTAATATATTTAATGAATTTGGATTGTATGGATTCTATTTGCTGTATATAAATTAAGTAGTGAGGATTCCAGATATTACTGCAGTATTCTAAAATACTGCGTATGTACGCAAAATAAAGTATTTTGATGCAATTTATATCAGTAAATAATTTACACGTAGGTAGGTACGCATAATAAATCCGAGGTTTTCGGATAAGCAACATCCATATGGGTTAGTAAACAAAAAGATAACTTATATCTATGTTATTAAACAATTATTATTATTATACTATTTGGACACAAGGCTGTTGTTCGAAATGCACCTAACAAAGGAGAATCGTACCTCCCCGCTATGGTCTTCAGGATAGAGTTGGAGCTTTCCCGCACTCTGCAGAGCAAAGAGGCAGATTTCTGTCTGACGATGGCATCGAAGCTATCGACATGTGCCTGTGCAAACATACCTGATGGACTGCAGAAACGGGGCAGCCCCATCAATATCCTGAACCTGTTATTATATTGGACCCGTAGGGCGCTGATAGCCCGCTGAGTATAGTTGGTCCACAAGCTGCACGTGTAAAACACTTGGTAATAAGCTTTGAAAAGCGTTATCTTGGCTGCCCTGCCACAGCGTGCAAACCGGCGGGCCAACATGTTACACCGACCTGCCAGCGCCCTACGTTCCTTCTCAATATCCACTTGGTCATTAAGGTCGTCGGTTACATAATGCCCCAAATACTTTAAAAAGTTGTGGGATAAAATTAATTGCCATGAACTAAAATTCACACCAACAGGTGCAAAAACAGTACTGTATCTTTTTTTTCTTTTCTTTTGCTTAGGTATATTTCGAAAATGTCCCATCGCAAAAATAATAAAAATTTCGACCCCTTTCATAAAAGCCATAAACGAGCATTAGGCCCTTTCCGCCTAACCAAACTGTTCGATACAGAACTTTAATTGGGCAACGACGAAGTCAAGTACCTCGGGGTCATTCTAGGTAGCAAGTTAAACTGTTAAACTGGAGTAGTCATGTAGACAACAAGCTAAACAGGGCCTGCATCACCTTCTGGCAGTGCAGGAAAATGATAGGTAAGAAATGGGGCCTATCCCCCAAAATCATACTGTGGCTGTACACAGCAGTGATCCGCCCCAAGATCGCTTACGGGGACGTGGTCTGGTGGCCCCGCACTCAGCTGGTTACAGCTTCCAACAAACCACAACGCATGCAAAGACTAGCCTGCATGGCGACCACGGGCGACAATGGCGGCGATGCGTCTTAATACTATTAATCTCTGGGGTAAGAGAGACACACAACACACCACGCAGCTTGAGGTACTCAAAAATGAGTTCCCTATTACGAAAGCCATAAATGACCGGGTACCCAAACAATTTATCTTCAATAAAAATACAGGATCCAACTTCACGAGGATTGCCGATGCGAGGGTTTGCGCTCCGCAGAGCTACGAATCTTCACCGACGGATCCAAAACAGGTAGTGGCACAGGTCCTGGAATCTTCCCGGAGGACTTCAACATACACATAGCCACACCATTGGGAGTCCTTAACACTTTCGACTCCACCCACTTTTCATAGAACTCATACGCTATGCCGCCATACATATTGGAAGTGAACCCTCCGGGAGGGTTACCGGCATTATGTTTAAGCTAAAGTTAACCATCGTGGACGGTCAACGGCATTAGGTTTAAAACCGTGTATAAAACACTGTAAAACGAAGTAAAATAGTAGGGGGTCTTGTCGCTATAAGTAGTTTTCTAATTTGTGAATATATGTAACAGTGAACAAAAAAAAAGCTTGGATTTTAAACCAAAGCTTAAACTAATAAATCTTGTTGAACATACATCAGATTTTATTTTCACGGTATATAATGCTGTATTCGCTAAGAAAAACCTATATTTAAAATGAGCCCTCCGCGAGGGCTCCCGCCATCCCATATGCGACTAGGTGAACCCTCCAGGAGGGCTCCCGGCACTGAACGTGTTAACAATGTTCTAGGCCGAATGCATGGGTAGGTATATCTCCTGCCGCTTCAGCCATCATGGCCAGGGAAGTTAAGGACCACTCGATACGTAGACAGCATGGCTGTTCTGCAAGCGCTAAACAGTTGACTCTGGGCTGATATACGAGTGCCACCAGCGCCTTAACTAGGTGGGTAGCCTCAATAATATAACCATTCAATGGATCAAAGGACACAGCGATTCGCGGAGCAACGACGCAGCCGACGAACTTGCGAACGCATCGCGCCACTACCGTACTTACGCACTCTGGTAGGGAAACGAACCAGAGACCAACATCACAAACTATGGTTGTACCAAGGTGAGTGCCTACAATCGATGGCTGTCTCACGAAACAGGTTCTCCGACTAACGAAACAACAGCTGCGTTCAGTTACAACAGCTGTAACTGGCCATGGGTTATTTTAAACACCTCTTTGTCATAGGAATCACAGACAGTCCGCTGTGCAGAGCCTGCATTTAAACTGCCCGGTGGTCGCCACATACAGGGCAAAGTACTTCGGTAACCCAGGTACCCTTTTTTTTTTTGGATGGGAAATTATCAAAATACTTTTCCCGCTCTGGGCGGAGCGCGAAGGCATGTCAGACTCTTTCTGACTAAAACCCACTCGTGTTCCTTCAGTAGCCTCAACGTTGCCAGGGGCCACGGTATCCCTTTCGGACTTTCCCGCAACCCCGGCAGGCATCGGTCCTATCGGACCCCTTCAGTTGCTGACATCTCTTTGAGGCGCGCGTGGAACACAACGCGCCGTCGACCCGGGCCTGGTCCTTATCGGACGGCGAGCTACCCATTGCTCACCGTCCGCAAGCCCGCGCCTACGGTGGCCGGGAATCGGCCTGCGATTCCCGACGCCCAGGGCGTCTCCTGCGGCGGATAGGGGCGTGAGGGCGCGAAATTTGCCTCTCCCTCCTTCTGCCTCCTCCTTCGCGAGCATTACTGCTTCGCAGAAGGAGGTGACGGCCTCTCATGCCCTCTTGCTCCGTACCATGACCTGGACCAGGGCCGGACGCGAGAGATCCCCGCCACCGATCCGCCGACCGCCTCCACGAGGACACGGCGATGCTCTGCCCAATCCGGGCAGACCTCCACCGTATGCTCCACCGTGTCCTCCGGGCGATCCACGCAGTGATGACACCCGGGCGTTTCCTCCCGCCTGATGCGAACAGGCGGAAGGTGAGGACGCCGTGGCGCCTCTCTAGCCACTCCTCAAAGAGGGAATTTATCGCCGCAACAGTGGCGTGCCCAGCACTGGGTTGCAACAATCGAACTCTCCATGACGCCATGAGATCCCGCCGGAGCTCTGTCCGCTGTGCCGCGATTTCTCGCGGCAGCGGAGTTAACCCCCGGCGTTTCGCCTCCTTGCGTCACTCCCAAAAGTGCGCGAGGATAACCCAGGTACCCTACGTGAGATTGTCAGTAACACCAAGGCGTTGCTGGCCTTCTTTGAGGAGCTGGGGTGGATCGAATAACCGATTTTCCCACCCGCACGCAAAATACGCACTTTGACGTGGAGTTGCGGATACCATCCCGTATTACCTATTACCCTCAAGGGCGGATCCAGCCTTCGAGTCAGGGGGGTCACATAATTGGGGTCCAGTCAGGACAGACTCCAATCAGTGGAGGACAAAACAAAATGTGACCACCCCGATCTTCTCAGGTATTTCTAGTAACATTTTGCAAAAAGACATAAAAAAACAAGTTTATCGTGCATAATTAATTTTAATCTACCTACACCATAGTCCTCGCAACCGGCAGGATTGTTTTTTTCATCTCAATAAGCTATATTTTACGAAAAGCAAGAATGTAGGATGCGGGAAGATTTTTTGCACCTCTTCTCGGAATTCTCGGTTAGGTGTCTATTGAACATTCTTACGGAAAAGTCTGAGAAAGTTTGAGACTCAGAGGAATATAGAATGCAAGAGCGAGCAAAGCGAGCTCGAAAATTTAAGCACACCGCCTTGTGCAGGTACGGTTTTTTTTTATTTTTTAAAGTCATACATAAATAGGAGTTCCTTTGTCGACTTATGCAGAAAGCTTCAGAATGTAAACTGTAGCGAGCGAAGCGAGCTCAAAAATTTTAGCACCCTACATTTATATTTGCCTACGTACGGGGCCTCCAACTATAAATTGCTTCTTACTGCATATATTTTGACCGTGTTTGGGATATCATTAAAAAGTACTTCTTAAGATTTGGGTGGCCCCTAGGACCGGGGGCCCAGGGAAGTTTGTCTTGACACTATTCTGGGATATCTTGCTAGCTTCACATGAACCTAAGGAGAGAGGTTGTCAGAAGTTAGGAGCACGATTCCATTTGGTCATTTCCTATGGAGTGTCCACATGTGTGGCAAACACATACATCATGCAAAGTATTTATTTGATTTATTTTATATATGAGATTATAAAAATTATCAGTGATTGGCCTAGACTTAGCTCAGGGGGGGGGGGGGGTCATGACGCCCGCCCCCCCCTGGATCCGCCTTGATTAGGTACACTCCATTATAACTTAAAAAAAGTGAATTCAATCGCTATTTTCCTGACTGCAAACACAAAGGTATTCGGAAACTGATCCACAATCCTTTCATTGGCAAAGTTTCTGAGGTTCCTGATGAATATAAAATTAAAAATTAAATGATGTACCTACTTAATATAAAATTTTCGTAAAAAATTTAAATACTGTGTATCTTTTATTTATAGAACGACGCTTTATTACATTACCTCTAAATATTTGGTGGTCCATGGCAAGACCAAATTTTTTTCAAATGGTCCCTTAACACTAAATGGTTCAGATCCACTGTTTTAGTACCTACCTACAATGAATCGGGGGGCAGGGAGATACTTGTACATTCCCCGCAACCCCGACTGGTATCAGCCCGCCATGTCTAGCGGGCCCCATCACAAAGCGCGGCCGATCCCACGACCACACGTCCTCCCATTGTGGTGCGCAGGTATACTAACTACCTACTACGTGCCACGCATAGAGTAGGTACATTTTATATAGGAAGGTGCGACCTCTTTGAGCCTGACTGCTGTAGCGACAGCACAGCCACAATTTGGCCGCCTACAGGTCCCTACATATGGTGGGCGGAGATCGTTAAGCGCCCTTCGACGCCCGGCTGCTCTTCTGATACGGGTGGAATGAGAGGTATGCTCTCGGAGGTGAGCTGAGCTGAGCACTCCTCCAGCGTATGTTGCGCCAAGTCTTCGGAGCAGTCCACACAGTAATGACAAGCGGGCGTCCGCTCCCGACATGCGATACTTCCCGAAACATCCGTGTCCAGTAAGCACCTGCGTCAGCCGGAAACTGAGGGTGCCATGCTGCCTCTCAAGCCATTCCTCCAAATACTGTTTACCTTGGTAGGTATCACAATACCATTCATAAAAAGTACCCATACCTAATCACATTATTAATTTACTCATTAGGTATATAGATATGTACTGTTGATTTTTACTTTTTTCAATCGCAACAATACAAAACGACCTACTTAAAAAAATACTGATAAATGAAATGGTATGATATAGGTACTTGCAAAGGGTAAATAAACAATTATTTAAATGACTTCATCATATTATGTATATTGGCTCTCGCATATCTTAGAAAATTGCGCGTGATCGGTGGCAAGATTCATCTAGCTCCAATAGTACATGTATTTTATAATTTCAGTGCCATTGCCATACTAATCACTTACAACAATTTTTTTTTAATTCACCCTCTCATTTGTGATTTTGTGGACATGATTGTGGTGAGCAAGTCCAGTCAGTCTGCTAAAGGTTAGTCAATAGTCGGCGTTGCGTTAGTACAACTTTAGCAGACTTTCACACTTGTTTGGAATTAATTTCTATCAGACGTAGGTTGTGATAAAATGATAAATTTTATTTATTTTGTAAAATAGTAAAAAAAATACTTGTCAAAAATAAATTACGCTTTAAAACATGGGTAGGGATCCTGCTATACTTAATTATATGATTGAGTTTGTGTCAAATAATGGAGAATTTGATACATGCTCCGCTATATCCATAGTGAATACCTACCTACATAAAACACCTTTTTATTGAAATGGCAGAAGTATATTTTCATGTGTATTAAGGCACAACGTTTAACTTAATTCTCACTGGATTGGCCTGCTTAATAATAAAAATCATAATCAATTTGGATTAGGTTGGGATCATTTTAGTAAGCCATTATTTTTTGTTGCACTAAATTGAACAAAATTTAATCTTCAAATATGTATTACCATTGGTTTAAAATTACAAAAATTCTTGTTCCTCCATTAGTTTATAAAATACATTTCAGTTACGTTAGGCAAAATAACATGATCGTAAAGTAAAATAAGCATTTAATATTTTGTTAAGGCAGCATTATTTCATGAGTTTATTTAATTAAGCAGTGCTACAAATCATCATCATCCGAGTCAAGAGCAGCCCTCCTTCTGTCAAACTTCACAGTGCTGGTGGATTTTGGCATCTGTTGATTTAGAGACTCGAGGAGTTGAATCAGTTCTGGTTCTGTTATTTTATTACGAACTTGACCCATCTGAGCCATTCTACAGATCATATTTTCAACCATAGCACCTTTTTCTGGTCTACTGAGTTTAATAGTGTTCACTGCAAAGAAAAGAATAAGATTATTTTGATGACCTGTCATGATAATATTCTGAGTAGTTATATTTGTGATGTTAGGATCATATGACTAAATTTAATCAATATTATATTATTACGTCTGGCTCTAGCGTCTTGACTGAGTGCTTGTGCAAGAATTGTGTGTTTAGCTTCCTCCATTTGCTGCATTCTTTCTTCCTGCTGTTTAGCATTATTGGGGTCACCGGTTCCCTGAAATACATGATTCGGGTTTGAAATAACATCAGGTTGCTTTTTCTTTGTGAAAATACGAAAGATATAAGTAAATAATTTTATTCCAAAAATCGATGCAGTTAGGGAGGTATCGAACCAAACATAACCTCCATCTATGATTCACACTCACCCCATGTTGAGCTTGTAGCTGAGCAAGCCGCTGTTGTCTAATCTTTTCTAATTCTTGGTCAGCCATTTTAATTTTTAAATAGTTAGGTGCACAAAATTAAAAAGTTTTTGCAATTCCGATATTTTTGTATTGCTTTCGTTTTTTGACATATAGGGCGGTATTGCGTTCCGTTTCTTGTTGACTACATTGACAGTTGCACTAGAGGTCGTTGTAAAACCAACGACCTCTAGTGCAGCAGTCTGAAAAATTAAATAGATACATGTAAATAGTATAGCCGGTGATTAACGTACAGTTTATTGTCAGGGGCGTATCAACCTTAAGTACAATGATACGGGGCTACGGGCCTCCCAAGCTACAGGGCCACCTCGACGTAATTTAGCAAAAATTCGTAAAATAATATCCAGAACCTCGATTTCTTGTTCTTATTGATAAGAATAAAATGTAATCAATACCTATACTATACCTAATGAAACTATGAAAGTTGACAGAAAATCTAACTTTGTGTTTGCACTGGCGAAACATTCACAATAAAACATGTTGAAATCTCTATTTTCTGAAATGTTTGACAGAAACTAGAGATTTCAACATGTTTTGATGTGAATGTTTCGCCAGTGCAAACACAGTAACCTATCCAGCTCGAATTTTCTAGCTCGCTTCGCTCACTCTTGAATTCACACAGTAAAGACACGAAAATTTCACCTACCGTCCAGAATGCTCCAATTTTGGTGGCCAAAGTTCCACTAGCTTTGACCACCAAAATTGGAGCCAATTAAGAGTCGACTACGAGTCGTAGCTAGGGTCATGAGCGCCTCTGACAAGATTTGAATTTTGCGCCCCCCAATACTTATTACGACCCTGGCAATGGTCTCGAGTTAATCAAGAGACCACGCCCTTGCGATGGATAATCGGCACGATGACGGATAAGTTCAACATGACTCTTCGATAAACTCGTGTTCCTACTAACTTCCCTAGGTAACATACCTACCTTTTTTTTTTTTTTTTGGGTGGGAAATTATCAAACTTCTCCCGCTCTGGGCGGAACAGGAGGGCGTGTCAGGTGTTCCTTCCGTTGCCTGTACGTTGCCAGGGGCCACCGTATCCCTTTCGGACTTTCCCGCAACCCCGGCAGTAACATACCTACCTTTAGACCTCTTTAAATTTCACGTTGTCCACCAGTGTGAAATTATTGGGCTATAGCACATAACATCACGCCTGTAGGTATTTGAGCCATTCTTTTTCATTAGTGAAAATTGACCCTAAGGAAAAAGTACTGTCACAAACATTTACAAGACATTCATATTCTCTATTGAATGCAGTTTTTTTAAATGTATGTACTTACTGATTAGGCCTTGTGCTTTGAAAAAAATGTATAACGGAGTCAATTGTTGCTACTTTATCAGATCAAAAATAAAAAAATAAGAAGCAAAACAGTAAATTTTAGCGTGTCACTCCTCCAGTCGCTAACTTTAAGTCATCGAGCGTGTCACTCCTCCAGTCGCTAACTTTAAGTCATCGGTTAGTTAAAGTTAGCGACGGAAGGTTCATGGTTTTATAAGACACACCTCAGTGTTTTTTGTAAGGCTATAAATAATACTGTTGAAAAAAAACATTAATTTTAGAAACAAATCTTATTGTATTACAATAAAATTCTTAATAATGATAGCACCAAGGTGGACATTCCACTTTAGTCACTACTGTTTTATTTGCTTTCAATAGTACAGACGCCAGCACATCAACCTATTACAATCTGTCAAATTTCTTTATTAGATTTTCAACTTTATTCCTTTACATTAAGGTTCAAAGTTGATTGGGAAAATTTGACAGTTTCGGGTAGGTTGATCTGCTGGCGTCTGTACATACAAAACAATCAAAACAAGTTATTTTATTTTCACATTATTATGGTAGATCAGCATTTTCTTTTTACCCATCGGGCAACCGTGACGCGATAACCGGTGACGAAAGGCATGCTCTGTGACGAAAGGCGTACGAACTGTAGTCCAAAAAGAAGTCCACTATAGTCACAGCTATAACGTGATACTGGGAAGTTCTTATAACATTTGCGAATTATACTTTATATATATTATCTACGTATGTAATGTAATGACTAATGAAATAATGATTCCCTCTAAAAAGGGTCTCAAACAATTTTGAACTTTCAGACTTTTGCTTGTATGGGAAAAAACACTGCCCGCTACAAAAGTCAGAAACCGCAAAAATCTTTTGTAGAGAAAATTAAAAAAATGGTTTTTGAAAAGCAACAAATGTTCTCAAATCAAATTATATCGCGTATTCGAAATACCATTTTTTTTATTTATTTTGCATTAGCATCTCAAAAATCCACCATGTAATGTAGATCAAAGTCGGGTTAGTTACACCATTTATAACTCAAGAACGGCTGGACAGATTTTTATGATCTTTGATTTGTAGAATTTGGCTAGGTACTACAACGCCCCGAATAGCAGAATGACTATTAAAAAGTCGAAAAAAAAAAAATGTGAAGAAAATTCATTTTCTCACACATTTTGTATGGAACGGCTTTTTTGATGATATCTCGGTAGATAGGTAGGTAGGTATGTAGGTAGGTAGGATAGATAGGATAGGTAGGTAGGATAGATAGGATAGGTAGGTAGGACAGGTAGATAGGATAGGTAGGTAGGACAGGTAGATAGGATAGGTAGATAGGGTAGGGTAGGTTAGGTTAGGTAAGTAGGTGCACCGTAGATAATATTTATTGCTACCCGTGCGAAGCCGAGCCGGGCGAAGCTAGTAATAAATATTTTACAAATACATAACTAATGAGGGATCTATCAGAGAAATGTTGAAGGTCTGTGAGAAGTACGCTGCCTTGCATGGCCTTGTGTACAATGTGAATACATGGTTTTTAGGGCCTCCGGTAAGTGCCCTAATCATGACCCTAGTTTTGTCTTGAATGGAATGAGTATTAATAAAGTCCACCAATTTAAGTTCTTGGGGCATATACTTACCGACGACCTTAAGGACAATGTAGACATTGAAAGGGAGCGTAGGGCACTGGCGGTCCGAGGGAACATGTTGGCCCGTAGATTCTACCGGTGTGGCGACCAAGTCAAAATCACCCTGTTTAAGGCGTTTTGTCAAGGTTTGTACGCGGGGGGTCTATGGGTCAGCTACACCAAAAGATCGCTAGATGTCTTACGCGTCCAATACAATAATGTTTTTAGGATGCTGTTGAAACTGCCACGCTTCTGTAGCGCATCAGAGATGTTTGCACAGAACCGAACTGATGGCTTCCATGCAGTCATTCGCAAAAAAGTCTCATCACTGATGCGTAGAGTGCGGGGCAGTGACAATAGCATCCTGAAAACAGTAGCTGAGAGCCCTTATGCGCCTTTTTTGAGGCACTATGTGGAGAGAATGGTTAGATAACTTTTAAATATATATTTCTCTGCCCATCGTGCCTCTGACATTTCTTTCTTTTTGTGTTTGACTACTACTAACACTAGTTATAAGATATTTTACTAACAAAATGGACCCAGCCCCGGATCTAGATTTTTTTCGAGGCGGGGCAAGAACTACCGTCTGCCGCCCCTCTCCAACCCTTTTAACTTTGTTTCTCTATGAAGCCTTAATTTTTTTTTATGTACAGACGCAAGCACATCAACCTACTACAATCTGTCAAATTTCTTTGACAGATTTTCAACTTTATCACTGAAGCATAAGGTTCAAAATTGATTGGGAAGATTTGACAGTTTCGAGTAGGTTGACCTGCGGGCGTCTGTACATCGACATGTCGGACATTTATTATAATTAGGCTAGGACAGGATAGGGTTTGAATAAGTTGTTAATGTGCAGTCCGATTTTCGATTGACTTATGCAGAAAGTTTAACACCAATTGAAACAATCTAGAATGCAAGAGCGAGCGGAGCGAGCTCGAAAAATTTTGCAGTCTGCCTGAGATAAGTTCGATTTTCTTTTGCGATTTAAGAATTATAAATAAATTAATAAGAAGGAGTTACAAAACTTCGCGCATATCTGGGAGTGGCGCGAGGAGTCGAAACGCCGGGGCGTAACTCCGTTTCCGCGAGAAATCGCGGCACAGCGGACAGAGCTCCGGCGGGATCTCATGGCGTCATGGAGAGTGCGATTGTCGCAACCCAGTGCTGGGCACGCCACTATTGCATCGATAAGTCCCCTCTTTGAGGAGTGGCTAGAGAGGCGCCACGGCGTCCTCACCTTCCGCCTGACGCAGGTCCTCACCGGACATGGTTGTTTCGGGAGGTTCCTGTTTCGTATCAGGCGGGAGGAAACGCCCGGGTGTCATCACTGCGTGGATCGCCCGGAGGACACGGTTGAGCATACGGTGGAGGTCTGTCCGGCTTGGGCAGAGCATCGCCGTGTCCTCGTGGAGGCGATCGGCGGTGGAGATCTCTCGCGTCCGGCCCTAGTCCAGGCGATGGTACGGAGCGAGAGGGCATGGGAGGCCGTCACCTCCTTCTGCGAAGCAGTAATGCTCGCGAAGGAGGAGGCAGAACGCGTGAGGGAAAGGCAAAATTCGCGCCCTCACGCCCCTAGCCGCCGCAGGAGACGCCCTGGGCGTCGGGAATCGCCGGCCGATTCCCGGCCACCGTAGGCGCGGGCTTGCGGACGGTGAGCAATGGGTAGCTCGCCGTCCGATAAGGACTAGGCCCGGGTCGACGGCGCGTTGTGTTCTACGCGCGCCTCAAAGAGATGTCAGCAAATGAAGGGGTCCGATAGGACCAATGCCTGCCGGGGTTGCGGGAAAGTCCGAAAGGGATACCATGGCCCCTGGCAACGTACAGGCAACGGAAGGATTTAGTCAGTAAGAGTCTGACACGCCCTCCCGCTCCGCCCAGAGCGGGAGAAGTTATTTGATAATTTCCCACCCAAAAAAAAAAGAAAAAAAAAAGGAGTTACAAAACTGTAAGAGCGAGCGTTGATAAAACGCCAATCCAACAGGGGCGCCAAAACTATGCTAAAAATTAAAGGAAATCGTGTCTCTTTTGCACGTACAGATTTCGGAAAGGGCTGGATGCCAGAAGTGCGAAGTAAAACTTCAAAAATAAAGGATTATTTACTTTATTTTTTTACCACAGAGATTTATTTTTTATTATTGAGTTCCAGAATTCAAATGCGCCCGCTCGCAATCCGCTCACACCGTTTGACGAGTATGCCTACGCTATATAGTGATTACCCGCAGTGAAAGATTTTATCTAAGTGCTGCGCATCTCATTTATTGCAAAGTTGCGGTGCGCTGGGTGGAGCACTTGTCTGCTACGCTTGAGTTTGTCGCCCCCCTGAAGTTGGCGCCCGGGGCATGGGCCCCGGTTTGCCCCCCCCTAGATCCGGGGCTGAATGGACCAAGTGTGTTGTCCGATTTAATTAAATAAATATATATATAACCACAAATACAGGATATTTTTAAATTCTTAAATATTTTTGTTTATTTACGTAACATTATCATGCCACTGAAGTGTTTGGTATTCCATTTTCCCATGAGTATTGGAAAAGGCTAAAACAGCTAGTTTATTAACTGCTACTGATAATCTTCCAAATGCTACAAACTCGGCAGGGCTGATAGTAGCAGTTTGGTCATAAATACATCGTACCATGTATGTTGCATGAAATCTCACTGGGTCTCCTGAAAGTTTAAAATAAAGTGGCTTTTATTTAACCCTTTCACCGCCAGTGACATCTTGAATGTTCATTCACATTACTAGCAATTTATTTTGAGCGAATTGGTTCAAATCAATCAGGCAGTAGATGAGTTAAATAAACCATTTTGTATCTTATATTACCAGGGTATAAAAGATAGTCACAGCCAAATTTTGATCCATTTGTTATATGATGTCTTCTTTCCCATAAATTCTTAAAAATCCTGAATTTAATAGCACCTTTTCCTTCTACAATACTGGGTATTAAAACATCAATGTTAACATTTTTCTTTTCTGTAACAATCAAGTTTATTAACTCCATAAGTAAATACTTACATAGTTTATAAAAATAATTAATAAAAAAATAATTACCTGTAGCTATGTAATGTTCTGTTGGTAAGTGTGTAAGAACATGTGCAGGAGCTAGCTTTGGCAATTTATTAATTTCTTCTTGTAATAATGTTTGTTTGTCTAACTGAATGTCTGTAAAATAAAAATATTCAGAGATCATTATTTTATTTACAAAACATAGTTTTCCAGCAAATGTTTTTATTAGATATTATGCAGGCTGCATAGGTACCAGTTACTCCTTTAGACAGTAGCTTTTGTCTTTTCCCAGCAATAATAATGTCAATCTTCTGTGACAACTGTTCTATTTTTCGCTTCTTCAATGCCTCAGTTTGTTCTGATAAAACACTACAACAGTAAAAAAGTCATGTTAGCCCCAATGAGGCAACCAATGGCCAAATACTTTTTAATATAATGTTATTCTAAAATTGTTGCCATAATCAGCCTTTATGTTTCCACTGCTGGGATACAGGCCTCCTCTCTGTGAGATGAAGTGGGCCGTAACCCACCACATGGACCCAGTGCGGGTTGGTAGATGTCACATCTTGGAAGTTTACAGGATTTTGTAATATTTTGATTTACAAGAATGTCCTTGGAGTTTTTTGCCTGTTCTTCTCCATAGAGATCTACGTTTTGGAATGGGCAACTAGCTTCAACTTTCTGACTGAGTCTTTGAGAATTTAAAAGTGCCTGTAGTTGGTTTTTAATTGAAATAAATGCTTTCGAGTTTGAGTTTTGGTTCTCGGACATGCTAGTTTCCTCACAATGTTGTCCTGCAACCTTTAGAAAGCAGTGGTGATGAAATAATTTACACAAAGTACCACCTGTCACAGTTCGAATCCACAATCTATAATTTGTAAGCCGCGGCTGTTACCACTGGGCCACCACTGCTCTACTACTATTTTTTTTATTATAACTTAAATATAAAACTTTACAGCAACTTGTCAACAAAACTTTACGTAATTTACTTTTGTTCCAGGACTTTTATTAACTGCTTTTCTTCATCTGTAGGTTTTCTTGTAAAATTTGGTAATTCAAACAACTCGCAAACACCATTTTCCACTAACAATGCAGCTTCTTCAGATGTCAAAGCCATAGGTAATCCTTAAAACGTAAAACATGATGATTATTAAAACGATTTTTTTTACAATTTAAGCAATTTTATTAAAGGCAATTGACACATACCTAAAAAATCATTTTGTCTTGGAAACGATGGTATGGAACCAATTAGTGAACCGCATATACGATGGTTAGCTCGTAGAACGTACCAATCTAGATTTAGAACAAACTTATAAGAAAAAAACAATACATTATAATATTTAAAACATTAGGTATATACAAAAACGTTGGGTATATACCTTCAGAATTCCATACATAAGCAATGCCATTTTCAACGTAAAGTGATATCATCTTTCGATTTTAATATTTTCGAATATTACTATATAACACACAATAATAATACCATCACAAAATTGTTTAATTATTAAAATAAATAAAACACCTCAAATCATCAACCGCAGATTACAATTCATTCATCAACAAATACTTGACATGACATTGACATCGTTATTAATTAAAGCTGGGAACAAATTAACGAACGCGTCTGTAAGCCGCAGCTGACAGTCGCGGCTTATTTGTATCTATAGATACGTAAATGTATTTAAATGCGTAAAAGAAGTCGCTTGCTTACAAAAATTGCCTAAAAGAAGTCGCTTGTTTACAAAAATTGTATGGATACTATGCATAGTGACAGCTAGCTGTCAAATTCTTAGACCCAGGGTAGTAGCGACATCTGAAGTGAGCAAGTGGCAGTTTTTATCACCACTGTCAAAATAAATGTGCAACAAAAAACGCTGCTTGTGGGTAACTTAGATCAAAACCTGCTAGCACTTTTGGCAAAGTAGTACCATCATCATAAGTCTGCATATAAGTAAACATTTTTGTTCCAAATGTCACCACGTTAGACTCTTATGTCGACCTGTAGTTAGCAGGATTTTATAGAAAAACATCCATAAGTTACTGTTATTTTACAACTATACCATGTCGTCTAATAAACAACGCGTATGGATCAATCTGGAGCGATCTGCAGCAATTTCAATAAAATGCGGCAATTGTTCTGGCAATATTGTTTCTAATAATATTGAAAGAAATAAGTGTTTAAATTTTTTTTTTCCTATCACGCTTGCACTGATTTATTCTGCGGTCTAACTACCTTTAGCTTCTACGGGGAGAGCGGGCAGGTGGGCAGATGTGTTGGTTGTCTCATATTGGGCGTCTTTTCGAAATGAATAGGCCAACTTTATTCAAAAGTAATTCAAAATCACAAAAACTTTACTCAAATGTCCCGAACATTTGAGTAAAGTTTTAGAATAAAATATCACAAAATTCACAACACAACGAAGTTTGCTTCCGTCTTGCTAAAAGCGTTCGCACCCAAATACTTATATATATCCCTTTTCTTTTTGTAATTTTGACTCATGATAATAAATGCGTTACAAGCTGCTGCTGCAAGAAAAATATCGTCCATACCGAGCGATAGTTCTCAACCAAATTGCTCGTGTATGAAAATATTGCCTAGTTTCTTGGAGTTGCTCTTTATCGCTCAATATTGTCGTTGCAACTTGTAGTTGTTGCCGTAATTTGTAGTCGTTGCTTGATATTTTGTCATTGCCCGTGTAACGCAACCTTTAAGGTTCTGCAGCCTGTGGCGGGCCTGTCACATGTCAAAATGTCAATTCATTAATTGTCATTAGCAAGCCAGCTTGTTGAAACTATATTTTGATAAAATTTAATCTCAACTTCTCAAGTTTTATGAAAATATATAGAAAATAACAAATCTATACCAACTTCATGTATGACATTATAGGAAAATTAAAGCTATTGGAATTGTCTAACTTTGAGTAAAAACCTGTTTATTTTTATTGTAATAACTTCTGTTAGTAACAAATGTCTATCACAGTTGCAAGAATAATTTCGGCGGTGGTTATATAATATTTTAAATAATGTCAAGCAGAAAAGTCATTGTTGGTATGTACGTTTTTTGAGGCCTTTATAAATCCACCTTGTCTGTCAAGTCCATAAATCTGGAAGTTTATGAGGTTCCTCTGATCATCATGTTACTCCGGTACTTGAGCATTCAGATTTGGTCCACTATACTTACATAATTATGTAGTCCCTACACCATAATAAATGTTTTTCTTAGAAATACTACAATTTTGTTAAGCATTAAAATTAAAGTGTTGCAATTTAAATGCAAAATATTATCATTTGCCCTAACCAGCTATATGCCTCACAAATGTATCAATAAAATAGTATTTTGATGTAATTCATCTAAAACTATTTTTAGAATTGAAGAAATATTATCTTGTGGAGAAAATTTTTCTCACAATCTCTCTCAAAAAACCAAAAAGAATGTAAAAAAACTAAAATAAAGAGTTACAACTTGTTCAAAAGTATAATTTAATTGGTTTTAGGGTTAATCCATAGCTACTTGTGTGCCTACCTGGAGTCTCATGTAACTAATTACCTGACATATTAAAAAACTGCATTAAAAAAAATAAAAATACTGCATAATGAATAAAGTATCAATAGTACCTTCTTCATGAATAAGATTTAAGATTTTATTTAAACAAATAATAACAGTGTTAACATTAAATAGTATAATCTGTAGGTACACTTGACTTATGCTAGTTAACAAAACAGGTAGGTGTTGCAACCAGCACCCTTACTAAATTATAAAATAACTTGTATAACATACTTAAACATAACATACTTTACTTGTATAACATACTTGAATAACATACTTCAGTTTCACAAAAGAAATTGCAGGCAGAACAAGTGTTATTAATTAACATAAAACCATTGCAGAAGTCAGAAATGACAATCTATCCATTTGACATTTGGATTATTTGTGTTTGTGTGTGTATGGATGTGTGTAGTGTCTTCATGAATGTAGTACTTATAATAATTTATTTGTTAGAAAAACCAATACTGGTTATTTCTTTATTAATAACTCACATCTGTCAGCTAGCATCTTAATAGATGATATACAAATGATTATGTTAACATAAATTACTAAACAACGCCTATCATAAAGTAGGTAGGTTCACAGAAAAGTATGACTGTATGTGTATTATAACTTTTCAGGTGGTGGCACTGGCTTCATTGGAAGTCATCTAGGGAAACTTCTTGCTCTAAATGGCTACAATGTTCTCAATGTAGCTCGCATGCCAGCCACCAATAACATTTCATGGACAGTGCTAGAAAAGTCAGGCTTACCCAAAAGGTCATTGGCCATTATCAACTGTGCAGGCCAACAATTCATGGACTTTACAAAGTCCTGGACACCTGGGTAAGGTATCCCAAGATATTTACCTTTTATATTTTTTATTTTCACTGGATGTCAATAAAAGACCCTGCAAAAAGTTCAATTACAGCCCGGTATAGATGCAACGATAACTAGAAAGAAAAACCTTTTTCATTATTATTAGGGGTCGCAATACCGGTCCCTCTCTCCGAAACCGGTATTTTCGGTATTGAGTCTAGCAAAATACCGGGATCCCGGTATTTCCGGTATTTTCGACATTTAGAGAAATTATATTTATTTTATTAGTTTTTCTTTCCGTTAAAGTCATTAATCATTATAGTATAGTGAAATCTCTAATTTAAAAGGTATTATAAGTTTAAGTATAAGTTGTCAAACAATAAAAGAGCATTTTAATCAAAGAAAACGAGTATCTCCTTCCTATCAAAATTGTAACATTGCAACGGTTGGTTACAACTCACATAAAAGTAATAGTGTAAATATATATCTATATATATAAAAGAAAGACGGGTTTGTTACAACACTTATAACTCGAGATCTGCTGGATCAATTTTCATGGTTTTTGATTCGTTGGATTTGTCTCCTCCCCGAATAGCAGAATAACTACTAAAACATTTGAAACATTCACGAGAAAAAAAGATATGAAGAAAAATCATGTTTTTATAAATTTTGCACTTATGATGTCCCGGTATACATACCATAAATACTAACAAAAAGTACTAGGCTTGCATGAACACGATAGTATTGCATCATTAAACACTACTTAATTCATTTTGTATGGAACGGGTTTTTTGATGACATCTCGAGAACGGATTGACTGATTTCGAAGTTTTTTTTTCATTCGTCTCGGCCTAGATAAGAAGAAAAATCATGTTTTCATCAATTTTGCATTTATGATATCCCCCGTTAGAAAGTAGGTAAGTAGGGTAGGTAGGTATGTAAGTAGGTAGGTAGGTAAGTAGGTAAGGTAGGAATGTAAGTATGTAGGTAGGGTAGGTAGGGTAGTAGGTAAGGTGGGTAGGTAGGGTAGGTAGGTCGGGTAGGTTAGTAGGGTAGGTAAGTAGGTAGGTAGATAGGTAGGTGCGCCATAGATAAGTACTTAGTGCTCCCGTGCGAAGCCGGGGCGGGCAGCTAGTAATATATAAAAGTAATAGTGACGCATTAGAGCTCGTACAGGAAAAGAGGCGGCGGTGTCACTACTCGCATGGGAGGATTTGCGATTTGTAGCGTTCTGTGATGAATACCGAAAATATCGTAAAACCCGGTATTCAAAAATTCAATACCGGTATTGTGAAGGCTTCTTTTCGGTCCGGTATCCCGGTATTTTCGGTATCCGGGATCCCGGTTTGCGACCCCTAATTATTATTCAAAACTTGGGCATCCTAGCAGAACTCTTGTTACTCCTGCCTCTAACAATACCAATATAAATATAAAACACTGGCTCCTGTAACACAGGTTTGCTACCTAGCTCAGGAGCCAGGGCTTCAAACGAAGTTTGTAAAAGCTGTATTTGTGTCAATAAAACATTATTATATTATTATTTCCTTTATTATTATTATAATATAAGGGAGTGGAAAAATATTGTACCCAGTAAAGTGATCACCTCCAGATTCTAAGAAGCCTGTATCCAGTGTCACTGCAACAAGCTGTAGTAATAGACACTACATATTTTGATATTCACCCTTTTCAGATTTAAACAAAATGTCCAGAACTCCAGAGTATACACAACCAAAGCCCTTGCTAAAGCGATTAACGGAAGTAATGACAAGCCAAAGGTTTTTGTTGTCCTCACTGGCGTGGGTGCTTATGAACCTTCAGAGTGTAACAAGTACGATGAAAGCAGTCCCACCACAGGTCATGACTTTTTCTCCAGGCTGACTGTTGAATGGGAAAAAGCTGCTCATGTAGATCCACCTGTAAGGCTTGTAAGTATTTATACAAATGTTATCACTACATATTATAAACAGAGTCACCCCGCCGCACAGTGGATCGAAAATCGGCTGTAGAAGACATAGGATCTCGATTTCTTAAATGTTATTTTTTTTGCTGGAAATGACTTCTGCTGATCATTACTGTTCTATAAAATGTCATATGAAGTAATTGTGTGCACAAATGGAAGAGTTATAATTTTTATAAGAAAAAAATGTATGGAGCTGACATGAAAAATGAGGATATCTCTGGAATCGAAAGGTTGGCCATTATATCCTTGCACACTGTTATAGTACTATTTATTTGTGAATTTTTGACATACTTAATATTGCGAAATCACTTGCGATTTTTTTTTTAAAAATCCTCAAATTTAAAAAAAAATTAATGTTTATGATATGTACATTTGAATGCTTAAATATGGCTATGCCAAGTGTAACTTACAATATTTTTTATGCTTAGACCAAAACATTCTAAGAAATCACAAAGTCGTATTACCTACTTTGTGATTTTCATTTGAAATGACATGGTAATTATGAATTACGTAATACGTAATCTTGTCTAATGCCTCAAGTCCACATTAGCTAATGATTAATAAAACTTAATACCTATATACCTAGTTAAAAGGATAAGTACCAAAATAATTTGGGGTACTCGCTAATTTAGCAATTAGTGCAGGATTAACTTAATGAAAGTAATTAGATAAATGTGATACCATCATTAGTCAATAACAATAAATAGTCAAACATTGGATTCACAACTTCAGTTCATTTAGAGCATTTCTAATACTAACATCTATCCTAATCCTACCGTGTCTTTTTACTCAGTGATCGTGAATAATGGAAAGCATCGTTACAAATTTTTATTTGTTTGTTATTCTGAGCAATCAGGATGCTTCGTCTTTCGATCATGAAATATTGTTCAACACACTTGTTATTCGACTGGGGTCTAGCCTTTCAGATGAAGACAGTGTTACCGTGAAAGAAATTTGTCGAAGATTTACACGGGCATTTCAAAAGAGATGGTTACGATCTCACAGGAAAAGTGAAGTTTTTAGAGGTGATTACAGTAATTGGCTTGAGGCAAATATTGACTGGCCAAACTGCGTGCAAACCAATTTGCTCATTCAAGAATCAACAAGTGAACATATTTCTACAGAACCTGTACCTGAACCTGTACCATCAACTTCAAGAATGAAATCAACTTCAACGATGACAAAAAGATCTCGAAAGCCGTTTGAAGATCTAAGTAACAAGCAGAAGAAGAGACGATCTGATGAACATAATTATAGGCAATGACCCTAATGAAGTAGCTTATTCAGCTGCAGCACTTTTGAAAGGAGATGGTCATGAGGATATTGCATCTGTTATTGTACATATGCTCCAAAATCCAGAAGCAGCAGGAAAAATCAAGGAAATGTTGAACAAACCAGCTCCTTCAATAATAGTTTCACCAGAAAAAGCACTGGGTTTGCTACTTTCATTAAAACTATCGAAATGGCAATATATCACATTAAGGGAAACGACTATTCGAGAAGGTTCAAAGGAGATATATCCGTCTTACTATAAAGTGCAAAAAGCTAAGCTACAGTGCTACCCTCCGAAGACATTTGTGACTGTAACGGATTCATTTGCTAAGATTGCACTACAAGCGTTACTAGATTTAACAGTGAACAGAATTTTTGAAACTATTCGTAGTCCTGATGCGATACAAGATAAACAATTGATATTAATATCAAAGTGGGGATTTGACGGTGCATCTAACCAAAGTAGATATAAGCAAAACATAGTGGTCAAGATGATTCCAGCATATTTATGACCTCTTTGGTTCCATTAAAGTTGACAGCTGACGGTGATACCGTATGGGTGAATCCAAAACCCTGCTCACCTAGGTATTGCCGTCCAGTCCAGTTTAGTTTTGTGAAAGAAACCAAAGACGTTGTCATAAATGAAAAAACTGCAATGGATAACGAAATTGAAGCTCTCGTTCCCTCAAAATGTCAAGGACATGAAATTAGTCACAAATTAATGATGACGATGATTGACGGCAAAATTTGTACATATCTGTCTGAAGCTAAGTCAAATGCGGCCTGCTACCTGTGTTTGGCTAAGCCTACAGAAATGAATAAGTTAGATGTCATTGCGTCAAAAACCATTTCTTCTGGTGTGTATGAGTTCGGATTATCATCACTTCATGCCCGCATTAATGTGATGGAATGTCTTCTACACATAGCGTATCGTCTCGACTTCAAAAAGTGGTCTGCAAGAGGAGAAGGTCATCAAGAGTTATTGCATTCACGAAAAAAACTCATTCAAGATCGATTCAAAGATGATCTCAACCTTTTGATTGACATCGTTAAGCAAGGATCAGGCACAACTAACGACGGGAACACAGCAAGGCGGTTTTTTGAATTTCCTGATAAAACTGCAGCGATCACTGGATTAGATGAAGAACTAATACGCAGATTTGCTGTGATTCTGCAAGCTATCACATCTGGAGAGATTGTAGACGTGCCGAAATTTAAAGAATACGCTAGAACAACCGCTGAAAAATACGTGGAACTGTACGATTGGTACTACATGTCATCAACCGTCCACAAATTGTTGATTCACGGAGGGGACATAATTGCAGAAAATGCTATTGTACCAATTGGAAGTCTTTCGGAAGAAGCTTCAGAGGCCCGAAACAAAGACTTTAGGAGGTTCAGAGAACACCATTCGAGGAAAAAGAATAGACAAGCATCAAACGAGGATATCCTCAATATGCTTATCGTCTCTTCTGATCCTCTAATTTCGTCCACAAGACCAAAATTAAATGCCCACAAGAGGCAGACATACTTTAAGGAAACAGTAGAACTACTGAAACTTCAGGATCAGGAAGCTCCGACAGAAGTCTTAGAAGTTATATCTATTGTAGAGCCTGATTCTCAAGTGGATTCTGATGGTGACGAAGTATAAAATAAGTTAACTTTTATTGTTTATGTTAGGTTAGGTTAAGTTATTTTTTTTTTAATAATTTGCTTTTATTTTTAATCATACAATAGTTTACCATTTATTGTTATTGACTAATGATCACGTTTATCTAATTACCCTCATTATGGTACGTATCCTTTTAACAGGTATATAGGTATTAAGTTTTATTAATCATTAGCTAATGCGGACTTGAGGCATTAGATAAGATTACGTATTACGTAATTCATAATTACCATGTTATTTCAAATGAAAATCACAAAGTAGGTAATACGACTTTGTGATTTCTTAGAATGTTTTGGTCTAAGCATAAAAAATATTGTAAGTTACACTTGGCATAGCCATATTTAAGCATTAAAATGTACATATCATAAACATTTTTAATTTTTTAATTTTGAGGATTTTTAAAAAAAAAATCGCAAGTGATTTCGCAATATTAAGTATGTCAAAAATTCACAAATAAATAGTACTATAACAGTGTGCAAGGATATAATGGCCAACCTTTCGATTCCAGAGATATCCTCATTTTTCATGTCAGCTCCATACATTTTTTTCTTATAAAAATTATAACTCTTCCATTTGTGCACACAATTACTTCATATGACATTTTATAGAACAGTAATGATCAGCAGAAGTCATTTCCAGCAAAAAAAATAACATTTAAGAAATCGAGATCCTATGTCTTCTACAGCCGATTTTCGATCCACCGTGCGCCGCGTCTGTCGATGTCGGTCGGAACGCGATAAACCCAAAAACTACTGAACGGAGTTTCATACCGCTTTCACCAATGGACGGAGTGGAGAGGAAGGTTAATAGGCTATTTAACATCAGGCTACGACCCTTAGCAACCGCGCAAAAAGACAAAAGTCAGCACGGGGCCGCGGGGGGGCGATGCGACGCGGTGGGTCGGAGTCCGATGGAGTTTTATAAAAATGTGGCTGTTATTTTAGTATAATTGTATCTTACGACTTCCACGCGAACGAAGTCGCGGGCCGAACCTAGTATACAGTATGATACTCGTTTTCAAAAGCAACAAACCGAACTTGTTCTCAAATCAAATAAAATTATAAAGGCTCGTGCAGACTAGCGCGACTTATCGCGCGATGCGACACCGGTAATTGATCTACCGTAAAGTTTTCATAGAAATCGTTTTGTTAGAGTCGCCTCGCGCCGATCTGCACGACGCTTAACGCGGACTCGTTCGAAATCTGAAATTCCATTTTTTTTGTCGTCCATCGTGAAAAGTAGGTTGGACTTTCATTTCCCACGAAATGTAAGGGTAAGGTCGTTAAAAACTGTAATATAACGCACTGGAAGATTATAACACACAATAACACCATAACTGGAATCATGTAAGGGTCATTGCTCACTTGGAAATAGGTCAAATAAAATCCATTTTAAAATATTATGAATTATTTATTTATTTTCATAAAATTTAAATTCAATAATAAAAAACGAATCCTAGACAGTCTTCTTTATAAAATTCCAGTGCGTGACATAAAAAACACCATAACACACATAACGAACTGGAACAAACACACTCGAAATTTCTAACTTCAACTATGAATACCCGTCACAAATCAAGCGCGATTTCTTTAATAAAACTTGACATACTCTGGTCATTGTCTATAAACGAATGAGGAACCTAGTAAACGATATCTTTGTATTTACCGCGTAGAATTCACAGATACACTGGTGCCGATTCTCTTGACACAAATGCCTCTAAACTAGACTAAAAATCACCAAAAATTAGTTTATTCCTGTCAAACGATGATTTCCCATTCTGAAATAGACTAAAGTGACAAACTATATTTTAGTTTAACAGCACTAAGATGGCACTGAGATTTTAATTTAGTGAAAATGACAATTTTGCTATTCTGAATTTGACGTTTTTCACCTAAAATTTTAATTGTCTAACTAAATCTGACCATTTTTAATCGCGGTTAAAAATAGTGTCGATTAAAAATGGTGTATTAAATGTGGAATACAATTAGTTGTCATGAACTAAAATTCACACGAACACCTCGACTTCGGGTGCAAAAACACGTACATGTATAATATGTATATATATATTTTTTTTTCTTTTGCTTTTATCTCGAAAATGGTTTGTCCTATCGCAAAAATAATGAAAATTTCGACTTTCTTTATGAAACCCTTATACCCCTAATAATCAACACGTAGGTAATAATTTTTCTTATTTTCCATGCAAAACGTGAAAAATTCCATATAACACACGTCGAGGCTGCCCCAGGTAAGCGCCTCCGGCTCTAAAAAAAATCACGGGGTAGGGCAAACAAGTATGTACAGTCACGAGCTTTAATTTGGGACCCATTTCCGTTAAATGTTGTTAGAAGAATCATAATGCAATAAGGTCGAAACTTTGAAACTTTGCTTTAAGGTTGAAATGTTGAATGTCAAGTTAACCCTTTAGCTCGCAACGACAAGCCGGCTCAACGTTTACTTTAAAAAAATGTTGTTAAAAAATTTGTTACTTTTTATAAGATTTTATTTAATGCCTACAACAAATAACTAAACGAAATGGAAAAAAAAAAGAAGTTTGTCATGTCCGAAGGCTTTTTACGTCAGTATTGTACAAAATGGCATCATGGTCGCAGCGACTCCATGGATTGCAGGTAATTTTATTCTATAAAAAATATTTTTATCAGTTTTTCTGATAGTGGACACCGGCATTTTATTTTTAGAAAGCCATTTTAGTATTATTAATACAAATAACTTCAAATTATTGACTAACTTATGAGCACAGAGTTCATAAAGTGATACGTTGAACATTCTCAACGTTGCGACGTAATCAGTAAAGTACTTCGTAATATGTATGTTGGGCATGTTCAACATTGCGGCTTTACTAACAATTAATTTAGCATGTATTTATATTAATATTTTATTTTATATATTGGTGTTTTGTCATGCTATGGGTGTGGTTTTGCATGTTTTTTTTTTTGCTTGCTTCAGACTAAGCCAATATGGCAAAGAACGCGCAAAATTATGGCACTAGTTCCTCCAGAGAATGCTCCATCAGATAGTAGCAGTACTAATACTGACGATGAAGTTATAATTGCAGACAAGACGAAAGAACATAAAAACTCTGATAGGAGCTTCGAACCCAGGTCATACCCTTCTTCACTGAACGACTTGGACTTTTATAGTTCTGGAAATGAGTCTCCCATGATTTCTTATCCGACGAAGAAACTGTTCCATTGACACCCGTCATGAACAACATAATGAATCGCATATATCATGACAGTCAAAATGTACGAAAAATCAGAAAATATCTTCATTTTGTGGACAACTTGGACATGAATGACGATCGCTATTTTAAAGTTCGACCACTTTTAGAAATGGTGAGACGTAATTGCCTAAAACTTAAGGCAGAAGGTAGATACAGTATTGACGAAATGATGGTACCCTATAAAGGTACTAGGGCAGGCAGTAAACGTCAATACTTACCGAAAAAACCCAAAAACTGAGGGTTTAAAATATTTGTGAGAGCTGGTGGCGTATCTGGGCTATTATACGATTTTATTCCTTATGCTGAGGAGGACACGTTTCGGAATAACACTTTCACGGACTATGAAAATAGTTTAGGTCTTGGGGCGAAAGTTGTTTTGGCGTTCTGTAAAACAATAGAAGCGAAGCCGGCAACAGTATACTTTGACAACTTTTTTACCTCTTTAGAGTTAATTCAACATTTACGGGAAGAGTACGGTATTTTCAGCCTTGGAACGATAAAAGCCAATCGCTTGCGAGGATGTCAAAATAAAATGTTAACTGACAAGCAATTGTCCAAGACAGGTAGACGTTCAAGTAAACAGGTCGTCTGCAATAACAATAAAATAGCTGTTTATAAGATGGTTCAAGGTGGTCATACTAGCAAGTTCGTTTGTTGACTCCTATTCGTTGGGGAAAATTCAAAGATACTGCAAAGAAAATAAAAGTAAGATTGAAGTGAACTGTTCTCAAATAGTAAAGGAATATAACGCTCACATGGGCGGTGTAGACTTGGCAGATATGTTGATTGCATTGTACAGATCTGCTTTCAAAACCATAAGATGGTACATGGCGATTTTCTCCCAAACGCTTGACATAATATGCGTAAACAATGCCTGGTTGTTACACAGACGAGAAAGGCCAGATGCAAAAAAATGTCTTAGCTTGAAAAAGTTTAGAGTTCAAATTGTAAATGAACTATTACACAAAAACCGAATTAGACATACCTACTAACGAAAAAGTAGACTACGCCAAGCAGCACATACAAACTCCTACTCCTACCTCCTGATTCAGTCAGGTAGGATAACACGGGACACTGGCCTAAATTGGTATCCTATGGGCGTTGCAAATTCTGTTAAACGGGTTATACAAATGTAAATTGTACGAAATGTAACTTACGACTATTTTGTATCTAAAAGGAACTGTTTTTATGACTATAATGTTTTACAGTAGGTACCTTTTAGGCAATTTATCGTTCACTTTTATAATATTAATGACTGATTGTCCTTTTTATGTCTTTTTCAATTGTATTTTTTTATAATAAATGCATGATTATTGTGAATAAGTGTTTATTTTTAAAAAGGCTTAAAAACCTTCATATATCGCGACGTTGAAAATACTCAACGTTCTTTTTACTACCTAATTTTCTCAATACATCGCAACGTTGAGTATTTTTAACGTATGTTTTTCCAAATGTTACACAAACTAGATTTATTTATTTATTTTTCTGTACATATATACACTATTAACATACATATAAACTAAAAAAAAACACAAAAATATATATTTTGTTTCCTTGCGAGCTAAAGGGTTAAGACATAAAATGTCTTATCTAATCGACCTATGAAATGATAACCTCGTTGCAAAAAGCTATCATTACGATTTTCTAATTACGAACATGTGTCGTGTCAGTGTCATTTAAGAAAATAGTTTAATGTGATATTTTCACAAAATATAATTTACCAATTAATAAAATGCTTGCGGCTAATCGTGACCAAATAAGGCTCCAAATTATTGATTTGCACGAACAAGGAGTAGGCATTCACGAGATATCGCGACGAATAAATGTGACAAGAAACACAGTTCGCCGCTGGGTTCGACGCCACGGGAACGAGGAAAATATTATTGACTTACGACGAAACAACCATCACCCGCAAGTTATAACACAAGAGCAGAGCCGCTTGATGCAAAGGCAATACCTGATGAATGGATTTACGCCAACGAGGCATTTTGCGGAAGCGTTTGAAGTCCACCCTTCAACAGTTAGAAGGCATCTTAAAGCTATGGGACTGCATCACAGGCGGCCTGCAAAAAAAATTGCGTTGACGGATGCCCATAAAGCTGCTCGACTTATTTTCGCACGTCAGTATCTAAATTTTGATTGGACGACGACGGCTTTCATCGATGAAAAGACTTTTCAATCTTCCCAAACGGGCAGACTACATTTGTGGCGAATTGACAGGACGCGATACACGGAAGACCACGTCATAGCTAACAACGCGTCTGGTCGCATTACAGTTAACATGTCTGGCTGGATTAGTTCAGCCGGCATTGGAGAACTAATAAATTTACCACCCAGGGCCACTGCTCAAGATTATGTCGATTTATTAGGTGTCCTTCCAACATTGCAACTATATTATCCACAAGAAGATGTTGCTCCAATAAACTTTGTTCAAGATAACGCAACAATTCAAGATACGGCAAGAATCGTTAGAACTTGGTTCGACAATAATAGAGCAAATTTAAATCGTATTCCGTGGCCTGCAAAGTGTGCCGATTTAAATCCTATAAATTTATGGGGCTTAATGGTTCAAAAATGGTCAAATAGAAACGAAAGAACTAGAGAAGCACTTATGGATCACTGCCTCACAGTCTGGGAAAGTTTAAGGGGTACTGACATATGTGACAAATTGATTGGATCCATGCGTAACCGGCTCCAGGCTGTGATTGACAATGAAGGTGGATATACGCGGTTTTGAATATTTATGATAAAAAAATTACTGGAGAGATTTAAATTAATTTAGTCGTAGCCTTCGGTGATAAGTGTTTATTTTGTGCACCGCTAACCATGCTTTCTATATAATTGTGTTAAGATTGAGGTTTGTGTCATAAATGTCTTAATAAATATAAAGAATAAAAAACTTTGTTTTTCTAAAGATTTTATTAATCAATATTTTAGCTGAAATCTTCTAAGCCCCCATAATCATAAACGGCATTTAAACCTATTTTATTTTAAATATGTTGTTTTGGTCCGTCACTTTGATATTTATGTTTGAGAAAGAGACAAAACTTTTTAACTAATATAGGTTTGAAGAATAAGCGGGTTAGTTGACTAGCTATCATATATTGACAATATAATTTTGTTCTTTTTTATTTGTTTCTTTTTTCTTATGGGACCACAGGACCAAAAAGTAATTATTACTCGGAAATCGGTAATGATCGTTTGCCCTCGCTCCAGTTGACGTTAGCCCCTAGAAACGTAAAGTTGTCGATGGTAAACATTATGACGTTTATTGTTTGTGCAGTGACAGCGTTAACATAATAGCTCTAAATGGTGAAAGTTTGCTACACGATATTCAACCTTAGGTGGATCCCAAATTAAAGCTCGTGACTGTACCACGTGGAGTCGTGATTGTCAAATTCGATTTAGTTGTATCAAAATATTTTTTAAATTTAGAAACCATTTATTGCAGAATAGCGTTAAGATCTCATAGTCAAAAGTAAGGAATTTTAGTGATAGTTTAGTTCGGTGTTCAAAAGAATCGGCACCATTGCCCGAAATATGCGCACTAAAATATGGAATTTAAAATTGTTTACTGTTGCGACCACAAAAGAAAAAAAAAATCAAAACTGACATTTGACAGTAACATTAAGGTGTTGTCACATCAAAATAGGCTAAATAATGTGGTCCACCATTGAAAACAAAAAATCTACCCCATATCTAATCGGAATAACACACTGGATAACTTGGAGACACAAATTAGAATAGTTTTTTTTTTCACTAGCGTTGTATTATTACAATAATCTATACACTAATCACACGGTATCTTCTATCTATGTTAGGGGGTTTGGTTTCCGCACTTAGTCCGTCAGGTGGACCATTGTGCGTGGGCCATAGCGGCCGTTTGGTGGTTATTCCAACCAGCCCACCTCCCTCCAGAAGCTGATTAGGTCTCCTGGTCTGTTTAGAACGTCTGTGTATGATCTGGGTGACCCGAGGGTTTCTGTTCTAATCTGGGTGACGCCCGTACATTCGAAGAGCACGTGCGCAACGGTCTCCTCAGCCTCCATGCACGCCCTGCACAGAGGACTGTCCGTTATGCCTATTGTGTGGAAGTGCTTGTTTAGCGAACAGTGTCCCGTGATGGTCCCCGTCACCAGGCGCAGGCCGTTCCTGTCCAGGCGTAGCAAACGCCTGGTCAGCCTGCTGTCCAAAGATGGCATAGCCTCCTTTGACTGCCTGCAACCTGGTGTCGAGGTCCACCAGCGTTCCGCTTGTGTGTGGGTGAACTTCTGCAGCCACCTGCGTATTTGGTTGAAGGGGATGGGTACGATAGGCTCGGGTCCGCAGACTGCCGTGCTGGATCCACGTCTAGCAAGTTCGTCAGCCGCGTCGTTACCTAGCGATCCGCTGTGTCCTTTTATCCATTGCAGTGTCACTGTGTTGCGGCTAGATACCGTTATTTGTTCTAGTGCATCGTGACATTCTAGTGTTAGCTTCGAGGTAGTATATTTCTTCCGTAAGGATTGGAGAACTGAGGCGCTGTCGGAGAGTATGCGTATGTGGGTGTCCGTAACCCTCCTGGCTTCTAGGGCGTGGACCGCTTGTATGATGCCCACACACTCCGCCTGATAGACGGTGTTGAACATTCCCAGCGGTCTGGATATATTTATGTTGAGGTCATGTGAGAAAACTCCGACTCCGGTACCTGAGCCGGTCTTTGATCCGTCGGTGTAAACTCTCATCTCTTTTGGGCCTGAGTAGTCACACTGTTCTTCTGTAAGTGTTATATTGTAGTGCCTTTGAAAGTGGTGTGTTTTCGGGGCTTTGTCGCAGGGTGATGCCATCATTGGCTCACGTTTGATCGCATCCTCCTTAATGCGTATGTGCTTAACTCTGGAGTCGTTACATAGGGTTCCTGTTAAATGGAGCCTAAAGGTGGCCAGGGCCGCTTCCTCCCGCACGATGAGGTGCAGAGGTGGCAGTCCCAGCATTGCCTGTAGGGCGGCGGTGGGTGCAGTTCTCATACTACCAGTGATTGCGACGCAAGCAAACCGCTGTAGTTTTTCGAGATCTTTTTGGGCTGTGCACCGGTCTGTCCTGGGCCACCAGACCAGTGAGCCGTATGTGATAATCGGTCGGATGACTGTGGTGTATAACCAGTGGGTGACCTTGGGGCTGATTCCCCAATTCCGGCCAAGCAGTCGTTTGCACTGCCACAGGGATATGCTGGCTTTTGTAGTGATATAGTTCGTGTGTTTTGCCCAGTTCAGTTGTTTGTCCAGATAGATGCCCAGGTATTTGGTTTCAGTTGAGAGGCTTAGGGTTGTTCCGAAGAATCGTGGCAGTTGTAGTGTTGTCAGTTTCCTCTTCTTCGTAAAGAGAACCAGTTCAGTTTTTGTAGGGTTTACTGAGAGTTGGTGCTTGTTGCACCATTCCTCTACTATTTTCAGGGCATGACGCATGAGGTTGCATAGTGTGTTTTCGTGGGTCCCGTTAATTATTATGGTTATGTCGTCAGCGTAGCCTACGGTGAAATAACCTTTGTCGTTGAGTGTTTTGATGAGGCTGTCTACTACCAGGTTCCATAGGAGAGGCGAGAGGACTCCCCCTTGCGGGCATCCCTTCGCAACGATGGCTCTCGTAGTGTCATTTACTGTGACTTGTACAGCCCTTAGTTTGAGCATGTTGGTGATCCAGCCACTCAGTGTCGAGTCTATGCTGTGTCTGTCGAGGGCCGTGTTTATACTGTTGAACGTGGTTTTGTCAAAGGCGCCCTCGATGTCAATGAAGGCAGCCAGTGCCGAGCACTTGTGATCCACTGCACATTCAATTTTGGAAACCACGCTGTGGAGCGCTGATTCCGTTGATTTGCCTGTGGAGTACGCATGCTGTTGTTTGTGTAGTGGGTTTACCCGAAGAGGTCCGTCTTGGATGTGCCTGTCACAGAGTCTCTCAAGGGTTTTCAGTAGGAAGGATGTGAGGCTTATGGGCCTATAAGCCTTACACGGTATCTTTATTGCTTATTGCTTTTAAGGAAGCACTGTGCTTTAGGGACCGGCGATTTTTTATAGTTGGTATTTTTTTTTTTGGTAGAGTACATCCGTTTTAGTGTAATTTTGAAAACCGCAAATCTAGCAAAACCATAGGGGCTGAGAAAAAAATCGCCAAAAGTTTCTTTCGGGATTGGTGGGATAGTGGGAGTATTAAGGGTGGGGAAGTTTACGTGGCGGGTCTAAATTAGGTTCCAAGCAATAAAGCATCTTCAAGCATCTAAAAGCATCTTCAAAGTCAAGGTCAAGACCGCAAAAGTCAAGGCCAAGGCTCCAAAAGTCAAGGTAAAACCAAAAAAAAAACTTGGAATATTACCTTGTAACAAGCTCTCAGGTACTCTAAAGTACATTTTTTTATGACCTTACCTGTATGGGAAAAGTTTTTTGTGTGTTCTGACTTTTCTAGCACTCAAACCTCAGTTGGTCTCATGGAGTTTTATGATCCTTATAAGAAACAGGATCGATTGGCAACAAATATTTTTTTTTTGTGAAAACTTCCTATTTTCTTGCTACCTGTACATTTTTTTCAAAATCTGTGAATGCAGATCAAAATTTCTCAAAAAGTTAACGACCAGTCTTCTTAGACCCGAGTTCACCAACAGATGGTTAAATTTTAAACATCTGTCTAAACCATAAACGGCTGTTTAACAATATTTTACTGTTCACCAAGCACAAACAATTGATTAAGTACTCTAATCGAACGGTTATCTTAAACGTAGTAGCCAACTCAGTTTAACCATTGGTTAATGCTTCCTGTTGTGAAGTTTTGCATTGTGCATCACTTTTAGTTACAAAATAAAAACGGAAGACGCTTTGAATTATATCTTTGAAGAGGATAATGTGTTATATAATTTTATATATTCCAAACACGACGCAATGATGAAATCTAAAAATTAAATTAGCACATATATAAGGTACGAAAAAATAAAACAGGTTTTTGTAATAACTACTTCGTTTTGTTAAATTTTCAATAACAACATTAAAAAAAAAAGAAAAAAACGAAAGCCTAGTGCGAAAGTACCTTGCACAAAGCACCAGATGGTGCCATACGCCATATATCCCGCAAAATGACTCGAGTGACGTCTATATCCTATTTAAAAATGAACTCTGTGAGTTTGACAATGAAAATTGATTGAAGTTGGCATTCTACATTCACAAAATATTGTTATACGATTCGATCATTCGGTCATTTTTGACTCACTCGTTCAAAAACGCTTGGTTATTTAACCGTTGGTTAGAAATAAATGGTGAGCACGAAAAAAACGCGGTTTGTTTAAACAACTGTTTAATTCTAATAGAATGGTTACGTAATCAATGATTACGTTGTAGTTGGTGAACTCGGTAGCTACAACGCGGTAACTGTCCTTACTGCCCCATCTCAAAAATCCACCTGTATACTGGGTTATTGGTTTTATGTCGGCTATCCGTTAAGGGGAAGAATTTGACATTTTATATTTTTATTCGATACATTTTAATATATATTAAAATGGGCTCACCTCAAAACATGATACATTTTAATATATATTAAAATGTATCGAATAAAAATATAAAATGTCAAATGACTCGAAAATGGTTGACAAAGGCATAAGGTTCATGAGGGGTCATTTTTTTGTAAATGAGCTCTCCTACATACCCTTAATGGATTGGCGACATATAACCAATAACCCCGTATATACTTTATTGTACTGGTCATCTCTTAGTTGTCACAGCTTTTTAAAATCTTTATATACTTATATATACACCGTGAAATCTTAATGGTTGTTTTCCCGCCGCGAAATGGTTTTGTCTTGGTACTACAATCGTTATATAAACAAATAAATATTAGAAACAATTTTGAAAATAATATTTGTGTTGTTGCGTGCAAACTAGTTTATGCCGTATCACCACGTGCGAGAGTTTATTTTGCTTTGAACATTTATGCATCGTTGTGCCTATGTCCGCGGTGCGTGCTAGTCGAGTAGTACTTACAAGTTACTATTGATTCTCACGTTTTCGAGTTGATGAATATTTTTTAAATTATTTTTAAACAAAAATATCTTTATTTTTTACTTTTACTCTATGCTTCGAAAGTACTCGTTAAGAAAAACAACTGGAAATTATACACCGTAAAATCTTAATGGTTGTTCCATTAAGATTACACGGTGTATAATTCTTCTGTACATGTGTTTGTCACCTAACTCCTCCTAAACGTCTGGACCGATTTGGATTTGTGTGTATATTTTAGTGGGTCCCTGGATGGTTTGAAAATACAATTGGACCCGGTAGGTGGCGCTGTTCAGGCAGGACAACGTCTGCCAGGTCCGCTAGTTTAATTTAATTATTGAATTGTTTTTTTTTTAATCTTTTTATTACGAACACTTTTACCGTTCTGCATCGTTCTCACAAGTATATAATTTAAACATGAATGATGTAACCAATATTTTGAAACCATATTTGATTTAAGAGCGTTTATCCTAAAAGTTTGCAACGTCGCAAATAGCTGTCAAATAGTGAACTAAAATATTGATTATGAAATGCAATAATTTAATTAATATCGTAACACCGAATATTTAGTTTTAGATGTAAAATTGTTTTGGTTCCAAATGCCTTTTTTTACACCTAAAACGGTTACAACATCAAATTCATTCAGTGTTATAATTGCAATTCATTATTAATATTCTATTTCGCTAGTTAACCTCATTAGTTAAACATTTCATATTTCCATGCAGTAATATTGCCAAATTAACCAAAACAGTGAATTATTTGATATCTATTTGCGACGTTGCCCACTCAGAATAAACGCTCTTATAAGAGTGCTCTTGTAAGTTCGTGGAGTTTCTTGCCCATTCTTCTCCATAGGTACCTACTACGCTTTGGAATGGGCAACTAGCTTCTTCTTTCTGACTGACCAATCCCTTGAAAATTCAAAAGTGCCAGTAATTGGTTTATTTATTTATTTTATTTAACAGTTTATGTACACACATATAAAGAGACAAGAAAAAGGAACAGAAAAATACGTACAAAGGTGATGCTTATTTCTAAAGAAATCTCTTCCAGCATACCTGCGATAGGAAAGTGGATAAAAAGAGATGTAGACAACGTGTGAAAGAGTAGAAGAGAAAATAAAATACATAAAATAAAAACATTTAACTATTCACTAATTAAAAAAAAAAACATACAATATGAGAATATACTTACATACATACTTCTAAAATAAATATCTCTAAAATATATATACTAATAATTATAATTTAGTAGGTACATAATATAATAATAAATACAAAATATGCAACTAGTGGAAAGAGTGTTCTTTCACTCTTCTTTTAAAAACTGCAACAGTTTGGCAGTCCCTAATGCGTTGCAGTCCCTAATGTGGCATTTTATTTGAAATTATTAATTTATAAATGCTTTGAGTTGAGTTTGAGTACACCACAAAAATATATATAAAACATTAATTAAATACTACAAAACAAATTGATTCAATAAATTACAACACGTTATGGGACAAAATGTTCAAAACCGGTATTCCATATGACATTGTTTACGTCATGAAGTATTGGTATGAGGGTCAAGCTAACGCTGTAAAATGGGGCGAGGCCTTGTCTAGCGATTATGTTCTCAGAACGGGCGTAAGACAAGGCGGATTAACATCACCCATATTATTTAACCTATATGTGAATGACCTGATAGAGGAGCTGAGCAAAGCCGGGTTGGGCTGTTCAGTTAACAACGTACCTGTAAATAATATTAGTTATGCCGACGATATGGTTTTGCTCAGCCCGTCTGTCACGGCAATGCAAAAGTTGATAGGAATATGTGAGGCATATGCGGTTAATCATGGTCTTAAGTACAATGTTAAAAAGAGTCAAACAATGTGTTTTCGTTACGACAACAGCACATTACATATACCGGACATATTTCTATGCGGCACTAAGTTAGAATCTGTCAAATGTTTCACATATTTAGGTCACATACTGACTGAGAAAATTAAAGATGACGAGGACATGGAGAGACAAAGACGTTCGCTCGCTGCTAAGAGTAATATGCTGGCACGACGATTTGCGAAGTGTTCAAAGCAAGTCAAAATCACTCTGTTTAACGCATACTGCCGGAACCTTTACACCTGTGCCCTATGGTACAAATACACACAGCGTGCTTACAACACGTTGCGTGTACAATATAACAACGCATTCAGATGCATACTGGGCTTGCCTTGGCGGTGTAGTGCGTCCGGCATGTTTGCCGAAAACAGGGTAGATGACTTTTACGCAGTCATGAGAAAGTCGCAGGCCTCTTTTATGAACCGAATACATACATCGGACAATGGAATATTGAGGGCCATATACGAGGTTAATTATTTCTTCGTATATGGCAATTAATATTCCAGCTAAATTAATATTGTAATATTGATTATTTTGTTTTTGTTTTGTAATAAGTTATAATTAATTAATGAATTGATTGAATGAATTTGTAATCTGTATTTGTATTTGTATTTGAGTCTGTTGTAATTTTTTTTTTATTTTTTTTATATGTGTGTATTCCTGAAATAAATTATTTTGAATTTGAATTTGAATTTTGAAAAACTAACAATGGGCGAACCTTATCGCTTTTAGCGATCTCTTCCAGGCAACCTTGGAATGGACAGTGAAATAATGTCTGTGTTTTCCCACAGGTAATTATTCGTTCCGGCGCTGTGCTGGGCCGCTGGGGAGGCATGATCAAGAATATGTTCCTCCCGTTCTACCTCGGCCTCGGCGGCCGCATCGGCAGCGGCAAGCAGTACCTGCCGTGGATCCACATAGATGACCTAACGCGACTCATCCTCTTTTGTATCGAAAATGAAAACGTTCGCGGTGTGTTGAACGGCGTGGCGCCGCAAGTCATCACCAACGATGATTTTACTAAAGTAAGTATGAGGCATTAATTTATAAAAAAAGAGTCTTTCACTCAGAACACAGTGAACATAAGAATCACTCAGATCAACTTTAGAAACTGAATAGCAGACTGACATATTTTATTCAGTTTCAAGCTCGGTAACTGCTGTATTCTATTAGCTATATGTGCAAAAGTGATCCAAATGGCCACCACTAACGAGACCTATGAAAATGAATAGTAAATAAAGAGAAAAAAATATCTGTCAGTAATAAGTTATAGCTAAATGAAAATGATTGTTAATTTAATTATTTTAGCACAAACAGCTCGATTGATTTTAATAATGAAGTATCATTGGACTTGTCTTGACACCACAAGTGACACTGGTTATTTAATAATATGTCAGTGAAAAGTATATTTAGTTATTAAGCTTTATGGTAGTCAGACAACCATTACTAAACTCTTTGCAGACAGCTTAGATTCTCAATAATTTAATGATGCAATTTTATCAAATCAGCCCTGAGGCCCGGACTCCACCACAACGGAGACGAGACGAGAGGAAAGGAGAGTAGATGTGTTTATAAAACCAATAGTTTTTCGTTATTCACACATCTCTTTTCGACTCAGCTTCACTGAAGCTGAGTCGATACCACTGCGTGGAGACTTATCATATTTGTATGGCGCGATCGAAGCAGAGCTGTGAGCTGTGCCTCGCAAGCTGGCGACGCGGCGATGGCTCTCAGTATGATAAATGCCTCAAAAAAAGGACATCACTTTTTTATTCCTCTAACCTATAGTATACACTGTTTTGAATGCTAGAGTAGAACTCCCAGAAACCAATTCAGCTTAGAACCAGAGCTATAATTTTTATAGTGGTTATCCATAGAAATCAAAAGAATTGTTATAACTTATTGTGTATGCAACGTAATGTGTATGCGATAAAGCCAAATATATGCTATTTTTAGAAAGAAAAAAATATTTTTTGGATGTAATTTAAAACAAGTTTTTTTTTTGCGCGTCTTTTATTGCGAAGAAGCATTTTATTTTCACACAAATTATTGTTTAGTGTTATGTTAACCTGCCTGTAAAATACACGAAGGAAATCGGATTTTTCGAGTTTAGATTTGTTTCTGTTAGGGTTTTTTCACTAATCAAAAATCTGAAACCAAAAACATTTTTATATTTACCATTAGCAAATTAACTGCCTCAACAAAAACGATTAGTTGCATTTTTGTGTGCTGAAAGAGATAACCCTATTATCAGAGAAAAAATTAAAACCATAGATTTATCATATCTTCGATGTCTTGATAGATTTGCATCAGATTTTTTTTATAGTTAATAGTAAAGTTCTGAAGAATATTTTAAGATAAATATTAGGTGGTAATATTAGGTGTAAAGATGACCGACGGAAAAACTAAAAAAGGAATAAAGAAAGCGAAATCTTTTCTGTTTCGCCAATATAATACCTTGTGTATAATGTCAATAATTTTCAAAAACAAATGTTCAAATATTTGCATCACATCCTTTATTTTTACGTTTTTCTGATAATCCAAAAAAATCTAATAAAAATTATAACTGTTTTAAAATATATTTAAGATCGGGAGATCTCGAATTCAAAATAGTTCATATTTTCGATTCATAGAATAAAAAAGTGATGTCCGTTTTTTGAGGCATTTATTATACTGTACTTCGCGCAGCGGAGACGAGAAGAGATGTGCGTTCACCTCAACATCCAACGCTCGCCGCACGCAGCTGAGTTGCGCTCTAGCCAGCACACAGCTCCGCTCCAGTCTAGCCAGTACGTAGTGGTGGATCCAGGACTGTCATTGGGGGGGGGGGGGGTGACCCCGCTTTAGCCTAGTTTTAGCAAAGTAAACACAAAAAAATACAACTGAATTGATAACCTCCTCCTTTTCGGGAAGTCGGTTAAAAAGCACACAATATTTTAATTTGTTTAATACATAGGTAACGGATTACTTTTGCCCCATGAGCACCTTAGCTAATTTTAGAAAGTGTTGCTTTTCATCCCTGTACGATGGAAGAATAGACAAAATGACGTAAACAATAACAATCTGTCATTTTGTCTATTCTTCCGTCGACAAAACCCGTTTCTATGGTTGTCATGCTACGCGTGCTGCCTGCTTCATCAAAAAAGTGACGGGTACCTCTAACTATTTTCTATCCATTATCTGTTATCCTCATTTTATAAGCTATCCATTGCGCTATCAATATTTATATTAATAGCTCAATGGGTAGCTCATAAAATGAGGATGTATTTGAAGTATTTTTTTGTAATAATGAACTCTGTTTAGGGAGTACCCCAATGATGTTCTAATTTTGCTGCTTAATTGTTCATCATTACTTTCAAGTTTTTGTTATTTTCAAACTGAATACCGACAAATCTTCAAAATAGGGTCAGCTTCAAATCCAAACAGTAATCAAAGGTTCGTTGATTTAGAAATAAATGTAACATAATTTTACTTTTTGGTACTATTCTGAATTTATGAAACCTCGTCATATTTGATGTCATGAATATTTAAAATAACAAATATATTAATTATTTTTCAGTCTTTCGCCAAAGCGTTGCAGAGACCTGCTTTTCTGCCAGTTCCCGAAACCATGTTGAATTTGTTGCTCCACAATGAAAGAGCGATGATAATGACTAAAGGGCAGTACGTCGTACCAAAAAGAGTTCTAGAATATGGTTTCAAATACAGATACTCAGATATTGACAATGCTTGTAAAGAATTCGCACACCTCTTTCCGAAGAAACATCCTCTTAAATAGAAGATATTTGAAGTGGCAAGTTGATGGCTCAAATACTTAGATGAGGAAAAATATATTGTGTCTTAAACAGCCAACAGATTTGCATTGCTCGAGATTTTTGTGTAATGTTTTGTAATAATATTTTTGTTTTTTGTGCATACTTGACTAAATTATTGTTAACGAATAGATTGCGTATAATAAAATTATTGATAACGAATAGAAAAATGTATTTTGGTTGTTTTCCCTACGTTTACGTCTTTAATTCGTAGCGGCTACAGACGGTTCTAGCCAACTAGGTACTTGCGTCTTACTAGCTACTCTGGTAGTTCTGTTCGGCCACACTTAGTTCTTTTAGCAAAATGTAGTCGGCAACGGTTAAGTACCTAGAGCTGTGAAAGTAAAGTCTAGGTATACATATAGCCAACTAGAACTCGATGTAGGTAGGTGTATTTATAATATACTTGCTCTGTAAATTCAGACTTTCTGGGTTCCTAACTAGTAATAAGATATGCAACAGTTTGAAGTTATATTAAGCTTTATGGTAGTCAAACAGCCATTACTATACTCTTTGCAGACCGTTCAGATTTTCAATAATATAATGATGTAATTTTATCAAATCAGCTTTGAAACTCCTTTAAGTCTATTTCGCTATTACATTTAATTTCTTATTTCGCCATCCATGCTCACTTGAAAAATACACCCTGTATAAATAAATACAGACGAATGATAAACTCCTTCTTTTTTAATTAGGTTAAAAATAAATTTGTATCTCATGATCTTTCAATTCAAATTCAAAGGAAACGGATAACGGTCCCATACAAGCTTGGCCCAGAAATGACCACAAATGAAACAAAATGTATTATGAAGCTTTAATAGTGTTTCATAGCCCTGCATATTTTTGTTCGCCGTAATACTTTGTGAAGGGACCCTTCTCAAATCTCATAGAAATATAAATATCAAATCTGATGACCTCAAATAATCAATTCAAACCTGTCGATCGCATAGTAATCCACTGTCTTCCAGCTGATTTAATTTCACTCAAATCTAACGACTATCCCAAATGATTAATTTGCTATGTCCCAGAGAACGTTGGATCTCCGTTGGAAACCAGGCAAAATCAGAGTATCCGAGATGTGGCCTTGACATCAACCGATGAATGAATCAATTTTATAAATAGCGTTTGTTTCTTGGCTGAATACGAGGCTTTTGGCTACTTTTGTATTTGTGTATTTTGTGTTTTTATTTTATTTAAATGTGCGTTTTGTTTGTGCAGAATAAACGTATTTTCTTTCTTTCTTTCTAGATGTGAATTAAAGGTATTGTTATTGTAGCCCAGGTAAACTGCAATGCGAAGATCCATTGTTCAAGAAACGCGAAATCACTCAGAAATGCAAAAAAGATAACCAGAAACACAGCCAATGATATTTTGAACAAATCACAACAAAACATTCATGATGCTGTCACACGCAGCACCACAGAGTTAGAAATAAAATAGAAATTGCCAAAGACAGACCCGACTGACAAGAATAGAAGGGTTATGTATTTGTATGGTACTTAAGTAGCTATGCCCTATGTATGTAAGATTCTTTATTCTCTCGGAGCATCCCGACGTCTGGATACAATTTAATGATTTATATGTCGTTAGGTTTGTGGTGACTGCCCAGCGAAACGCACTTCACTTTCAATCGAATCCGAAGGATTTTGAAGGAAATTCCTAATCCAATAGGTGAACGGTGACGTTTCACAAATATCAACATAGTAGACTTCAGAACCCAATATGTAACGTCGTGAAAATAGTTTTTAGTCGATTCCAAAAATATGTCTTACTAGCGGCGGGCCGCAAGTAACATATTTTTGGAATTGTCTCCATCGTTGTCATCGTCATCGTTTTCACCCGCGTAAGACTCGATCCCGTGGGATAAAAAAAAACATAACTCCTTAGGCACATTGCCATGCCATCGAGTAATTTCTTCCACAGGACATCATAAACCATGTCAAAATCCCTGCTCAGGTTTAATAAACAAGCAACCGGTCTTTCTATCTACATACTATTATTACGCTGGAGTCACCAGGGTCATTTATTTATTTTTATTGGTTCACCAACAACTGTTTACACTGATTTTATGCAAAAGTATTATGCAACAATCACTTACAGTCATATTTTAGGAATCTTCTAATGCTACATCAAAAATAACTAATGGCATAATTGTATAATTATGGCATAATTATATAATTATGCCAGTACTAAAGCGTACAGACGCCAGCACATCAACCTACTACAATCTGTGAAATTTCTTTAATAGATTTTCAACTTTATCCCTACAGTATAAGGTTCAAAATTGATTAGGGAAATTTGACAGTTTCGGGTAGGTTGACCTGCTGGCGTCTGTACTCTTTCTAACACACAGGATGTTTCGTATAGAAAAAGAAAAATAAAATATATTGTTGCATTGTTTGTCTTTTAATGCCTCCCTGAAAGCATAAATGACGTATGACAAATGCTTGACAATGACGAGCAGTGACAATGATTATGATGGATGATGAAGAAGGTTCTGCCGTTACATACTTTTAAGGCTGACTGTCCACCAGAGCGGAGAGGAGAGGAGCGGAGCGGAGCTGTGCCAATATTAACCAATGGAATTGTATAAAATCTCCGCTCCGCTTCAGTGGACAGGGATATGCGAACTAGTAAAAAAAATCATCCAAAACTAAGAAGCGGAGCGAGAAAGCGGAGTGGGAAAGCGGAGCGGGGAAGCGGAAAAAAACCTTCGGAATAGGTCTCCACCCCCTCATGACGCGCCAGTCACTGACACGCGGTGACAGAGCGGTACTGGCGAACGAGATGTCCACCACTGATTCACCCCGCATTCACACACACGTGGGGACAAAACCCGGTTTAGGACGACCGGGCCTGTCTCCAGAGCCCAATCCTCCACCATCCTGCCCCGTGTGACCGGGTATACCGGGAACCCCAAGATGCTCAAAATTCCATGTTTTTAAAATAAAATTAATTTGAAATTAGAATTCTTAGCCAAACAAAAATTATTTTGATTTGAAATGGCCAGTACTGCAGAACGGCAATTTCATAGGTAAAGACCTAATACTCAAGCTGAAATAAAAATAACTAAACGAAAACAATATCTAAATAAAAGCCTCCAGGCATAAAGGACGTGCCCGCTTACATATACATAGCTGTAACTAGAAGTTATAATTGATAAAGTAGGACCATCGAGGTAAAATAAAAAAAATATCGAGGTCGCTAGCTAACCACATATTGCAATAAAACTCATAAAAAAAACATTGTAATGAGTAGATTATGTCAACAATAAATTAAAATAAAATAAATTGACTTATAAAGTAAAAAATATGCTCAACAACGTAAATAACGCAAAAAATGTTGTTGAACTGTCAATATGAAACAGATTAGTCTTACTCGTTTACCGAAAATGTTTACGCAATTAGATAGCGGGAACCGTATATTATACGGATATGACACACGGATACTACGATCACTATAACCGTTATGCACGGGTATGATACTCTGTTGATACGTTCTAGTGGACATAGTAGTCCGTGTCACGTTTCTTCCGTGCCTGATACGTTCATAGCACGGTCTTGGTATGGTACGATGTAGTGCGTAGAGAGCTTCAGTGAGGCCCCGTACTATGAGATGAAAATCAACGTCACTGCATTTTTTTTGTCCTTTATTTAAAACCTGAAAGCGTACCTGCCCGCCGGGCTCCTATCTGAAGCTTTTCAAATATATTTTTGGCGTTCTCTCATAACGCCCCACCTAAAGGTCAGATATCAAGTTTTCGTGCTGAATATGCTTGCTGAAAAACCCTCTGGGCTGGGACTACCAATAAGTTTTAACGGATAGATTTTTATTTATAGGTTTGAGAGTTACTCTAGTGACAGGTATCGTTAGTGGTGGACATTTTGAGTGTACGACTAAACGCCGACAGACACTACGCCAACAGACTGAACACCGACAAGACTTTACTTCGACGGGACTCTTCGCCGACAGGACACTTCTCCGACAGGACTCTTCGCCGACAGGGCTCATCTGCTCTCATTGCTATTAGCGAATAGCGCCTGTCTGAAAAGAGGGTATCTGGCGCTCGGCGGCCGCTCCCGCGGCATGCTCGCTTCGCTCGCTCGCCTTCGCGCGTTAATGGTCACTGTTCTAACCTAACCTAACCCAAATGATTATATTCAATACAGAAAATTATGAGCCCTGTCGGCGAAGAGTAGATGAGCCCTGTCGGCGAAGAGTCCTGTCGGCGAAGTGTCCTGTCGGCGAAGAGTCCCGTCGAAGTAAAGTCTTGTCGGTGTTCAGTCTGTCGGCGTTTAGTCGTACACTGGGACATTTTCGTATTTTGACCAAGCTCCATATATTTTTGCCCAAGGTCTTTTGATGCTTAAGCACATGCAAGGAAGCGCCGTTTTTATTTCGTTTGATTTCGGACGTAGCAGATATGTTTCGTTATTATGACATGTCATGGACAGTTAAAATAACAAATTTGTTTTTTTTTCAGTCTTTCGCTAAAGCTTTGCAAAGGCCTGCTTTTCTGCCAGTTCCCGAAACCATCTTGAATTTGTTGCTCCACAAAGAAAGAGCGATGATAATGACTAAAGGGCAGTACGTCGTACCACGAAGAGTTCTAGAATATGGTTTCAAATATAAATACTCAGATATTGACAATGCTTGTAAAGAATTCGCACACCTCTGTCCGAACAAGCATCCTCTAAAATAGAAGATTTTTTTAAGTAAGTGAGGAGTTGATGGTTCAAATACTTAGATAAGGAAAAATATAGGAAGTGAATAGAGTGCCGCTAGCGGCATTTTATCACTATCGGATAAAGAGCCGCAATTTGTGGCATAATAGTGGCGCCTACCTACAACCGGTTAAAGTGTCGTAAGGATTTGCATTGTCACTGTAACTTGTTATTTTAGTTGAGTGTTGAGGTTAAATCGCTGCTTTTTGATTTGTATTTGTATTACTAGTGATAAAAGTCACTACAATGTCATATATTCCACATTTTGTGTATGTACAAAAGGCAATGTTACTACTACTGTTACTAGGAGAGCTTAGGATAGAAGAGCTTAGGATGCAAGAGCGAGTGAAGCGAGATCGGGACTTGGGGCATCCCGACTTGGATAGGTAAGGTTCGAAGTGGCAGGGTCTAGTGAGCGAGCGAAGCGACTGAACAAACACCCCGCCATGCCCTTCGTGGTTATTTTTATTTTAACCAATCTGAAATAGGAGCTCGACGAAGCGAAGCTGATGGAGCTTCGCTTTACGACTACACCGTATTTCAAAATTAGACCCGCTCCGCAATCTTTCCCAGAAGAATTATATACTCTCATCTGTTATTTAATGATAGTTAAGAATATATGCTAGATAATGTATACATTGATACAACGCAAATAGTTTGCCTAGGTAAATCACGTGCCGATGATGTTAAACAATAACATATTTTTTTTATTTTTATTATCAACTTCCCCGATTAGTTGTTTGCCTGTCAAATGGAATTGCGCGTGTAAAGCTTCTCTGTTATTCTCAACGCTCGCGCAGAAAATTTAACATCTTAAATCTAGGCAACCATGGATTCAACAAACTTTTTGATAAGGCAACCAATATGGTTGGATTGGGAATAAAATAAGCTTTCATTTGATATGTAATTTGATTAAATAACTTATGAGGGTGACACTGAAAGTTCTTAGAAAATCAAAAACTGAACAAACTAGGAAGTTATTAGTTTTATTACATGTTTTCAAAATACGAGTAGTGTCCATTTACATCAATATATCGATGCATCCGATGGAACCACTGAGAAAAGCACTTTGCCCACTCGTCCTTAGGGTTCTCTTCGACGGCATTTTGAAACGCCACTGCTTCCTCGGCATCCATAAAACGTTTTCCTCGAAGTTTTTCTTTTATTTTCGGAAATAAATAAAAATCACAAGGTGCGAGGTCGGGGCTATAGGGCGGGTGACCCAGTAATTCCACGTCTGACGTCGCCAAGTTGTCGATTGTTTGCTTGGCGGTGTGCGACGAGGCGTTGTCGTGGTGAAGGAGGATCCTACTGCGAGGTCGTTTCTCCCGAACTTTTTCCAAGACAAATGGTAAACAATTGTTAGTGTACCACTCTGTAGTAACTGTTTTTCGATCCTCTAAAACAATTGTTGCGTAATGTCTTGTCCTTCCGAAGGACGAGACCACCATTATTTTTCCCACGCTTCGACCTCTCTTTACTTTAGTTGGCAACTCCTCGGAAGGAAACACCCAGACAGCAGACTGTCTTTTAGTTTCAGGATCATAATAATAAATCCAGCTTTCGTCACCCGTAAGTATGTCGAACAGAGCATTTGAGTCACCTCCGTTAAATCTTTGAACCATTTCACGACACCAATCAACACGACAGAGTTTTTGGGCCTCTGTCAAATTATGAGGTATCCACCGGGCACAAAGTTTCCTGATAGCTAAATGTTCATGGAGGATTTTGTGCACTTGACTCATACCGATACTTAAGCTTGTCCGAATCTGCTGATAAGTCACTCTTTTGTCAGTCTCTATCATACCTACGCCGCACAACACTGATGCTATCTTCAGTCGTCGCCGTGGAAGGCCGTCCCTCACGCAGATCATCGGTGAGATTAGTGCGACCACGTTTAAACTCATTAAACCAGTTGTAAACAGTGGCACGAGATGGGGCTTCATCGTGAAAGGCCAATCGAAGTCTATCATAACTTTCTTGTTGAATGTTGTTAAATGACATCGAAAATCATAAACAAATCATTGTAAGAAAATTTTCTCGCGTTAAATTCATGCTGACGTGACACAGACAAACAAATGTCAAATGAATAAAATACATACACAAGAAAATTGACAGTTACATTTTCAAAATCAAATTTTGAAAATTAATTACTCACTCTCCACGCTCGTTGATGGAACTATAGAATAAATACTAGTACTGTAGAACGCATAAAATGTAATTGTAAGCTTCTGTCAGATACACGCCTCGGCCTTCTCCGTTATCATACATAGCTTTTTCTATCATGACAAAGCCTGCGAGATCGAAATTGGTTGAGAGATTTTTGCAGATTTTATTACATTACCTAGTTCTTTATCGAGCTGCTCTTATAGAATTGGAACATTATTTGTAACGTCATTATCTGAAGAACATAGTTCGAAGGGCAGTTGTGGAGTCGATGGGCTCGTTCGGAGTTTTGAAATCTCAGAAATTTCTTCATTATTGGGTTTAGGAAAGGTAAAAATAATAATCAAAATAATTATCAAAACATTGCGATTATTGGAATTACGATATTACTTGAAATATTAGAAAAATTGTTACGGAATTATGAAATAATGAAATTACGAAATTCCGGAATTCCGGAATGCATGCCCTAATCGGCACGTGATTTAGCTAGGCAACTTATTTGCGATGTATCAATGTATACATTATCTAGCGGCACTTTATCCGATAGTGATAGAATGCCGCTTGCGGCACTTTATCCGATAGTGATAGAATGCTGCTAGCGGCACTCTATCACTATGGGATGAAATGCCACAAGCCGCGTTGTCCGGAATCACTGCCAAAAATATGTATATTGTGTTTTAAACAGCCAACAAATTTGCATTGCTCTGCATTTTTTGTAATCTCTGCTTTCATTTGTTTCCATTATTTAATATTCGTAATTTTTGTGCATACTTGATTAAATTGTTGTGTCAAATAGATTATGTCTAATAAAATTATTGATAACGAATATAGATGTACACGTAATTTGGTTATTTTCCCTACATTTACGTCTTTAATTCGTAGCGGCTACACACGGATCTAGCCAACTATACTCCATTTGAAATAAGATTAGACATTTAAATAAACTTTTTTTACAGTCCGATCGACCGATTTTGACTTCTACACCGTAGGCATAAGATTGGCATTAAAAGCAAAAAAGTGGTTACAATACCAACTGTTTACTGCAGCTGGCATTTGTCATACCACCAACGCGATAGAAGTCAAAATCGGTTGAACGGTCTGTTAATTTTTTTTATTTAAATGTCTAATCTTATTTCAAATGGAGTTTAAGTACTTGCGTCTTACTAGCTACTCTGGTAGTTTTGTTCGGCCACACTTAGTTCTTTTAGAAAAATAACGGCTAAGTACCTATAGCTGTGACTATTCAAGGCTAGGTATACATACAGCCAACTAGAACTCGATGTAGGTAGGTGTATTAGAATACATACATTCTGACTCTCTGGGTTCCTAACTAGTAATAAGACAAGCAACAGCATTTTTATACGATTTTATTTTAAAAAATAATTTTGTCTTGTCTTTAATTTTCATTGAACACAACATCGAACAGATTTGAGTTTGTTCAAGATCCTTAATCACTAGGTAATTACTTAAGTAACTAGGTACTTATACCATAGGTACACAACATTCGTTGAAAACTTACTAACGATTGTAACAGCTTAAATATAACATAAACAGTTATAAATTGACCTATCTAAATGTACACTAACGTCTACATATAAATATACTTATTATACCTAATAAAAAACTCATCAGAGGCCAAAGTGTGAGTTTCTTTTAACCATCTCGACGTTACGCATCGACCGCGTTCGGTGCTCCGATTGGCCCTTCACTGGTGAAGGCCGGCCGGCTGCCAATCGGGGCGCCGAACGCAGTCGATGCGTAAAGTCGAGATGGTTAAAAGAAACTCACACTATGGCCTCTAGACGACACTCGGAAATTGTGAATAGAAACCTCTCTAAAAACAAAATGGCTGCCAATAAAGGCAAGACGTTTGAAGTTACTCTACAAATTAGTAATCTTAATGTGAAACAATTGACAACCCTCGAGGAATGAGTTCATCAAAGTAGACCTGAGTTTCTATGAGTGTAGAGTATAGTATGTTTGAAGTTCAATTCGTATAGCGCGAGTATTCAGGGGTTGTTGGCCTCGATCTGTGCGAACCTCTCGACCAGCTTGTTGACAAAATTGCGCAGGATGTCTTGACGCATGCGCCCCACGTCGAGAACCTCTTCGTGGTTGGCCTCGTCGTTGTTCTCGTAGCTCGTCACACATTCATTGGTGATGAGGGACAGCGCGAACACGTTTAAGTCGCAGTGTCTTGCGGTGATTACCTAGAATAAAAAAACCGTTGTTTTTATTTTGCATTAGATCCTGGAGCCGGCATTGTCTACATAATTGTGTATGTTATGACTTACTGCTATTGTGCCTTTTTGCAGGCATGATATAACCTAATAAAAACCTATTTATAATTACACTTCCAAGCGGTTGGTGTCAGAGATCGTCGAACCCGGGACCCCGCGCTCAGCAATTGCGCTTGTAACCACTAAACCAAAGAGGCAGTACCTAATTAATTAATTACCATATCAAAGTATATCTATGCTTTGTCCTTACCTCGTGAACGGTGGACATGCCAACAGCGTCGACTCCGACCATCTTCAACATGTTCAGTTCTGCGACGGTCTCGAAGTTAGGTCCTCCGAGGCACGTGTACACGCCCTCTCGCACTATGTTGTCTATGTTCAACTCTTTCGCTATCTGTAAAAAGATACATTTCACAATTTATTCATACGACCGGTTTTACCTTTTGCTTTGCCGCCGTTTTCTTTCGCACAGGAACCGTACCTACCTATATTATTCGGGATAAAAATTTGCCTATGTCACTCTCAGGTCCATAGACTATTATTGTGCTAAATCAAGTCGATCTGTTAGGTAGAAACTAGAAGAACAACTAACAAACACACTTCGGGTTTATGTATACCTAGCTGTTGCCCACGACTTCACCCGCATAAAGGTCGTAAATTATCGCAAAAAGTAGGTATCCTATGTCCTAACCCAGGTTTACCTTTGTGCCAAATTCCATCGAAATCTGTTCAGCCGTTAAGGCGTGAAAAGGTAACAGACAAACACACACACTTTCACATGTATTATATTATACTCGTATGTGTACCTGCACTTACCTATGGATTAAGCAGTAATTGTGATGTTGCATTTTAGTGTACCTAGTCGTCTTATCAATTTCTACGTACTCACTAAGCTAGTTTTATAATCTGTTTGCACTTTTTTAGTTTCGTCACAGGTTTCGTGACTTGTGTCGGCACTGCATGGAGTTTTATTTGAGGCATATAATCAGGTTGGTGATAAAATAAATAAATACCGACTCACAAAAGGATATAAAATAATCAACAAACTATAAGTTTAGATTATTTATAACCATGCCTGCTATCTACTTAGTCAAGACATTTTGTCGTTATCGTCTAGGTAAACGATTTTTTTTTTTTTAATTCTACACGATTAATAGGATTATAATATAAAAGGTCTTATCCACAATTGTATTCGTTGGAATAAAAATCTCTCTTAAATGTCAATGGTCTTCTCGATAAATAATGAGCAAACCAGTATTTTACTTTTAAGCACTTATGTATCAGAATGAGCGCCCTAACGAGACAAACAGGAAGGTACCGCATAAGTATCGACTATATTACGCAGCTCATTTTGTTGTGCGTCAAGTTGGAAGTCGTACTGGCGACCCCTGATAACCTTGGCTCTAGTTATGTTAATGAAACCGGGTTTCACAAAACATTTTTAAAGGATGACAAAGGAACTGATTTCGAGTTATCTGAAATCTTTAGCTGTCTGCTTTTCAGAAAGACGCACTTTGCAGGTCATAAAGCCAAGATTAAAATTCACGTGCGAGAAAATGTGAAACGATTTTACGTATAACTAGGTATATTACCTACCCCCCCGATAATGTAGGTAGATAACACTCTCTGATAACATGATACCTAGGGCATTTTATAACTCCGATGGTAGCACTTACCTCTCGGGCAACTTTTCTATATTCGTAGTTGTAAGCTTTGCTCATGGGGGGGAAGCGAGGTCCGAACCTCTCGTCGTTGGGTCCGTGCAGGGGGTTGTTGCCGGCGAATCCCATCATGTTGATGTGGTCCCGCACGATCATGATGTCGCCGATCTTGTACGAAGGGTTCAGGCCTCCTGCCGCGTTGGTAGCGATCATGGCTTTGATACCGATGAGCTTCATCACACGCACGGGTAGGCAACACTGGAATGTTGAAAAATATTCATATTTAGTTAAATTGACATGGGTCTTAAACATAACTGGCGAAATCAATCTGCCTAGCCGTTTCCCAACTATATTGGAGTCGGCTTCTAGTCTAACCGGATGCATCTGAATACCAGTATTTTACATGGAGCGACTGCCTATCTGACCTCCACAACCCAGTAACTGGGTAATACGATACCCCTTAGTAAGACAGACTTTCGGGCTTCTGACGACCCGTAACGACTGTCAAATATCCACGAATAACAGCCGGGAGCTACGGCTTAACGTGCTTTCCGAGGTACGTGGGTATACTATATAGATACATCTCTGCCTAACCCTTCCGGGATTACAGGCGTAATGTTAAGTTAGTCATCATTAGTAAAGCGTTTTTCTTTAATTTTCCCGTAAACCTTAATCTTCCGGAATCCGGTTGTCTAAGCTTTCATACCACCAATCATATGTCTGTTTATTTTTGGTATCGTAATTAGCCGTTAATTGTTAAACGAATTGTGCATGTTTTAAATTCTTTCAGTTTCTGAGTAATCTAACAATGTAATTGGTTTAATTAATTTATTATTATTACCCATTCATATTTTGTAGTAGAATAATAATATGATACAAATGTTGATAACGCGTGAACAGCTGCTCTGTTAAACAATGTAACTGATTAGTTGATACCCATTGTTTAAAGAAATTCATTAATCAATTCGCACGAAACGCAAAGTTGACTCTTGATGACCAATTCGTACTTTAATCTTCAATCAGCTTGTTTCACACGTGAGTTGACGTTAGCAATAGGTATATTGAGTTGGTAAGTAATTTATTTGTCAGCAGTTTTTGGGGGTATGTACCTACTATGTAGGTACCTAAACGCATAACAATATACCTGTGTCAAACGGGACTATCCCTATAAACGTACCTATACTTAGGTAAAGGCAAATAAATTGGTTAACACGCCACACGGGATAATCCCACCTTATATTATTCACCTAGGCTAGGTAATATCATCCTGGTGAACAAAGTGAAATTATCCTTTTGGACATAATTTGTGGAGTTTCCTTTTAGGTCAATCGTTCTCAAAAGGAACGAGCCATTTATTTTTTTCTTGTAAGATTTATTTGTGTTTATCAGCTTCTGCGTTATACATTCATGATAACATATTAAACGGCCATAAAAATAACAAGAGCGTCGATCGCTGGTGGTAGTCTTTTATCTAAACGTGTCCGTTACTCTCCATTGTAATGCTCATAACAAGAGATAACCCCACTGCTGGGGGTCGAGAACGTTTTGCATCAGCCACGTCCAGAAACGGTTAAGACGACGACGAGAATTTTCCGTAGATTACAAGAATGGTTGTTTATAGACGCGTAGTTTAGTAGATACGCAAAGATCGAAGACTTTAGGAAGTATTACATCATTGTTATCTGCTTCTAATAGAGAGAAACAATATTTTACTGATGCTGTGATCTCTGAGCTCAAACTGTAGCTCCACAGACCCCGATTACGAATTGGGCACTGAATACTGAAGTATCATAATCGTCGATCGTTATTCCGACTAGATGCTTGAAACAAGTTTCCTAAATCAGACATATTTCACATTGAAAATCATCTCAAACTGCGTTGATGAAATGTTATTTACCTTCCACAGTGGATATCCCTCATAGTAGTGGAAGCGTCCTTGCATGGCCACTACCGGGATCCCACTGATCTTGCCGAACACCAACTGTCCATGGTGCCCCTCGACTGTGCTCAACGGGAAGTTGGGGATGTCTTCATATAATATAGATTGAGAGTCTGTGATAGTCTCAGCCAGGGATCCTGTGGAAGATATGAACATTAATTGTAATTGTGTCTCTTTTTACCACATTTAATTTAATTTTTATATTGAGTAAAGAGTCAGTCTGCCCACTTGTTATCTTGTATAACTGTCGAAGTAATTTACTACGGGAATACTTTTAACACTTTCGACTCCACCCACTTTTCATAAAACTCATACGCCATGCCGCCATACACATTGGAAGTGAACCCTCCGGGAGGGTTGCTGGCATTACGTTTGCGGTAAAGTTAACCATCGCGGACGGTCAACGGCATTACATTTAAAACCGTGTTATAAAACACTGTAAAACGAGGTAAAATAGTGTTTTTAAATTGAATTTTTTTTTTACTTAATAGGTGGTCTTGTCGCTATAATTAATTTCCAACCTTTTAAATTTTTTGTGAATATTTGTAAAGGTCAACAAAAAATAAAATAATGCTTGGATTTTAAAACCAAATAAATAGTAATAAACCTTGTTAAAATATACATCATAATTTATTTTCACGGTTTATGATGTTGTATTCGCTAAGAAAAACCTACATTTAAAATGAGCCCTCCGCGTGGGCTCCCGGCATCCCATATGCGACTAGCTGAACCCAGGAGGGCTCCCGGCACTGAACGTGTTAAATGCAAAAGGTTGGCATAAGTACAGCCGACGAGCCATCTGATGGCAAGTGGTTTACTGCCGCTTCTGGACACCTGCAATACTGCATGGCCAGAGAAAAGTTGAAATGGCTCAAGTGTCTGCCTAGATTTACAATTAATCAAACAGTAGGTAAAAGTGGCAGCTTGACTGCTTACTGTTGCAGGACGTAGCTATGCAAAGTGACGATTTCACTTTCAACAAGTAAGTATCCACATATTATTGAAATTAACAAATTCCCACCACCAAGTTATGATAAAAACGACAAAATCTTTTCAACTGAGTTGGTACTTCCTCTACATTTCTTTAGAAGGAAATAAAGTCTGTTTATAGCTTCGTGTCAAGTATGTAACTATCGCCATTTAATGTGTTCCCTTTGCATAACTTCGCAAATTAATAATAGCGTGAATGAATAAATACCCTCTTTCCAATACGAACCCATCCCAGAGCCGCAAATAATGCCGATGTGTGGTTTCACCGATATGCGAGACAGCAAGAAGTTTGCTATCTCCAGTAGTGTTTCGTAAGAGTATCTGAAACAAAATGAAAATGGACATCATCATTATACTGCCGTCATACGGTGAAAAGCCGTAACTCAAAGTTGATTTTGAGTAAATGACAGTTTTGTCTGAAGTCTTTCAAACTCAGTCGATAGTGTTAACTTTTACAGAAAGTATCTGCAGATACGAATCAAATACAGCTTTATCACATATACAGATAGATACGGTTTAATGCTGTATCCGGCCCTATGTTTAACTCATTTTTGATAAAAAGTTAGTTACGGCTTTTCACCGAAACTAACTTTTTATGTACTGGATGACGGCAATATAATAAATTATCAAACGCTGGAGAAACACTAAGCATGGCATAGGTACCTACGCAAATGCTGCTTGCCATTCTTATTTTTATTTTTTTTATCTGTACGTTCTTATTTACGAAATCAAAAAAGGGTAGTCTTTCAATAAGGCAGCATATAGGTACGCAACCATGAACATGCGTAGCATATACGTTACTATCCTGCATGGTCAGATCTGGGCAGATCCATATGAAAATCAATTATTGTTTATGACACTGTTGCATTGCATTGCTCAGTTGCATCGTGACTCGGCCTAATTTATATGAAATCGATGCAACAGCCATCGTCGGTACTGATACCGACGCAAAATTGATTCAACTGGCATAAATTTGAAAACATGCGAGATTCGTTTACAGTTAAATTTAGTAAATGAAACAATTTAGGAGTACCTATACTATCCCCTGGCTAAAGCATTCTTATGTACCTATGTTGGGGTCGCCAAAAAATATATACAAACAACTGATCAACTGAAAATTTAACGATGTTTAGTTATGCTTGTGTCTGCAGCGCAAGCATTTAAATTCCTGAAATAGGTACGCGTCTCATCAAATTATTATATCGTTGACTCGTGACTCTATATCATCACAATCGTTTTCAGTATTTGCTTATTTTATTACCGATGTAACGTTTAATAAGAACTTATGCGGTTTAAAAAAAAAAAGATTTTATAACAATAGTTTACTTTACTAAGGTAAATAAATTGATATACCGTTTCTTGTGTCAGTGTCCTATAAACAATGATTTACTCAATCAGGCAACCTCTACGTCTCATTAAAAGAATCTTATTTAAACCTAGTTTTATTTCAGTCTTTTAATTTTTTATCAGAACTGAAGACACTGTTTACTCGTAGCTTTATCTGGGCCATTATCAAACAAGATAATTTCAAGATAACTTAACACGCCCCCACAATAAAAATACTTTAACATATCCGTTTTTAAATCAAATTTAAATACGTTTTTAAATGATTACATCAGCAGGTAGCATGTAATCTATGAACAATTCCAAGAATGTAAAAAACCCTGTCCTATCTCAAGAAATCAGTTCTCTTGCTGCGTGTCATCACCGGCTGCTGGTCCTACTCTCCGCTTGTCAATTGCATGTAATTTGCAATCTGCATCTCTCCCGGCGTTCGCGTCGGCGCCGAGATGATTGTAGTCATTACAGTGCCATCCGTCGAGGAAAAAACTCGTTAATTTGAATCTAATTTCCTACTAGTTTTACTAGATCAATGAAATTGGTTTTGAATTTTGTTTGTTGTTGAATACTAGACTATACCTACATATGAATAACTTCCTACAGCTGTTGTGTATATTATTGTTTTCGCAATAATTACAATGAATCACTCGATGTTGGTTTCCCTTTGGGTAAATAATGAGTGCTTTATAGCAAATTAAATGGGAACAGCTAAGTAGCAGTCAAATAATAAAAATTAAATAATGATTTCACTCAAAGATTCAACTTTTTTCGAACTATAGTTAGGTGTGCTAAGAACACGACCGTACCGTTGACGTAAGTAGGTAATTGATAGATCGAATAATTTTCAAGGACGGAGAAGATTCTGAACACTGCGATTGATTGTTATTATTGTTTCATTTATCGTTTAACCCTTGTTAAAGTCTATTATAGTCTTGGATCGTTAGCGTGACAATAGATCTCTCTAGAAATTATCGATAAGTTCCGATGAATGGAAGACGGTTACAAGTTTTGCGGGAAGACTTAGTGGAAGGCACGTCATTAATTGATCAAAATTTATTGGGTCGGTACCTAATTGTTTGGAAAGTTGTTTAATAATTAGTTACGCAAGTTGAATATTAGAGAAACAAACTAAGTTACTTATGAAATGTAGGACATGAAGATATCAGTTGAAAAGCTCAAAATTAAATAACAATTAAGTAATTTGTAATATGTAAATAGGTAGGTATCTAGTTTTAAAACTTAATAAAAATAGGACATTAGAAATATATTCTTTGAAATAGCAGGTCCTACAACTTGAACTGTAATAACACTAGAACTAAGTATTTGTAAACACGATAAAATAGCTTTGGTAAATACCCTTTCGCCGAATTCCCATTTCCGTTTCCATTAGCACCGTCCGTTTCGACTTCAGGCAAAACTTTCTTCGCTGGCACGAAAGCCTTGGTGTCGTTTATGTCATTCGCGTTAATAGGAGCCATCACTGCACTTAGTTAATTGATTGTAATTAATTAAAAAATGTTTGCGTAGATGTTTATTGGTTGATGTCCGAACATGTAATGCGGTGGACGATTGCCTTCGTCAGTTTTATACATTCGAGTCAGTGGACGCTTTGTTACAGTTATCGTTGTACAAGTTCATTGGGTGTGTTAGTTTCAGCCAGAGATCAGAGGAAGGGTACGTCCTCGCTTATCAATACAAAATAAGTGTTTAATCTATGTTATATATATTTAAAATTAAGATTTTGATTTCACCACTATACTTAAGAACGCGTGATTGCACTGGATTACATCATACTGATACGGTTTTTGAAAAGCACCTAACCGTTAATTGATTTTATGTATTCGGTAATGAATTTATTTTATTCGATGGGCAGTGGTTAGCGAGAATGTCTGCGTCACTGAGAGTGCGGGTTCGATTTTAGAGCAAAACAATTTATTGTCTACAGATAATATTTATTGTTGCGAGGTACCGAGGTAATAGTTTGTGAAGTGAATAAGTGAAAAATTATGTAAGACAATATCCCGTAGAACTTGTGTGAGATTTTGATCAAAACGTACAACTAACTAACTTAACAAACGTAAATAATTTCGTACGTAACCCTAGAAATTATCACTAAATTGACTAAGTACCTGCCGACATTAGTTATGTATTTTGTAATTTATTGCCCACATCTTATGTGGGTATCTAGGCAGTACAAACTAATTTTAAGATATTCTTAGTTCAAGGATACCTACTTATTAAAATCCTGTTCTCATAGGTACGTCGATACCTACTATGTATGGGGGACAAAATATCCTGTTACTCAAAATTTAATTTAATACTTTTCGTAACAAATTCTAGCCACTTGGGTATATTACTTAGTTTCGGCCACCCGATTAATTATTTGAGAATTAATGGACATAGTACAGAGAACATCATCTGCCTAGCCTTTTGCCAACTATGCTGGGGTCGGCTTCCAGACTAACCGGATGCAGCTGAATATAAATACAAATATTAGACCTATGTCCACTAGGATTGAAATAAGCTGAGTACATTGACTATCTATGCCCTCAAGATCGTCTTCATTTCCGGGATGAGATATGTAGGTCCTACTGATAGGTAGGTACGATCGAAAGCTAAACAACAACAATATTTTAAAATAGATACACAGGGGGTACCTAGCCACTATTGAATAAAACATGATATATTCAAAAGTAGAGCTTGGCTACCTCTGTGTCTTTCGCATATAAAGCATGGAATAATTTATTTAAATATGGAAAAATATTTGTATATTTATAGAATAAAAACCAGAGTAATTTGACCTTTTCTTAAAATGTCATGTCATTTGAGAGATAACTAAAATTATTCTAATCAAACTTATCAATGTGGATAATAGAACCGATTTGCGTTATATAAGTCGCAGATATTCAGATATTATCCAAAAATTCGCGTAGTACATTTTTTTATTATTTTTTATTATAAAAAAGTATAAGCTACTAACGGCCTTTTTACAAGAAATGATGATTATTATTTTTATTATCGAGTTAGCAGGCATAAACAGTTTTGTTGTCATAATGACTGACAAGCCCCCCTGTAGATTAAAGTGATCATAATAATGATAAATAGAGATAGTTGTACAGAACAGACCGACACAACAGTCGGCACACATTATTATTTCTAAGTCCTTATGCAATTAGGCATTTGTTATTTTTATCAAAGTTCCTACGTACTTATTTCATTTGTTTATCTTTTTCGAGAAAAACATTGATAAAATAAAATGGGGTGACCCGAACTTTGCCATATGTAATACTAGCTGCACCCCGCGGTTTCACCCGCATAAGTCTCGATCCCGTGGGAATTTTTATTTATTAGCTATAATTAATCCCTTACACGTAGTTCTTATCTACTGTTTTGTATTGTGTACATATTCTTTGTGAGACTGATATAGGTATTTAGTTAAGATTAGTCATTATTTTCGTTTTGTCCCAGTTGTATTGTAGCCCTTTTTTTGGGTGGGAAATTATCATATAAATTCTCCCGCACTGGGTGGACTGGGAGGGTGTGTCAGACTCTTACTGACTAAAACCCACCCGTGTTCCTTCAGTTGTCTGTGTGTTGCCAGGGGTCACAGTAACCCTTTCGGACTTTCCCGCGACCCCGGCAGGCATCGGCCCTAGCGGCTCCGTCAGTTGTGCTGACGTCTCTTTGAAGCGCGCGTGAAACACAACGTGCCGTCCAGCCGGGCCTGGTCCTTATCGGACGGCGAGCTACCCATTACTCACCGTCCGAAAGCCTACGGTAGCCGGGAATCGGCCTGGGATTCCCGACGCCTGGGGCACCTCCTGCGGCGACTAAGGGCGTGAGAGCGCGAAATTAGCCTCTCCCTCACGCGTTCCGCTTCCTCCTTTGCGAGCATTACTGCTCCGCAGAAGGAGGTGACGGCTTCCCAGACCCTCTCGCTCCGTACCATGGCTTGGACTAGGGCCGGACGCGAGAGATCAGTGATCATGAGAGGTTCGCCCAAGCCGGGCAGACTTCCAACGTATACTCCACCGTGTCCTCCGGGCGATCCTGATTTGTAGGACTCTATCTTGTGGTTCAGTTTGCACCAGTTTGGATTAGGATAGGTAGGATGGCTTTATGCATAGATCTACACATTTTGACTTCAGTAGATAGGTACCTACCTACAATGATCTGTTTTAGAAAATGAGCAATTAAAGACATTGAACCTTTGTGAAGTTGTCACTCATCGGTGGGCAGTCCCTCCGATGAGCGATAACGTCACAAATGATGATGATGAATATGATGTTCACTTCTCTGCAACTGTACAACAAAGGAGTGATCATCAAACTTACACATTATGAACAAATAATACTGATCCTATAGTATAGTAGAGCCCCTCAACTGATCGAAACTCTAGGTTCTACAGAGTCTACGCTGCTACGCTTGCTACGGACACCATCAGTCCGATGGCTCAGTGATCTGCGGAGTTATGTACCTATGTTACGTGCGCAGTTGCTACCTTGAGTAAAATACTAAGCGGTGGTTTATTGATGTTAATTTGTGTGGTCTAAGATGTTTCATATTCAAAAACACCTTATCGGTCGAAAAAGTCAACGTGGTGTGGTTTTATAGTTAACAGTCAGTAAAGAAATTTCTCGACACGTAAACATCGTTCTCAGTAGGTAATTTATAGGAATCTCTTTACACGCATTTATTTATTGCCTAAATCCTAAACCAAACTTGTTTATCAAAATAATTTTGTCTATACTATTGTTGCCAGTAATTGTTGTTCTCAGCATTTTAAAATTAATTATTTTTATTCTATGAGTGTACAGTTTGACTGTCCGACAGATATGATGCAACCTAAACTTTGTTGACCGCTCTACGGTCAGTTTACGAGATTAAATATGAATTATAGATAGATCAACAAAAACATATTTTCTTAATCTTGTTTACATGCCTGCTTGTGTCAGTTCCGAGTTCAGTGATATTTACTCTACTGTAGCGAAGACGAGGATAATGCTTTTGTACACTTAAAACTGCTCCTACTAAAGAAGAAAATTCATAAAACTTTATTTTCCAACTAAATACCTAATAGTATTTTTTTAATTTTAAAAACCCTTCTTCACGATGTACCTACTTATCAATTTGACACGTGCATACCGCTGGCAGCGGTATTTGGGATTCTACGTTCTTGGTGTGGTTGTGATGTGTCAAAGACTAAAACAGATCAATGTAGAATGAAATGCCTGGGGTCATCATTATAATGCGTGATTCTACGACTGAACTTCGACACGATATCTTAAAAATGAAAAAAAAATGAAAAGGTAGGTATCATCTTATTGCAATCGCGAGATGTAATTTAAAATTCTTCAATAAATAATATATATATATATATATATCGGATACCAAGGTACATAAACGCATCGCACTTTTTATAATTTCTTTACATCTCGAAATTACTTACGTTAATTTTTCTCATGACTTTTCCTCAATGCATTAAAGATTACAAAGTCAGCTGGTGGGCTTAGTACACGAACTACCTACACCTACCTGAATAAACAATATGAGGTAATTCAAATATAACTTATTCAAACTTTAGAGATTTGATCTTTCGAAAGGCCCATTGTACAATAAGTAGGAACGTATTCAGGACGTGACTTCAGTTAGTTGCCTGTAGTACACGATGTGGGCTATCATTGCGTTCTCAGTGTTATTCATTTTCTATTTGTTAAAACAAAAATTCAGAAGACCCCGCCTCTATCCTCCAGGTTGTGTTTTCGAGTTGTCCACGATATTAATATTATTGGGAAATCTATTAAATCACTTGTATTTTTTTAGGACCAACACCATTGCCGATTTTGGGGAACTTGTTATCCATTGCTTTTAGTTTGAGGTCTCAGATCCCCCACCATATGTTATGGCGGACATGGGCTCGCGTGTATGGGAACGTGCTCAGCTTGAGACTTGGACTCATCGACGTTGTGATCGTGTCCGGAAAAGACTTGATAAAGGAAGTGTCAACTCGCGAAGTTTTCGACGGTAGACCTGATGGATTTTTTTTTATGATGAGGTCATTTGGCAAAAAGCTTGGTAAACATTTTCATTATTTCCTACTTACTCTTATTATTGTACCAACACATTACACAATTTTAAGTATAGCATTACGTATGACGCGGCTTTTTCTATGTGTTAGAAACCCACACTCTTATACTTATAAGTGGTAATTAAAATTACGTGCACTCGTTTGGAGGCTGTAGCGGTGATTCCTTATCAAAAGTACTAGATCCTATATTTAATCGATTTTTTAGGAATCGTCTTCAACGACGGAGCCTCTTGGAGCAAGACAAGGCGCATCGTGCTGAAATATCTGAAGAGCTTTGGGTACAACTCGCGGTTCATGGAGAATTACATTAGCGAGGAGTGTAGAGCCCTTGTCAAACTGAGGACGAGCGACGCCGGGCAGCCGATACTAGTCAATAGCATGTTTAATATCACGATCGTCAATATCTTGTGGAGACTCGTCGCTGGGAAAAGGTCACAACTTTTATTAGCTTTATTTTTACAAAACGGGTATTTATTATTGAATTTAGCACAGAGGTTTCGGCAATCAATAAATACCAATTACTTACCATGTCTTAATTAGCTATGTATCGGTCAATCAATACCAGCCATCCACGTGTCGTATCATCTCCTCGAATTTATCTTTCAGATGATGATAAACAATGCCAAGGACACATTTCACTTCGTAGAGACCATCAGAATAAGATTTGTGACAGAAAGACTTCCTACATATTATTATGTAGTTACATCATTAATAAACGGCCTACAATAAAGTTATTGTAGGTCCTTAATCAATTGGTAATTTATTCATTTATGAATTCCAGATACGATTTGGAAGATAGAAAGCTCAAATTATTATGTGATTTGATAATGAGGTTATTTCGAGCCGTGGATATGAGTGGAGGCATCCTGAACTTTATGCCATTCATGAGGCATGTGCTGCCTGGCCTGTCAGGGTATACCGAACTAAGTTCTATCCATAAGGCACTTCACGACTTTCTCAGGGTGAGTTGATACAAAAATATGTAAAAATTACAATATGGCGAGGTCAAGTTCAAAATAACAACGTATCTCACCAAAATAAGATAAGCTGTTGTTTAGTTCAGGGACGTGTGTTTTGCGTAAGAAACTCTGGATAGTGTTGACAGATTTTTATGTTTTCGTGTATTCTGTTCCAATAATGTCATAGGGCATTTTGCCAGGTTAAATAAGCTATTTTAAGCTTAATTAACCTATACCATATTCAGATTACGTGCACTGCTGATTGGAAGGTATTCTCTTTGAGTAGGGCTCAGGAGAACTTAGTACTATCTGAATCTCTCCTTGCATTTCATCATTAAAAATGCGCCTTGAAACGTAGTCTTTGAATGTAGTCATGCTGAGCGTTTGTATGTGAGTTTATTATACTACTCTTTAACAGTTCAGCTTTATATATTCGGGCTATCAGTCCGAAAATGTTAAGTACAACTGTACACTTACAAAAAATGTGTAAAATTCTCAATATGCCAATCTGAATTACTTTGTTAACATATGTAAAACAAAACAAATTGAAAGAATTCGTTGTTCGAGGTCGAGCACACTTCCTATAGTTAGAGTGAGTACATAATTTAATGCAATTGGCAATGCAATTTATCAACAGGAAACCATAGAGCAACATCAACAAAGCATCGACGTGCACAACCCACGCGACGTCATCGACGCTTTTCTCATTGAAAAAATGGAATGCAAAGATCAATTCTGTACGTATCTAGTAACGAGCGAACAATATAAATAACAGGCAATTATTTTCCGTTACATAATATTGATTTTATTCTGCGTTGACGTAAAAAAACTGGTCGAATAACAAACATCATGTCTTATCTCATCTTGGACTACTTAAATGTCAACTTGACATCAATTACTTGAAATGAACACCCTAATTTGTTTAGTTGTTTTTTTTTCATAATTATAATATAATAATAATATTATTATAGGACCTCGAGGCCCACCGGCCTCTGATAGGGTCCCAGCTCCCGGCGGAAGTGTGCAGCGCATGAGATGGACACGATCCATTAACGAAAACGTCATGCGCTCATACTATGGGGCTACAGAGGGGGGAAACAACCTGACCGCGTACCGTGTCCGGATGCTCTCTCTTTTTCAGGTGCTTGAGCCAGCTGTCAACGTTTCGGCTCAACGACTATCGGATCAATTGCGGGTCATCCAGCGTAATCATATGCTGGATAACACTGTGCTTGATCGCCTGCGAACTGAAATGCAGAGTAGCCATGTCATCGCTCCCCCGTCGCAAAGTGTTATAGTGCCACCACAGGTCACTCCAAGTCAAGCTGACGAGAGGATTGATGACAGGGCTACAAACGTAAGTACCCAATGCAATGAGGAATTGAGGAGTGCTTTGGAGGGTGCGATTCGGGAATATCGGTTCATGTCGGCCGAACTTAGACCACGTTTACCTCGTTTGCCCATGCATAACAAAAATAGGGCGCTGGTGGCGGCTCTGGATTCGCAGCTATCAAACTATCTGCGAAGACCTCACCGATACTCATTCGATTCTGTACTGCGCGGCTGTAGCGGCATGTCGTGTAGCTCACGTCAAATTTGCAAATGACTCTAGAGATACACGACCGAAACCAGCCGTACCAGCTTGGCAATGCAGAATTGAACGCCGTATTGGTGGGGCCAGAGCGCTCATTGCCAAACTTATCTGCTTCAGGGAGGGCAATACTCGCCCTAGAGTGATGCGCTTTGTGAGGCGGGCGTTCTCAGGGACTGATATCGGCCCTGAGGACTATGTGTCCCATGTCACAGAGCGCATCGACTTCCTGAAGCAGAAAGTGTATGCATGGGCGAACCGTATTCGTAGGTATAAGCGGCGAGTAGAGCGATACACTCAGAATCGCACCTTCCAGAGTGATGAAAAGTGGGTTTATAGGGCTTGGGAGCGACCGGACCAAGGTGTGGTTGACACGCGCCTTCCGGATGATGATGCCATGTGTTCTTTCTGGCGAAGTATCTGGTCGGCGCCTGTCAGCCACACCGAAGGTGATTGGACTCGGGAAGTCGAGCGAGCCTGCGATCCAATACCAGAAATGGGGGCTATTACCATCTGCCCCCAAGATGTAGCTCGTGTAGTTCGTCCGTTGCCCAACTGGAAGTCTCCAGGGCCGGACGGGCTGCACAATTTCTGGATTAAATGGTTCATAAGATCGCACGCTCGCTTGGCGGCTCAGTACCAGACTGCTTTGGAGTCTGGTTCGCTACCCCAGTTCCTAACGATAGGAGTTACCCACCTGCTCCATAAATCGGGTAGCACCGCGGACCCCAAAAATTATAGGCCGATCACATGTTTACAGACGGTCTATAAAGTTCTTACATCCATTTTGAGAACTAAAATTAACAAACATATAGACACCAACTCCATCATGTCTGCCTCTCAAAATGGATGTAAGAACGGGACCCGCGGTACTAAGGAGCTACTCCTCATTGATATGACCATTAGCCAACAGGTTCGCCGTTCCCGAAAAGATCTGTCGACATGCTGGATAGATTATAAGAAGGCCTACATACATGGCTCATCAGGGTGCTGGAGTTGTATAAAGTAGATGCAACTCTGCGCACCTTCCTGATGTCGTGTATGAGGCAATGGAGGACGGTCCTTCGCTATCCAGGATGTCGAAATATCCAGAGGAATAGCGAACCGATAAGGATCGAGCGAGGCATATTTCAGGGCGATAGTTTAAGTCCACTTTGGTTCTGCTTAGCCCTGAATCCTCTTAGCACACTGCTGGAGTATTCAGGCCTAGGCTATCGGCTGAGGAGAGGTGGTCAGGTAATATCTCACCTCCTCTACATGGATGACCTAAAACTCTTTGCCCCCAATAACTTGCAACTGATGGAGCTACTGAAAGTAACTGAAACTTTCAGTAGAGCCATCAGGATGGAATTTGGTGTGGACAAATGTGCGGTCATGCATGTAAAGCGAGGGGAGATTGTGGAATCCGTGGGAACTCAGCTCGCGGATTCCATAAACCTTAGAGCCCTCTCCGCATCCGAAACCTACAAGTATTTGGGTATGTCGGAAGCGTTGGGCATCAATGTTACTGACATGAAGCAATCGTTGAAGGAGCGTTTCTTTGGCCGCCTGAAGAAAGTATCTAATAGTCTTCTATCAGGCGGAAACAAGGTGCGCGCCTTCAATGGTTGGGTCATGCCGGTTTTGATGTACTCTTTCGGCATACTCAAATGGACTCAGACCGAACTCGACGCCCTGGATAGGAGGGTCCGTACGCTGCTAACTCCATATCGAATGCATCACCCACGGTCATCGGTAATGAGACTGTATATCCCGCAAAAGTGTGGAGGTCGAGGCTTTTTAAACGCTAAGACCCTCCACAATCGCGAGGTATGCAGTCTCAGGGAATATTTCGAAGAGGGAAACCGAAGGTTTTGTCTGTGCAATTATGGACGAAGTTATGATGACGAACAATTACCGGAGATTCATTGTGAAGGACGGCACGGTTGACATCTGTCGGGCATGCCACCGTCCGGGAGAATCAATCCGACACTTTATCTCCGGGTGTTCTCGTCTACCTAACGAAGAGTACTTGCATAGACACAACCTTGTAGCCAGTATTATCCATCAGCAACTTGCTCTGAAATACAGCCTTGTGGAATCGGAAGTACCGTACTACAGGTATGTGCCCGACCCAGTTCTCGAAAATGGAAATATCACATTGTACTGGGATCGATCCATCATCACTGACAGGACTATTGTTGCCAATAAGCCTGATATAGTGGTGGTGGATCGAGGAGAGCGGCGCGCAATGATTATTGACATAACGGTCCCGCATGACGGGAACCTCGTGAAAGCCGAGAAAGATAAACAGATTAAGTATCTTGACTTGGCTCGCGAGGTTGTCGACATGTGGGATGTGGACTCAGCGATCATTGTGCCGATAGTCGTAACAGCCAATGGCTTAATTGCCAAGAGCCTCGACCAACACCTAAGGAGGCTCTCGTTGGGCAGCTGGATTAAGGGCTTGATTCAGAAAGCGGTACTCCTAGACACGGCTCGCATTGTTAGGAGGTTCCTCTCTCTGGAGCCCTGACCGGTAGCTTGGACCCTGTTCCTGATACCGGTGGGCTACTATTTTTTATATTTTTAAATGTTTTTATATTTTTTTATATTCTAATATTTAAAAATGTAACTTATAAGTGTTTAAGTGAAATAAAGGAATATTATAATATTGTTTATTTAAAGAAACTTAGACATAGATTACAAAATATTTTAACAGGCTAATTTATGTCAGAAAAAGTGGTGTAGTCACCTGTAGCCGAACTAGGCAGAGCCTGTATTTCGGCTATCAGTGCCTTCGAGTATTATACAAATATATAAAAGCCATAACATGATTTCATTTGTATCTTGTACATAATCACTTTAACAATTTATAATGTACTTACTTAGGTATTAGAGAGAGCGGTTTACAAAGAGAAAAAGAAAAAGTTTATGTGGTGTTTACATGCAGATCCTCTTATTTGAGTGAGATGGGAATGTACGTGTTTGATGTGTAAGAGGATGTGTGTGGTGTTGTATAGTGTTCTACTGTGTGTTGTGGTGTGAGTGGGCGAGCGTTTGTATGTATGTTATAAGTATTGTATGTTATATTACATAGGTTTTTTATTAGGATGCTATTATACAGAAGAGGTTCAGTCTGTTCATAGATAAGACTTTTCAGGTATTCGGTAAGTTTCTTTTTGCATTGCATTTTTGCTAACGGGTATATATTTAGGATTCTGTTTAATCTATTGTAAATTAATGGACCAATGTAGTGGGCAAAGCGTTGACTAAATTTTGTTTTAAACAGTTCAGTTATTTCGCATACTATATCTTTTCTTCGTTTTTGGAAGAGTATTGGATTGTAAGTTTACTGTGTTGTAGGAGGACAATGCTTATTATGTATAGCTGTCTCACGGTCATGACTTCCCATTTTTCATATAGTGTTGTTGTGGAGAACCGAAGAGGCTTGAACGTCGCGACTTTCAGTATTGCACGCTGGGCGACCTCGATATACTTCAAAGTTGTTTTAGATGTCCCTTCCCAAGATACTAGACAATAATTTAGAAGCGATTGACAGAGAGCATAGTATATCTGCTAAAGCAGCTCTCAATTCATCGTGCTGCAATTAATCTTGAGATTTGGTTTTTAATGATTTTTGTAGCAGAGTGCTTACTATGCGGTGAAGCGTCAAGGGAAACGACGAGAGGCTTTTAATAAGAATAATAGAAAATATAATAGGTATCTGAAGAATGTATTTTACAGACAAGTGAACAGTGACAAAATTACAATACGTCATACCAAAAAAAAAACATTTAGAAAGAGTATGTCACTTCAGCTGAAGAAGAGTCCAAGGAGGTTTTAATACTTTCCCTCAGCTGATTGTCGACCGTTTGGTTTGTCCATCAGACCCAATTTCTGAACAAGTTCCAGCAATCTGGGTCTGGGTAGGGCCTTAGTTAAGAGGTCTGCTAGTTGGGTAGCAGAGCTAGTCCTTTCGACCACGATGTTGTTTTGAAGCACAAGCTCCCTCACGAAGAAGTGCCTCACACGAATGTGTTTGGTCCTACGGTGAAATTCTGGATTATGTGCCAATTTCACCGCGGCTTCGTTGTCCACGAACAAAACTGGAACTTCTTTCTGGCCATTCAAGTTTTTGAATAATCTTTTTAACCAAATTAATTCCCTTGCCGCTTCGCTTGCTGCTACAAGCTCAGCTTCCGTTGTGCTAATGGCGACTGAACGTTGTCTTTGACTTGTCCAGGAGATTGCTCCTCTTGAAAATAAGCACAATACTCCAGTCGTAGAGCGACCTGTTTTCAAGCATCCAGCATGATCAGCATCACTGTAGGCTTTTATTTGGTTAGGAGAATTTTCATCATGAACATACATTATTCCTCTTGATAATGTGCCTTTCAGATATCTCATAATGTGCTTAACCATACGCCAGTCGCTAGAAGTTGGCTTTTCTAAGCTCCTCGAAGCCAATCCTACAGCATAAGCCAAATCAGGGCGAGTGCCCACCATCAAGTAAGCGAGCGAGCCTACTGCTTCTCTATAGGGAAATGATTGTGACTCTTTGTCAGCTTTCCCTTTTTCAATAGTTCCTTCTTTCTGTAAAGGAATTGATACTGGATTACAGTCTTTCATATTGAATCTCTCCAAAACTTTATTTGCATAAGCTTCTTGCTTAATGAAAATCGAGCCGTCCTTCATTTGTTCTATCTCTAACCCAAGATAGTATGAAACTGGTTTGCTAGTAATCGTCAAAATCTTTTTTAGGTCAATGATGAAACTCTTTGCAAGGTTCTCATCACTCGCTGCAACTAAGCCATCGTCCACGTAGAGTGCTATTAAAATTTTCTTATCTCCTAATATCTTGGTATATAGGCATGGATCAGCATCGCTTGTCTTGAAGCCTAAAGATTCAAGTATTTCTGCAAAACAGTAGTTCCAGCACCGTGGTGCCTGCTTCAAACCATAGAGGCTTTTCTTTAGACGGCATACTCTGGATGTTCCATCTTCAAAGCCTTCTGGCTGCTTCATATAAATCTCTTCTGTTAAATTTCCATTGAGGAAAGCTGTTGCAACATCAAACTGAATAAGATGAAGTCGCTCTCTTGCTGCAACGCTGAGCAAAGATCTTATAGTTGTTAACCTCGCTACTGGGCTAAACGTTTCGTTATAGTCAAAACCTTTCTTCTGCTTAAACCCTTTTACAACTAGACGTGCTTTATATTTTTCTATTGTGCCGTCAGGGTTGGTTTTCACTTTATAAATCCATTTACATGGCAAAGCTTTTCGATTGCTCGGTAGATTCTGCAAGTCCCAAACTTGTAATCTTTGCAAAGAATCGATTTCACTCCTCATCGCTTGTAACCATCTGTGTTTATTTGTTTCACTCGATATTGCTTCCTTATACGTCAGAGGTTCTTTTTCAGTATCGACTAGGAATAAACTGTAGTCATCCAATTTGCGTGGAGGTTGAAGAGTACTTCTGTCCCTGAGATTATATCTTGGAACGTCGGATAGCGAAACGTCTCCCTCTGAATTCTCTTCTATCTCAATATGGACAGGAACGGCATCTACGAATTGTTCTTCAATCTCATTATCTGAAAATGCGGTTTCGTCTTCTATATACTCTATTTCTCTTTCTCCCTCTAATTGGACTGACTGTCCTTGATCTCCTGATTCATTTGCTTCTATTGATATCTCAATAGGCGTCCTTAAATGTCTATCTTCTTCTAATTCGCCCTCTAATAGAACAGATCTCTGTTCAGATTGGGCTTCCTGATTCAAGGGATTGTCGATTTGCAAATGCTGTCGAATAATATTTTTAGGAACTGTATCGAATGACACGGTCCACTGTTTATCAATCGGTTTTGGGTCAGATTTTGCAACAATTCCTGAAGCCTTAGCTTCAATCCCTGGAATAGGTGTCTCTTCGAAAATAACATCTCTTGATCGGATCAGGTTGTCAACTTTATGCTGCGTTTCATACCAGATACGATAACCGTCATCATTGTCGTATCCTATGAGAATGCCTTTAGTTGCTTTCTGATCCAATTTTTTCCTTTTAATTTTCGGAACATGTGCATAACAAGTACTACCAATGATTCTAAGATGCTTTATATTAGGCTTCTTCCCAAACCATAACTCGTAAGGTGATTTGTCCTTCTCTCTAGTAGCACCTGTTCGGTTTAAAATATAAGCTGCTGCCATTATAAGTTCCGCCCATAATGCTTTTGGCAGTTCTCTCTGAGCATTCATCAATGTTCTTACGGTTTCTACTAATGTCCTGTTTTGGCGCTCGCTACAGCCATTCTGCTCTGGCGTGTACGGCATAACAAGACGTTGCTTAATTCCTTTTTTATTCAAAATATCTCTGACTTCCTTGTTATCAAACTCAGTTCCGTTATCACTCAACAGTGTTTTGATTACATGTCCTGTGACCATTGCTTCTTGTAGCATTATGCTCAATTTGTCTTTGACTTCGCTTTTGTTTCTCATGCAATAAACCATGCAATATCCGGAAAAGTCGTCTTTAAACAGTACATAATAACGGTATTTTGAAAAACTCATTGGGAAAGGACCGCAAACATCTGAATGAATAATTTCTCCTGGCTGTGTAGATCTTTCTCGTATGCCAAACTTCAGTCTATGCATCTTTCCGTAGATACAAGATTCACACAATTCTTTATTTAAAGGAAGTGTCAATCCTAACTCTCTTTGAATGACTTCCTTAACGTGTCTTTTATTTTGATGTGCTAATCTCTCGTGGTAGAGCTGCATCAAATCAGTTGTTGTAGTAGCAAGTACAGGTACCGGTGGCAGGATGTTGCGTACCTTCAACTTAAAAAGCCCTCCACAGTGGTTACGTTTGCCAACAACTGCTACTTCCCCATTCAAAAATACTTCACAAGTTTCCGGGGTCGAGACGAACTTGCTATTCCTCTGTTTGTCATGCATAGCTAGCACTGAATACAGACTTCGCTGGATCTCTGGTACATACCAAACGTCCGTGAGTGCTATGTTCACAATCTTCCCTTTGACATCTGCTTCCAAATATATTGTTCCTTTGCCTCTTGCTTGAACAATGTTACCATTCGCTGTAGTAACACCTTGGATCTCGTCAAACTGTTGGAATGTTTGGAACAAATCACTCCTATTGGTCACGTGACTAGTCGCGCCATTGTCCACGTACCATGATTCTTTATCTTGCGCTGCGAATGACATGACATTCACACTCATAATAGCCATATTCACATTTTGACTTGAAGATGACTTGTTATTACTGTCTTTAGGGGGGCGACCATCTTTCATCCACTTCTGGCAGGATCTTACTCGATGTCCCATCTCATGACAGTAATTGCATTTCATATGCTTATCCTTATTCTTCTTTTCTTTACGAATGGTGCTATTCTGTGTCGTACTCGTCACTAATACCTCTTCACTCGATTCACCATTTTTCTTTTGAAGTGACTTCTCATGAGCGCAAAGGTTACTTGTCAAACCTTCTACTGTCCTCTGTTCTTTGGCTAATAACAACCAACTTGATTTAAATTCGAAGTATTTCTGATCTAGTGTATCCAGAATTTTGCAAATTAGGAATATTTCTGGTAGTTTCATATTGGGATTATCTTTACCAATCTCTCTATTCAACTGACACCAGAGAGTCTTCAATTTGCAAATATGTGTGGCCATATCATCAGAAGCATCTAATTTGAATCCAAAGAAATCTAAGCAGAGATTATAAGCTCGATTCTCATTATCTCCGTCAAATAACCGATGTAGTTCCAGCCATACATCTCTTGGACATGAGAATGACATTACCTTTCTAACGGTATCTTCGTTCAAATTTGTTGAAAGCAGGATCATAGCATTGTTCTCTGCTTGTATAAAACGCGCTAGTTTCGTTCTAAATGCAGTAACTTCTGCGTCTCCTACACCTGCTGGCAACACGGGTCTCGTACATCTTCCTTCTACTATATCCAATGCATCTGGTATGCTTCTAAGCAGGATGGATATTTTATATTTCCAGGTATCCCAGTTACTCTTGCCTTGAAGTGGTGCAATTTGTACCTTTGTACTTAAATTTTCCACTTTTTCGCACATTTCCATTTTTCCGCTAGCACATAACCTGTAGCAGAGTGCTTACTATGCGGTGAAGCGTCAAGGGAAACGACGAGAGGCTTTTAATAAGAATAATAGAAAATATAATAGGTATCTGAAGAATGTATTTTACAGACAAGTGAACAGTGACAAAATTACAATACGTCATACCAAAAAAAAAACATTTAGAAAGAGTATGTCACTTCAGCTGAAGAAGAGTCCAAGGAGGTTTTAATAATTTTATCAGCTCATCGTTAATTAAGTACATAATTAAATACAACATTAATTATTATTGTTCTGAACGGAACCTGCACATCACCTAGTATCAATCATCCTAGTGATATATATCATCTGGAGTGCCTCAAGGTTCTCACTTGGGTCCAATTTTATTTAGTTACTTTAATAACAAATTCAAACTATATTCAATACACAAATATGTTGAATGTATAATCATGATAAAAAAATAGATAAAATTGTTAAGTCTAAAGACACACGCTTCTGAGGGATTTCGAGTTCTAATTATATATATATTTATTTATTCATTTTATTATTTATGTACACACAGTAAGATACATATAGATAAAACACAATGGTACCAACTTTATGTAGATAAATAGGCGTGTGCTTGTTTACTTTTTTGCCATGTTGTGCATTCGGAGTTTCTGGTATTGCTAAATCATTATATTCTATTGTCTAAACATTACCTTTAGCATAAACTCAAACTCAAAGCATTTATTTCAAATAAACCAATTACAGGCACTTTTGAATTGTCAAGGGGTCGGTCAGTCAGAAAGATGAAGCTAGTTGTCCATTCCCAAGCTTAGTAGGTACCTATGGAGAAGAATGGGCACGAAATTCCACGGACACTCTTTCAGATCAAAATATGTTTACAAAACTAGCAGTGTCAACAATTGATGGTGAATCATGCAATAAAATACAACAGTACCTCTTTAGTTACAGACGAGGAACTGCAAGTGGTGTGCCTAGATCTGCTAGAGGCTGGCATGGAGACGGTGTCCAACACGGCCGTTTTCATGCTCCTGCACATCGTATGCAACGACGACGTGCAGCGACGGCTGCACGACGAGATAGATGACGTCATCGGTCCTCTGAGGCCTCCTGCACTTAGCGATAGAGCCAGGTTGGACGGTCTCAATACTGTTTAGTTATGCTGTTTCATATAGCATGCACATAGTATGCAAGATTTCGTTACATGAGGTAGAAAGTACAAAAAAGTCTACGCGACATGTGTGCATTCACGCGGCGTCTGCAAGGCTTGAAAGCGACGTCAACGCCTATGCTGAGCAATTGATCATAACTTTACTTATAAGCTCTGTATGAAGACAAGCTTGATGACACTCCTTCTATATCTCTCCCTCTTTCTTTTCTCTCTTCTTTCTATCTTAAACAACCGTGTCGTGTGGTTTTAACCTGGATTCCGTGTATTTAACGAAGGTTTTTAGTATAACTTGCTCTATCTGTAAAGGATGGTGTACACCGAAGCGGTGTTACTGGAGTCACTGCGCATTTCAAGTGTGGCGGCTATGGGCATCCCGCACATGGCGCTCGACGATGCACGACTCGGCAATTATGTTATACCCAAGGTAAGAACATACTGGAAACCTATCATTGATCATTGATCTATATCAATAATGCCTGATTCTATAACGTGAAAAATCTATAAAATATATTTTCTGAATAATGTTGACGCTAAATGATGGAAAAAAGCAGCAACCACAATGAGAAACTACGTTAACTGTTACCTTGTTAATGATTCATTAAGTAGCATTGTTTTCTTTATTATATCTATAGCATTATTGAGCATTCTCCACGAATAAAAACTGTATTTATGGAAAACTAAATAGTTGATAAACGCGAAGGTTTACCGACTATTATAAGAGCACTATTTAATTGAATCGGACGTTAATTACTCCCTAACAAGGTTCTATATTTTCCAGGGCACGTTCATTCTATTGTCTATGTTCGACCTACACAACGGTGGCCACTGGAAGGATCCCGATACATTCCGACCAGAGAGATTCATCACTAAAGAAGGAAATCTGATTCAAGACGAGTGGCTCATGCCGTTTGGAACAGGTTGGCTCTTTATAAAAGCGAGAGTTTAAGACCCGTTTGAATTGTCTGTTTTTAGTTTGACACTTGAAGGTATGATTAAAGAAAACGAGTTTTCAGTTACCATCATTGAGTCCTAAAGGTCTCAAAATATTCCACAAGAAACATGTATTCTAAAATTAAATTTAAGTACAATCGTCCTTACAATACAATGACTGAGGTGTACGTCCTACCCGTCCTTTTATAGGGTTCTGTACCCAAAGGACCCGCCAACGGGACTCTAGTACTAAGGCTCCGCAGTCTGTCCGTCACAGGGCTATATCTTTTAAACCGTAGTAGGTATAGACAACTGAAATTTTCACAAAGTGTGTACTACTATGGCCGCTATAACAACAAATAATGAAAATACAATAAAGTTAAAAATTGAAGAGGGTCCCCATTACTCCCAATACAACAAACGTTTTTTTTTTTCGTTTTTTTGCAATAGTATTTAAAAGTTAAAAATAAAAATAGCCCGGTGGTACGGAACCCTTCATGTGCGAGGCCGCTTTTTTAACTCTTCATTTATTTTCTAGGAAGAAGACGTTGTATAGGCGAAGGGTTGGCCCGCTCAGAACTGTTCATGTTCCTCACTCACATTCTGCAAAAGTTCAGATTGCAGATACCAGATGGCGACACTGTTCCCTCTGTTGAACCAAATGACGGTCTCTCGCTCTCAGCTAAACCTTTCCGAGTCGTTTTTGAAACCAGAATGTAAAAGCTGATTGTTTTGACGTCATTAGTCTAAACTCGCGATAATAATTATGTACAATGAACGGAATAAAACCAATTTATTCTGAATATACAGACGACTTCATTAATAAAGGTCGTTAACACCCGCACAACTTGTTTTTATTGACGATACATGTTGAGTTATTATGAAATTTCGTTCGTTGATGGCAATACGAATGGATTACAATTACCTTAATTAAAACGCCAGATCTTCCATGCGATTTTAACCAGAACAGTTTTGATACATTTTAAACTACGAACACTACTTATTTAATTAAAAGAAAGCTTCTTTAGGCTAATCGCACCATCAAAGCGTGGGAAATTCGACTAAGGCAGGGGTGGCGACCGAATGGCACCCGTTCCATTGATTCAAATTCAAAAATTCAAAATTCAAAAAGTCATTTATTCAAACGAGGCTGAGAATCAGCACTTTTCGAACGTCAAAATTACATAAGACAGTCCCCCAAAACGCCCACCCTTCACCACTTCCTAGTGCTTTAGCTGGGAAGAAGAAGTGGCGCAACAAACTCCCCAGCAGCACAGCTGTCTATTCAGTTGAAAAAAATGATTCTATATAATAGTATGCAAAATGATATTTACATTACGCAACACAAAACATAATTTAAAACATTAAATTAATAGCCATATGACAGCTAGCACACGCCAATATACCAACCAAAAACATCGAGAACTATACTCAAGCAGAAATAAAAATAACGAAAACAATATCTAAATAAAAGCCTCCAGGCATAAAGGGCGTGCCCGCTTACATATAGCTGTAACTAGAAGTTATAATTGATAAACTAGGACCATCGAGGTAAATTAAAAAAATAATTATTGAGCTCACTAGCTAACCACATATTGCAATACAATTCATAAAAAAAACATTGTAATGAGTAGATTATGTCAACAGATGGCACGCTTCAAAATATTTTGGGCACGCCACCGATCGAAACGGCTTCCATTTTAGTTGTTGAAGAATTTTAAATGCAGCTGATTGATTTCCAGTCTAGTTCAGTATGGATTGAAACTAGGAAAGAGTTGGAAATGATTAAAATAGAAAGATTGACAAGAAATATAAATTAAGTAAAAATGCGAGTAACAAAATTGTGGAATAATGAAATTTGATTCCGGACACTTTTAACTGTTTGAAGAAGCTGGCTCGTGCTATTTTAACCATATTTTCATTTTCCTATGCCTGCGAGTAATTATTTTCAAGATGAATAACATTAAAGACTCGCTTAGAAATAGTTTGGCAGATGACTCCAGTTCAGTGTATTCTGCTAAAAGTAACATCTTACAACCCTAATTATTTGTCATCTAATCTGTAACAACAGAAATCACACTAATGTTACTTTAATTTGAATTACAGGTACATCTGTAATTCAAATTAAAGTAAAATTAGTTAAACTGAAACATTTATTACTATAATACAGTGCAAAATGTATTTTTTTGGTAGTAATTTAAGAGTTGCGAGTGAACTGCCGAAATGACGGTACACCTCAGCGTAACGCTTCGAGGATTACAAAAATAAATGAAGAGTTTTGAGTTGATAGTATTTAGTTTTATTATTTTTCCAATAATCACTTAAAGAAAATTATTTGACGGCACGTCTTTGGCCTCATTAAACATTTCTTTATAAAAAATGGCACGTAGATTCATAAAGGTTTGCTACCTCTGGACTAAGGTATAGGCAGCGTTATTATGAATTCTGTAAAGGCATATTACAATTTCTATTTGAAAAATGAAAAAAACCCTGATGTCAAAAAGTTTTTTGAAGTTTATTAAGTTTATATCGCTTCTGCAACAGATAAAACAAAGATATCGAGTTCTCGCTCTACGGGGGCGAGGGTCGCGAAGTCTCCTCACTGAAAATCAATGTATATCGCGCATGCGTTACACATTTTCTGCCACCGCTGTCAAGAGCGGCGAAGTATATTGTTTATATCACATTGAATATTAAATATCTTGAAAACAAATCCATTCAAAACAAACGAATAACTTTAACGAAACCAAATACAAAACAAGTAAATAGTCAGTGCATCTAACGTAACATTATAGCACTAACTTCTTAATTCTAGCGATGTGTGTAGGTGTGTGATTAATTGATTCTTGTATATTATAAAACAAAAGTTGATAAAGTTAAAATAAACGAACATGCTAATCCTTTCTTTCAAATACTTTCTTTCTAACTGATCTTGTTTACTAGAACATTAATTGTAAACAATAAAATTGGTATTGAGAAGTAAATAAACGATGTAGATGTCAGAGGTGTCGTAAGTTTCGCAAAATGAACGAGACCCTAGGTCGCGGGTACGCCCGCATCGAAGCGATCCGAGCTGCGAGGGGCGAGCCGCTCTCGACCATGGCGGACCCGGGCGCGCCGCCGCCGGACCGGTATAATTCCGTTTACCTGACGCTGTTTGTCGCAGGCGCCGCCTTCTTACTGCCCTTTAACAGGTAACAAAAATTCACTATATACTCACCGCAGCCTCTCCAAATCCTTAACTGGACAATAAGTCCACTAAGTTTAGTCGCTAGGCCAAATAGATTCTCTTTTTGGCCCGGGGTGCAGGAAAACCCGTCCTGTCAGGTCACACCGACAAGCCCCAGCTAAGTTAGAAAGTAGGCTGGAAATTTCGTGAACAAAGCAAATTCCCTGCAAATATTTCTTAAACTCCCAGCCATTGTTGAGACAAGAACCTTGTTAGCTTGTTGGGCGCCATCAATCTGAAGCAAGAAGGTTGTTGGGCGCCATCAAGCTGAGACAAGGGGGTTGATGCCTTGTTGGGCGTCATCAACGGATTGATGGCGCCCAACAACCCACTTATTCCCTTTTCCGGAGGGGTTTTTATTATAACGAAACTGTCGTTCTAACATTCCAGCTTCATCATGGCGGTGGACTACTTCCAGATGCACTACCCCAACACCACGATAATGTTCGACATGTCCACTGTCTACATAGCGTCTGCGTGTGTCGCCGTCTGCTTGAACAACCTCCTGCTCGATGTCTTTACTTACAACACTAGGATCACTTTCGGTAAGTTTGATGGCAAGATGCTAATAATAAAACGATATGTTTAATAGAACACACTCCTATCCTATTAGGTACAGACGATTTAAAACAGCCTTCTTCTTAATACCAAAATACTTTCCCAGAAGTTGATGTTTCCTTCCTATTTTACGTGATTTCCACTCTTCTCATACAAATTGTATCTTTGTAGTGCGCTGTAGTCATCATGACTCATGCTAGTACAGAATTACACACCTACTTAAACACACAAAGAGGAAAAGGCATGTAAAATAGTTTTTGCAGAGCAGTCATGAATTCATGATTGCTTAGAGGTGTTGATGTGTTCGCACGAATAAATTACTAGCTTCTCAAGTTTTCATTAATTATGTTTCTATAAGCGAAGTTTTCAATAACGAAGCTGACTGGAGAACCTCTCTGCAATCCATGTACGTAAACTTCCAGGTATCCTAGTATCCCTAGCGACGATGTTGTTCGTGGCTGTGTGCAACATCGGCTGGGACGGGTTCTCGACCGGCGTGTCATACATTATCAACCTGGTTGCCATTGGAGTGGTCGCGTTCGGCTGTACTGTGCAGCAAGCTTCGTACTACGGCTTCACGGGCTGCCTTCCACCGAGGTATACTCAGGCGGTGATGGCGGGCGAAAGTAAGTGCTGTTATTAATGACTGAAGATTCCACTCAACAAAGCCTTCATAAAAAGCCTCTTTAAAAATAGTTACAAAGTTTAAGTATTTGGTTCACTGGGTCACCGATGACTGGAAGGACAGTACTGACATTGAGAGCGCAGGTCATTGTCGGTACGATGTAATATTTTAGCTTGCAGGTTAGGACGGTGTAAAAAAAAGTAAAAGTAACGTTGTTCAGAGCAGTCTATTCTTCCGTCGACAAAACACGTTTCTATTGTGGTCATGCTAAGCGTGCTGAGAGTGCAGTACAACAATGCATTCAGGGTGCTGATGAGGCTGCCGCGGCATTGCAGTGCCTCTGGCAAGTAAACACGCGCTCTGGTATCGAATTAACCGATAATATATTTTTTGTATTTAGTTTTTAAAGTGTATGAAATATAAATATGAATGTATTTGGAAATCTGAAATAAATGACTATGATGGAGGAAGGGGGGTCTCTTTCGTTATTATTAGCCCTATTTTAACTACTCTGGGCGTACTGTGGGTAGTGTTGGTTATTGCGCTATAATTAAACCCTTTGCAGTTCAGATCAAATTATAATTTACAATGCAATTCACACACTGTAGCTACACAACACAACTATACGGAACGCACGACAGTTTCAAAACGTATTCACTACTTGACCGCCACCGATGAACTCTGCTTATCCCCGGTCAAGCCTTATGTTGTAGACTCTGTCGAACGCTGCTAGGCGGCGCTCTGGCGTCCCGATTAGTCAACTCAGTAACGTATTTCGGACACGGCCATCCTGTTTGCACACGTCCTCGTGTGTTAAGCTGCAACCAAAACTCAACAACAGTGCCTGTTCGACTCGGCCAATTCTGACCATCTACGATTTCCAACCTTTGACATCAGAAAATCCTTCTCAAAATCCTTCGGCTTCTGAATGAACTAAACAAACTTTGATTAATCATAGCATCAATCATCAACCAGAGCCATGTACCATCGTTTTTCACATTAACAATCATCTTTTTCACTAAGAGCGTTAGACACTTAGAATCCCACATACGAGTAAACCACTCTAACGTTACGGCTTTCCAGCCGACCAGCAATCGCATTGCTCTCACACATCCAACGCATGGATCAAAACTATGGTCTCTCCAGACCCCGACCTCCGCCAGAGATACACGCTAATCGCGCACCCACGGACTACTTGAGTTGCCTCAAGCAACACCGGTTTCTACCGGGCTACGACTACGTAATAATTACAGGTACGACACAATACGGCCGATAGAGACTACTGGCGTGTTTCCGATAACTTAGGCTTGTTCATCACCACTGTGATCACTATCTACTTCGACTGATACATGATCTACTGGCATCTTTCTTAACCTATCGTAAGCGTATTTTGTAACTACGCTTAGAATTTAAAGTTTCTAACGATATCGACCGATATCACCATCCAAAACTTCCGCTACCTTAAACGGACGGACCTCTGAACTTCCGATCTAACTTAGTCTGATTTCTCACATCGTTTTCTAATCGAAATCGTCAACCGAAAATTTTGTTATAGCTGCCTTTTTCCTATCAAATCAAGCCTTGTCATATCCCGCACTACGTTTAATATTCTCTGACGCGATCTCGCGCACTTCATCAATGTCGTCTTCGGTCATCATCAGTGTCCTATCATAATATTAGGTCTTTACCTATGAAATTGCCGTTCTGCAGTATTGGCCATTTAAAATCAAAATAATTTTTGTTTGGCTAAGAATTCTAATTTCAAATTAATTTTATTTTAAAAACATGGATTTTTTTTTGTAAAAGTAGTCATTTGTTTTTTGATTAGTGTTACATTTTCATCGCATTTCAATCTTTTTCGTCATCATGGATACGTAAAAAATTCGTCTAATTACGGAATATGAGTACCGTCGTGGCAGCAACGCGGCACAAGCGGCACGCAACATCAACGACGTTTACGGAGCTAACACTACAAACCAACGCACCACCTGTTATTGGTTTGCTCGCTTCCGTTCTGGAAATTTCGACCTGAAAAATGAACCTCGCGGTCGTCCGAAGACTTTGGTCGACAATGACGAATTAAAGGCGATTGTGGAAGCTGATGATACACAATACGATGATACGGCTGAATTAGCAGCAGCTTTCGACGTTAGCGTCAAAACAATATTGGTCCATTTGCGTCAAATTGGCAAGGTAAAAAAGCTTGACAAATGGGTGCCCCACGAACTCAATGATCGCCAGCGCGAAGTACGCGTCGAGACGTGCCATGCACTGCTCAACAGACACACAAATGAAGGAATTTTGAACCGCATTGTTACCTGCGATGAAAAATGGATTCTGTTTGACAACCGCAAGCGCTCAGTAAGTTGGTTGGATCCTGGTTCAGCACCTAAACAATGCCCTAAACGAAAACTTACCCCTAGAAAAGTGATGGTCACTGTTTGGTGGTCTAGCGCCGGTGTGATTCATCACAGCTTCTTACCAAACGGGGTGAGCATTACTGCAGATGTGTACTGTGAAGAACTGAACACAATGATGGAGAAGCTGGCACATCTCCAACCAGCATTGGTCAATCGCTCGTCTCCGCTGCTCCTGCACGACAACGCGCGACCTCATACTGCACGGCAGACGGTCTCCAAGTTGCAAGAACTGGGGTTGGAAGCTCTCCGTCATCCGCCCTACTCACCAGACCTTGCGCCTACAGACTACTACTTTTTCCAGAATTTGGATAACTTCTTGGCGGGAAAAAAATTCAATACCCGAGAGGCAGTACAAAATGCATTTGAAGAATTTGTTGCCTCCCGTCCAGCTGATTTCTTTAAGAAGGGCATCAATAAACTGCCACTGCGTTGGCAAAGATGCATTGATTGCATGGGTGATTACTTCGATTAATACAAATAAAAAATACATGAAAAAAATTCGTTTAAATTTTTTCATACAAAACGGCAATTTCATAGGTAAATACCTATTATTACTTTGCAAATAAGTGTCGGAAAGCACATGTAGCAAAATCTCAAGTTGGTGTTCGCTAATCGTCACGCTACATAAAATTTATTCTGTACTTCTTATTTTCGTGTGGACCTGATGTCAGAGTTTTAAATCCGCCCATGGGCTTCTGACTTGGTTTTACATGCCGTCGAGAAATATCTCTCAGGCATGCCGGTTTCCTCACGATGTTTTCCTTCATCGTTTTTGAAGCAAGTGATAGTTATACAATACGCACATGAATCCGAAAAGTCAGAGGTGCGTGCCTTGGGTGGGATCTCGAAACCTATGACTTGGCAGTCTGACAAACACACAACTATGCTATCACTGCCCTATTCTGTACTGAATACACGTGTATGACCAATACAGACAATGCAACAACGTTATTAACTCGTTTGCCACTGAATTTGGCTGCGCAACTCTCCTTTACTAACGAGCATTCAGCACCAGAATCGTAAACCTATCATATCCACCATCCGACTGGCTGCCACTGTTCGTGCACCGGGCCGCGATATGTCCTAGTTTTCCACTCGTGAACCACACGAAGGGCTTCGCTGACTGCTGCGGGTCTGCTTGGCTCGATACTGAAGGCGTCGTAGATCTACCTCTGCTGTCAATCGGCTTGACTGTAGCGCACCATGATTGTACATAAGTGCTTGCATGTTTGTATTTTATTGTTCAATCACGGCACGCCAATGTTCACTTTCAGCGTTTTCATTTCGCGCCTGAACCAACACGAATCCTAATTCTGATGACGGAGGGTGGTATGGGTCTCTTTCGTTATTATTAACCCTATTTAACTACTGTGAGAGTACTGTGGGTAGTGCTGGTGGTTATTGCGCAATAGAAAAACCGTTTGCAGTTCAGATCAAATTATAATTTATAATGCAATTCACACACTGTAGCTAAACAACGCAACTAAACGGAACGCACGACAGTTACAAAACGTATTCACTGCTTATCCCCGGTCGAGCGTTATGTTGTCGACTCTGTCGAACGCCACTAGGCGGACTAATCTAATTTACTCAGTAACGTATATCCGACAAATATAATAATAATAAATGGCCCTCACCCAGATGACTCTACAGTACTTACAAATACTAAGAATGTGCATGCCGATTTTTTTAGATTTATCTTCGTGCTTCTCTCAGCAATGACTATTAATTTTAACATTAATTGAATGGTGTTTAAGTCCTATTACATTTTTATATTATAAATTTATGATTTTTGACGTTGTAATTTTCAGCAGCAGTAACATATTTTAATTATTTGATTATAATTACTATAGTGCTATTCACTTCCTCAATCCTCCTTCTTGCTATTCACTCGTCAAAATCATGAATTTCCGAAAAAAAAATGTAATAGGACTTAAGTGTTCAAATCAATTCTGTAGGTGCCGCCGGCTTTTGGGTGTCGTTAGACCGCATCGTCACCAAGTACGGTTTCCGTCAGCCGCAACGAAGTACCTTTATGTTCTTCGTGTTCTCCATACTGATCTTGTTGGGGCACTCGATGCTGCATCATGTCATGATGCGCCATCCCCTCGTGCAGCATTATCTGCGCCTGACTAACGAGTCGCGACATAGGAGGCGCATTCAGCTGCACTTAAACCCTAACGAAGATGTTACTTTGGTAAGATTTTCGTAAATTACATTAGTAACTTTGTCAAGAGAGGGGCCGCTGCTTAAGCAAATGAAACGAATTCATTTACCTCGTATGATGATAATGACCTTTAACAGTCAATCTAAAGAATTGGACATTCACCAGATCCAAATTAAACACGTTGTCGTCTCTACTCAGCCTATTAAAAGCTCTTATGTTAACTTGGTCATTAACGATATGACATAATCATACCTAGAGAAAAGCCACCGAGACCCTAGAGTAGGAAAACGTAGTGCTGGAACACCAGTCGGTACCTACTATAGTGCCACCGATGGTAGAATACAAAAAAACTTAAGATAAGTAGTCCAAAAGTCATTAAGCTGTGAATATAACATAATGGTGTTACATTACTAACTAGCAGGGTGTCTAGTGTACTGTAAAACTTTAATTATGTACTTAATTTAATTTCAGATGGAGAGCGAGGCCGGCGAAGCCAGCTACGGCGTATTAAAACTGCAGAGTCCCGTACTCTCAACTACCGGGCAAGGTAAAACATATTTTTTTAAGCATACCATAACGCAACATAACGCCTATTTTCCCCCAGAGGTTAAGCAGAGATGTACACAATACACCCACATTTCACCAGTCATGTTTAAGTCCCATGTAATAGCATACCGGTTCAGCTCAGCTCTAAAGGTTTTCTTCTATTTGTTAATAGTGGAGCGCCTGGGGGTTTTGACCTCGGATTTTTGTTACAGTGAATGATTTTTTAAGATCGAGGTGGGATTTTGTTTTTTATACTATAAATTGCAATGTTTACCATATCTTTTTGTGTTTTTCGTTTTTAGCATTGAAAATGCTTTTTCGATCGCCTCAGTAGGGACCCGTTTTCAAGAAAAGTGCGATCGGTGGACTAGCTTCCTCAATTATTGAAAATGATATAAAAAAATGAGTTGCTGAAAGGGCACAATACTGGAACAAATTTAATCGTTAAATGTTTATATATATTTTTTATTAAAAAAAAAACTAATTACACAAATGGTGTCTCCGAAAGGGGTAAATTTCTACCCTTAATTATAATCGTATAGAAACCAGAATAGTATCATTTTAGAGCCCTTTAAATTTTCCAGTATTTGGTCTTTTAACTTTTTTGATATATCTTTTCGTTTTTGAGAATTTTAAGATTCTTTGAAAAAAGTCCCAAAATAACAGTAAAAAATGGCAGTGTTTTTAAATATAATAAATACATGTTAAAAAAAATAAACAGTATTATAGGGCTTAGGTTTAAGCAATCACCAGATATAATGAAATATAACGCCCAAAAAATCGTAAGTACTTACCAGAATTTAATCACCATTCAATATGAAATTATCACCAAAAAACGTAAAATCTGCTAACCTAAAAAAGGCAAGTATCTTCAGAATAATCGCTGAGCTACCGAAAAAGGCCACGCATGCACCAAATATGTACTCGCAATTTATTTAAAAATTTCATCCAAATATGTTACACAATTTTATCCTAATAAAGTAAATTAATATACAAAAATCATTGTTTACCCAAAAAATATAAATGAAGTTCTAAAGGTTCACCGACACTACCGTAAAATGTTTACTAAAGGCTAAGCTTCTTAGAGCTTTCAATAAAATAACGCACACAAAAAAAAAACATATACAGTTTATAAACAACATGTTTTATTTCTACATACAAATAAACTTAAAACTTAATAAGGCAGTCCTTGGTGTAATTTTAAAATTTTAATGAAGAGTGTTTCTTCTAAAAACTTAATCTTAGTGATAAATGAGTCTTCAAACAACCAACATTAAAACAGTCATTTGTATGGTCATAATTATTTAAAAATATTAATGAAGAATCAGTCTTCAAATAACATAATATCACACTCCTTTGTATGGTAACAATTGTTTTAAAATCTTAACGAATAAATCAGTCTTCATAAACATAAAATACAATTATTTTGTGTAGTTATAATCATTTTAAAATCTTAATTAAGAATCAGTCTTCTAGGTAGAAATTTTCATATCTATACATAATTTACTGTACTATTAAAGCTTTCTTGGCTTTAGCTGGTCGTCCCCTTTTACGTTTCATGAGACTCAACTAATTTGCCATCAATATAATATACTTGGTTATATGCATACATTTTATGGCAAACGTAGTGATATATTTGGGTAGTAATGACACAAAACTTTGCTAGTTAAAATTTGGTGCACGCGTGGCCTTTTTGGGTTATGAAAAGTTTTAGTAGTGCAGGCATGACTTAAATAGCCCGAAAGATTTTGGTACAGGTTTCATTTATTTGTACATATTATTATTTTTTTTGGATGAGGCTGTTTAGGGTAACGATTGTTTTTTTTTTTTGTCATTCAATTTCATCCGGTATTATAGGACTTTCAGTAAAACTTCTTTTGATACCATTTTCATTTCTCTATCTTAATAATTGAGGATGCAAGCTCTCTAGCTAGCATCAGGGGTACACATCGGCGTCGAGTCGACTTCATCGTCGACTCGACGCCGATGTGTACCCCTGATGTATTTGGGACTCGTCCTCGACACCCGGTGGAACTTCGTGGAGCATTTCCAACGTTTGGCTCCCAGACTGGAGCAGCCGGGGCTGCCTTGAACCGGCTCCTACGAACTTATTAGATAATTTCCGAAACAAAAACAAACAAAAATATGAAACTCTAGCTAGAAATATTTCAAATTCAAAAGTCATTTATTCAAACTAGGCTGAGAATCAGCACTTTATCGAATGTCAAAAATACATAAAACAGTCCCCCAAAACGCCCACTCTTCACCACTTCCTAGTGCTTTAGCTGGGAAGAAGAAGTGGCGCAATAAACTCCCCAGCAGCACAACTGTCTGTTCAGTTAGAATAAAAATATTCTATATAATAATATGCAAAATAATTTACGTTACGCAACACAAAACATTATTTAAATTATAAATTAATAGCCATATGTCAGCTAGCACACGCCAATATTATACCAACCAAAAACATCGAGAACTTATATTCAGGCAGAAATAAAAAATAAAGACAAAACGTAAACGATATCTAAATAAAAGCCTTCAGGCATAAAGGGCGTGCCCGCTTACATATAGCTATATATAGCTGTAACTGGAAGTTTTAAATAAACAGTTAATTACTAATAACAATTACAAAACTATGATCAGCAAGACGACCAGTCACCACAACCAGCACCCGATCACGAGCATAACGCAAAGATCAGCCATTACCCAGCCATATTTGAGGGAAGGAGGCAACCCGACGCCCGACGCTACCGCAAGCAGTGACATCTAAGCGAGCATGACGAACTTGCTGCCGGCTGTTCAGGCAAAAAATAATATGATCAATTGTCGTATATTGCAATACAACTCATAAAAAAACATTGTAATGAGTAGATTATGTCAACAATAAATTAAAATAAATTTACTAATAAAGTCAAATTATAAACAATTATATAAACTCATATAACCTGGTCACTACCTGCCTGCTACTCATATAAGCTAATTCTGGAGAAAGAACATTTAAACATTGTCTTGAGTTAATCACAGCGACCAACTATTAGTAGTCGTTGATAGAATAGTATTCCTTTGAACAAAGGTTAGATTTTACTTTAGTTTTAAACAACATTAAGAGGCAAATCTAGCAAAGAAGAGGGTAGCTTGTTATAAAAGGTTATACCAAGCCCAACAAATGAGTTATGTACCTTATGAAGCCGTTGAAAGGGAACTCGTAGTTTGTTCTTATTTCTAGTGTTAACATTGTGAATATCACTGTTTTTAGTGTATAAGTGTATATTTTGCCTAATATATAAGATCTTGGCGAAGATGAATTGTGATGCCACTGTGAGGATACCAATATCTTTGAAAAAATCTCTCAGAGAAACTCTGGCACCTAGCTGATAAATTGCTTGAACAGCTCGTTTTTGAAGGATAATATATTTTGAATACCAGGAACCATAGGACATAACGCTGTGAAAATAACTTAAATAGACTAACCGAGCTGTATCAACGTCAGTGTATTGTCTTCAAACTCAAACTCAAACTCAAAGCATTTATTTAAATTAAACCATTTACAGGCACTTTTGAATTGTCAAAGAGTCGGTCAGTTAGTCAGAAAGTTGAAGCTAGTTGCCCATTCCAAAACGTAGATCTCTATGGAGAAGAACGGGCAAGAAACTCCAAGGACACTCTTTTAAATATAGAAATTACAAAATCCTGGGTACAATACTTTTGTTGCTTCTATATGTGAGAACAATGTAAAATAAAATAATAATCAAAAACGATTAAAAATATAAGATTAAAAATAAGCAATGGCAGATAAGAGATGACCAGTCTCAACCGACGGCGCCCGTTCACGAAAATGACGCGTGGATCAGCACCATCCAGCTCAACCATTTTGTAGGGAACCGAATGATCCAACACACTCGCCACCATCAGCGAGACATTTAAGTGAGCATGACATACTCTCAACTGCCATGCTCTTTCAAGTCAACATACAACAAAACAACATAGTAAACGGCTCCATGGTACTCACATTTACAAATATTGAAAAAAAAAAATGCTTCTAAATTATACAAAACTATAGTTTGCAATGAATTTGTGAAATTAAAAGAATTTTACTACCAAAAGGAAAAAAAAAAACATTATTAACTTTTGGAGTATTCAACAATTAAACCTTGGTTAAGTAAAAATAAAAAGTAAACATTAAGTTCGTAAAGTCAGAAAAAATAAAAAATAAAATAAAAAAGGGGAAGCAACTCTTCCAAAAATAAACATGTTAACTAGTGAGCCCAAGTGGCTGTGGAGCAGGACCAGCATTAAGCCAAGCATTTTTATCTATGATATAATCATCCAACTTATAATATGCTTGTCTACATAGTGTGCGTTTAATGCAAGTTTTAAATTTCTTCTCATTTAGTTGAAGAATATCGAGTGGTATTTTATTATAACATTTTACACAGTACCCCATAAAAGAAGTGTGTACTTTAGACAACCTGAAACGTGGTTGATCTAATTTGTTCCTATTTCTTGTGTTAAAATTATGCCTATCACTTATTTTACTAAAAAGATGTAAATTTTTTCGAACATACATAATGTTTTCATATATATACTGACAAGGTACCGTCATGATGTTAATTTTCTTAAACAGTTCCCTTAGAGATTCACGTCTGCGGAGGTTGTAGATGGCTCTGATAGCCCTTTTTTGCAGAATAAAGATAGAATCAATATCTGCGGCCCGTCCCCACAGCAAAATACCGTAAGACATGATGCTATGAAAGTAACTAAAATAGACCAGTCTCGCGGTATCCACGTCTGTTAGTTGGCGGATTTTCCAAACAGCGTAAGCGGCTGAACTCAGCCGCCCTGCAAGTGATGTTAAGTGAGGACCCCACTGTAGTTTTGAGTCAAGCGTGATTCCCAGGAAAACTGTTTTTTCGACGAATTCTAGTGTCTCCTTATTCAATACAACGTGACATTCACTACTTCTAACACGACATTCTTACTTTCCTGACGCGGCGTAGGCGGCCGAACTGAGCCTTCCCGTTCCCGCTAGGCTCGATATATGTTGGCCCCACTGAAGTTTGGCATCTACTGTTATGCCCAGAAAAACTGCCAAGTTTACAGTTTCAAGCACCTCTTTATCTTAATCTGTTTCAATACTTCACCTCATCATTCAAATAAATGAAGTCGAAGAAAAAATTTGATATAGACAACGATGTAAATGGCTTAAACGAACAAATATTTTATTATTCATTTTATTCTTCATTTAATTTTCCTTAACTTCTTTTTCTCGATTACTATCTCTAATATAAATAGATAGGTTAACTTAATTTGTATATACAAAAATATTCTACAACCTAATTATGTATTATATTAGGCTGTAAAATATACTACTTTGAATTGTTCCAAAAATCTTTTCTTTTTTTTTTTAATCTAGATTACAGTTTTTTAATAGGTAAACTTCTTTTATATAAACATTCCATTTTTAATTTTTAGATTTCATTCACTGTAACAAAAATCCGAGGTTTTCATGTTTTTAACCCTCCAGGCACTCCACTATAAGCACTGACAATATTATAATGTTGCTCCATAAATTGCCACAACCCGGATATGTATTGACCCCATCGCAGGGGTCAATACATATCCCATGGAGAGTAAAAATAATGATGTTACTAATCATGTATTTCAGGAGAAATCGAGACAAATGCCTTCAGTTTCGCCAACCCCGTGTACTCACCGACAGCCGTCGTGGCCGCTCCGGCAGAGGGCGCCGTGGAGCCGTTCCCGGACAGTGTGACGTCAGAGCCCTCGTCGGCGCTGCGCACCCCTCGACCTTCTTACAAAGTAGAAGACGTCGTCTTTGAGTCGCCCGAAAGACCGACTTCCTGGAGAGCGTTCAAACGTAACCTCATATTAATAGTTAGAAGCTAAGAGATTACAATCTTGTTTACCACAAGACGGAGATAGTGTTGCATACCCTACCTATTAAAACGTACTTTACTCGAGTACGAAGCAGCAGCAGATACAGGGATTTTTGAGCTCCACTTTTGTGCTGATGTACCGATTAACTTTCGGTCGCATGCGAGAGTTTCCTCTTCGCAAAAGCTGGAAATTGATTTCATACTTGCCCGTTTTATTCACCCGTATTAGTTATAAGACATCTCGCCCGCCTTTGCAGGTGGAGTACGTGCGCGCTGGGCGGTGGCTCGTGCGATCTACCCGTACATGGTGTCGATCGGTCTGGTGTACTTCACGACGCTCAGCTTATACCCCGGCATCGCTTCCGAGGTGCCCTCTTGCCGCCTTGGGACCTGGATGCCCATCATACTTATGTCCGCCTTCAACCTTTTTGATTTCATTGGAAAAGTAAGCGCCTTGCTAATTTGTTTCAGCTATGTATAGGCGATTGTGGTATAATCATTGTCACATTTTTGTTCCAAAATAAATAGTTTATCTTTAAGAATATTCGATAAAAAATATTCAACTATAAACCTTCTTTGTTTTCAACAGAAACTTATTGGCTTATTTGCCAGAAAAAAATGGGATGCCATTAAAACTTTACTTTTTTGGTTCTTTTTTTTCTGACAAATGGCTGTTTAAATATTTTTTTTGCCTTAAACCAGCCAATGCCAACTTTTATTACCAACCTTACCTTTTTATTAAAAATAAGGTGACATGATATTTATTTTTCGTTTTAGATCGCGGCTTGTTGGCCGTATGAGTGGAGTCGTAGTCAGCTTCTGATGGCGAGCGGTCTTCGGTTACTTCTTGTACCCCTGATGCTGCTGTGCGCCGCTCCCAGACATTCACCACACATCGTTGGGGACGTACGTATATCTGCTGATTTTAAATAATAATATTTTTTTGTAAATTTTCTTACTCGCTTTTAATGCTTTTTCAGGTCTACCCAATATTATTCTCCGTGGTGCTAGGTTTCACAAATGGCCTGTTTGGCTCCGTACCAATGATATTAGCGCCATCTCGAGTCGGCCGCGAACATCGAGAAATTGCTGGTAAGAATAATATCGATTTCTATTTTATATTTTACCTCGTTTATTATTTATGTAAGTAAGTAATTATTTTTAGCCTGTATTGTCATATTGAAAGGCGTAAGTCTCTCTTTACTTTTTACACTTAACTTGACCTTAAGCTAAAAAGACGACGCCTATATAGGCGTCCTGCTCGTCTAGCCATCTTACTTGTCCGATGAAACGCCAGCCCGTGCCGCAGCTGAGCGTGTAGTTTTAAATTCCTCTATTAATAATAATGATCACTCTTTGATCCAGCCTGTCCCTGAACTTGCTGTCCTCCCCTCAGCGAACGCCCTAAGCCGAGGTTCGTACCCCACAGGGGGTGCCCTTAGCGAGCGTTCGTTTAGCTTGTAACTTAGAATAGTTTGCATTTATGCCCCTGGCTGGAGGCCCTTAGTGTAGAAGCTATTGGCAGCCACAGGAAAGTCCGGTTAAGCAGCCACGACCTAAGTGGTCACCGGCAAGATGCCCTAGACAACAAAAAAAAAAAAAACAAGCCATCTTTGCCTCTATCCTGTATGTGCCGCAATTTCGTTGTCGTCTTCTGGGATCCACGTTGTGGTAGCTGTAGCTTACAATATTCACCTGACATGTGACAGTTGTTTCCTGCCCAATTCTGCGGTGAACATTTTACTTACTTCCAAAATGAATATTTGCCATCGCATTGCCGGTCAGGTAACATGATGACGTTATCGTACAACGGCGGGCTGCTGTCGGGCTCGCTGGTGTCGTACCTGCTGCTGGGCATGCTGGGCCCGCCGGCGCTGGCGCCGTGCCGCGTGTACCCCACGCCGCCGCTGCCCACGCTGCCGCCCGCCACGCCACCTAACATCACCTACGCCGTCACCGTGTCGCACTAATTGCTTACGTAAAACCCGCAGCAAAATAGAGATGGCAGCACCTACGTATAAGGTGCTTTGGTAATGAGTTATGAAAATAGGAGTTTTCTGAAAATTACGAACTACTATTAAGCTAGGCAATATTTTTTGCTTTAATTCGTAATTTTCGGAATATCCATTTTTTTTTTTCTTCTAAACTCAATAACGTTTTATGAAACCGCAACCAGTTAAAATGGAATTTAGTTTATTTAGCTACAGATTGATGACTAAAGACTACTACTACGACTAGACCTGCCGGTCTAGCGCGATGTCCAAAGTTTAGAGTTGTTAGGTATTTTTAGGTGGTTGGTTTTTGCTTGGAACTTGGATATGACCTATTACCACTGCGCAGGCCAACTTTAATGTTATAATAGCTGAGACCGATATTTAGATTACCAAAACCACAAACGCAAAGAAATAATTTCTGCGAGTCGTTGACAATGTGGCCACGAAATGTTCACACAGCTTTATTGTTCAGAAAAGACGCGCTTTAAGTTGGTCCTGCATGTCGTCCGCCAGTTGCAAGCTTGCAAGCCTTACCCTGCCGAACGGCCATGCAGGACTGCAGCAGGATAGTGAACTGGCCCTTTGAACAAAGGTAGAACAATTATTTTTTTGTTTGAACTTATTTTAAATTATTAATTTAGCAATAGGCAATAGCCATTTCAGCCTTAAATATTTAACCAAAAATAATGTTTTAGCAACTAGAAAATTCCTACACAATAAAAATCAATTTATATTTTCTGTATAAATGTATCTAATATAAATTATATACAAAATAATAACTTACTATAAGTATACGGTTTTTCCCTTGAACGTCTACTAATTAAATGACAAATAACTTTGTATGGTAGGTAAACATTTTTCATCTTGTTCCCTTTGTCCCTACAAGTTAGGTACACTCCATTTGAAAAAAGATTAGACATTTAACTAAACCTTTTTTACAGTCCGTTCAACCGATTTTGAATTCTATTGCGTTGGTGGTATGACAAATGGCAGCTGCAGTATACAGTTGGTATTGTAACCACTTTTTTGCTTTTAATGCCATCCTTACGCCTCTAGTATAGAAATCAGAATCGGTTGAACGAACTGTAAAAGAGGATTGTTTAAATGTGTAATCTTATTTCAAATGGAGTATAGGTACCTTCATATAAGTTGAATTTGCCTACCGAACGCATTTATATTATTTTCAATGGTAAGTGACCCCTTTCGCGCGGCTATTCTTTTACTCAACAAACCGGTTTACTTACCTACTTATTAACATATTTATATTTTTTTACAAAAGTACTGAAGCAAACTTTTTGCAGCGCATATTAAATATACATACGTATACCTACTTAATTATCTACTTGTGAAGCTGTAAATTATTAATTAAACTGTTATCCGCCATAATAATTAAGTTTGTTAAACATTTCAGCGAACTTTTGCTAATAACTTTAAATAGGCACTACGCATTGTTACATAGAGTAGGTATAATCTATATAATGAAACATGGTTACGATTTTAAAATTACAGACTTTTTTAAAGTAAACCTGAACAAGTACCTAAAGTGATGAGCTGTCACTAATTTAAATACATTTTGCTTGAAATGGAATGGTAAATGGTTGTATTTAAAATGATAAATAATTAGTGAGACTGAAAAAAAAATGTTAAGTGAGTGCAGTGACTTATTGTATTGTATAATGTAAAATATCAACCTATGAAATGGCTACCTCTTGCTTTTCTACGAAACAATTTTGTTCTACAATGTAGATATTTGAATGTACATAGCACCAGTGTAAATAATTATCAATTAAATAGATACATATCTGGATATTAGTTCGTTTTAATTCCATGACCCAGAACGTGTAGACTCGTGCATAAAATCGCAATGCATGCGGTTCACGGCACCAACACCGCTCTGCTAACAGTGTGACCAAAGGCACACCTCACCACAGGCAGGTCTTTTGTATATCGATTTCGTAGGAACAGAACGTAACTGAATATGCTTTTCCTTTTATATTCATGTTGCAGTTATGACAGATCATTTTCGTAAAGAAAAGTTTTCTTGACTGTTCATATTTTTATCTTTCTCTGTTTGTTGGACACGTATTACACATACCTAGACCACGCACGCCGCGCGTTCTTCTCCTAATCCCTTCATTACAAATTAGTCGAGGACATATTTTTATTGTTACTGTAGTAACTATTTCTAAATCAGTAACACATGCCGTTACGTAAGTACAAGAGATAGCTACCTAACTTAAAGTATCATGACAGTAAACTTCAAATTCCGACCTTATCGAAATATATTCGAAATATTTACCAATGACTATAATAATACCTATTATGAAAAGTTATTTTTAAAGATATATTATTATTTACTTACATAAATAGGTACATAATCAATTATTTACCAGACTACATCTTACTATAAATAAAAGGAAGTATGTAGAGTGCCGCTAGCGGCAATTTATCCCTGGCGGATAAAGTTCCGCTATTTGCGGCATAATAGTGGCGCCGCCTCGGCCCGTCTAAAGTGCCGTAAGCATTGCTGCAAGCTCCGGCTTCTATTCGGACTTGATTCGGACGCAGGTTCAAGTACTGCGATTAGAGGTGGGCCAAAATTAAAGTTACCGACAATACATTTGCCTACCTTTTCGGGTCAACATCAGGGCTGGCTCGACTTCCGTGATACTTTCGTGTCACCGATACACTGTGACTAATCTCTCCCCAAAATCTGCAAATTTCACTATCTGCGAGCAGCGTTAAAATACAGCGCAGCCATCATTATTCAGTTGCTAGATTTCACTTCCGAGAATTACGACGTGGCGTGGGATCTTCTTTACGATCGTTATGACAACCAAAGACTTCTCGTCAATAATCATCAACCGTCCATTTCAACATTGAACCATTACATAAAGAGTCATCTACATTGTTAAGAAATATCATTGACAAGATAAACAAAAACTTACGAGCTCTGAAAACTCTTAAGTTACATACGGAACATTGGGACATAATTATCATTTACATTGTTTCTCATAAATTAGATCTTATAACAAACCGTGAATGGGAAGTTCATCATGAATTCTAGTTTCTATTGGAAACGATCTGAATTTGTGACAGCGATAAATTCCATGGCTGTTCTTACATATTGGACAAACAAAAGAAAATCGTTCTGAAGGTGGTAAATGAGAATTTGCTATCAAAGATTTATGACGGTTTTAGGTGACATCACCACGTTTACGGTATACTTGAAGGGAATCTTCCTTTTGACCACCTAAAGTTTCTAATTGGTCAGCACGATTCTTTAGGAAATCCTTAAAGTTCTCCAGCGTAGGCAGCTCCTTGCCGATATTACTACGATGAACTTCCAGTTTCCAGAATTCACAGTTTGTTATAAAATCTAATAATGTCAAATTGCGGTGCTTGACATGAGCAAAACCAAATTCGGATGGTTGATTTCGGGTTTAGTGCAACTGCAAATAAAACAAATACAGTCCACTGTACATCAAATGATACTGAACTTCAAAATCAGTTGAACACATTTTTTTTAATTAGAATTTGATAATTCATTACACGCGCCTACAAAACATCTAACGTTATCAGAGAAGATGTTGGTGGGCTTTCCTCTGCGTGATATAAATCTATTTAAAGCAGCTAGAAAGGTCTCACTGCTCAAATCGGTCACAAGTTCTATGTGTACTGCCCTTGTGGGCAGACAAATAAAAAGACATGGCTGCATGGGCGCGTGATTCACCTGCAGCCCGGCACAGACGGCGTGGCTTGCGTGGCCGACGTGCTCACAACGTCCGGTACCTTGCGACGAGCTTACAACCGTCTATGTCCGCTCCCAGTGAAGGATCAGAGCTGCACTCCTGGGGGTGGCAACATGTTAACGCCTCGCATATGTGTGCCTTGCACATATGCAGACGACGAATTACGTCAGCCCTGGAATATTCGAGAATTCTGCGCTACCGAGGCGCGCACACAATAAGCACCCTCTTTAGTTTTTTCTTTGAAATTCGATTTTTGACTAGAAGAACGTCACATTATTATTTTTACCTACTTACATTATGTTTAAACTAAATTAAATTAATATATCTTTTTGGAGAGTCGTCATTATTATTATTTAGTTCCAGTTCCATTCCCACAACGAGCATCATTCCCGGTACAAACATACTTAGAGATACCCAGACCTTTGGCTTTGTTTTTCAGCTTGTTGTATCTTTCTAGTATTCTGAGGAAAGTAATCTCGTAAAAAAATCGCTAGAATATCATAGTAACGAAGAAATTATGAATTGAAGTGCATAATATCATGCATGGTGTCAATCGTTATTGACACCCATTCTTTATAGAACAGAAACACATAAAATCAACATTTATTTTTAACCAAGTTCTAGGCTGCTCAAAATGTAATGATTATCGGTTATATTTATTTTCTTCTTTTTTAGGCCGAGCAGGCCTAAAAAAGAAGGCTATCAAATGCAAAAAGATTTTTTCAACTCCGACTGGTAGTTCCAGAGATTAGCACGTTCAAACATACAAAAAAACTCTACAGCTTTATTATTAGTATAGAAAATATGAACCGATTATCATTACTTTTTGAACAGAACTTAATAAACAAAAGTTGATTTGACATTAATTGATAAAGTCAAAAGTTTAATTAACTTTAAGTAAATTGATAAATTCATGGCAAAGGTCGTCCTATTTTAAAAGAGGTCTGCCAAACAAATGAACTTGTTACTGGCGGTTTCTCGTACTATCTGAAGTACCTAATCCGATAATTTGGCGAACACACAAAAAGGCTTGGGAAAACTAATAATTTCTGTATGTATAACATTACATTACTGACTTATTTCAAAACCTTTATCAGTAGCGTTCGTTTGATCCGAGGGCAATGTCCCTACCTACCTACGTATGATACACGCCATTTTAATATAATCTCATTCATGTAAGTGTTTATTTACACTACTTATATGTATGAAAACATTATTTTATTCAATGTTACACCAATAAATCAATTTACCCTTTGGAAGCGGTGCTATTACGCTTTAATCAGTGCCTGGCTATACCTAAATGTAAGTACTATCAATTAAGTCGTGTCTATCGTGGTTTATTAAAATATTATAATCATTTATAAAGCATTTAGGTACATAATAATTATAAATAACAATGTTATTTTTTTGCATAAAACATAAAAGTTGAGAATTACAGTTTTATTGCTACTTTCCTGCAACAATAACAAACATGGGATATTGCGACGTGCTTGCGAGCACGTCGCGTAATATGTTTTCGTGCTTGTCAAGCAAATGTTAGAAACGTAAGGAGAACGTCTGGTGTGTAGTCAAGGTACCATAGAATAAAGGCTCGTGCAGACTAGCACGACTAGTCGTGCGACCCCACACCGGTAATTGTTCTACCGTGAAGTTTTCTTAGAAATTGTTCTGTTAGAGTCGTGTCGCGCTGTCGTGTCACGCCGGTCTGCACGACGCTTTAAACGGGCTCAGCGTAGCAGCAGTGTAGGCTCCGTCGTAGCAGCCGCGTAGGCCCCGTCGTAGCACCAGCGTAGGCCCCGTCGTAGACGCAGCTTAGGCTCGTCGTAGCAGCAGCGTAGTCTTTGCGTCGTAGACCCAGCGTAGCAGCAGCGTATGGTCCGCGTCGTAAGCCCAGCGTAGGCTCCGCCTTGTAGACCCATCGTAGGCTCAGCATAGCTGTAACGTAGCCTACGTTGCAGCTAAGCCTCATCTTAGGGACGCAGCTTAGTAGAAGTGTAGGCTCCCAGCTCCGCGTCGTAGACTCAGCGTAGAAGCAGTATGGGCAGCGCGTAGCCGCGCGAATGCTGTTAGTTTATTATCAGCGTTTACAATTACAACTAGAAAGAAGAAAGAAAGAAAATACGTTTATTCGCGGTACGCATGACTCTTATAAATTATAGCTGAAGGTGTTGGTGGTGCGTGGTTTAAATATACTTCCGCCATGCAATGTCAGGATGCACCGTAGGTTCTGGTATGTGCCTACCTACTATAAGTATAATACAACTCTGCCTAAGCCTTCAGGTAATACAGGCGTTACCTATGTTATGTTAGCTAGGTGTACCGAATTCATAATTGCGTACAATCAATGACGTATAAAGCATACGGGATTAAATTGTATAACCTGAACCTGTCTGTAACGGACATGTTTTAGTACACTTTCGGCACTTCATCTTCACCTTCACCTTTTTTTTTAAGAATTCTCTTCAAATTTATTTTAACCCTATAGTAGACACATGACTATAAGGTATCATTGGAAAGGCATTTTTTTTAAACTTCAGGATAAAGCAAGAGATTTGGTTTTTGTTCACCTTCGAATAAAAAAAAGAAAGGTAACAAATTATTAAAACGTGTCGTTTTATTTTAACAGTAAAAATTACAACAAAGTCCTTAAAAACAACTTAAAACCTAGTGTTATCCCCCCTTGCCCTAACAGTCATCAGACTGTTTCCATGCGTTCTCTCATGGACCTAATTAATGTTACAACAGTCTCTTGAGAAATGTTGTCCCATTCTGCAACGACGCCATCGAATTGTGCATTCTGCAACGACGCCTTTGGAGTGGTAGGGGCAAGATCATGTGCCCGTACTCGCCGTTTCAGTTCATCCCAAAGGTGCTCAATAGGGTTCAGGTCTGGACTTCGCATCGGCCAACGCATAACAGGGATCCCACCTTCTTGCAGGTAGTCTCTTATAATTAATGCGGTATGACAGCGGGCGTTATTGTGCATTAACATGACCCCAGTGCCAACAAAACCGGCATAAGGAACCACGTGCTCCTCTAAGATCTCTGTTATGTACCGAGGAGCAGTCAGCGACCCTTGCCCGCGCAACCACTTCCAGTCTTCGATACACTTCACTGTCTCTTGAATACAGGCATGTGCGAATCGTTCCCCTTGCCTCCTATACACTCTTCTATGCCTGACGTTGCAGAAAAGACACACCCTCGTCTCATCCGAGAAGAGCACAGCCCTACACTTTATATACTTTGCATATGTGCGTAGTATTTTGGAGTACTGTAGCCCAATCTGGTCACCCCAATACGAGGTATACACTAAAAGAATCGAAAGTTTACAGAAAAAGTTTGTAAAGTTCCTAAACTACAAATCCCGGAAACGTCATGATTCCTATGCTCGAGACTGCAAACACTATGATATGCTTCCCCTTGTGGATAGGCGTAAGATGTTGGATATGCTTTTTCTCTTTGATATCCTGCGAGGTCGCTTGGACAGCAGTGATTTGCTATCATGTATAGATTTCTGTACCCCGAAAACACGTACCAGACACACAAAATTACTCAGTATCCCTGGCTGCCGTTCAAAATACGGGAGAAATGCTGTTCTGACCCGACTGCCTCGCATCTATTCTGAAAGTTTTGAAAGTGTCGATATATTTCATTCATCCAAGCAATCATACCGGAAACAAGTCAAGCAGATATTGTTTGGTGAACAAATTGTGCCATAACTCATTCTTATATTTATATTTATTAAGATTTTATTAAAGATTTGAATTCATTTAGATTTAGATTTGAATTTAAATTCATATGTTTCAGCAAAGCACGGTCTAATTGCTGTGTGGAAGTATATTTACGCAAGTGCAAATTATGTAGTTTTTTCTTTTTCCTTTTGTTAAATTAATACGGTCATAGTATTTAGGTACATACTTTAATTAAACTTTAATTTAATGTTAGCAATGTGTCAGTAATCGCATTTTACCTATTCTTGATGACTATACTTGTTTAAGTTTTTTCTTTGTTTCCTCCCGCTACTTTCTAGTTAACCTAGCTTTATCAATGTCGTGAAACTCTGTTATTGGCTTAAGTGATAATTGTCATCATCTCACTATCACTGAGCAGTGCATGCAGGCTGTATGATGCTGTCACCTTAACTTGACGCCACTGCCTGTTCAACTGCATTGAGCTGTTCAGTGATAGCGGGGTGAACTTTCATAACTCATGTAAATTTAAAATTAGCTGTTGAGTTTCCAAATAAATAAATAAATAAATACATTGATCTATTGTCCAATACACATGGTCGCGGGCAATTTCCAACCGTTCTCTCCTATGCTGTGCAGTCAATTTTGGCCCTGTAGCAGCCCTGTGAGCTGCAATATTCTTCTCCCGCAATCTTCTTCTAATCGTGGAGATGCTTACAGAAGTTCTGCGAGCTGATTTGTTACAGAAAACAACAACAACATTGACGCCGAAACAATCTAGCAATCGTCTCTTTCGGATGTGCAGCGTTTTCCAGATCCACGTCTTCGGATATAGCCACCAGTCTCTTGGAGGCGTTGGAACACTCGTCGAACGGAAAAACGAGTCAAGTTCAGTTGCCGAGCAACAATACATTGCCGTATCCCTGATTGCAGTAGTGCAATGACTTGAGCGGCTTCATCTGCAGTGGTATCCATCTTCAGGGGTATTTTTCTTGCTGTTCACTTGTGTTCACTTCAAAGTTTGGATAGCGAATAACCCACATTTTATATATATATATAAGTGGCATCTCGCATTTGACCTCCGAAGAGAGTCGTAGCTGTTTAACAGGACTTTGCACTTAAAACCTCCAGCCAGGGGCGTAAAATAAAACTAATTAATGCTAGGCGAACGCTCACTAAGGGCACCCCCCGTGGGGTACGAACCTTGGCTTAGGGCGTCTCTGGGGGGAGGACAGCAAGGTGGGACAGGCTATATCAAACAAGGATAATTATTATATTTGGGGAATTGAAAGCTACAGGCTCAGCATCGACGCGGGCTGGCGCATTGTCAAGCAAGGGGGAGTATTGCTAATGAGATTTGATGTGTTTAGGAATTGTAACTGTTGTTAATTTATAGGTTGTTAAACATACTTTCAATTGATACCAATATTAATTGGGTTTAATGTATTCGTTGATGGCGGGACATGCTTGAAACATGTAGTCGGATAGGTGCGATTTTTGTGACGCCGAATGTAGTTATAGATAGTGCCATCCACGAAGACGCGCCCCACTCCGCGATTACTGTACCTATGAAATGAAATAAATTTATTTGCTTTGAATGCAGGTATTTACAATTTGGTGTTAGAATATTATTTACAGGGCCTTGTACATTCTGCCTATTAGGCATGCATATTTTAAACTTAATTTACTTAATCTAGACTTTAAAATTAAACATCCGATAATTTACTTAAGCTAAACTAGGTATAGAAGATATAAATTAAGCTATCGCTATACAAGTTAAATTTTATAGTACTCTATTATTTATTATTGACGGATCATTCAGGAAATCATTGATGGAATAATAACACTTTTCCACAAGTAGAGCAAAGAGCTTCTTTTTGAAAATTCTTATTGGCTGTGCTTTTATACAGTCAGGTATCTTATTATAAATTTGAGGTGCCATGCCAAAAACACTCTTTTTTAACAGAGCTGTTTTGTAGCCGCCTGTGTATAATGAGTTTTGGTACTGAGGTCTCATAGAAGTAGTGCGGTGTCGAATTTCACAATACATCTTAAAAAGATGAAGATTACCTTTTACGAACATGGCTAACTCTAAAATATACAAACAAGGAAATGTTAATAATTTATGTGTTTTGAAAGCAAGAACACAGCTATCTGTGACTTTAATATTGAACATGGACCTTATACAGCGCTTTTGCGCCTTAAAAATGCTTTCTCTCAGACTACAATTGCCCCAGAATATTATAATTCCGAATCCTAATGTGAGCTGTACTTTAGTACGGAGCGTAGCGGAGTGGGGCGCGTCTTCGTGGATGGTACTATCTATAATATCAATTAACAACTTATACTTCATGTTTAGAATAATAATAATGTTATACTTACTGTCAGCTGTGAAGCTACCTTATAATAAATAAATAAATAGCAACGAGCTTCTTGTGAAAACTAGTTAAAAATGTAGATAGTAAGGGATAACCTAGGGTACGTTATCCCAATATACGTTTTTACCTATAGTAAAGTACCTAGTGCTGATTTCCTTCTGTGGATTTTGTGACCAGTACGCACAATAAGTAATAACCCGAGGCGGGGTTGATAAACTTTTAATGTTTTGAGGTACCTATTCAGCACGTTCCTGAACTATAGATTTTCCAAGTAGGTATCTAGGTACCTAATAAACAGCTTGGATGGTAGATGTTTATTGAGCAATATTATTACATTTAGTAAAAAGAGTGCCTTACATTTATGTTTAAGTCACTTGCAGTATCATTTTATGAGCATGTGTATGACACATGATATATATGTGACGTGAATCACGGAAAATATTCAAAATTTGGTTAACAATAGCTAGTTAGCAAATGATTTTAGTGGTATTTAGTTTAATTACTTTTCCTATTACCAGGGTTTAACACTAAGTGAATATAGGTACCTACCTATCTGGGTGTGGCCATTGTAGTGTAGGTAGGAACAAACCTGAACGTTTCGGTGCAGCACGTCTAACAGTATCTTTCTGACCTTGGTTCTTACTACTGGTACTACATGGTAGGCCAAACAACTACATTGACCTTTGCACCTGAACTTCAATGTTAAGCATGTTCTGGATGTTTGTAATTTACGATCGTCAGCAATCCTATCAGTTATAATTTAAGTTTCACGTATTCCTGTGAGCCATGTAGGTACATTGTCGGTAATTGCATTATTTTACTGTTGCATAGAGGATGCCAAATTACTTTAGTTATGTATATAATAAGTAGGTATTTGATCGAAATAGATTTCAGTTTCACATATTTTCATTTAAACAGTACCCTAACTGCGTAATACACGATCAAACAGAATCTGAATCGTTTTGAAACAGATTGTTTATCCATTGCTTCATCAGTTCGACTAAAAATTCCGCTCAACAACGTAAATAACGCAATGCATGTTGTTGAACTTTCAAAATGAAACAGATTAGTCGTAATCGTTTACGAAAATGTGTTACGTAATGAGATAGCCGGTCTTCATAGTGACCTATGGTGCAATTCAAGCCGCCTGGAGGCGATTTATATAAATACCCTCGAATTTAACTTTACAATAATTTCTTTAAGGTATGATAATTAAAACACAGATTTGATTGTAAATAATAATTTAATAAACATTAGTGTACATTATAATATCACAATTACAGTGGCTGGCTAGGAGAGCCAGCGGGAGGCTGGTCGTCAGGCGTTGGTGTCGTCTACCGACGCTGTTGAGGGTTAGTGTCCCTAGATGAAAACTCGAGTGGTGTGTTCAACACTTTCACACTGTCCTATCTCTTGCGGCGGCGCGTGCGGGACTGCTGCGACGAGCGCGAGCTCCACTCCAGGCTTAGATCACTCGACGATGGCGGTGTCTCCGGGAACTGCGCGTGGGACGTCCACCGACACGAGTCACACGCTGATTTTGGCGTCTCTGGTACTTTTCCTGGCTTTCCATTTGGACTGTATGACTCCAAAATATGCTTGTAGGCGCACTCCGAAGGTTCAGGGCACCTACCCCGAGCAGCACTCAAACGGGCACGAACGCAGGCGGTGCAATAACCACAACTATCTTCGCGAAGAGCACTGCGAACCATTTTGAATAATGTGTGAATATGGTGACGCACTTTGAGGACTGAAGCCGATTGTCACTGGGCGATGATATTTATGCGCACGCCAGGCGTCGCGCACGCGCCTCGCCGATAACCCCGGCACCGGCGCCAGCGCTGTGGACCGCACTGACTACTAACTGCGGTACCGCTAGAAAAATATCTCTTTAATTTATAGTAGGTATTATATTCCACGTAGTCAACAACTGTAACGACTGGTGAATGGGTACGTACCTTTGTGGTTGGAACATAAAATATTGAATAACCTAAGTAACGCTTGTGTAGATTTCAATAATTGAAGGTACCTACCCACTACAAATTCGCAAGCACAGATTTTTATTAAATGTTTGTTAAATTGCCTAGCTAATGATTCAAGCAAGGTCTGAGCCAAATTTCAATGGAACTAGGCCAATCGAGGCTTCAAGTGATTATCATAAAGTTGGTGTTCAGAATGTGATGGTGATGTGGTGTGACTTGTGGTGTGTGTGTGTATGTACGAGTATGTGCAGTGTGTTCTCAAAAGATCGTTCGTTCCTTTTACAATCGGATACAGGCAGTGTCCTATTTATTTCCTCAACACATCAAGTGAAGAATTATATCTAAGTACTTACTAACGTAAAATACTTAGTATACATAAGAAAGTGAAGTAGGTATATCCATATAATAAATATGAAGTGTACCCAAGTATTTCAAGTTACCATGAATATATAGGTAGGTAGGTAAGTAGCTTCTCTGACGAACGTAGCGTGTGCGTGTCACACTAGTAGTAAATTATCTTGGTAATAAGTACCTAGTAGGTATACAATCAGGAGATGTAATATTTTACGAGTAATTGCTGCACATGGCTACAAACGGGTAGATAACCAAGCACATAGTATCACAAGCCGACGTAGGAGACCTCTGCACCTACGTACAAATGTTTTATGACAAAAATCACTAAGGATAAAGTCGGACCATGTTGTGGACACATTTATCTTTTATCTTCTATTTGTTGCTACGAGATTTTTATTTTTTTTTAATTATATGAAAACTAGCGACCCGCCCTTGCTTCGCACGGTTATTATGACTTGACAAAACATCGAGATTTCTTAAATAAACGTAACTTTAATATTAACGTATTATACACATAAACCTTCCGGAATAAATTCTCTAAACGATGGTGAAAACCTCATCAAAATGTATGGTTTAGAAGAACAACGTGGACATACAGACAAACGCGAAAAGCAACTTTGTTTTATAATATTTAGGTAATAGATAAAGATATACCCAAACAATATTTATTGCAGTTGTTTGTAAAAATATTTCGAAACTAAACCAATATTACTTCAGTCACACTATTCGTGTTAGGTATAGGAATCTACATATTAAAATAAACATATCAACAGACGTAGGTAGAAAATTAGGTACGATTGTTTAGTAGATATATTCTAGATAATGGCAGCTGCTCCACATCTCTACCGGTTATTACCAGTCCGTCTTAATCGTTAGTGATCGTATTGCATTGATGCGTTATTATAACTTATCTCTAAGTAATAAATAAATTGAGCGACTCGAGTGATCTATGAATTCTAATTCAAGCATATGGAGGACATAATTAACTAATGCACGACTTACTTAGGTATTCATAGTACCTACACACCATCTAGTCTAGTTGAAATACCGAATGACTTTGCAAAAATCTTAAACAAAATATGAAAACAAAGTTATTTTGTCTCCCCTACGAAAAAATCAAGAAATGCATTCTGGAACCATCTGGACGAAGCTCTGTCTCTTATCTATCGGACAACACGATGTAAACAACTCGACTATTTATAAAGTCCTGCAAATAACTTGACCACTTTGTGACCCATCGGGCCTATCGGGACTTTTCAAAGCCCTACTCTAGGTCGGTGTTGCCACCCACAATGCACCACCATCAGCATTGATAAATAAAATACATATACCTACCTACATACCTATGAATATCAAACTAGACGAGATTAAAAGTTATATTTAGATTGCTAAATAAATATGACGCGCCTCGCCTAAACAAACGGCACGACAGTAGTTCGATTAGTAATTGAGTCATTCATTGATTGAACGCCCTTCGAGATGATGAAACTGTCGTATCTTGTTGCGAGCGGATAATAAAACGGATATTTACTAGCGCATGAGTAACACAACAATATTCTTGCACACAGCCTTTTAAATGATGTAATAAGGATAGATTCTCAGTGATCAAAATTTAATTGAAAAGCACAAGTGTTTGCGGTCACGCATATTTTTATTTTTGTTTTAAACAAGATGTAGATCATATCTGACGGTGTTTATAATTGAAAATTACAACACTTGCAGAATTGATTGAAGATATTTTAATTTACCTAATAGTTATAGAGAAAATAGTTTATTTACATTTTTTTTGTTTTATTATCCGAGTACATTAGCATGATTTGTGATTAGCGTGCCCATGGAGGTACCCAGATATTTCTTATCACCATTTTAATAAGAAAGCACGATTCTTTAAAACTGTGTTCATGTCATAGGAATTTTTCTCTTACAAAAACGCCACACGTAGGTAGGTTCGTATAAAAATCTTTCTTTCAGAATAAGATTACCTAATTGAACTCTAAAAACGGGGAAATAATGGCACGTCTGAGCCCTCATTATAATGTAAAAAAGTAAATATCATGATAAGGGGTCATTTACTTCGAAGTTTCTTCAGAGTTTAATAATTATACATTTATGTTTTAAGGTCATTTTATGAAAAGAACATGTTTAAGGCGTGACAAGTGAAATAAAGTAGGCGCCTACGGCCTATTGAGGACAGAGAAGTTCAAATTAATTCTGTATTGCAGACCAGTAAATACCGACTTATATTAACTTATATCAAAAGGTTAATTGCTCATTTCTCTAGCGGTAACAAGTATCAATTATAGCTTGTCCACTCTGAAATGACGCGCCCCACTACCGCATTTACGCACATGGTAATGCTGATTTCTATGGGTAAGCCCACGTTCGCACGGATGTAATTAAATCACAGCGATTTATTTTCGTACACTGGATTTTTAACTCTTTGTATTGAGCTGAGCATTGAGAATCCAACAGAGCGCATCCAACGCGTATCCCAGCGCGTCAAGAAAACACACTGTTGGATACTCAACACTCGGCGCTATGCAGCGTCGAAAATCCAATACGCGAAAAAAATCGCCGCGATAACAATACGCCCGTGCGAACGTGGGCTTATGCGGTAGTAGGGCGCGTCATTTCAGAGTGGATAAGCTATACCACATAAGAAGCCATTACCTGTAAATGGACGAATTAAGTACATTAACATTTTGGGCAACCTCAAATAGGTAGGTAAGTATACTATTCCTTTTATCTGATTGTTAAGGGATCATTCAATTATTATTATCATTCTGGTAAGATAGGCAGTCTCTCCAAGTAAAATATGGTATTCTGGTTAGACTGGAAGCCGACCCCAATATAGTTGGGAAAAGGCTAGGCAGATTGATTAAGGCAGTGGTCGGCAAACAGGCAGCGGCTCCCGAGTAGTCCCGAGCACATGCGGCTCTTTGGCCTATAGAGTGCGGCTCTGTACAAATGTCGATGAGTGCAAGTATTGGCGTAGATACGCGCGGGGTTCCGGTCATTTAGCAAGAAACCAAGTTAAATTCAAACTATATATATTTCAAAGATTTATTTGCGAAGTATTTTCACCAAAAATTTACAGGACATCGAAAATGAATCATTTGACATTAACCGTACCTAGGTACCTCTCAAAGTTTTCCAAGGTTAACTTATAAGTAAGATGCCTTCATCATATTATTATCAGCCGATATGATGATGATGATGATGAAGGCATACTACTTCTTAAGGATGCGGCGACCGATGAATTTACATAAGGGATAATCACAAGATCGTCTTATTCGCAGATGACACTTCCCTCATTTTTAAAATCAAACGTCAGTTAGTCAACTTTCAACAAGTTAACGATGCACTCTCTAAAGTTGTGCATTGGTTTAATGTAAATAATCTTCTCCTGAACGAAAAAAAGACTAAACTCCTTAGATTTTCAACGCCAAATGTCAGGCAGCTAACTACTAATGTTCAAGTTAATGGAATAGAGTTGGACCCTGTAGAGTCAACAGTTTTTCTTGGAATAACTATTGACGGTAAATTACAATGGGGCCCACACATAGAAAAATTGTCAGGAAGGCTTAGTTCGGCCGGTTATGCTGTTAAAAAAATTAGACAGATTACTGACGTAGATACAGCCAGAATTGTTTATTTTAGTTATTTTCATAGTCTTATATCTTATGGGATTCTTCTCTGGGGAACCTGTGCGGACATTAATAGTATCTTTGTTCTACAGAAAAGGGCTGTTCGAGCCATTTACAACCTAGGTCCAAGGGATTCCCTTCGAGAAAAATTCAGAGAAATAAACATTCTGGCTGTAGGCTCTCAATATATTTTTGAAAACCTATTGCATGTACACAAAAATATATAAAATTTTAAGAAAATGACCGATATTCATAGTTTAAATACCAGGAATAAACACAACCTTGCTGTACATCGCACACGTCTCCACAGAGTAGGCAACTTGGTCATGGGTCAATGTATACGCTTTTACAACAAACTTCCCATTGACATTCGAAACTTACCCATTAAACTATTTAAAAGCTGTATTAAAACCAAACTTTGTAAAAAAGGGTACTATAAAATTTCAGATTATATAGAAAATAAAAAAGCGTGGGATTGAGCTGCTCGCTCTGCTAAGCCTTGTGATAAAACCATAAAATTTTACATTTTAATTATTATGTAAATCATTACAAATACCAATTTTATATACATATTGACATTGTTGAAAATTATATACAAAATAACATGATTACTTTGTAAAGTATTATATTGTTGGAATGATTGTGAATGTGAGGACTATGTGGATATTTTATTTTTATTGTTTTTCCTCTTTCTTTAATTTTTTCTTCCTCAGTTAGTTTTGATGATGGTCTGGCAGTTTGAGTACTTTATGCGACTTTCCCAAATATCCTTTCTTTGGTATTCGTCGTCGAGTTGAGCTCCTTAAGTTCTGAGTTGAGCTCCACGATTACTGACAAATGCTTGCACTGACTGGATAGTTCCACTCAAATCTGTGTGGTTCTTTCCTCAAAAGACCATTTCAGACACTAATCTACATGGTCCTCATATGGCCTGACCAAGATTATGTCTGGACTTTAAAAGAGACTGTGACCTCGTGAGTTTGTTTCGGTCTTTCTTCTCAGAGTAGTCAGATAGGAAATGCCGAAATCATCTAGCATTTTCTTCTTTTTTTAAAAAATATTTTTTTTAATATGACTTGTAAAAGTGATTGCAATATCCTATTTACAGAATAAACAATTTCATTTCATTTCATTTCATTGTCCATACAAACGTAATACCTAAATCATTTGCAATTTTAACATATTTCCAACATATTATGTTGATATTCGGATTTAGACAGTATTTATCTAGGCTCCTATATCTTTTTTTTCCAATAAACTTATCTAAAATGAAGTTTAAGCGAATTAAATTTCGCACGTTTTTACAGCGTGACTAATGACATGTTTTCATATTGCGTTTTTAGTATTATTAAAAAATATTTGTGATATTATTTCAGCAGAAGCATAGCTTATATTATCAAGTTACAAATTATCGAGAAATATATGGAAAAACATTAAGTTTTCATTAATTAATTTTGATATTACGGAACACATCCAAATTTATCATTAATTTTCGATAGCTCTAGTAGTGCTTCGCGTCAAGCAATAATTGTCAATGTGTGAGTGGTCGTACTGCTCACTGTAGGTGTATATTGCTCCTACTAACGCAACGTGCTTTGTTGGAATTCGTTCGAGGTATTTTTGTCAGCCTAGATAGACGATTAGGTACTTTACTGTGCTATACGTACGTACTTATTTGTTTGCTAAATTGTATTGTAATAATTATTTCTGTAACTATTGACCATTTTTTTTTTATTGGAACGGGAGGAAACTGATAGATATCGTCACGGAACGAAAAAGCATTATGCCCCTCCATGCGACATTCTCTATGAGAAAGTGTGAATTTGGTCAAAATGAAAATCCAAGATGGCGGCAGCGAATATTTTCCAATTTTTCGTCATGGGTTTTCATAGTTTTGGGGGGTGCTAAAGCCGATAGTGAGGTCAAATTATAAATCCAAGATGGCGGCTGCGAACATTTTCAAATTTTTCGTCATGGCTGTCGTTTTCAGTTTTCGAGGCTGCTAAAGCCGATAGTGAGGTCAAAATGTAAATCCAAGATGGCGGCTGCAAAAAATTTCAAATATTTCGTCGTGGATGTCATTTTCGTAGTTTTCGAGGATGCTAAAGCCGACCCATACAGCACTTTTCGGTCACAGAATCTTCAAAGTAGTTATAAGTTGTCACAGTTTCGTAACTGCTACGAAACATGGTGACTGTGTGGGGCTTGGTCTCTATGTGTGGTAAAAGTTCGCACACAATTTGACCGGAAAACATTTCAGTAACTATATGTAGTCTTTGTGTTCACACGTTACGTATCATTTGTGTAGACTTATTTTTAAACACATAGTGTTCAGTTTGTAACATGTGTACAATCGAGCAAAGAATGTGTAGTAGCGGTGTGGTCACCATGTTACTAGAATAATAAATTAAAATTTATATTTACACGACGTGTCGTAATGTTACGTCATTGATACTGAACAATATATTGCTAAAATGTAAATAAAAAAGTCATCTTATGACACTGTTTCTCAAACTGTTTCGACAAGTGTTCAAATGATTGCAGTTCAAAATGTCGAGTAAAAAGCCAAAACGATTCCGTCTCACATCGACTTTCTACAGAAAAGTAAACAAATTATTGGTTCCACAAAATCTATCTCCAAGTAAGTAGGTACATAATTTTTCAAATAATTAACAGAATAAAGGACGAGCCTTTATTCTGTTAATTATTTGAAAAATTCCAGACAAGCGCGACGCGACGGCGCGACGCGACTCGAACAATACAATTTCTAAAAAAACTTCACGGTATAACAATAACCGGTGTCGCGTCGCGCTGTCGCGTCGCGCTAGTCTGCACGAAGCTTTAGTATAAATTGTGTTAAAATTAATTATTGCCATTATTTTTTCCTTGTAAGAAAGTGCTAAACTGAGTGGTTATCTATATGAAATATTTTTGCTCACAGCCTTTAAGATCAAATAAGTCCTTCTCTAGGTATATTTTTGTTCATTGATCATAATTTATAATCATTTGACAAAAATAATAGAAGCCAAGTAATAGATTTGTAAAATTCTCATTCGTTGTTTTTATTTTAGAAGCATCAGTTTCAATCGCTTCGGTATCATGAATAGTATTGTTATAACTGGTACTGGCATCATTTAAATATTTATTTGAGTCATTTTCATTCATTGTTGTTTTGTTCGTAATATAATCGTTATCTTCTTCCATCATTTCAAAATCAGAATTCAAGTTTATTAAATTTTCTCCAATTGACTTTACAGCTGGGTGTTTTCTATTTTTTTCACGATTTTTCTGGTATCTGTAAAAATAATTATTATTTAATTAAGGAGATATTTCATGAGATGGCAAAATGAAAAAAAAACAGTTATGGATGTTTAAGGTGACTGAGCGAAATTTTGACTTGAAATACCTAACTCTACAGTTCGCGTCAAATAACTTTGCCGCTCTGCTACAAATATCTAATCTTACTTAAAAAACAGTAGCATGCCAGCGCGCATGCGCAGCATGGCTTCAGAGCGGCAAAGTTATTTGACGCGATTTGTACGTACGCTTTATTATTTTTACTTATTATTTACTAGTCTGTAAGTCGTTTTAATTTTTTTATTTTACTTTTCTAATAAAATATAAAGCTTTATGCTGTCTTTGTAATAAATTAATTCAATTGAATATATACATAAGTAGCGTATGTATAGTCTAGTAATTTGTGACTAAGCGTCGTAAGTAAAGACGTAGTAAACGTACCGTATGCGCCGCGCTCCTTTCTACCTACCTGATGTCAAGCATACTCGTCTACATTAAAAAACTAATTAAAAAATATCTAAAATGAGAAGACTGATTCTAATGCAATTTTATATAAATAAGCAAGAAAATAGTGTAATAATAATAGTTTAGTTAAAAAAAAGCGTAAGTAAAAGATAACTTGAAATCACTATAAGTTAGTGACAAAACTGTTAAAAGTACCATTTTATATAAAAAAATGTGTTATATTTTACATGCTCTTTGTAACGTGTAAAAGTACTTACGCCTTATTAACCTGTAATGAGTCTGAGAATTAAACAATGGTCTACACTCAGTCTAGTAAACGTACTAAATGACACCGCTTTATCGGCGTCAGTCTTGTGTCGGACATGCGTTCTCGCGGAAGCGCGCAGCTCAACTGGAGTATAGTATAAAGTACTCTGTTTTGACGGACTCGACCAACCGACTCGTACCTCTCTTTCTCACTCTTCATGCGAACTAAACTACGCGCGCTCTCTCTCACACACCGCTCGACGTCTCGCTGAGCAACAGAGAGCGCGAAGTATAGTTCGCAATAATGCGACAATGTAGCTCCAGCACCAACAAAGAGCGCGCGAACGCGACAGTTCGCGTTATCGCGACAATCTAGCCCCAGCAACAGTCGTATTCCAAATTGCCCAGTAATATAATACTGAACGTGTGAACCAGCTTTTAATCGACATAATATGGGTGAAATATATGCTAGATAATAACAAGAAGTTGTGTGTGGAGTGCACGCCGAGGCTAAGTTGAATAAAACACGTAAAACTTACCTCTTCTCATCTTCAGTATCCTCAAAATTTGAATACAGTTCTTCTAATTTAATTTGTATTTTTATGACACATTTTAATTTCCTCCAGCTCTCCGAAGGCACACTATTTTAATTTCTTCTTAATAGTTCAAGTTCACTGTTTTTTCTCGTCCTTGGCCAAAACAGGATAGAGTCTTTGTTGGCCCATGTACTAGGCACAACCGATATAAGGTGGGACGAGCCCTCTTTAGTTAGTACTATAGAAAACATTTTGATATGGCCTCCGAACGTTTGAGAATCGCTGGAAACAATAAACCATTTTGTGAATTCGGTAACTTTATAACTACTTCTGGTTTCACGTCGACATATGTCGTCACAGTCTAGTAACTTCTTGACCAGTTGTGACTAGAATATGTCCTTTAAATAAAAATACATTTTTAAATTATTTACCAGTTTTATGGTTTAATTTTTGGTTCCATACCATATAGTTAGTATTCAATCTATTAAACCAAAGGCTTCCAAGCTCTGGGAATGTAAAGACTTGTTAGAAAAACTATTGTTTACATTTGTTTACATTGTACTACACAGGTTAAATTGCAATTTAAAGGTGGCGCATTAATACATTTCAAACTATTTGAACAAATTACACAATGAATTTCTATTCCCATTTATATTTGAACAATAAAAACCAATTAATCTATAAATAAAAACTTACGTTGACAAAACAGTGATGGCCGATGGTTTCTTCTTATTATTTTTTTATTTTGAAACTTCATGTCGCAGAACAAACAGCGAATGAATGTACGAACGAATGATTTCTGAGAAGTGGTTGCAGACTAAGAACAATGTTACCACACAGCAACGTAACTTTAAAACCAAATGTTACTGTGTCGACTGTTCCCCATTTTTAGTCGTAGCGACAGAACTAAGTCGACTCACGGACCAAAACATGTTTCGAGAGTAAATCAGTGTCGACGCGATAGTGTCGAATTGTTTTGTAACGGCTACAAAAAAGCGCTATATGGGGATAGTGAGTTCAAAATGTAAATCCGAAATGTTTTGTAGTTTTCATCATGTGTATCGTTTTCATGGACTCCGAACACTGGGGATGTATCTCACAACAAGTTACCCAATGATATAAGTTAGATACCTACCTACTTACCTTCTTAGCTACTAATTGTTTACATATTTTTAAACTTAGCCCACAAAAATAAAGATATTTTTTTCGTAAGTATATTTTGTATCCGTAAAAAAGTATCCGTTTCATCACTAATATTAATCGGTAGCAAGGGCGATGGCTTCAAACAACCCGATTCCTACCGGCTTCCCTTCGGAAATTCGGAACACAACCACTCTATCGTCATTGAATAATCACACTTTATGTATTTGATACACCATAAAATTAAAACATTACAAAACGGCTACATTACAATTTTTATCTTTATGTCCCAACAAAACATTTCGCTCTAAAATAACTCCTAGGTGCGTCCGGCTTATCGTGAATTCAATTTCTATGGAAAATAAAGTCCGTCTTGACGTCACTTCGGTCACGTGACACCGCGGTTTCTTAGCAGCCGGGTAAGCCGCTCTGTACCGAGTTAGGATAGAATACGCATGCGCGTCGTCAGTTCGCTCAGTTGTTCGGTTGTTTTCGTTGAATTTCGTAATGCGTTCGGCTCGGAGTTCGGACATCATAACATTCATCATTCGATTGACAATGTTTTTTGACGTTATCGCATTAGAAGCATATAATTTGTACAATAAAATTATAAAGTAGTTAATTTGCATTTTGTTCGCTCAGTATAAATTGAATTCATTCCTAGTAGTTATATTTGTTGTAGGTATAGAACAGTGATTAAGATAGCGTTTCTGTGTTTTGAGTTTTGTGAAAGAAAAGTACGTTCTAATTAGGTATTTGGGGTAAGTAGATAGTTTATTAAGTTGAAATTACTTATTTAGAGTAGATTTCAAAGGTAATTAGTAGGATCAGTAGTATTAGGATGGCGGCATGTAAATTATTGTGTGATTTGCTTTGTGAGCAAATATGCTTTTCAAGGTTATTGAAAAATAAAATAAGTTAGGCCGTGCTCGCACAAATATGACTATAAATTACAAACGACGCGATGGATTTTTCAAACATTTTAATGTTTCCCTTTACGATAAATTACCTAAAATGGTTGACTGGCAGTTGTAAAGTAAATAAAATGTATTGTTTATCGTGTTTGCTTTTGTCAGATTGCAGTAATTTATGCAATAAAATTTTTACATTTTAATCTGACGAATTCATCAAAAAACACTTGACTTTTGACTTTTTTAATTATTTTCACAAATTTGCATGAAGCTCTTATTAGAAAAGAAGCTCGAAATACATAGGAATTTAATGAAACGGTTTATTGACTCTGTTATTTTGCTAGGTAAACAAGAAGTAACTTTTCACGGCCACGATGAAAGTTGAAGTGACGTCATAACAATTATTAAACTCGCATTTTTTTTTTAAACCTCCACCTTACCCGTTTCGTTTTGCCACGCCTCGCCACTGATCGGTGGGTACCTTCTTTTATGCGTCTAAAGAGTGACTGATGATAATACAGTACATGTAAAAAGGAGCAGTCAAACCTCAAATTATACCTACGATATATGCAAAGGTATCTTGAGATATTATTTGGCTGTAGCACATACCTACATAATCATTCTGCACAGTACAGACGCCAGCACATCAACCTACTACAATCTGTCAAATTTATTTAATAGATTTTCGACTTTATCACCAAAGCGTAAGGTCCAAAGTTGATTGGGAAAATTTGACAGTTTCGGGTAGGTTGACCTGCTGGCGTCTGTACCAATAAATTTCGTAAAGTGTCGCATGTTGGTGTCGGTGTGGAAATTAATTGTCATGAACTAAAATTCACACCAACACCTCGACGACGGTGCAAAAACAGTACTGTGTCTTTTTTCTTTTCTCCTCTTACTTATATCTCGAAAATAGTGTGTCCTATCGCAAAAATAATGAAAATTTCGACCCCCTTTATGAAGCCCATAAACCGCTAATACTCAACATGTAGGTAATAATTTTTCATATTTTCTGTACAAAAAATGAAAAAATCCACGTCGTTCCAATATAAATAGTAGTTTAAAACTAAGTATTTTTATTATTAATATATTGTAAAATAAAATTATGACTAAAACAAGTACAATTATGCAACTGCCATGTTATTTTGGAGTTTATTTTTTGTATCATAATTTTGTCTACTCTTCTCGCCGTCAAAATCGAGGACGAATAAATACGACTAAATGACAGAAGAATCGGAGATTATCTCGTGTTGAATTGTCAAAAAGCGCTGTCAGAAAACGGGAAAAGTGACAGAAATAGACGACAATTACTCACGCGAGAGTGAGTAATTGTCGCGTGTGTCATGTTAGGGTTGCAGGTATACACGGACAGCGCTAGTTTTAGACAAAACGATGAACTGGCAAGCAGTTAACAGCAATCAGTCTGCCTACTAAGGCTGGGGCCTTAGGTTTGGATTAGACCAAAGTTGAAAGCATTTTTTTCGTGACATTGAATAATAAACCTTATTTTTAGCGCAATAAAGTGCAAACGTGCTAGCGCGAGAACGCTTTTGACGATCCGTTTGATTTACATCGATGTGACAACATTGTGATAAAGTGTATTTTGCCTTGGGGCAAAATTCATAGACAGTTTTGACTTTACAGATAGGGCTATCCACGAAGACGCGCCCAACTCTTCTTCCTAATTGCTTACAGTACAAGTTTGCAACACACATTAGTTTTGTCGTGTTTACTACTACTACATTGCTATGTAAAGTAAGCGTTGCATACGAATGTGGACACTATTCATTAGCTTTTAAGTTCATATTCGAATGAAACGCTAAGCGAATTTGAGCATAATTAAGAATAAGGTTCATATTCGTATGGAAAGCTTACTTAGTCAAGTCCAATGCGATCTGTGAATCTTGGCCCTCGGTTTCATACAAAATGGTTTCAGCGGTATTAGTCTTAGCGCACACTAGATTTGCGATTGCATCGCCTTGCCTTATACTAGCGTCTCATTGCGCTTAGTGGGCGCCAAGGCTCAATCTACAAAAAAAATAAGAACTGAAATGGGGCTATTATGTTTATATAAATTGCCTGTTACCAAGTAATTAATTACATATAAAAAAACATGAAATTTAAGACAAATTTGTTATTTTACAGATATTGTTATCTACATAAGTGATAAAGCAATAACTTTGTTCTCAGACAGACAAAACAGGAATAGGTACTGGTTGCCAACAGATAAATTGGTTTAAGTTCTTCGAAAAACAATTTTAATTTTAGCAACATGATCAAAAATAACTTAATTATCAAATGTTGCATAATGATGTGTATTGTTCAGTGCTAATGAGCCAGTCGGAGTTCGTGCACTTTGTGCGGCTAAGTGATTAGCAAAATGTTTCAATTTCTAATAAAACTGTGATTATGACATAATTTGATTTTATTTTTAAACTAACGTCAGACGATTCACTATGCTATACAACAACTATACAAATCCGAACATTTTATTTGATAGCATATTCCGCAATTAACAATAACCATACCTACCTAATTCTAATACTAAAATTCATATAATGGAATAACTACCATTTATGATATTCATGAATTAACTAACATTATTATTAAATATTTTACAAGTAGGTACATGAAACAAAGTAGAGAAATAATATATTATGTATCATTAATTACAATTATTGATGTTTAATTCAGTTCCTTCATTAGAACATAAACTGTGACAGAGGTTATCGAAAATATCACTTTTACAAAGAACACTCAGGGATTTGAGATAGTGGCAGAACCGATTGTTCCTCTTCGAGTTGCTTCCATTCTTGGACTTTTCAAACCTGCATATAGTGCGACAGGAGGGCCAGTAGTCCAATGCGAGTGCTCTTCTGTCCAATACTGTGGACGTATTCAAATAGCTAGTCAAGCTGTTGTGTCGCGATACCACCCTGTCTCTTTGTCTGAAACAAAAACAAAGTACTTGAAAAGCCTGATGAAGGAAAAATAACCTTAGGTACATAAATCTTGACCTTTGGATGACATAGGCACAGTTTTGGCACCTAGTTACCAAATCTCTTAATAAGTTCCTCACTCAACAATAACTTGGGTTTTTTTCTCAGAAGTACTTTTAAGTCTTTTTGGTAGTAGATAATTAACGTTTGCGCGAGGGCCTGTCCGCGCGCAGGTTCGCGCTGCGCCCACGCCGACCTCTCCTACACAACACGCGACAACACGCGCCGGCAGCGATGAAGTTTCAGTACATAGCACAGACACAGATAACATTTCGCCTTTGTTTAGCAAATTGCAAATTAATCTTTGAAATGTCACTCGAGATTATTTTTAGCCGACTTCTAAAAAAGGAAGAGGTTCTTCTTTGAATTGTATGTTCAGCGATCATTCTTTATCACGTCGACTGATTCAATTAATGTAATACTACCGAATCTACACAACTACTTGCGTTAGCAGTTGTTTACCAGAAAACGAATGGTAAAGGTCGCCAGATAGAAGTGTTAGGTAACAAGCAAAGATGAACTTATTAACTACCAAACAAAAATATACACATTTCAGTGAGTGCAAAAACAAAATGTCTGACCCTGAGTAATGAAAATAGTAATAATTACCTGTGTAAAGCCATTCCTGGGAAATTTATATCCGTTCTTCTTTTACACCTCAAAAAATCTTGAGCTATCTCAATGGAACTAGTCACCATTGTTCGACAAATCTCACTAGTGACTTCATATTCTTTATGATAGTAGTCAGAGTTTTCTTTTTCCGATACACTGTGCCCTTCAGTATAGCACCAAGGTTGTGATGCAATGTAAGTGTTCACATCTGGGTTGATATGACTAAAATAATCTGACAGTGAAAAGGCATCTGCTGCATTGGCTATTGCTTCCAGTTCAAGGCTAACCTTATGCTTTTGCTGATGAGGGTTATGGTTAATTTTATCAAAAGTTTCATCAATGTTACGTACTGCAGTCAAAAGACCTGGCATACTCCACCAAATGTTAAATAGCTGTAAAGGATATGTAAAGTTTAATAAATTCGAATGTTTATAAGCAAAGTCCGTCCAAATAGTATTAGTTTCCAAAGCAACATTATTATTAACTGATGAAATTGTTCTTCCTTCTGAATCTTCGTTTTCTGCCCAGGATGGACATGAACTTTCTTCATCAATGTTGCTCTTATAAAAATCAATATTCTGTGAAACTGTTTCATCCTCTGAGGTAACACCATGTACATAACTAGGTATACAGAACTGTAAATAATTAATGGTTTTTCTAATATCTCCTTTAAAATAATTTAAGAATTTGGCTCCAGCCCCTGGCCAGCATATTCCACAGTCTGCTAGGCACATTATATCTAGCCATGTCCCAAGCATCCTCGGTAGAAGAGGGCACATTTTCAATATTTTTCCATTTTGCAGAAATCTTTGCAAATGAGGACACACTAGGGATGATGTTATCAAGATAACAGGTCGTTTAGAACACTGTACAAGCTGCACAATAGCTGAAGAAAATCCATCATCCTGGTCAAAAATTATATCAGCATCATCAATAAGGATAAGAGATGAATCTGTTCTAGTACTTTCTTGACTTAGAGATGCACCACTTAAAACATCAGTTTTACCTGAAAGCTTTTTAGGTTTTACATCATCAATTGACTTTTTTGGTCTTCCTCGATTTTTATTCTTTTTTGACAAATCAAGTTGAAGTTTTTCTTGTGATTTCTGACTATTGTCTGAATTTCCTGTACCTCTATTAACCTTATGGGATTGTGTGGCTTCCTGCAAGTCCTGCAGCATTATTTTCCCTGTCCTTCTACTGCTAGCATTAACTTCAATAACCTTCATGGCTAAATCGGAAGCAACAGCATAAACACTTGCAGTTTTCCCACATCCAGTTGGGCCAGTCAATATTAGAAGATTATTCATGGTCTTCATACTCTCTCGACTATCTGATTCAGATTGATAGTAGTCTGATGAATCTGACCCAGGCTTAGATTTTGTTTTTGATTTCAATTCATTCTCAGTCCATGATACCAACCATTTCCTTAATTCTTTTATAGTTTCAAAATTACCAATAATTTGATTGGTTGAAGTAGCCTTGTATTTGTCAGTCCAGTTTAATCTATCAGGGCTATCATTGATAACATCCACCATATCACTTATAATTTCAATACTGTTATCTACATCTACATAATTACAGTCTTTAAATTCTCCCTTTCCTTTACCTTTTAAATGCCAATATGTCCTATAGACTGGAAACTTTGGATGTATTTGTTTCATGTTCTGTAACATTGTCTGTGTGTTTTTCATATGTTTTGTATCTATGTTACAAGCACTCTTTTCTTGATTAAGATATAAAAATTTTTGAAATGCATTCTTTTCATAAGTCAATGGACTGATTTCTTCAGACATATTCATCATAGGTATATTGACAACAAGTTCATTTTCTTCAGAAGTTAGTTCCATATTGCTTTGTTGCACATGAACAACAACAGGAAAGCTATTATCTGGAGTGAAGCAATTTTTTTGTTGTTGAATAATTTTCTTCAGTTTGTCTGGGACTCCACTTTGGAGAAATTTCTGCTTAGCTTCTAAAGCTGCTAGATCAGATTGTTTAGGTGCAAATATGGGAGCCAGTTTAGCAGTTTTCTTGGATGTCACTGTGTCCCTGAAAACCTTCTCTTCTTTCTTTATGGATTTAGGTTTCATGGGTTCATCAAGAAAATTATTTGATTTAAAAAGAATAGGCTTATAATCATTAACTGACACATCAATATGCTTTTTCTTTTTTGGAGTAAAGATATGTAATTCTTCATCCGAGCTGGACAAGCATGCATCATCAACATATTTAACAGGTCTTTTCACTGACCTCTTTGGTCTGTTCTCATTATTGACAATTGCATTTGTAGTCTCAGAATCAGTTACTTTAGCATCAACTTTAGATTTTCGTTTCCGCTTCTGTCTCTCACTCTTGACTTCTGAATCCTCTTCAACCTCAAAGTTATCATTCAGAGGAACACTGTTCATCAATGCTAGTTCAGGTATATGCATAACATTACCCCCTTCCTTAGTTTTGATATTTTCCTTTGTAATAACTTTGTTATTTTCTTCAATAGTATTGCTAGCTACTCTGTTGGTATCATCTTCATTCATTTCTTTCAAATCACAGGAGTCTATAGTGTCCCTTTTTATACTTAACTTTTTCTTCTTGCCCCGTTTTTTGTTTCTGGGTTGTAGCTTTACCTTTATTAGATTATCATTTTCAGAATTAGTAGGAGAACATTCAGCGTCTTTATCTAGTTTTTTAAAATAACAAAGCATGCTTTCCTTTTTCTTCAAAGATGGGGATAACTTGTTAAGAAATTCTTGGTCTTCCTTAGGTATATATCTTTTTACTGGACTAATACTGCTAGTAATATTGACAGGATCTTCAATGGTGTTAAATATATCAACAATTGTCAATGTCTGTGTTTGTTTCTTTGTTTTGTTATTATTAACAACTTCTGCCTTGTCCTTTGATGATTTTGGATTATCATATTTTTTTGAAACTGTATTGCTTGTGCTTTCATTTTCTTTAACTGATTTTGCATCTTTTAAAATCATACTTTTTAATTTTTCTGCTCGTTTTTCCAATTGCTTTTTAATTATATTATCCTGGTAATCTTCTTTTTCTTTGTTCTTTATAGAACCTTTTGCTTCTGCCATTTTTTGTAGTAGTAAGTGCCTTTTAGCCTTATTATTTTTCCTTTCAACTACCTCTTCATTATCTGAGTTATCATTGCTTTTATCTTTACCCGGGGAGTTGCTTCCAAGACTCTTATTTCTAGAGTCCATTAACAGTTTAAAAGCATTTGTTTGTTTCTTTTCTTGACTATTGGTAGCTAAAGGAATGGCAATAGTTACACCTTGGATCTTCATATCTGTTTTGGAGTTCTTTAAGTTTTCACTTATTTTAACAGATTCCTTTCTTCTCACCATTTTGAAAAGGTAGTTTCGAGGTCTCAAGTCTTCAAACTCACATAAGTCGCCTTCACAAAAAATGGGTTCTGTACGATTGTTTGGAGATTTTATAATTAGTGACGAAACAAGGATTTTCGATACATCTAAAATATCTTGATCCTCCTGGCCATCTTGTCTAAGTTTGTACTTCTTTAGTTTTCTTCTAAGCACTTGCTTACATCTGTGTTTGTAAGTATTTTCCTTGGACCTAAGGATGTGTCTTCGTTGACGATTCTTACAGCAATTTATTTCAGATTCAATTACTGAACAATCGTCGACCACTGTGACGGACTCAGTTGCTACCAAACTTGTCATTCCTTCCCTGGAAATTACACAAAATCGCTTTAACATTTACAGTTAACGTGTGTTGATGATAAGATGTGTATCATAAACCATTTAGAGGAGTGCTGTAAGGTTAGATTTACTGGTTTATTTTGATTGGTGTGCACTATTTTATCATAAAGTTTAGAAGATAGTTATTAAATCAACTAAATTAATATATATATTATATAGTTATTATTAAAAAATGTTATGAATACATACCGAAAATCAATTTGGCGGCATTATTGCACTTTGCTTATGACTGTTGACAGAAGTTTGACTTTGATAGTTTGACAACTTTGACATTTATTAACGTTTTTATTTTTCCAAAATTAAAGCTACAGCACACTGCATTTTTGCCCTACAAGGGCCTATAAGTGGCGTTAAGACAGTGGTGGTGGTAGTAGTATACCCATATTCTAACTAGTCGTTACCTCGGAAGCTCCTCGAAACACAACTCGGTCGAGGAGACCTCAAGGCGTGCCTCAAAAGATCCTCAAAATCGGTACCATTTACAATCAAACTACACCTCACTAAAGGCCACACATGTTTACGAAACCGGCTTCACGTCACAGTTGACAGCGCCAATCTTGGTTTTTATTTGGTCTGAGGGGTGGAATTGGCAATCCACGTCTGTTACCACGACCAGTCTACCAATATCTTGAAACAATAGAGGTACCTAACAAAAAGCTCACCACAATATCTTTAGTAGAGCAAAATCTAATTTTAAATTCTTTTTCATCATAAAACTCAATTGCATTTTCTGCATCTCGTAAATAGCGTCGTGATACGTAATTGTGTGGAGTATCGTACAAATATTCAATAAACTCTCCAAAAAACATCACGAAAATCGGATAAAATACGCTTGTGCTGGTTAAAAACATCCTCACGGTAGATGCCGACGTACCTTATATTTGACAGTTGGTTCCTCATCTCAAACTCACCTCGACTAAGAAAAAAGTGTTTAAGATGAGGAGTAAAATAACAACTATGAATACGAAACTACCTAAGAGAGAGAGGTTGAGTCGAGTCGAGGAAATCATGAGGTTTTGACTTAGAATATGGGTAGTAGACTTGGCCGCATACGTACGGTTTCCTGATCAGGATTTCTGATTCGTAAAACTGAATGCTTATCTTCCATACAAAATGTTCAACTAGGCGCACACGTTTTTACACTGACGGACTCAAAACTGTATCAAGTTATGAATTACTTTCGAAATATTTTTGATAAGTATGCAAATGTTTTAAATTAAACTAAATGAAAATGTCGAGACTGTCCATTAATCATAAAAAAAACAAAATTTAAAAATAGAACTGCAGTAAAATATAAAATTATAGCCGGGAAAATAAAATTTATGCAGTCTCAAATTACTGTGTTATTATTTTTAGAATACATTTTGAAATGAATTCTTTTTGTTTTTTTTTCATTTGCGATTTAAATTATTGTTACCAATTATTATTAGTATTTTTAATTCAACAAAAGTTTCGAAACCATAAATGTTGATACTTCGTCCGAACAAGCCGCTCAAATTGTGGCATTGGTGCGGGAAAGCTTGGATCAACCAACGATTGCTAGAAATTTAAATTTAAACCAGTTTACGGTTTCTAGAGTATACCAAAGATTTGTAGAGGCAGAACTCGAGCAACCACCCGTCGGTCGTGACGACCGATTTATTGTTTCAACTTCCCTACGAAATCGATTCCTCACGTCAGTAAACATCAAAACAGAGCTGAATGAAGTGCGTGGAGTAAACGTGAGTGTACGAATAATAAGAAGGAGGCTTAAGGAAGCGACAATCACCCCTTTTAGACCAGCAAATGGTCCAAAGTCTGCAGCTCACAGACAAGCTCGTTTAAGATTTGCGCGTGAACAGCTTAACTGGCCTAAAGAGCAATGGGCCTCCATATTGTTCACCGATGAGTGTATGACATGTTTAAATGGTGCAGACGGTCGCAGAAGAGTCTATTGTCGACTTTGGGAGAGATATGGTGTGGGGTGGCATTTCGATGATCGGGTGAACGGAATTTGTGTTAATCGACATGGTTCGTCAACACAGTAGAAGAGGAGGTTTGACGGCCCAACGCTATATAACAGAGGTTTTAAAAGCTTACGTGGTACCTTACATGGGATTAATAGGCAAAAATTTGCATTAAAGTCCTATTTGCAGTGTACATTTTATGAACGGAAAAACCTGAAGTTCGTTTCGGAAACAAACAAAAAAAACAATGAAATGGCACGTTTACAAAAGATGTACAAACGCCGGATAGTAGCGACATCTGCACGCGTAGCATGACCACAATAAAAACGGGTTTTGTCAACATGACAGATTCACAATCACAATCTGTAATTTTGTCTGTTCTTCCGTCCGTCAACAAAACTCGTTTCTAAGGTGGTCATGCTACTCGTGCTGAAATGAGCAAATGGCAGTTTTCGTCCCCATTCGAAACTGCGTGTCGACTTGAAGCGTAGCGGGACGCAGCTCATGGATGTCAACCAGGCGGCAGCGCCGCAGCCTGTTGAATCCGTCGGACCAAATTATTATTGGAACTCGGTCTTACGACTTAAATAAATGAGTACAAAAGCGATGGCTACACCATCGTAATTGCCGAATCTGGTTTAGTTGACTAAAATATTTATCACAGTGTGACCAGATTTGAATTGAACATTATGCCAATTGCTCGCCTAAATTCTGCTAGTCTGCTTTTTTTTTGTAATTAATGCCAAAATTCTGCTAATGAATGAAGTCATAATTTGACAGTTGTACGAATATAAAAACGCATAGGTATAAAAACACAATATGAAATCATTGGATCCTTCTCCCACTCGGAACGATAGTTCTGGTCATATATTCTTTTCGCCGAAAATGTACAGACGCCAGCACATCAACCTACTACAATCTGTCAATTTTCTTTAATAGATTTTCAATTTTATTACTAAAGTATAAGGTTCAAAGTTGATTGGGAAAATTTGACAGTTTCGGGTAGGTTGACCTGCTGACGTCTGTACTTTATACACAGTTCGAAAGAAAATATACATATACAGGGCATTCCCCTAAAATGTACTTTACTTGAGCGTTGCCAGTGGAGTAAGAAAAATCGGACATTATTCAAGAATAGTAGAATTCTTTAAATATTTCTAGCACAACTACCCAAGTGAAGCACAGATAATTTGTCAATGTCTAATTCTGCTAATTTCCTGCGAAGATTATATAAGATTCTGACAAAAACAGCATCTTTTCAATTCTGCGACATCTGCTAAGCCCTAAATTTGGGATCTAATTCTGCTAAAATCTCAGAATTCTGCTAAAATCGCAGAATTCTGCTAAATCTGGTCACACTGACTTGTCAGTCTCGCTGTCAATGCTGTCATGCTGTCATTTATCTGTCATAATCATTTTGAAGTTTTCGCTACTTCGACGTGCTACTGATTGCAGCGCAGTCTAAAATTGGAAAATTCCTTGAAATGGCATCGAATTCGAAAACTTTCGTAACTCCCCTTATTCGTCATGTTACGGTAAATATAGTAATTTACTGATACCAGCCAGATACTATAAAACGATTTTAGTAAAATGATTTGAACTGTCAAACCCCTATTATGTAAACCATTTTGTCATTTTCCGTGATTATTTAATGGATGAAATAATTCTCAGACATGTGTTACTTGGCTTTCAGACCAGGGGTTATGCCCAGGCTGCGCCTGCTCGAAGCTTTGAACCCAGGATCTCAAAGACAATTTTGCCCAACAAAACTTTTGTTGCTGCCTTTGACAATGGGTCCCCGGTCACTCGAGTGACCGTAGCCTTCAAGTAAGTATCCATATTTACTTTGACAGTACTTTAGCAACGAAGCGTGGTCTTCAACCTATCATGTTAATCGTTACAGGGGCATGGGGACTGCTATTATAAAGTTTTCACTGTAAAGGATCAGCTATTATCACCATTCTTGGCAGAGTATTCATAATACCTAAATACCCTTTCTGCAGAATTAATGTTAAGGTACATACATAACATCACCCCTGTAATCCCCGAAGGGTTAGGCAGAGGTGTACCTATTATAATACACCCACATTTCACCACTTATGTATTTTTTTTTAAATCCCATGCCCATCAACCTGGCACAACTCCAAACTCCGGGCTGTAACTGAGAAATTCCAGATAGAAAAATTACAATAAAACTGCCCAACCTGGGAATCGAACCCAGGACCTCATGCTCAGTAGGTGCTACTGCTTGCAACCACTAGACCAATGAGGCAGTCAGATAAAAGAAGTCTGTTTTGTTTTAATTTAGACTTTGATCAGCCATGAATATGTTCAACAAATTACAACTAACATTATTTTTTCAGGGCTGGTTCACGTTATGAACCTCAGTCTGAGCTGGGTATGGCACATGTGCTCCGATCGGCGGCCGGACTCAGTACCAAACATGGTAACGGTTTCTTAATGGCACGTAAATTGGCACAGGTTGGTGCATCTGTTACTGCCTCTGGTGATCGCGAGTTTGTCTACTACACTCTTGAGGTAATTTTTTTTGGTTTTCATAAATACTTGAGAAGCAGCTGACTGCATTGTGCCCTCTTAGAGTACCTGGTCCCATATGCCTGATGTAGGACCAAACCACTAATAGCTTTTTGCTAATAAGATTTATTAATAAGCATTGTAATAAACTCAACAAAAAAAACAAAGCAATTATTTCAAATAATCCAATTACAGGCACTTTTAAATTGTCAAGGGGTAGGTCAGTCAGACAGAAAAAGCTAATTGGCCATTCCAAAGCGTAGTAGGTACCTATGGGCAAGAAAGTCTATGGACACTCTTTTAAAATAAAAATATTGTTACAAAATGTTAAGACCAGCTATGTATTGTATTCATTTATGATTAGTGTTGCTAAACATAAAATTGTATCTAAGAAACTAAACTGCACCCAATTTACGAATCTTTAAAGACATGTTGGATCCCTTTCAGACTACCCAAGCCAATCTGGATGACGCCGTGGCTATCCTGAACAACATGGTCAGTGCCCAGGAGTTCAGACCTTGGGAACTGACAGACAACATTCCTCGCTTGCAGTTCGACATTGCTGCACTCCCCCCTCAGGTAAAAATACTAAGGCTTGACCAAGATCTCGGTTTCGGCATTCTCGGCTAAAAATCCAACCGAGAACTTGGTCTCAGTTTTGAGCAAAAAGTCGACGAGATTCTCGGCCATAACCGAGACTGTTGTATAGTAAAAAATTACTTCATCGTCAGCTAGCTCATCAAACATGGCTGCAACATATGAATCCAACTCATGGGCAGCTCATGATTCCAACTCTGTGACGCCAATGAACAGTGATGAAAACAGTTCAAATGCTGTAATCTTTCGATTACAGCATTTGAACTGTTTGTGTGCTTGATAACTTTTTTAGAGAGCCAAGACTGCAAAGAAATGCAAATATTTTAGAGTACTGGTATTCATCAGATTATAAAATAGGCCTGTAGCAAAAAGTTTTTATCAGCGCTTCCTACTACTGCAGCAAGTGATCAGTAAACGTTAACAGGGCGACGTCCTCGGGGTCTCTAGTTAAGATGGATTCATGTCCACGATAGTCTGGCAGTTCTTTCGAAATGGTTCGCAGCTAATAATCTTTCACTTAATGCGAACAAAACTAAATGTCTTAAGTTCTCATTACCAAATGTATCTCAAGTAGGTCTAAATTTAAAACTTGACGGCAAGAACTAGATGCTATTACGAAAACTGTATTTCTAGGAATTACTTTAGATTCGAGATTGTAATGAGGGGCCACATTAGAGCTCTTTCAGGTAGATTAAGTTCAGCTGTATATGCAGTAAGAAAAATAACGCAGTTGACTGATGTAGCCACACCTAGGTTAGTAAACTTTGCTTATTTCCACAGTATTATGTCTTATGGCGTTCTGCTGTTGGGATCGGCACCTGACGCAGATTCAATTTTCATTTTACAAATGAGGGCAATTCGCGCGATCTCTATAAAATGGGTCCTCGTTAGTCCCTCAGAAATAAATTCAAATAAATTGATATACTAACTCAGCCTTCTCATTAATTTTAGAAAGTATTTTGTATGTTCGCAACAACATAGGACTTTTCAAAATAAGAAGCTATTTCCATAATATAAATACTCGTAGTAAACATGAAATTGTGATACCCAAATTTAGATAAACGAAAAATAGTAAGTCATATTCGATACCTCTGGGCTCAAAGGTCGTAAAGGACATTTGGGCGAAAATGACTTTTTGATACTATTTTACTCAGTTTTTAATTCTCTATCGATCTGTATATTCCGTTTTACGAAATTCGCAAAAAAAATGCCTTTACGACCCACATAATTTGAGATCTTAAACAAAGTTTACCGTGAAAATATGGATGTAAATAACACTTCGTTACCAGAGTGAACTTATATTGGTAGTAAAGCAAAGTATAAACCAAGTTTTGGGTGTAAAATACTCAAAAAATATGAGTTGTCCTATACCACCTTAGGTGGTTAATGTAAGTCATCTCAAAAATTTGGATGTAAAGGACATCGTTTTTGCAAATTGTCCTATACACCCTGACAATTTAAAATAAAAAAATACAAGTGTCCTTTACTACCTAGTTTCATTTTAATTATGTGCTTCTAGTAAGGACGTATATACCTAAACGTAAGTGAGGAATTGTCCCATAAATTCTAGAATATTCAAAAAACAACGAATTTAATCTAAACTTACTATCTAACTTAATAAAAATTAAATTATTAAACTCAAAACTTTTGTGAAATGTATTATAATAACGATTATCAAAATTACAAGATGTTCAAGTTTAGGTATGCACTTCATAATTATCGTAGAATTTGATTTCTGTACACAAACTTTCAACCCCTACCATATCACAATGTTTCTAATACTCGTTAGACATTGCTTTTATTCAAATAGCCTCCTGTATTGGCTAGGTTGTAAGTAACTAGAAAGTATTCTAGAAAGTACGAAGTGTAACTACGACACTTAAATAAAATATCCTTTAGAACCCAGAAAAAATAATTGAACGAAAACAAATTTGTCCTTTACTACCCAAATAATCTAAAAAAATGTGTTGTAGGTCCTTTACGTCCTACATTTGTAAAACCTAACGTACTTAAAAAATATACTGAAGAAGCTAAAGTGTTTACAAGAACTTTATTGAGAAGCTGCCAGCAGTCCCATCGCACTACAATAGAAAAAAAACTAATAGGACTTATCTTCCTCAGGAAATGAAAAACATATATAACTTATATCAAATGTATTTAAAATATTGTACTGAACAGGAACAGCAGGTATTAAGTGAGAACGCATTTCGAACTATTTTTAAAGAGTATAATATAAGCTTTCACATACCTAAAAAAGACAAATGCCTAACTTGCGTCAAAGCAGAAAATAATAGACCAAACGAACGACAAGGACAAAGAGCTGCTGAACTCTCATCTCAAAGAGAAGATGGCTACTTATAAGAGATTTAAGATTCATCAAACCCTTAATTCACCCAACAATGAAACGGTCACCTGCAGCTTTGACCTACAAAAAGTCCTGAATACGCCACATGGACAAAGTACGATTCTAGAAAATATTCAGTGTTTAATTTCACCATTTATGAAAGTCGCACACAGGATGTTAATTGTTATACATGGGGGGAATGTGATGGCAAAAGAGGAAGTAACGAAATTGCAACTTGCTTAGTGAAATATCTTGAGGAAAAGGACAAAATGGGCGTAAAACATCTACTGATGTACTGTAATTCGTGTTGTGGTCAAAATAAAAATAAAACCGTATTGGCTGCCATGAACCATTTCCTAAAATCAGCAATTAATTTGGAGGAGATTCAAATTAATTATTTACTCCCGGGCCATACATACATGCCTGTCGATACAGTTCATGCTGTTATCGAAAGGGAAGTACAAAGAGTTATTGTATGGAGTCCCTCACAGTGGTCTACATAATAGGTTGGGGAAAAAGTCTTTTCGCATTATAGTATGTATGAACTTGTAATAAAATCTCTTTGGCTATACTATGTGTATCTGGCTGGTTTTGGTATCATTGAAAGTTTAAATTTTAAAGAACATAATTCCAAATTCAAATTAGGAAAATGTGTGATTTTTATTTGTTTTTCGTACTGTCAAGATGAGTGAATCTAATGAAGAAATTCGATACATTTTAAAATTTTACTACAAAAAAGGTAAAAATGCAACGCAAGCCGCGAAAAAAATTTGCGATGTTTATGGACCTAGTGCAGTGTCTGTGAGAGTAGCACAAATTTGGTTTAAGCGTTTTCAATCCGGAAATTTTGATGTCAAAGATGCACGTCGCTCTGGTCGCCCTATTACGGATAAAATGGATGCCATTTTTGAAAAAGTGGAGCAAGATCGGCATATTAGTAGTTACGACGTAGCTGAAGAACTGGGAATTGACCACAAAACAGTTTTGGCGCATTTGAAAAAAACTGGGTACACAAAAAAGCTCGATATTTGGGTACCTCACGAGCTCACTGAAAGAAACCTAATGAACCGTGTACTCATTTGTGATTCTTTATTACGACGTAATGAAACCGAACCATTTTTGAAGAAGCTGATAACTGGTGATGAAAAGTGGATCACGTACGACAAGAACGTGCGAAAAAGGTCGTGGTCAAAGGCCGGTCAGGCTTCACAGACTGTGGCAAAACCCGGGTTAACTCGCAACAAGGTGATGCTGTGTGTGTGGTGGGATTGGAAGGGCATTATTCATTATGAGCTGTTACCACCAGGCAGGACCATCGATTCTGAACTCTACTGCGAACAACTGATGAGATTAAAGCAAGAAGTTGAGAGAAAGCGGCCGGAATTAATCAACAGAAGGGGTGTGGTTTTTCATCATGATAACGCTAGACCTCACACATCTTTAGCCACTCAGCAAAAATTAAGAGAGTTTGGCTGGGAGGTGTTAATGCATCCGCCGTATAGTCCTGACCTTGCACCTTCAGATTTCCACCTGTTTCGGTCTCTTCAGAATTCTTTAGGCAGTGTCAGGTTAACATCACGGGAGGACTGCCAAAACCACTTGTCGCGGTATTTTGATCAGAAGTCCCAAAATTTCTATAGCAATGGGATCATGTCCCTACCTACAAGATGGCAAAAAGTTATCGAACAAAATGGTACCTACATACTTTAGTTAAATGTAAACATACTATGTTAAAAAATGTTTTGAATTTTCTTAAAAAATGCGAAGAAACTTTTTCCCCAACCTAATATTTTGAATCGGCCCGCAAAAGACCAAGACCTTACAAAGTCAATGTCATGGAATATAAAGACTTTTAAAAAATTTATCAATTAGCTTTAAATACATTCACGCCAATGACATTAAAAAATATTAAATTCAAAAACATCAGAGTTGCCACATTAAAAAAAAGCATAACGACAAAATGTTTGTCAAATACTCCATGGAAGACAAAGCAGAGACTCATTCTGTAACATTATGCGAGAAAACCCCAGAGAAAGGAAAAACAAAAGGAAAGGGGAAGGGAAAGTCCAAAGGAACAAAAAAGCCAGATTAACTATGAACCAGTGATTGGTATGGATGCAGTGAAGCAGCTATACAATAGTAAATTACCAATAGCTGCTGCTAAATATAAAGATCTGATAAACCTGTGTGAAAATGGAACAATACCTAAAAGATTTCATAAAGAATACAGGGAGCTTCCATGCAATTCTGAGCTACGCGAGACTTTGAACGAAACAGACGAAGAGGACAATGAAAAAAGCGAGAAAGAAGATGAGTAAATAAATTATCAGTTGATGATTTATTTACTCATCTTCTCTTATCATCTCATTAAACAGATTCTGTTTATAAAGTTGATTAAAGAAGTGCACTAATTAAAAGAGTAAAGAAGAGAGTGGAGAAAACGCAACCAAGAAAAACAACGTTAATTACCAAAATAATAATTAATAATTTAAAGATATAAAGCTTTGTGTTCAATTACAAATAAAAGATCTCAATTTGATTACACAAATGTACGTTTTATTTGTATAAGTAAGTTATTTCATGATTATTTATAAAGAAAATACTGTAGTATACATATAAATACATACAAAATTACATAATCCATTTAATACTTAAGTTTAATTATTAATTTATCCTTTCAGAATACCTTAGCGGGTGATCCTTAAGAACCTAAAAATTGTTACACTTGTCGATTATTTCTTTATTTTGTTTAGTTTTGTGCAGTAAAGTAGATTTACAGCCTTATGCAATATCATAGGATGAAAATTTGAAGAGTGTAAAGGACTTTTATTTTTAAATTTATGGTCGTAAAGGAAATCTATCTCGGTAAATACAGCACTAGGGTAATTTTTTTACACTGCCCTAGAGAATACTATAAATTCTTAACACTTTTTTCCTAGATTTCATTTAAATAGCTCAAGAAACAAAAATGTTAGAGTATAAAAGTAATGTTATTTTTTTCGTTTTTTACTTCTCCTGAAAAGTCGCAGTTTGTCCTTTACGACCTTTGAGCCCAGAGGTATCGATATGTTATAAACAGTATTCGCTTTTATAACAAGTTGCCAAAGTCGGTTACAGAACTTAGCAATGGAAAGTTCAAAACCCACATCAAACATGTCCTTATCAAAAAAGTATATTATAAGATTAAAGACCATGTTGAAGACAAGCAAGTTTGCCAATAATTCCTTCTGGGCTTCTGCACATGTGGCTTCCCTACTAGTACCTCATCAACGGCATAACTATGTAAATGTCTATTAACTGCTTCCAAATTAAGATGATTATTTTATTTTACCTTTTTTTTTTTCTTTTACATACTTCCTTGACATAATCTTTTAATTATTTGACATTATATAGATACATTTTATTCTATATTGTTTATGAAATTAGATTTGTTACAGCTGTAGTGGCAATCATGTCATTTGGTTTAAATAGGTCTTTATTTTTATTATTTTATTTATGTTTTATATAGATTCTTTTCTTTTAGATTTTGTGAATGTGAGAAAGTTGTAGGCTTAACAGACTGTAGATCTGTCAACCATTTTCTATCTTGCTAAGTACCTGGTACTTGATGATAGGCCTACACTGTCCTCTCATACCTATTAACACTGTAATTTAAAGACATTGTAAAAACCATTTACTTTTAAAAGAGTAACCGTGGAGTTTCTTGCCGGCTCTTCTCCATAGGAAACAACCAATTGGAACCGTGCACCTAGCTTCTGACGTTTCATAAGTGCCCTTGTAGGTTTATGTGAAATAAAATATTTTGAATTGAATTGAACTTGAACAGCTCCTTAGCAGAGCTGGTCAGTTATACGGTGAGAGGTGACATTCTTTAAAGGGCGAAAACGGCGAAAAATTCCTTTTTTTGTGCTACAACATCAAGTTGATTAATTTTATTCTCGGTCTCGGCCTCGAAAAACCTGTCTCTGTCGACCCTTAAATCATACAATTCCTTTTAGCTTTGATTCTGATAATGCATTTTTACAAATAATAATGTTTGTCTGTTACTGTTATGCAGTCTGATGCCGATATTTATTTTATTAAAACTATATGCACAAGTAAAAAATACTGTACAAAGGCGGACTTAATGCCTGAGGCATTTTCTACCAGTCAACCTAGGGTGACGCGGGGACAAAACATGGCAGGTGCAACATAAGGGATAGATAACTTGAAAATTAATACATACTAACACGTAGATAGATAAATACTGAATAAACTTTGTCAGGAGAAATAACGATAGGTAGATGAGAAAACAAACCCAGCAAATCGGCGCTGCAATGATTCTGCCAACTTTTTACGAATATGTTCACGTGCCTTCACTTTGAAAAATAACCGACTGGTTGCCATCCTGGTGTTCAGAGGGACCTCATTCCAAAGAAATACCGCCTGGACAAAGAAAGAAGAGTGAATAAAACCAGAGCGATGAGAAGGACATCGTAGAAGACGATTGTTGGTAGAACGAATATTTTTACTATGGGCAAAGCTTAGGATATTGAACATGGGAAGTCAGGTAAGAAGGAGAAGTAGGTTTGTCGAGTATAGAATAAAACGAAGACAGAACCCTCAATTATCTGCGCTGTGCTTTGTGTTGTGTATGGGTAACCATTTTAAAAGCAATCGGTGCACAGACATATTATGATCATACTAACGAAGATTGAAACGGAATCGAATGCAGTTATTTAGAAGGCGGTCAAGTTTATTGAGGAGATTTGCATTCAGGTGATAGTAACACACATCATCGTAGTCTATTATGGGAAAGATTAGGGACTGTACATGTACCTACAAGCATTGCCTTGTGCATTGCATTGTAGCATGTGTGATGGGAGAAGGTTTTTCAACCGATGGAGCGACCGCAACGTTCCGGTGACTTTTTTACTTACAGTCGTGACCTGCTTTCGCCAGTCAAGACATGTGTCAATATGCAGACCAAGATCCTTAACATCGGAGCTAAACGGGATGACTGAGTTGTCAAACATTACAGGCTGCACAGTTAAGCCATTCGACTTCCTCATACTGTGGGTTGCTCTCTGCAATGATAGCCTGACACTTGGTAGGATTAACCGCCAACCCGAAACAATCAGACAAGTTTTTAACCACATCTTAATCCCGGTTTAGCTCTTCAATCGCATCGGGTATGTTGTCCACACTTGCCTGGCAGTAAAGCTGCAAATCGTCAGCATAAAGATGATACGCAGTCCGAAGCTCGGTGGTAATGAGATAAATAAAAATGCAGAACAAAAGAGTAGATAATATACCGCCTTGAGGGACGCCAGCTGCAAGATCACACGAAGTCTCCAGCGCGAACAGACTGCTGACGCCCCTAAAGATAACAGGAAAACCATTCCAATACCTCCCGAGAGACCATAAGGATGGATAAAAAGACTCCGCAACTGACGGTATTAAAAGCATTGGAGAAGTCAATTGAAATGAAATGAAATTGTTTATTCTGTAAATAGGATATTGGAATCACTTTTACACGTCATCTTAAAAAAATAAGTAATTAAAAATTAGCTAGATGAGTTCGGCGTCTCCTATCTGACTACTCTGAGAAGAAAGGCCGAAACAAACTCAGAGGTCATAGTCTCTTTTAAAGTCCAGACATAATCTTGGTCAGGCCATATGAGGACCATGTAGATTAGTGTCTGAAATGGTCTTTTGAGAAAAGAACCACACAGATTTGAGTGGACCTGTCCTGTCAGTGCAAGCATTTGTCAGTAATCGTGGAGCTCAACCCAGAACTTAAGGAGCTCAACTTATTAACACTAAGACTGTAACTTTAGTGTCTTCCATTCCCCGCCTTATATCGTTAGTCACTTTAAGGACAGCCCAGGCCTGAAACCGGATTGAAATGGAGTAATGAGGGAGTTGCGGTGAATAAAGTGGGAAAATTGTTTATGGACACAGGCCTCGAGCACTTTAGATAGAAAGGGAAGGGTGGAAATTGGCCGAAAGTGACTAGGATGGGTGGTATTGCGTAAGACGCAGGGGCCGAACAAGGGCTTTACGCCGTTGTAAAGGGAAAAGTTTATGATGTGGGAGATTGCTGGAAGGAGTTGATCAAGAGCCGCTACGATCATATGGCGGCTGATATTATCGCAGCCCACAGCTTTGGATTTAATGGAAAGGATAATCTTATTGATCTCTCCCGAGTCGACCGGGGTTAATATTGGGACGCGTCAGACCAGCAAGGTAGTCGAGGGTTTGATATTTGGTTAGACTATCTAGAGTGGGAACAGTGGAGAAATGGCGATTTAGATCGTCCAAACCAATTGTGTTAGGAAGGTCCGAATGTCGCGACTTGCCGATGCCTAAAGTTCCAAAGAACTTCCAAATATGCGGAGGAGAAGAAGAAGTGATATTATTTAGGATGTGGTGACGTTTAGCGTTGCGTATCATCTGATTACACCGATTCCTAGCAGCCTTAAACAAGGCCCAATTGTCATCCGAGCGATCCTTTTTAAACTTCCGAAACGCACGGTCCCTCCGTCGCATTGTCATCCGAACTCCCCTGTCCATCCACGACGCAGGCGGACGCTTTAACTTGATTTTCTTCATGGGCGTCAAATCGCTTGACCACAACTTCGTTGAACAATCTGACTATTTCCTCAACATTGGTTTAGGTTTAGGAGGTTTAAGGACGCGTTTACAAATTTGATAGGTATAGAATCGAACTACTACATTGACAAAGGTCACACACACAAGTGTACGCACGGTTAATTGCGGGAATAGTAGTCAAGTGAACTAATTTTGGTACTTTGAATTTTTTTTTTCTCTATATTCTTTATAATACATAGGCATCTACAAAAAATATTTCGTATTGTAGTTTGTATTTTTACTAAATAATACTTAGATACAAATGCTTACTTCAGTGACTGCTAGGAGGCACTGGAAGCCCTCTTCTAGTAGAAAGATGTGGGCTGTGGATTTTGGGCTAGTTTTACTAGTTATGATGAGACTTTACCTCCGGACTTGATGGAGTGACCTGAAGGTGTAATTCGGTGACTGCTACTGGTACTCCTCGACTAGTAGAATTAGATGTGCCGAGTTTGGGCTTGTTTTGTAAGTTATGACGAGACCTTACCTCCGGACTAGATGGAATGACCTGAAGGTGTACTTCAGTGACTGCTACTTGTACTCCTCGACTATTAGAATTAGATGTGCCGAGTTTGGGCTTGTTTTGTAAGTTATGACGAGACCTTACCACCAGACTTGATGGAGTGACCTGAAGGTGTACTTTGGTGACTGCTACTGGTACTCCTCGACGAGTACAACTAGGTCTGCCGAGTGTGGGCTGGTTTTGTTAGTTATGATGAGACCTCACCACCGGACTTGATGGAGTGACCTGAAGGTGTACTTTGGTGACAGCTACTGGTACTCCTCGACGAGTACAACTAGGTCTGCCGAGTTTGGGCTCGTTTTGTTTGTTATGATGAGACCTCACCACCGAACTTGATGGAGTGACCTGAAGGTGTACTTTGGTGACTGCTACTGGTACTCCTCGACGAGTACAACTAGGTCTGCCGAGTTTGGGCTCGTTTTGTTAGTTATGATGAGACCTCACCACCGGACTTGATGGAGTGACCTGAAGGTGTACTTTGGTGACTGCTACTGGTACTCCTCGACGAGTACAACTAGGTCTGCCGAGTTTGGGCTCGTTTTGTTAGTTATGATGAGACCTTACCACCGGACTTGATGCAGTGACCTGAAGGTGTACTTTGGTGACTGCTACTGGTACTCCTCGACGAGTACAACTAGGTCTGCCGAGTTTGGGCTCGTTTTGTTAGTTATGATGAGACCTCATCACCGGACTTGATGGAGTGACCTGAAGGTGTACTTTGGTGACTGCTACTGGTACTCCTCGACGAGTACAACTAGGTCTGCCGAGTTTGGGCTCGTTTTGTTAGTTATGATGAGACCTCACCACCGGACTTGATGGAGTGACCTGAAGGTGTACTTTGGTGACTGCTACTGGTACTCCTCGACTAGTAGAATTAGATGTGCCGAGTTTGGGCTTGTTTTGTAAGTTATGACGAGACCTTACCTCCGGACTAGATGGAATGACCTGAAGGTGTACTTCAGTGACTGCTACTTGTACTCCTCGACTATTAGAATTAGATGTGCCGAGTTTGGGCTTGTTTTGTAAGTTATGACGAGACCTTACCACCAGACTTGATGGAGTGACCTGAAGGTGTACTTTGGTGACTGCTACTGGTACTCCTCGACGAGTACAACTAGGTCTGCCGAGTGTGGGCTGGTTTTGTTAGTTATGATGAGACCTCACCACCGGACTTGATGGAGTGACCTGAAGGTGTACTTTGGTGACTGCTACTGGTACTCCTCGACGAGTACAACTAGGTCTGCCGAGTTTGGGCTCGTTTTGTTTGTTATGATGAGACCTCACCACCGAACTTGATGGAGTGACCTGAAGGTGTACTTTGGTGACTGCTACTGGTACTCCTCGACGAGTACAACTAGGTCTGCCGAGTTTGGGCTCGTTTTGTTAGTTATGATGAGACCTCACCACCGGACTTGATGGAGTGACCTGAAGGTGTACTTTGGTGACTGCTACTGGTACTCCTCGACGAGTACAACTAGGTCTGCCGAGTTTGGGCTCGTTTTGTTAGTTATGATGAGACCTTACCACCGGACTTGATGCAGTGACCTGAAGGTGTACTTTGGTGACTGCTACTGGTACTCCTCGACGAGTACAACTAGGTCTGCCGAGTTTGGGCTCGTTTTGTTAGTTATGATGAGACCTCATCACCGGACTTGATGGAGTGACCTGAAGGTGTACTTTGGTGACTGCTACTGGTACTCCTCGACGAGTACAACTAGGTCTGCCGAGTTTGGGCTCGTTTTGTTAGTTATGATGAGACCTCACCACCGGACTTGATGGAGTGACCTGAAGGTGTACTTTGGTGACTGCTACTGGTACTCCTCGACGAGTACAACTAGGTCTGCCGAGTTTGGGCTCGTTTTGTTAGTTATGATGAGACCTTACCACCGGACTTGATGCAGTGACCTGAAGGTGTACTTTGGTGACTGCTACTGGTACTCCTCGACGAGTACAACTAGGTCTGCCGAGTTTGGGCTCGTTTTGTTAGTTATGATGAGACCTCATCACCGGACTTGATGGAGTGACCTGAAGGTGTACTTTGGTGACTGCTACTGGTACTCCTCGACGAGTACAACTAGGTCTGCCGAGTTTGGGCTCGTTTTGTTAGTTATGATGAGACCTCACCACCGGACTTGATGGAGTGACCTGAAGGTGTACTTTGGTGACTGCTACTGGTACTCCTCGACGAGTACAACTAGGTCTGCCGAGTTTGGGCTCGTTTTATTAGTTATGATGAGACCTTACCACCGGACTTGATGCAGTGACCTGAAGGTGTACTTTGGTGACTGCTACTGGTACTCCTCGACGAGTACAACTAGGTCTGCCGAGTTTGGGCTCGTTTTGTTAGTTATGATGAGACCGTACCTCCGGACTTGATGGAGTGACCTGAAGGTGTACTTTGGTGACTGCTACTGGTACTCCTCGACGAGTAGAACTAGATCTGCCGAGTTTGGGCTCGTTTTATTAGTTATGATGAGACCTTACCACCGGACTTGATGCAGTGACCTGAAGGTGTACTTTGGTGACTGCTACTGGTACTCCTCGACGAGTACAACTAGGTCTGCCGAGTTTGGGCTCGTTTTGTTAGTTATGATGAGACCGTACCTCCGGACTTGATGGAGTGACCTGAAGGTGTACTTTGGTGACTGCTACTGGTACTCCTCGACGAGTAGAACTAGATCTGCCGAGTTTGGGCTCGTTTTGTTAGTTATGATGAGACCTTACCTCCGGACTTGATGGAGTGACCTGAAGGTGTACTTTGGTGACTGCTACTGGTACTCCTCGACGAGTAGAACTAGATCTGCCGAGTTTGGGCTCGTTTTGTTAGTTATGATGAGACCTTACCTCCGGACTTGATGGAGTGACCTGAAGGTGTACTTTGGTGACTGATACTGGTACTCTACGACGAGTAGAACTAGGTCTGCCGAGTTTGGGCTCGTTTTGTTAGTTATGATGAGACCTTACCTCCGGACTAGATGGAATGACCTGAAGGTGTACTTTGGTGACTGATACTGGTACTCTACGACGAGTAGAACTAGGTCTGCCGAGTTTGGGCTCGTTTTGTTAGTTATAATGAGACCTCACCACCGAACTCAATGGAGTAACCTGAAGGTATACTTTGGTGACTGCTACTGGTACTCCTCGACGAGTAGAACTAGGTCTGCCGAGTTTGGGCTCGTTTTGTTAGTTATGATGAGACCTCACCACCGAACTCAATGGAGTGACCACCTAGGTCTACTCGTCAAGGAGAACCAGTAGCAGTCACCGAAGTACACCTTCAGGTCACTCCTTCAAGTCCGGAGGTAAGGTCTCGTCATAACTTACAAAACAAGCCCAAACTCGGCAGACCTAGTTGTACTCGTCGAGGAGTACCAGTAGCAGTCACCAAAGTACACCTTCAGGTCACTCCATCAAGTCCGGTGGTAAGGTCTCATCATAACTAACAAAACGAGCCCAAACTCGGCAGATTTAATTCTACTAGTCGAGGAGTACCAGTAGCAGTCACCAAAGTACACTTTCAGGTCACTCCATCTAGTCCGGAGGTAAGGTCTCGTCATAACTTACAAAACGAGCCCAAACTCGGCACATCTAATTCTAATAGTCGAGGAGTACCAGTAGCAGTCACTGAAGTACACCTTCAGGTCACTCCATCAAGTCCGGAGGTAAGGTCTCATCATAACTAACAAAACGAGCCCAAACTCGGCAGACCTAGTTCTACTCGTCGTAGAGTACCAGTATCAGTCACCAAAGTACACCTTCAGGTCATTCCATCTAGTCCGGAGGTAAGGTCTCGTCATAACTAACAAAACGAGCCCAAACTCGGCAGACCTAGTTGTACTCGTCGAGGAGTACCAGTAGCAGTCACCAAAGTACACCTTCAGGTCACTCCATCAAGTCCGGAGGTAAGGTCTCATCATAACTAACAAAACGAGCCCAAACTCGGCAGATCTAGTTCTACTCGTCGAGGAGTACCAGTAGCAGTCACCAAAGTACACCTTCAGGTCACTCCATCAAGTCCGGAGGTAAGGTCTCATCATAACTAACAAAACGAGCCCAAACTCGGCAGATCTAGTTCTACTCGTCGAGGAGTACCAGTAGCAGTCACCAAAGTACACCTTCAGGTCACTCCATCAAGTCCGGTGGTGAGGTCTCATCATAACTAACAAAACGAGCCCAAACTCGGCAGACCTAGTTGTACTCGTCGAGGAGTACCAGTAGCAGTCACCAAAGTACACCTTCAGGTCACTCCATCAAGTCCAGTGGTGAGGTCTCATCATAACTAACAAAACGAGCCCAAACTCGGCAGACCTAGTTGTACTCGTCGAGGAGTACCAGTAGCAGTCACCAAAGTACACCTTCAGGTCACTCCATCAAGTCCGGTGGTGAGGTCTCATCATAACTAACAAAACGAGCCCAAACTCGGCAGATTTAATTCTACTAGTCGAGGAGTACCAGTAGCAGTCACCAAAGTACACCTTCAGGTCACTCCATCAAGTCCGGTGGTAAGGTCTCATCATAACTAACAAAACGAGCCCAAACTCGGCAGATTTAATTCTACTAGTCGAGGAGTACCAGTAGCAGTCACCAAAGTACACCTTCAGGTCACTCCATCAAGTCCGGTGGTAAGGTCTCATCATAACTAACAAAACGAGCTCAAACTCGGCAGACCTAGTTGTACTAGTCGAGGAGTACCAGTAGCAGTCACCGAAGTACACCTTCAGGTCACTCCATCAAGTCCCAGACGAATAGGCATTTATAAACTACTTACTTTTACCGAAATAAAAATGTGTAATTATAAAATTATCTTACCACAATATCAAGTATCAAATTTGGTTTACAGAATATTTTGTATTTGTACAGCGATCTTTTCCACACGAACCGCGCGCTGCAAACAGGCAACACAGAGTCCACTCACGACAGCGGTCTAGCGCGGACTGAGGTTTCTTTCGAAATGTTTGTGCAATAATCAAAACAGGAACCAAAAATAAAATAACCCTTAACGCAATCCATTAAGATTCATCCGTAATAGCAAAATATGTGAAAAAAATAGTTTTGGTTTTTATTTTTTTTGCGACTATTTGTGACATTTTGAAACATTTTTTTTTCTAGATTTTAGAAATAAGTATGTTTGCCTACTTAAAGTATTTTTTAAATCTCAAAATATGTTGATAATAGAATAAAAACTGTACTGAAACTCGACCCAGTATCGTTAATTTTGTGGAAAATGGCATCGGAAGATCGTTTTTACAATATAAAAAACTATAATTTTTAACACAAAAGTTACTTGCATTTGAAGATGAAGAACCAATCTATATGTGGTAGTTATTAGTTATATAAAATTCGGTTTAGTTTTGTCACAAAATGAACCGAAAAACAGCAGAATTTTGTCCGATTTGAAAACGCGCCCTTAAGGACATAGGATAAAAAAATAATGTCGTGATGAGAAAAGCCAGGAGCATCGTGTTGACCATGTGTGGAAACTAGGAAAGTATTAGAGGTGAGGATCAGGTCAAGCCGACAGTTCCAAGGTCCGATATGTTGGAAGATTGGCATTATTTCACAAACAAGCAAAGTCAAATCATTTATTTCAAATAGGCCCTTATAAGGCACTTTTGAACGTCAAAATTTACAAAAAATTGAATTGATTCTAGTCGCCCCTTTGAAAAGGTAGTTTTCGCATGGAGAAGAATGGAAGAATGGGGAAGAATATTAAGACCTACAATTGTTTTTGTTTAATTTATACTATACCTACATGTTAATTTACTGTGATTTTTGTTTTTTTTTTATTATTATTTTAAAGTTTTAGTTTATGACTATGTTTTGAATTACTTAGCTCGCCAATTCCCGAAATTAAAAAGTTCAAAATCTAGTCACAGTCAGCGGCAATCAATGTCAAAAATCAATGGAAAAATATATTTTTATACAGACTGAAATTAGAATGCGAACGCTATTAAAAAAACGGGAATTGCCCCTCTCATTTCCTTATATTTTTGTACCACACCAATATGACGTAAAAAAAAACTATTATTCTTCATAGATCCGTGCCATCGATCTGCTCCACAAGGCCGCTTACCGCCGCGGCTTGGGCAATTCACTCTTCATCTCACCCAAGAGGATTGGTACGATTTCTTCTGAGTCTCTGCAGCACTATGCCTCCAACTTGTTGTCTGCGGCTGGCTGCGCTGTTGTCGTCGTTGGAGATACTCAGGTAAATTAATAACAGAAGTAAATAAATGATTCGCGTTTTTGGCATTGGGTTAGCAATAAAAATCAGCTATTAAGTCACAAGTTTTAATAGGCAATAAAAAAAGGCACAAAGTACAAAGCTTCACCGATAAAGCTGCATAACAGCTTTTTGTATTCTTACAAAAACATTTTATGACAAGTATAAGGACAAGCAACGATACACCATGTTAGATCGGAGGTTTTTAAGTTCGCTTGTAAGTTATGATTGTAGGTTCAATTTCCAGAAACGTAAGTTTTCTTTTTGACATTTACAAACTTTATGTTTTTAAATGTATGGTCTTCTTTTCTACTTTATTTCGCAATATTTATTACAGAAAATTCACAAAAACAAACTAGTAAATAAAGTAAAAAAAAACGTTTACCTATTCGTATTTTTTATTTATTAATACATAATAATTATCACAAACAGCATTTTGTTGTTTATTAACAATAACTTTTGTTCTTCGAATTAGTAATACCTTGATGAGAATCGTAGTCGTTTACTTGACTAATGTTTACTTTATACTTAAATTTGGTAAAAAGAAGTAAAGCATACCCTCAACTTATAACAAACATCACGACAGAGACCGAATGATATAAGCCTCTTCCCCACACCGCCGTTTTGCGATAATGCTTAATATAAGTCTATAGCGATAGAAGTAGGGACACATTATCGCAATATTGCAAAAACGCCGCTGTGGGGGAGAGGCTATAAAGTAGAACGGACGATAGTATATTAAGCTCCTATTACACTTCAAATCCATCACTTCGCGCGTAGATTGCGGCTGAACGGAGCTCAATAATCGAACAACCAAAAGAACACTCCATTCCATATTATAACACACAATATTTAGCTGACCAATTCAATCATAGCAATTAATAATATAACTAGCTGCGCCCCGCGGTTTCACCCGCATAAGTCTCTATCCCGTGGTAATATCGGGATAAAAAGATCCTATGTCCTAACCCAGGTCATGGTCTACCCATGTGCCAAATTTCATCCAAATCCGTTCAGACGTTTTAGCGTGAAAGCGTAACAAACAAACATACAAAAAATACAATCTTTTCTCTTAATAATATTAGTTTAGTTAGATGATGTCAAGAATTTCCTAACTCCTGCGGCAGGTAAACAAAGTACGCAAGCTTAAAGTATCCTACACTACCACAAGTCATGTCATAATGTAAGCCTATTTATAAAAAGTGCTGATACTACTCTGTGGTCACATAATTTGTGTTGTATTAACTATCTTAGTTATAAGATTATCATTCATACTATACTCTCATCGATAAATGTGGCGATTGTTAACACATAATTATTGTATTGATATTACAGGAGAGAGCCAACATGATTGCTCAGAATCTTCAACTTACGAATAGCGATTACAAATCTGAAGAGGCCACCAAATATTATAGCGGAGAGTTAAGGTAATATAAACATAAACATGCTGTTATATTCTCTTAGTTACAGTAGAAACTGCGGGATATTAATGTGGATATCAAACGCCAGGGTGGGCAACAACCGGTTTATTTTATTTTAAGACGTCTCACGACGAGTTATGAGAAAAATGAGTTTTCTATAGAAATTTGAAATTCCTCATATCTCGTCTTTAAATCAGTGTCCATTCAAAATATATATTTGGGAGCCTAGATATTCTGTAATCCAATCGGAATAAATACACACTACCTTAAGAATATGTTTGATTTACAAATTATTTTAGTATTACGTTTGTATGGACTATGCATGCTCCGCAGGCCCCTTAACGTCTTTACATAGCCTGTTTGCATGTCGGTCTTCGTACTTCCTCTTTCTCTCACGCTCTCGCTGTTCTCACACAGTACTATGATCCCAACAATAATATTGACCATAATGCTTAAATTTCAACACCTAAAGGTGCGATTCTATAGGTGTGCGTGCTGTACTAAAGAATGAACTAATAATGACTATGAATTCCTCCAAGTGAATGTGAACCATATGTGAATAGTTACAAATTATGCACGAAAACTTGTAACTATACCTACGTTAAAAACTTATAAGTACTTACTTTTATATATTATAAATTAACTATTTGACCGCGTTCTTCTTCTACACTACGCTGTACGGATTTTAATGCCGTTTTCGCCATATTTTACTTTATATGTATAATACATTCATATAATTAAGAAATCTGGATGTTTCGTCAAATCGTAATAACTATGCGAAGCAGGGCTGTGTCGCTAGTTTCCTATACTTAGAATATGTGTCATGTTCTGTAACCAGGAAAGAAATGGGTGGTGATTTGGCGCACGTTGCGGTTGCTGTTCAGGGCGCTAAGGCCGGCACCCCACAGTCACTTGCCTTGGCTGTTGCTGCCAGAGGTGATTATAAAATTTTGTAGTTATGGAAATACTCAAAATATTTATTTGTGGACTAACATGACACACACACAATCTCTATTTTCTATCAATGTTCAATACAATGTTTGACAGAAAATATAGATTTCAACATGATTTTATGTGAATGTTTCGCCAGTGCAAACGCATAGTTAGTGTAACCCCGTACGTTTTAAAAATAGTTCTTTAACTAAGAGGCGACATTGTCAACACTTTCAAAGGGCGGTGTTACTATTTTTATGTACTAAATCGTATTCTACTATCTATTTTAGCTCTCGGCAGCGGCCCGGTCACCAAGTGGGGCGCAGCCAACTCGCCCCTAGCTAAGGCGATCGGCAACATTGGTCCGTTCGCGGCCGCCGGGTTCAACGTGTCATACTCAGACAGCGGCCTGTTCGGTGTCATACTCTCCGTACCCAAGGATGAGGCCAGCAACGTTAGTACTTAAACGTTCATTAATTATTCGAATAATTAAAAAAAAAAAAAAAGATTGAATTTCATTGGTTATCTTTGAAAATTTGAACATCAGTGACATTAGATTTGGTGACTAAAATCTGGATTAGTTTTTCAAAAACCAAGTGTCAACCAAGTACCTACTACAATTTATGAAAGAAAACTGATTTATAATCCATACTAATGTTAAATGCGAAAAGTAACTGTCTGACTGTCTGTTGCCTTCTCACGTCAAAAGAACCGATCGTTATAAAAAGTTACATATACGTAGCTTAGGACCTGGAGAACAAGTAGGCTACTTTTAATGTATTTATTTTTTACACCAACAGCAGTACATACAAAAAAATAACAGAACAATAGCATAATAAAAGTACTGGTATGTAGGCCTAATATAGGTATACACAGCTTTTAATCCTGGGTATTTCTTTAAAAGAGGACGAAATACAAAATACACGCGGACGCAGTCGTGGGCAACAGATAGTCCTGAATATAGATACTATGAGACTGTAATACATGTATTTTGATATCACTTTTGTAGGCGGTGAAGGCGTCTGTCAGTTTCCTGAAGAAAGCATCATTGAGCGCGGATGCCATCAAGGCTGGCAAGAACCAACTGAAGCTTCAGGTCCTGAGTGAAGCCGACGAGGGTACATCCCTTGCCGAGTCGCTTGCTGCCCAAGGTTTCTACACTGGCAGTGTCAAGTCACCCACTGACATTGCAAAGGATATTGATGCCCTCTCCTCCAATGATATCCAACAGGTAAGCTTATCAAAGCAGAATTAGATGATTTTTTTAATATTATTATTCTATTTCTTGCAAGTTTTAATAAATATATGCAACGCTATTGTCTTGACAAGGGTGGACACAATACAGGGTGCTTTTAAAAAATCGTGTCTGTACCAGGAGCTTTTTAACTGAAGTAAAATTTTAGTTTTCTTCTAACTTTAAAAGAAGCAACTTTCCATCTCAAAAACGGACCTTGTAGATATAACATTATCAAAATTCCCATAAGTATATTCTGTTAACAGATAATGCAACAAGCTTGCAGTTGTCATACTTACAAATATTGGTACAATAATATTTGTAATGAACGTTACTACTCGACCGGCATGAAATTAAGCAATATTAAATTATTATGTCGTTTATTTATTTTCTTTCATATATAATTACATTTTTACATATTTCTTACACTAAAAAGATATTAAAAAACATATTAAAATATAAAAAATAGAGGTCCGCCGGTGTCTGATGAACTCACCCGAACGATGGCATGCCCGACACACGTCAACCGTACCGTCCTTCATAATATGTCTCCGGTAGTTATTAGTCAAGATAACTTCGTCCATAATTGCACAGACGAAACCTTCAGTTTCCCCGAAACGTAGTTAGGATACGGACGCTAAAAAATCTACACTGGGCTCATGAAGAGCCCGATAGAAGCGCCCACGAAGCTCTTTGCTTTGCCATACCTCCTTGCGAACATCTGTAGAAGTACTACAGGTTTGCGCCAGTTATGGAGAGTGAGTCCCTTATCCACTGCGACCACACCACGGTCACACGGTGCATACCCACTTCGGCTTTAAAAAATATTCCCTGAGGCTGCACACCTCGCGGTCGTGGAGGGTCTTCGCATTTAAAAGCCTCGACCCCCGCACTTCCGCCGGATGTACAGTCTCATCACCGATGAACGTGTGTGATGCATCCGGTTTGCGGTCAGGAGTGTACGGACCCCCCTGTCCAGAGCGTCTAGTTCGGTCTGAGTCCATTTGAGAGTACATCAAAACCGGCATGACCCAACCGTTGAAAGCGCGCACCTCGTTTCCGCCCGAAAGAAGACTAATTAATACCTTCTTCAGGCGACCGAAGAAGCGCTCCTTCAACGATTGCTTCATGTCAGCAACTTGATGCCTAACTCTACCGACATACCCAAATACTTATAGTTTTCGGCTGAGGAGAGGGATCTAAGGTGTATGGAGTCCGAGAGTTGAGCCCTCGGATTCCATAATTTCCCCTCGCTTTACATGCATGACTGCACTTTTGTCCACATCAAAGAGCTAAAGTTTCAAATCATCCATGTAGAGGAGGTGAGATGTGACCTGACCACCTTTCCTCAACCGATAGCCCAGACCTGAATCCTCCAGCAGTGTGCTAAGAGGATTCAGGGCTAAGCAGAACCAAAGTGGACTCAAACTGTCACCCTGAAATATTCTCCGTTTAATCCATACAGGCTGAACATTCCCCTGGATCTGTTGACATCCTGGATAGCGAAGGACCGTCCTCCATTGTCCCATACACGACATCAGGAAGGTGCGCAGAGTTGCATCTATCCTGTACAACTCCAGCACCCTCATGAGCTATGTATCTGGCACCGAGTCGTAGGCCATCTTATAGTCTATCCAGTTCTATGTTCTATGTTAGGGGGTTTGGTTTCCGCACTTAGTCCGTCAGGTGGACCATTGTGCGTGGGCCATAGCGGCCGTTTGGTGGTTATTCCAACCAGCCCACCTCCCTCCAGAAGCTGATTAGGTCTCCTGGTCTGTTTAGAACGTCTGTGTATGATCTGGGTGACCCGAGGGTTTCTGTTCTAATCTGGGTGACGCCCGTACATTCGAAGAGCACGTGCGCAACGGTCTCCTCAGCCTCCATGCACGCCCTGCACAGAGGACTGTCCGTTATGCCTATTGTGTGGAAGTGCTTGTTTAGCGAACAGTGTCCCGTGATGGTCCCCGTCACCAGGCGCAGGCCGTTCCTGTCCAGGCGTAGCAAACGCCTGGTCAGCCTGCTGTCCAAAGATGGCATAGCCTCCTTTGACTGCCTGCAACCTGGTGTCGAGGTCCACCAACGTTCCGCTTGTGTGTGGGTAAACTTCTGCAGCCACCTGCGTATTTGGTTGAAGGGTATGGGTACGATAGGCTCGGGTCCGCAGACTGCCGTGCTGGATCCACGTCTAGCAAGTTCGTCAGCCGCGTCGTTACCTAGCGATCCGCTGTGTCCTTTTATCCATTGCAGTGTCACCGTGTTGCGGCTAGATACCGTTATTTGTTCTAGTGCATCGTGACATTCTAGTGTTAGCTTCGAGGTAGTATATTTCTTCCGTAAGGATTGGAGAACTGAGGCGCTGTCGGAGAGTATGCGTATGTGGCTGTCCGTAACCCTCCTGGCTTCTAGGGCGTGGACCGCTTGTATGATGCCCACACACTCCGCCTGATAGACGGTGTTGAACATTCCCAGCGGTCTGGATATATTTATGTTGAGGTCATGTGAGAAAACTCCGACTCCGGTACCTGAGTCGGTCTTTGATCCGTCGGTGTAAACTCTCATCTCTTTTGGGCCTGAGTAGTCACACTGTTCTTCTGTAAGTGTTATATTGTAGTGTCTTTGAAAGTGGTGTGTTTTCGGGGCTTTGTCGCAGGGTGATGCCATCATTGGCTCACGTTTGATCGCATCCTCCTTAATGCGTATGTGCTTAACTCTGGAGTCGTTGCATAGGGTTCCTGTTAAATGGAGCCTAAAGGTGGCCAGGGCCGCCTCCTCCCGCACGATGAGGTGCAGAGGTGGCAGTCCCAGCATTGCCTGTAGAGCGGCGGTGGGTGCAGTTCTCATACTACCAGTGATTGCGACGCAAGCAAACCGCTGTAGTTTTTCGAGATCTTTTTGGGCTGTGCACCGGTCTGTCCTGGGCCACCAGACCAGTGAGCCGTATGTGATAATCGGTCGGATAACTGTGGTGTATAGCCAGTGGGTGACCTTGGGGCTGATTCCCCAATTCCGGCCAAGCAGTCGTTTGCACTGCCACAGAGATATGCTGGCTTTTGTGGTGATATAGTTCGTGTGTTTTGCCCAGTTCAGTTGTTTGTCCAGATAGATGCCCAGGTATTTGGTTTCTGTTGAGAGGCTTAGGGTTGTTCCGAAGAATCGTGGCAGTTGTAGTGTTGTCAGTTTCCTCTTCTTCGTAAAGAGAACCAGTTCGGTTTTTGTAGGGTTTACTGAGAGTTGGTGATTGTTGCACCATTCCTCTACTATTTTCAGGGCATGACGCATGAGGTTGCATAGAGTGTTTTCGTGGGTGCCGTTAATTATTATGGTTATGTCGTCAGCGTAGCCTACGGTGAAATAACCTTTGTCGTTGAGTGTTTTGATGAGGCTGTCTACTACCAGGTTCCATAGGAGAGGCGAGAGGACTCCCCCTTGCGGGCATCCCTTCGCAACGATGGCTCTCGTAGTGTCATTTACTGTGACTTGTACAGCCCTTAGTTTGAGCATGTTGGTGATCCAGCCACTCAGTGTCGAGTCTATGCTGTGTCTGTCGAGGGCCGTGTTTATGCTGTTGAACGTGGTTTTGTCAAAGGCGCCCTCGATGTCAATGAAGGCAGCCAGTGCCGAGCACTTGTGATCCACTGCACATTCAATTTTGGAAACCACGCTGTGGAGCGCTGATTCCGTTGATTTGCCTGTGGAGTACGCATGCTGTTGTTTGTGTAGTGGTTTTACCCGGAGAGGTCCGTCTCGGATGTGCCTGTCACAGAGTCTCTCAAGGGTTTTCAGTAGGAAGGATGTGAGGCTTATGGGCCTATAAGCCTTGGGTTGCGTGTAGTCGGTTTTGCCAGGTTTGGGTATAAAAATGACCTTCACCTCGCGCCATGCGACAGGTACGAGCCTGAGTGCTATGCAGGCTCGAAATATCTCCACTAGCCATGGTGTGAGATAGTCCACCCCCCACTGCAACAGGGCTGGGAAGATGCCATCCAGCCCTGCCGACTTGTATGGCTGAAAGGTGTTAATAGCCCACTTTACTCGGTCATCTGTTATCATGTTGCGTGCTCGTGACCAGTCTTGATCCGTTGGGGTCCATTCTGGCTCAGCCTCCCACGTCCTGTCCTCCAGGACTGCACAGTCTGGGAAGTGGGTTTCGAGAAGGACCTTACTGGTTTCACGGTCAGTCAGTGTGTAAGAGTTGTCGGGTTTTTTAAGCGCGCCGAGGGTTCGGTCCTGATCGGTTGACAGGATCTTCCTTACCCTTGCGGCTTCATTGTTTGTCTCGATGGATTCGCAGAACTTACGCCATGCTGTCCTTCTGGCGGTTCTAATCTGCTTTTTGTATATATATTGGGTTTCTTTGTATAACTCCCAGTCGTCCGGGAGTCTAGTATTTTTGGCTCTGTTAAATTGCTTACGTAGCGCATCTCTGAGTTTACTAAGTTCAGCGTTCCACCAGGGGTTTCTCTCCTTCTTGGTCTGTGGCGCTCTTAGTTTACAGCATGCGTGGTATGCTTCGGTTATATATTCAGATAGTTTTGTTACGGTGTATTCTAATTGTGTTCGGTCTCTTATGGTAAATTGCGCTAGGTGTTTAGCCAATAGGGAGGCCAGGAGGCGTTTGTACCCGGGAACATTGGTGCGCCTTGGGTTTCGCCTCGGATCGGGTTTTCTAGTGTTGGTATTTAGTGAGAAGCGGATCCTTCTGTGATCAGAACAGGAAGGTTCGTCCGATACGTGCCAGTTTGTAATAAGGTTTGTCGCGTTTTCCGTAGCAAGTGTTAGGTCTATAATTGTTTGTCCACGGACTGTGACCCAAGTGGGTTCTGAGCCGCGGTTTATAATATTAAGGTTAGTAGAGAATAAATAGGTGGATAGTACCTCTCCTCTGGAGTTCGGTGCGTCGCTGCCCCAGAGTGGGTGGTGGGCGTTCGAGTCGGTGCCGATGATCAGGTCTAGTTCGGCGCGTTCACAGTGTTGCACTAGGTCGGCCATCTCTTTAGGCGGGCAGTCTAAGTCCTCGCCTGGCATGTATACCGAGGTCAGTACAACATCTGGAACGCTACCTTCGGTCTGGAGCCTGACAGCTGTCAGATCTCTGGAACAGAATTGGGTGAGTGGTGCGATAGGAATGTCTTTGGGTATGTAGATGCAGGTTCTTGGCTTATCTGAGCTGTGTGTGTTGAGAATTAGCTTACCTCCGATGTTACCGAGGCCACATATTCTATTGTTCCTGATCCACGGCTCTTGGATCAGTGCGATGGTTCGGGGCTTGACCTCCAGTGCCCTGCGTAGGTTAGCCGTGGCAGTCTGGCTGTGCTGGAGGTTGGTCTGGATGATGTTGATGGGTGTTGACGGCGATGGAGAGGAGTTAGTCGGAGGTGGATCCATCGGACAGCCTCTCCCCTACCTCCTCTCTGTATTTATCGAGCTCTACCCCCGGCGACGAGGCGAGTAGACGCTCGCTCCAGCCAGGTGATTCGGGCGGATTGGTGTCGGCGTCATCGGCCATGACCGCTCGGGCCATGACCTCCTCCAGCTGGTCGATCTCTGGGTCGTCCGTCTGTGTCAGCGTCGGTTGTGCGGTCTTAAGGTCGCTGTCGGTCTGGACGTCAGAGGGTTCGGCCGTGGGCCAGAAGCGTACGTATATCGACCCGAGCAGGTATGATATACGTCGCTCCCTGGCCCGGACCTTTACGGCTTCCTCCGGTGGCACACCCAGGGTCAAATAAGTCCCGTAGTTGTCGCCACCGACGGTAGTCGCCCTGTACAGTGACCACCTGGCGATGTCGTACCAGGTATTCTGACGGATCAGAATACCTTGGAGTCTGGCTACGTCACCTCTGTAGCGAGGGACAAATAGCGAGACTCGGACACGGGTGGGCACGTCAGTCTGTCTCAGTACCGTGAGTGTCAGGTCTGTATCTGGGAGTCGTATTTTGGGCACGTTCTGGGTCAACCAGGTCAGGGCACAGTCATCCTCGCACCACATCTGCACGGTACCTTCCGCTACCCTTGGGTATCCGCGGAAAGCAGGGAGTGGCGCCGTCGGGTCCGTGTCCATGACCAGGTTTTCCAGTCCAGTCTTGATGAGTTCAGCCTCGTCCTTTGTCAGGTCTCTGGAGGGGGGTGGAAGGCAGATTGCTACGGCCAGCCGCGCAGGGATGTCCTTCGTGGCTCGCGCGTAGGTCCTCTGCTCCCTTTGAGCGGAGTGGATTCTCACCCGTTTGGCGTCCCCCTGGATCGCGCTCGGTGAGGCCGTGTCGTCAGGGCGTCCCCTCTTCGCCGGTCCTGTACCGCTCGGTCCAGGTCGCGGCTTAGAGGTGCCAGGCTGGTTATTTTTTGCCGGCGACGTCTGGTGTGAGGCACCACCCCGTTTGCCCCTGTTGTGTTTTGGTCGAGGTCGGTCGTGGGATCCGTCTTTGTCTTGGGGTCGGCTGTCGGTCCCGGCGGACTCGGTCGCCTGCAGAGGCTTTTCGCGCTGGGTTGCCCCTTCGCAAGCACGCCCCTGCAGGCGTGGTTCCGCGTCCGGCCGCTTTGCGCGCTGAGTTTCCCCTTCGCGCTCTCGCGGCTGGTCGCGTGCATCCGGCCCCTTTTCGCGCTGGGTTTCCCCTTCGCGGACTTGGGGCCGGACGCGCACCTCCCCTTCGACGTCCGATTGCGCTTCGCGCTGGCTAATGCCTTCGCGGATTTTGCGCTTTCGTTCGCCGATTCTCTTCTTCCGGGCCTGGATTTTTTCGCGCTTAGTCAGCAGGCGTACTTCACCACAGGCAGCCGGAAGAGTGTTGGGGTTGCCAGATCCATCATCTTCCCCCGTCTCTGTTTGTCTGTGTTGGTCTGGGTCTTTGTCCGGGTTTGTTTTGCTGTTCCGCACGGTGCTCTGTTGCCAGAGGCTCGTGGGAGGCACAACCCGTGTCATGGGTATTGGCGCGTTGGTCGCAGCCGAGGTTGGGTGTATGGGCGCGTTTGACGCAGCCTGTGTAGTGGGCGCTAAGTCAGCAGCCGGCCGCGCTAAGAAGCGCGGCAACAATCTCTCTATTAGGCAGTTTGATGCCCCCCCCAGAATACGATGGGGGCTGACCGCCGGAGCGGTGTGGGATTCCCCGGCTTGGCCGGGACCCACCTGGGTAGTTATTTCGTCATCCTGCTGCATTGTAACGGGTGGTGGGCTTTTTTGGAATCGAGGTTACCCTTCCTCTGGGACCGACGGGATAAAGGAGAAGGAGGGACGGCGTTTGTTGGATGGAGGGTGTGGGTTCTTGGGGGTCACCCTAGGCTTGGGATTTGGCCTAGGGGTTTAGGATCGACGGGATATGTATGAATAGGGAGGGATGGCTCGGTTTGTTGGTGGGTAGCATAGGAAGAGGTATAAAGGTTACCCTAAGCCTGGGATTTGGCTTTCGAGAACTTCTCTTGTCCGGGATCTTAAGAGAGATGCTCCGAGTGCAGGATCGCCCACTAACGGTCCAATATAACCATCAGTGGTCGGTCCCGCAGCCGAAGTTGGGCTATCCGCAACCTGCCCACCCGCTCGGTTGCATGAGAAGAAGTGCCTGGCAGTCTGGGTCGCCCCACCACGGATGTACGTATACATTTGCGTTGGAGCGATCCAGCCTTCCCCGAGCCAGTCTATCCAGTATGTCGACAGATCCTTGCGGGATCGACGAACGTGTTGGCTTGTGGCCATGTCGATGAGGAGTAGCTCCTTAGTACCGCAAATTATTATTATTGACAAAATAATAATTTAACAAGTAGTATTTAATACCTAGTAAAAAAACAATCACTATTATTTGTATTATTAATGTGCATTATCTTTGTTTACAGGCTTTTTCTGCTGCTGCCGGACTGAAAGTATCCATGGGTGCCGCAGGAAATCTTGCATTTGTTCCATACGTAGATGAATTATAAATTACACACCTTTTTTAATTGTTAATCATTTTTATTTAATAGTACGGAACATGATGTGAGAAATTACCAATATAGTATAATATGATTATTATTGATTATAATTTATTGTTCTACCGAAATAAACCATTACTTATATTATTTAATTTAACACTTTTTCTAACATAATGTTATGACAATGAGACACAAGTCTACTATGTCCGGTTGGCATCGCAAGGTTGCGTATCATGTGAAAACAAGAGAGGTATGCAGAGTACTTTGGAGGTATGAAAGGCATACAATGTCCCAAGGGATGAGTTGTACTAGGTAAATTTTGGAACCTTGCTATCTCGCTTCGCCGCGCCGGTAATTCGATTCGAACGGGACGCGCTTGTAATTAATTCGAGCGGGCCGCGTGGGTGACGTACCCACGCCGCGTAGGCAAAGTGAGACTAGAGACTAGTAAACTAGTAGTGGATCGAGTATTTTAAAAGTTGCAATTGGTAACCTAGTCCCTGGATCTGTTCTAGTATATACGTTTATTTCGCTTCATCTCTATGTCCCACACATTGTTGTAGAAAGGCTAGGGTGGGGATTATCATCATCTTCAGGAAAAATCCGCGAAACGACAACAAATTTATGTTAAATTCATGGCTTATGCGTAACGCGACGTGGTTTTGATTGCCGCACAGTATGACAGCGAATATTTTAGCGAGAATTCTAATGATTTTCCCTGACTATCGTTCCTTTAGTCGACTTTAATTTTAATTATTTTAAAAGGACAGCTTAACGTCTACTACAGTGTAGCTAATGCGAGACGTCGCAACGCCCACGCAAGGGGGCGTGGCGAGCGAGGTCGGGGCTTCGCCCTCGCCCGCGGAGGCAATACAGTGGCCCGCCTTGTACGGCCTGCGGCATTTGACACAACAAGCTGTGTCTGTGTGTATGGTTGCTATGAATATATCTGGAGGCGCACCACGACGCTACATAAATCCTATAGAGCCGCTTTCTTCACGACATCTCAGCGGTCTGTCCCCGCCAGATGAGACCCCCAGTTGGCTGGGGGAGGCCCAACGAAGACGACCAGCGACGGAGATGCTGACTCGGCGCTCCTACAGGTAGATAAAGTGTAGTTTTCCCTCACCCCGTTCACAGATCTAGCCATTTACGAATTTAGGGATAAATTGTCATGTATTTGTGAGTTGTCTATTTCTGTTACTTTTCTCGTTTTCTGACAGCGCTTCCATACAAAATATTCGACTCCTTCTGTCAAACTTTATGTTTTTTCGACAAACCCTAACATGGCACCATAAAGTTATCTCGATTTTTGACAATAATTCAACACGAGATAATCTCCGATTCGTCTGTCGTTTAGTCGTAATTACTCGTCCTCGATTTTGACGACGAGAACGACGAGAAGAGTAGACAAATTTATGATAAAAAAAAGAACTCCAAAATAACATGGAAGTTTCATAATTTTATTGTACTTAATTTAATCATAATTTTATTTTACAATATATTAATAATGAAAATACTTAGTTTTAAACTACTATTTATATTGGAAACGACGTGTTTTATATGGATTTTTACGTTTTTTGTATGGAAAATATGAAAAATTATTAACATGCCACAGAGTACTTTTACTACCTATAGTAAAAGTACTCTGTGCCCTCTACTGTCAAAGCGATCTCTTTGTGTATGTGTTTAGCTTTTAATATCCGGAGTAAAATCGAACATAGATATTCAATGATAAAAATGATTTCAACAACTTTCCTTCAAATTGTTTGTGTTTAGGTATGCACCGAGTTAAGTAAGAGGATCGTGTGGTCGAGTGTTTGTGATCGCTTTCGCTAGTGAGCGCACTGCGTGCAGAAGTCAAAACCCGCCTTTTTTTTTGTTTACCTACCTATTTTTTTGTAATAAGAGGCTTGTGCTGTACTGCACCTTACTTCTTGTCAAATTTCATGATTCTAGGTCAACGGAAGTACCCTGTTGCTTACCCTGCTGGTTTTGATTTATTTGCGAGTACCTATCATAATATAATAATAATTGTAATAACAATTGTTTATTGAAGGTTTACATAAATATTTACAAAATAGGGCCTTAAACTAGAGGTTGATATAATAGGATATTTATTGAATGAATGAATGAATGATTTATTTCTCTCAAAAAGGTACAGAATTTGGTTCATGTCATATTAAATTTATGTCAAATCAGATTTGTAACCTTTGTGAGAGCTGGAGTCTATAGTGGGTTCGGGACCTGTATGACAGATCTCCAGGCTCTCACCCTCTTATACAATACTATTTAGTACTGATTTGAACACTTCAAGGCCTTCATGTACAGAGAGGAATATTATAAACTAAAATAGAAAAAATTAAAAACAGAATTACAAAAAAGAATCTGCGAGTGTGTAGTGAATGGTGTGTCTGTGAGTAGTGTATAGTGTATGGAGTGTGTGTTGTGTGTGTGTGTTTGGTCTACAAATTTACTATCTCATTTATTTTAAAACAGCTAAAATATTTTCCGTCTCAAAATAATCTAAATCAAGAAGCCAATTTATTATTTTTGCTTTACATTTGGATTTGCACAAGGGGTATATGTTTAATATTTTGTTAGTGTTATTATATACATGACTGCTTAGAAAGCGGAAGAAGCGTTGGGCAAAGGCACAATTTGTACGAATAGAGGGACAGACCGAATGCTTACGTCGTTGGGAGATCAAGGAAGGATCGTAGGCAGTGTGGCCGTGTGTTGTCATTAAAAGATTAAGAATATATAATTTACGAACAGACAGAACCTTACAAGTTTTGTAAAGGTCTGTAGTAGGAAAGCGATAGGGTAACTGCCAACCAACTTTCAACAGAGCCCTTTGGGCGCGTTCCACTTTCAACATGTGGGACCTTCCTGAACCACCCCAAGTAACTACACAATATTGGATGAGGGATTGGCAGAGTGCCAGATACACTTGTTTAATCACCTTGGTGTCAGCAACGTAACGGAGGTTCTTAAAAACATAAATTAACCGGCGCAACCGTGTAGTAAGTGTATCAATGTGAGTACTAAATGTTAGACAGTCGTCTATCTGCACTCCTAGATACTTAATGCAACTCACCCGATTTAGGTGGGGGCAATCGCAGCCTATATTGTGAGTTGAAATGCACGAGTGTGCGATTAAAGGTAGAGAAGAGGAAGGAGGCTTTCCAGCGGCTGTAAGCGAGAAGGTGAGGTAATTCGTTTTATCAACGTTTAGAGTGAGCAGGTTCTGTGCCAACCAGCTGGTGACAAAGGCAAGTCCAGACTGTGCATATTGGAACACCAGATCCCACGTATCCCCGGAGAATATTAGAGCAGTATCATCGGCATAGGTAAAGATGGAAGCATTAGGAAGCTTTAGCTGGCAAAGGTCATTTATATAAATGAGAAAAAGCGTGGGACCGATAATGCTGCCCTGGGGAACTCCGTATGTTATTGGGAGTTCATCACTGGTCCAATCTCCTATCCTGAGACATTGTCGTCTGTCTGTGAGGTAACTACTGAAAAGGGATAGTTGAGTGCCTCTTATACCAATTTTCTCAAGCTTGGCAAAGAGGGTGGGGACAGAAATAGTATCGAAGGCTTTCGCTAAATCTAGGAAAACGCCTATGACCTTCTGTTTTCCATCAAGTTTGGTGACGATAGTATTTGTTAGGTCTAATACAGCATTGTTAGTGGAAATTCCGGAGCGAAAACCATATTGAGAAGATGAGAGTATGTTATTTTGATTTAAGTATTTCACCAATCTGTTGTTGATTAGCCTCTCAAGTAATAATTTTGATAGTGTAGGTAAAATTGAGATAGGTCTGTAATTATTCAAACGATCTCTGTCCCCTCCCTTATGAATCGGGCGCACTACTGCCAGCTTGAAAGCATTTGGAAAAGTGCCTGAGCTAAAAGCAAGGTTACATATGTAAGTTAAGTGGGGAATGAGTATATTTTTGAATTTTTTAAGAAAAGCGCCTGATATATCATCGGAACCTATCGCACAATCGCTCCTTAGGTTCATAATTAAACGATCCAGTTCAGCTTCATCTGTTTCTAGAAGGACAAGGGAATTATGGCACGCTTGGAGAACATCCGATTGTGGAGGTATCGTTGCACCGGCAGGTATGTTTTCAGCTAAGATACGTCCAATATTAGCAAAATAAGAGTTCGCTTCATTTACGGAGTACCCTGGATCGGAGGATGACAGAAGGGCGTCGGCGGGTGTCTTGACTTTTGCAGTGTGAGTAACTGATTTTATAGCCTCCCAGAGTTTTTTATTGTTATTTTGTGCATTACTTATTTGAGCTTTATTATAGTTAGATTTAGAAGTTTTAAGTATCATTGAACAGTAGTTTCTGTACCTTTTAAAAGTAATTAGTAAAATTTAGTTATCGGGATTTTTTTTAGATTTCAAATGCAAATTGTCGCGGTTCCGTAAGCATCTAAGAAGCCCTGGGGTCATCCAGGGTTTGCTCAGTCTTTTACGGTTGGAAACCATTTTAAATGTAGAATTTTGAAGTACTATTAGTTTGAGAGTAGAGATAAAGAAATCGGTCGCATCATTAACATCTGGGGAGGTATATAAGGGGCGAAAATCTGTCTCGAGGAGGTCCAATTTAGTTTTTTCGTAGTCCAATACCCGAATAGTTCTAGTTTTTTGGTGAGAATAATTGGATGTGGTATAGTTCTCCAGAAACAACAGAACTGTGTCGTGATCGGTAATCGAGGTATCAGCGACGAAGCAAAAAGCAGGATGCCGCGTTTTTAGGATTAGGTGGTCCAGACAAGAGTTACGCTGTCGTGTAGGAAGAGTGTGTGCCGGAAGCATGCCGTGATAAGCTAAAATAGTCAAATACTCAGTTGCGCGGGAATCATCGCTGGTTTCATGTATATTAATATTTATGTCGCCGGTTAAAATAATGTTTTTATAGTTGGAGACAGATTTCAGGAGTTCATTCAGTGAATCCAAGAACGCGGTGACATTCCGAACAGCAGGCGAGCGGTAAATAGTAATTACAACGGTATCATTATTTAGTTTTAGCAATAAGCAGTTAGCGTCCTGGACCAGGGGCTCAGAGACAGAAGCCTTAAGATGGGAACGGAAGAATATCACTACACCCTCATTTTGCGACCTATGTCGGTTAGTGGCAGCGGAAGTATACTCATGCATTGAGGGAATAGGGGGGGAATTGTATAGCCAACATTCGGTGAGTATAATTAAATCCCAGCATGTTCTACTTCTTTCGAGGAGTGTTGTCAGGTTGTCAAAGTTCTTATACTTCGTATGTTTTGACAGAGCAGCGAAATAGATTTTTTGTGTAAAGTAGCAATCTGTTTACAATCTTCAATCATACAGGTGGCAGAGTGAGCTACTGAAATATTATCCAGATCGATTTGAATATCTTCTAAATTATCGAATGATATAATAAAGGTTAAGTAACGGTAGGCAGAAAAGACAAAAAAACAAAATGACGTTATGGGCGTCAGTAAGATGAGGCTTGATTAAAGCATATCTTTGTGCATCATGCATGGGTTGGGCAAAAAATTTCATATTAATAAATGTATGAAAAAAGTAAACGTTTAGTGAGTGTGAACGATGTCTGAGAGAAGGAGTAACGATATGAAAGCGTATTTTCAACATCATCATTCTGTAATATAGCTTGATGAAGTAATTGTAAACATAAATACTAGCTTGAGTGAAACAGTGTATGTGAGTACGATGTGTTTGTTGTGTTTTTAGTTTAGGAGTTACGTACATTGACAAATAATTGAAATAGTTAACAATATAGAAGTTAAACAGACTTATAAGATACCATCGAAAACATGCATAAACGCGAATAGCTTTTAGAGAAAAAGAAAATGAAAATAGTCATGGTGTAACTCGTACTGTGGTTGGAACTGGCACTGGTACTGCTAAGATGCTAAGGCATTTCTCGGATTTAATTTCAACGGGTTTGTCTGCTGGGTCCTTCTTCAAAAGAATTCTTCCGTTGGAATACCAACAGGTGTAGCTCCTTGCCTTAGCAAACTGGCGGGCGTCATACAACAGCTTTTTGGTTGCGGGAGGTAAGTGTTCGTCGATGTAAATCGGTTTTTTTTCCCCGGCAATTCCGATTATTTGTGTGTTTAGCTTGTCATTGACGGAGCGTTCTTTATTAAACTTCCTCACTTTAGCAATGAATTCATTTCTCTTATTGACAGAGCTAAATTCAGCAACAATTGGTCTGCATAAACCTGCCTTTCCAGGTATACGATATACATCCCGGAAAGCAGATTGCTGTACCTCCATGTTAATAGTCTTCCCAACGCTTGAAACTGCAGACATATTGGATTCTATGTCACATAAATGACCGTATTTTTGTATTAGGTTGACTTAGCTTGATTTTTATAGAGCTCCAAGGGAGCATAGAGCATTTGATATTTGACATTAATTTCAACTTGATACCTCCACGTGTTCTTGTGAAAATAGTTCTTGACACTGACAGACACACGGACAACGAAGTGATCCTATAAGGGTTCCGCTTTTTCCTTTTGAGGTACGGAACCCTAAAACAGAACCGGCCAAGTGCGTGTCGGATTTACCATGTTATTTTAAGACCATACACTTCTTATAGGTTTTCCTGTAGATAATCTATGAGTTAAGAATCATTCTCTGTTTTTTTTATTCAGAATTTTAGGCTCTTTAGTTTCGGAGACAAGCCCTTATCTCCGAAGGTACTGAGCCGGGAATAGTCAATTTTCATCAACTTTCTTAATTATCTTTAAAAGTAGGTCCTATTTATATATATATTTTTTTTAATAAATTTGTTATCTTCGCAACAAGCTCTTTCATTTGATATGTCACACGGTACAGTTAGCAAAACTATTTTTTAATTTTCTTTTTGCCTCCCCAAAGTGACCCTATATTCAAAATTCATTTATTTACGTTACACGTCCGCGTTTGGGTCACAAAAATACATACGTGTACCAAATTTCAACTTAATCGGTCCATTAGATTCGGAGCATATAGTCTGTGACAGACGGACCGTTTTTTCCTTTGGAGGTACGGAACCCTAAAAAGGACAAAATCATTGAATATATACTCACCTTTGTATCCCGAATAGACAATTAGCCAAGATACCTAATAATACCCCAAATTAACACATTTACACAAGGATAACTGTTTAACAAACGTTTTTCACCAGTCAGTCACTCGAACGCACACGTTCACTTTAACTGATTTTTTCTTTAATTTCCTCAAACTTTACGTTTATTTATGGGTTACTAAAATAAAGAAAAAATGTTCCCGTTTAATAAATTATACTAGAAATAGGTACACATATTTATAGCCCAGTCAATAACAACATCAAACATCGCGAACGCGCATGTAATTACGATTCTGTTATATGTTGTTAGGTCCCCTGAGAGTTCCTAGTTTATATAAAATATACCCAAGTTTGCAACCTTTCAGGGTTGCAAACTTGGGTATTGTACCTTGTGCTAGTCCGATGTTGCTCGAAAAACTGCGAAATTCTGGCACGTTTCAGGTTTTTTGAAAAATATACCGTAACGACGCATTTTTAGGCATCTTTGTGCAATGTTTTTGTGAAGCAAGCTAAATTTACTACAATCTGAGCTCAACCCAAGCACTCTAGGTCGATTGGTTGCGAAGATACAGCAAGTCAAAGGTGGGCACCTTTTTCCAAAAACTGAGAAATTGTCGATTTGCGGTCATTTGCCAAGACGGCTGTCCATGTCCGGCTGAAGTAATGGTCATAGAGAAAGCTTAGTAATTCTTGTAGTGCTGTAGACGAGTAGAAGGAAGATTTGCCTTGTAGATGAGTAGAAGGACGTGCCCTTGCACATTCTTTCTTCAGTGAACAAGGACAAGGGATACTTGTGCTAGCTCATACACAAAATGCTTCAATTGATCATCTGATTCTCTTGTTGCATTTTTATGTGTTGATATTGACTGGACTAATATGTTACCAGGCTTTAAAAAAACCTAGAGACAACTTTATCAAAATATTGGCCATTTTGAGTTCAATTGTACAATCTGGGAGCCCTGCAAGCAAGCCTTTAGTTAGAGCATTATCTAACGACAGTCCTTCTCCAGAATCTTTGGTCGCGCTCGCGGCATTTCCTGCCCGCACTGAGCCTGTAGTTTTACATTTCTCCCAAAATAATGTCATTCATCTAGCCTCAGCCTCCTCAGCAACGGCCAGTACGGTCGCTGGATGCCTCAGACTTCAAGCCGTGGTGTTTGGTAGCGGCGGCGCCTGCCTTTTGTAAACTTAGAAGCTTGCTGCAAGAAGACTGTTCGCTAAGAGCTATGGTGCGTCGATTTCGTCACATTATTTGGCACACTGGTGGTGTCTGATACGGCGGCGCAACTTTTCTAGAGCGCTACTACTCGCATAATATCGCAGCTCCAGCGTCGCTGCGATATTACCGTGCGATGTTGCAATGCACAGTGTTACATGTCACAGGGATTTTTATATAGGAAAGTGCAGTTATACTTCTCGAGGTGTCTGTAAGGCACAAAGTTTCTGTGTGCAGAAGTGCTGTCTGTTAAATTTAGTTTGTATTGGTGCCCACAAAACCTCAGAAAATTGCACAATTCTGTATTTGATCAGCTGCTAAGGAGAAATTAAGTGTACTTACCTATAATTTATGGAGAAATTCTCATTACGCCTGCCGAGTATAAAAGAAAACAGAATATCTTATTTGCTAAGATTTCAGTGTCACTACGACACTGAAATCGGTAGTTGTTCCAGATGGCATTAGAGTAAACAAAATCACTACAAAATATATTAAAACAAAAATATATTTATTTTGTTACAATTTGATGAAACACAGTTTTTTGTGTAATATAAAACTGTGTTTCATTAAAGTATTTACACATATTGGCTAAATTTAAAAAATATGCTTAGAAATAAAGTTAACACAAAGGAAAAAAGTTAAATTAGTTCACTGTACTTCCGCTTCTGTTAATAACATATTTGGAATTCCTTTTGAAATAGGGAACTGTCTTCCTGATTCTGGGCATGTTAGATTTCCTTCTTCAACCTCCACTTCTAATAAGACTTTGTGAACTTTCTTGAGCAAGTCTTCATTTTCTTCAAATTTGGGTTCTAAAGTTTTTGGTAGTCCTTCACCATGACCAATGCTATTTGCAGCAGCCCAGAGAACTTCCCAGTCTAATTTTGGAATTACACGGGTAATAAATTCTGGATTGAAATCTACTTCTGTTACTTTTATATCTGTAGCATTAATAGCAAGCGGATATCCAGTCATTACACCTTTTAAACACTTTGATGTCAACATGTTATGTGTTATGAGTTTCATATTAGGGCGTGAACGTGGATTTCGAACTTCGTAGTAGCTCTTATCAGTAGGTAGCAGTAATAGCCGAACAAAATATCAATATTTCCCAAGATTCGGCAATTTTAAAAACATCAAACTGCATTAAGTATAATTTGTAGGTTATATTCTCCTTTCATTTCTTGTATTACCTTGTCACTGTCAAGTGTCAAGTGTCACCTGTCTGTCACTTCTGTCAGAAAGGTGCACAGGAGAGATTCGCGCGTTTCGTGCGTAGCTTGGGTGCGCGCGAGGACGCGAATTTATGTTGTACTAGTGATGACCGATTTTTAGGATAAACAAGGAACCCATAGTTACGTCATGTCCGTCTGTCTGTGACGCCGACAAAGAGGTATAATAAAATAATTTTAAAAAGTTTTTTTAGCATACCTCCCCTACACGTAAATTGGGGATGTTTTTTTTTCTCATCTATCCCATGGTGTGGGGTGTCTTTGAAAAGGTTGTTCAAAAATATTGCGAGTTTGTAACATCTATTTTTGGATTCAGGGATCCGTTTGTTTCAAGCTATAAAGTGTCAATTTTTATTAGAGTCAAGTGTGGAGGACACTTGACTCTAATAAAAATTGCCCCCCCTGCCAGCTAAATAGTTGGTTTTAGATATGTGAAAAATTCAGGGCAGTAGTATATATAACGAAATTAAAAGAAAAACTATCACAGCTTAGTAGACTTTACAAGTTAACGAGTAATAATCGACCAACTTACGTTTGCGGTTACAAAAACATGTTCTCCCATACATTCCGTATGGGAGAACATGTTTTTCAACTACAAAGATGTTTGTTATTGCGAAAAATTCATCCTAACTACGGAACCCTTCGTTGTGCGTGGTCCGACCCGCACTTGGCCGCTTTTGTTTTATACGGATTCCGGGCTTACTCTACACTCTATAATAGCAAGATTTGTAGTCTTTGAAGATTTCATTTTAGGCTGGTAACTTGTCTTTATAGTGTATTATCATAGGAATTATCTTTGCTGGTAATCTTGGCCTAGTTTGTCAACCTAAAATTTTGGTAAAGAGATTTCAAAAAGACCATAAAATTTAAATTGTAGGTTTCTTGATTTACTATGCAAATTTCTTGTGTCGGTTATTAAGTTCACGTTTTCCGATAATTAAATAGCAATGTCTCACTTGTGTGATTGTGTATCTGAAAGAAATTTTGACGTAAATAGGCCATCAGGTGCACAACTTTCCACGTCGCAACCTTTTCGTTCTAAAAGTTCTCTCAATAATAGGATTCAAGAACATCAAAATCACTGCCCAGCAAAAAAGACCCAAAAGCATTCTTCGTTCTCACGGCATAAACAATCACAAGGTGAGGCCGGAGTTACTTCCCAAACATTTACTAATTCGTCAATTAGTGATATATCTACGCAGTGCCAAAACATAAACATAAACAGTGAGAATGATGAAGTAGACCAAGGAGACACACCTGCATTTCCGAAAAGAAAACATGCAAAGAAAAAAGAAAGAATGAAAAAATTGAAAATTCCATCAAGAGAAGCCATGAACAACACACCACAACCATCTGGGGCTCATGTGGGGCGATCAGCACAAAATGATGTAGCTTATTTGCAAGAGTTTTTTTCTCAGCAAATAAGTCCCTTGTATGCAAGTACAAATTCAAGGTACCTTGAAAACCTTCGTCATCATCCACAATTTCAGCTATCCCAAAATATTCAGGGAAGAGAATTTGTAATGAACACTCAACATGCTGCAAGTTTGCCAAATACTCCTATTTTTCAAGTAACACAAAGACCATCTATGAGTATACCTAATTCACCAGTTGTTCAAGCTGACTCTATGACTCCCAAATGTATACAAAACTTTTTACAACATCCATTACTGAGCAAGTCCTTTAATGTTAGGAGTGGGGAACCTTTTAAGTTCTTGCCTATGCAAGGTGAAGATAATAGTGATCCAAATGCAACTCCTAAACATAAGAAGAAGAACAAAAAGAAAACAAAAGAAAGTGACATGAAATTTGATCCCTATATATCAGCAGAGAAGATGGAAGCTGGTCTAAAAGATAATGTATTTATTGAAGGTGTATTGAGGATAAACCCAAAACAATTCCAACTTGCTTATGTTTCTAGTAGCAACAAAAGCGAACAAGATATTCTCATTGATGGATTAAAAAATCGAAATCGTGCTTTAGAAGGTGATATTGTAGTTGTACAATTTACAGACAGTGATACTGAAGACAGTGGTGAGGAAACTAAACAAAAGAAGGGAAAAGTGGTGTATATCAAAGAAATTGTTCACAATAGAACTTGCATTGGCTCTTTGAAGTTAATGGCAGATAAAAATAGGCAGAAAGCTTTGTTTATTCCTCGTGATCTCAGAATGCCTAGGCTCAATGTGCCATTCACAAGCTGGCCTGATAACTTTTATCTTGATGCTAAGAATTATGAAAGTACTTTATTTTTAGCCAAAATATCCGATTGGACAGATACTAGATTTGCTATTGGGAAAATAATTTCTAACATAGGACAGTCTGGAGATATGGTAACAGAAACTAAAGCAATATTGGCTCAAACAGATTTAGATGTTACTCCATTTGGTCCTGAAGTAAGACATCTATATCCACGTTTAGATTACAAAATACCAGATGAGGAGATTGCAATCAGAGAAGATTGCCGAAAATTGTGTGTGTTTAGCATTGATCCATTCAATTGCCGTGATATTGATGATGCTATGTCTTGCAGAGAACTGGAGAATGGAAATTATGAAATTGGAGTTCATATAGCTGATGTAGCCCACTTCTTAACAGAAGATACTCCTCTAGATGAAAAAGTGGCGGACAAAGCTACAACAGTCTATTTGGTTGAAAAAGCTTATCACATGTTACCTGATGATCTCTGCATGCTTTGTTCTCTATTTCCAGGTGTTGACAAATTAGCATTTTCAATATTCTGGGAAATAAATAAAGATGCAAAAGTTCTTAATCATAGATTTTCAAAAACAGTAATTAACTCTTGTGCCCAACTAGCATATGAACATGCTCAATCAGTACTTGAAGATAAAGAAGATGCCAAGGCAAACTTTCCTGAAACATACAATGGTTTTGAGTTTACAGATATATCAAAAGCAATCAAAATTATTGGAAGCATTGCTGCTAAATTTCGAAGTAATAGATTTGATAGTGGAGCTTTAAGGATTGACCAAGCTAAAGTGGCTTTTCATTTGAATGCTGCTAACGGTTTACCTGATTCATTTTGGATATACGAAAGTAAAGAAAGCCATCAACTTATTGAAGAATTTATGTTACTTGCAAATATGACAGTTGCTGAACGTATTCGAGAGGATCATCCATCATTAGCATTTTTGAGATGTCATCCAAAACCCAGTGAATACATGTTGAAACAACTAGCTAAGTCCTTGAAGCCAATGGGTATTGACTTAGATATTGACTCTGCTGGAGATTTGCATCGCTCCCTGCTGCAACATGTTGGCCCTGATTGCACAGACCAAGGCAAAGTGATGGTTTTAAACATGTTGTGTGCTAAGCCAATGACCAGAGCTAAGTATTTCTGTGCTGATGGATGCCATGATGACGACTTCCATCATTATGCTTTAAATGTTCCACTTTATACACATTTTACTAGCCCTATACGAAGATATGCAGATATTATGGTTCACAGGTAAAAACTTACAATATCCAAATTAATATGATAAATGCGAAAGTGAGTTTGTTTATTGGTTTGTTACACTTTCATGCTAAAATGGCTGAACGGATTTGGATGAAATTTGGCAAATGGGTTGACCATGACCTGCTATCTAATTACGCAACACATTTTCGTAAACGATTACGAAATTTTTTTTCAATTTGACAGTTCAACAACATTCATTGCGTTATTTACGTTGTTGAGCTGATTTTTTTCCAAACTTACGTAGCAATGGATAGCAATTTGTTTCTAAACGATTCAAATTCCGATTGATCGTGTATTACGTAATAAGGGTACTGGGTTAGGTCATAGGATACTTTTTATAGCGGTAGCACGTTCCCGTGGGATAATTTCCGACCTCCACGCGGGCCAATCCGCGGGCAAAAGCTAGTTTGTAATAATTTATGCAATTTCACTGTAAGATAATATATTTTTTATTATTTTGGGTTTGTTTATGTGAACTGCAATATGTAATATATTGTAGATGGATCGCAACTGGCAACATATAGAACCACTACAAGTGAATTAAATAGTTATTACATATTTTCAGGTTGTTGGCTGCAAGTTTAAAATATCGAGAGACCCCTAACTGGGATGTCGACAAAGTCCGTATGATTGCAGCCCAATGCAATAAACAAAAATACAATGCTAAAAAAGCAAGTGAATTGTCTACAGAAATGTACACACTCAAGTACATTGAAATGAAGTCTCCAGTAGTGACTGATGCAGCTATCGTAGAAGTGAGGGAAAAATACATTGATGTCATAATAATAGCCATGGGACTGAATAGACGAATCTTTTTCAACAATGTAAGCTTTTCATTTTTATTAGGTATAAATATCATTTACTCATCAAGAGCAGCTGATAAAGGGTGAGTATTTAAACAGAAATCTTTGTGGCAGCAATGCCAACTGTTGCACATGGGGAAATATCATGATATGAATCATATAACCAAGGACTGAATTTTTTTAGCATTTTTGCCCATGTTTATTAAAACTAAATCTTGACTCCTGATTTGCAGGATTTTCCAGGAAAATTCCAATGTATTAAAAATGAAGAATGTTCTCGTCTCTCGAAAATGGAATTGACATGGTCAGCTGCAAATGGTTTGCCAGAAGTTAAACAGGTTATTCAAGTATTTTCCATTTTGCAAGTTGAACTCTATAGAGGAGATGACATGGTAAAGGTCGAAACCAAACTTGTCAGACCGCAGCAGGCAACATCTTCTTAATGTAAATTGGTGCGCAAAATACGCGCTCGGACGTGGAGTTGCGGAAACCAGCTCCTTAAATAAAACAAATGTATACATTAGCCAAAATGTATATAGTGGTCTCAATGTGATAGTATGTCCTTTGAAAAAAAAATTTTTTTTATGGATGCAAAGATATGTAGTCTTTTCAATTGTGTTATGTTTTTGGAAGCCAACTTAATAATTAACTTCCATAGAAGCACTCTTTCTTGTAGGTTATTTTTTTAATTTAATATTAAGGTTGGTTGTTTATGTGTGTTATTTTACCCTATTTTTTGTATACCTAATTAATAAAATAATGTGTGATTTTATTTACATTTTACTCTAGGTATTTTATTCTTATGTGTGTGGTAACTTCAATGTTTACATTAGACCTTTTGCTTAGTTCAAGTAAATAAAAATATATTTTCTTAGTTTTAGGGCACACCGCTCAATCAACCTTTGAATACCGCCAACCGCGGAATTAATGAAATAATAAAATTGTACATAATGTATTGTTTGTTATATTTTGCCTAATTAAATAATCTATACTAGTAAGATTGTCCTTTTTTTCTAGTTCAAAGCAAAGTATATTTGCTACCCCACTATTCTCCAGACCAGATATTTATAAAATAACCACAGAAAATAATCAAATCCAGATTGCTACTGAGAAATTCCTGATAGAACATCCGAACAACACTGTCATCGAGTTGAATGAATGACCTATAAATAGTATATAATATATGCTACCCTCCAGTGATTCGAACACAGGACCACTTTTATAATCAATGTTTCAGTGACTTCATTCGCCCGTAAATTGTAGACGCTACGCGAGCGGTCACCGCTCATCTAGGAAATCGCGTTTGCGACGGCTATACTTCTTAAACCCTTTCAGACCTGAATTATTTTTTTCTGTCCAATGAATCTAAAAAAAATCCTGTAGCTAGACTAGGGTAAAAACCAAAGGAAAAAATAATGAAAAAAATCCTAGCTGTCAACTTTTCAAGAAAAAATAGTTTTTCTTTTAGTGTACAAATGTGCACATCCGTCCTACGTAATGACAAGACTAGTGTAGTAAGAGTGTAGTGGAAGTTTCACTGAAATTATAAAATGTTTAATTTATAAATGTTTTTATTAGGAAATATTAATTATTTTTATAAAATTAACAAAACTAGATTACAATCCTTATAATAATTAACAAAAAATAGATTTCTTCTTTGGGATAGGTAAATAATTGGCACATAGGTAAATCAGTCATTCGCCTCATTCAAGCAGCATGATTCATTTTACGTATGAAATGCTAAGAAACAGTTTTTGTCTTTGGTAAGGCAAAGGTGAACTTTGCATTTTATACCTACATTTAATCCGGGTTCTTCCCTTGCATCCCACTATTTTGCACCGTGTCCCAAGTCCCTCATCATGTGCAGGGAAATGCCCAACAACGTCTCTTGCTATATACGCTACAGGGCGAACCTCTCCTGGTCTTCTCGGAATAATTTGCGGTATTGGGCTACTGCCACTGGGCCGTCCTCTTTTACCGATGGTAATTTTATTCCTCAACACCAGACTTTCAGCCAGCTGACGACGAAAGTGAAGCAACCTGAGTTGTTTATTCTTTGGTATGCCTAGCAACTCATTGTCAATTTGGTACTCTCGGTATGCCTGCACTACAGCTAAATCAGAAGCATGAAATATCATGCGAAGGGTCCATTTTTTTGACTTTATGAAAGTCCTATAATAGCTCATGAGTTGATCTAATACAGGGGTTCCCAACCTTTTTTTGTCTACTGCCCACTTTAAGAATAAATTATTTTTTAACGCCCCCCTTTTAACATACTTTAAAACCGCTAAGTACTTATAACTGATTATTGAAACGCAATTCGGACAGAGTATCTTTTATTGAAAATAAAACAAACATAATCAATTCTTATATAAAAACTAATGTGAAGGTTGAATCTGATGCTGTTCAATAAGTTTGTTGATATCAGGTTCCAATTTATTCAAAAACAGCCGCAAGTCGCCACGTTCGGTAACACGCAAACGATTTCTCTTTTTAGTAAGCAGCGTTGCCACAGCACTAAATCCACGTTCACACAAATATGACGATGGGAATGCTATCAAAAATCGTTGAACAATTGACCACAATCCAGGGTACAATTGCGGGATCGGTTTTTGTAGCCAAAATTCTTGATATCCATTTTTGAACTTGATTTTTATTTCTTCGTTTGTTGTCAATTCTATAAGTTCTTCTTCCAGCTGAGGTGACATTGCTGTGTTGACATTTGAAAACGGATCCAACACCCAGTCTGGTATTTCCAAGTTTAAAATGTCCTGGTATCGTTCGGTGAAGTCAATGTGGAGGTTTTCCAAATGTTGGCAGTAGGCAAACAAGTCGTCGTTACTGCAGTATACTGATAAATTCGGAAAATTGTGAAACTCACGTCTGCCCATATTCTTTTTGTGCAGAAGCAGTTTGGCTGCGAAAGCAGCAACGACATTTTTTGTTTTAATTAAATTTAGTTCATCGCCTTGAAGTTGGAGGTTCATGTCGTTGAACATTTTATACAGGTCTGTCATGTAAGCTATATCATTCTTTGATGTTATGAGCTTGTTGCGCAGTTCTGTATCTTTAGTTTCCAAGAACTCTATCATAGAGTCAAACAGGTTGTAAAATCGAATCAGACAATTGCCTCTTGACAGCCAACGAACTTCAGTATGAAGCAACAAACGGTTGAAATCTTCGTCATTAGTAACACAAAGCTGATGAAATAATCTATCATTCAAAGAGCTGCTACGGATTTTATTGACTGCTTTGATGACATATTGCAGTGATTGAAATAGCCGTTCACTTAAGTTTCTAGCAACCAAATGTTGTCTATGAATAACGCAATGTATAGCAAGGACATCTGGAATTTTATTCTTCATTGCGCTTTTCATAGTGTCTGATTTTTGTATGCTATGAAGCCTTTATGGCGCCCTGTCATAGCCGGAGCGCCATCCGTAGCAACTGATATAATATTTTTCAAAGGAATCTCTTTCTCTTCACAAAAATTTTCCAATGTATTGAATATGGTTTCGCCTTTTGTATCTGTCTCCAAATTTCTGGCAAACAATAGTTCTTCACGTATTTTCTCATCTTTAATAAACCTCACGTAAGATAGCAACAACGCTTCATTAGTTGATAAAGTGGACTCATCGAGCTGAATTGAGAATTGACTAGTCCTCAGATGATTGCACAATGATTATTCAATGTTTTCAGCCATTTCATCAATTCGTCTTTGCACAGAATTATTACTCAAAGGAATTTTTCGGATAATATCTGCGGCCGGTTTATGAAGCACAGTAGTTATTACTTCCTTTATTGCTGGCTAAATTAACTCTTCTCCGATGTTGTGTGGTTTGCCTTTTTGAGCAATTAACAAAGAGATATTGTACGAAGCTCGAAGTCCGTCGTCATCTTGCTTAGCAGCCGCCGAAAATAGTTTTGATACACTTGGCTGAGTATTATGCTTCTTCTCTAGGTCTTGAAAATATGCTACATTCTTTTCTGTCTTATCTGGATGCATTTTATTCAAATGATCTTGCAGTCTTGAAGGCTTCATTGCTTCGTTCGAAAATGTTTTTAGACATAGAAGACACAAAGGCGACGACGGGTTTGTGGGATTTTCAATAAATCCGAATTTAATATATTCCGCAGAGTATTGCCGTCTCTTCTTTTTTACTTCCGACATTGTTTTGTTTTAAGAAATACGTAAGTGTTGAAATCAAGTACTGCTTATCTATTATGCGCGAAACCGCAAATGAAAATAAAATAAATTTACGTCGTTTATATAGGATTGCATAAGCAGCACGCACCAACAGGAATAAGACAAACGTGCATAAACTCGTTTATCTCATTCGACGCCCAATCGTACTCGACAAGCAAGAACAAGTATTATAGAACCAGCCGATTGGTATAGGAATGTACAATTCGGATTATTTAACAAAAACTTGTTAAAACATGATTACCCGCGGTCTTTTATATCGAACCGAGTTTGAGCTATATATTAATTAATATTAGTTGATGTTCACAAGATGTAGTCGAGAGTCGAGAGCTCAGTCGGTGTCTAAGAGTCTTCCTAGCTAGGTAGATGAAATTATAAATCGACCCCAAAGCCCTACACCAGTGATGTCAGAGTTCGAGGGGAAGGTGGGGCATTTTTACTGGAAAATAGGAATTTTAAACTGACTGGTGGGGCCCCTTTACACAAAAAAGAGGGAATTTCAAACGACTGGTGGGGCCTTTTACACAAAAAAGTGGGGATTCTTAACTGATAAGTGGGGCCAAGAAATATCTCACGTGGGGCCCTAAGGGCCCCATGGGACGGGGGTTTGACATCACTGCCCTACACAATGCCCCCTTTTTTTTCTGGGTCTCTTACCGCCCCCCTTTAGGCCTGCAGCGCCCACAAGGGGGCGTTATCGCCCACGTTGGGAAAGACTGATCTAATAGATCAACTCCTCCCATTGCGTGATTGTATTTTCTGACAACTTCGGTGCGTTCGACGTCTATAAATCTCTTCTCTTTTTTACACCACCTCTTGACTAAGTCTTTTTCACCAATACCAACAAAATTAGAAGCAAGATGGGTAATCTTATTATCCAGCCACTTGACCACAGTTACATCTTCGTCATAACTACTTACTTCTTGAGAAAATCCTCGAGGCTTTTTATTCATTTCTTTATCGCTTAGTAGCGATGGGTTGGCGAATCTATTGATACGAGCTGTGCATGCAGCCATAATGCCTTTTCGTTTCATAATTTGCAATAAATGATATGACGAAAAGTAGTTGTCAAAGTACAGCTCGTGGCCCTTGCTTTCTCCAATTCTCTTTGTGAGATGAAGGACAATAGCTGCACCATATCCAATTTTTTTTGTCAAATTATTATCAAGTTCTGGACTAGAGCTTTGATAAAGTATAAAATCATAGGCTTGCCCATGTTTACCGCATAAAAAAAATATCTTGAGCCCCCATGGACAAGGTTTACCCTTTATATAGTGCTTGGCAACATGTTTGCCAGTAAAAGGAACTATCTGCTCATCTACGCAAAGTTCTTTTTCAAGTGGTAACTCCAAACATCGATTCCTAACAGCATCAAATATTGGTCGAACTTTGTAAAATGTATCTTCGCAACCAGCTGGTATTCTTGTATTATCAACAAGGTGTAAATTATTACGTAGTTCAAAAAAGCGATCCTGTGCCATATTCTCTGAGAACAAGGGAATGCTGATGCCGGTTTCCCAGTACATTTTCAAGCACGGGTAGCTAAATATACCAGTAGCTAAATGTAACCCAAATAAAATTTCTAATTCTTGTGCAGTAGTAGGTTTAAACCTGAGTTTATTTGAATGTATTGCGTATAAGTTGGTCATTTCAGCCATAATTTCAAATAATTGTTTTGGCACGTACCGAAAGTAATAATCCACTGGAGCTTCAACTGTAGGGTCAACTGACATTGGTGGTAGCCAATCTGATGAAATAGTATTTAGGAGTTCCCTGTCTCCACCTAATGTTCAGTTTAGGCGTAATATTCTGAAGTATATTTTCATGAGAGGACTCCATTTCTGTTGTCGGTGGTATTTCGGGAACCACTTCATCGCAGGTGTCAGTAACTTCTGGATCATTCGTTCCAATCCACGATGAGCTGGGCCCTTCATCATCATCAGTGTCGGGTGGAAATACCTCTCGTTGGTTTTGATTGATGACATCTGCACCAACTCGGACAGACCGCAACTCCCTTTCAGATGTAAATCCAAACGGTTCTTCGTCATCAGACGATAGCTCCAAATCGGAAAGATCTCCTTCATGTAGGGCTTTCAAGGCGTCCGGTGAAAACATATCGGTGTTATTTTATCTGAAAATGTAAAAAAAAGCCTTATCTCAATTATACAGGGTGGAATTGAAGTCATGGGCAATATTTTAAACTAAGACACTACTCATGATACTATTTGCATTAAGGCTACTATTACGCAAATCAAAAATATTATTAATGCAAGTATGGAAAACCTATAAAATGTACTAAGTCATATAAAGTATCAAAGTCGCGCATCGCGATAGCGAGTGCTGCTGTAGGTAGACTACGCCGCGCACCGTATGTGCGGTACTTGTCATTGCGCGTGAACTCCTTGACCCCGCTCGACTCACGTGACATAGGTAAGTTGCTAACGATTTGATTCCTAATTCATTCCAACTTTCCCTTCATACTTTGCCGGCTTAGGACGGTCAAAACTACGATAACTAACACACATAATAAAATAAATGTGTAGGTAAAATTAATTTCCCGTAGTTTTGGCGTATTTACAAAGTTGGAATCACAGTATTTACACTAATTGTTCAGGAATCACGAAGTTTATTTACAATAATTTTAAGTCAGTGGGTCATCTTAGGGGCGTCCGGGTAGCGGCGATGGAACATTTCACGAGCTCGTAATAAACTTGTGCCATTGTAAAGTAAAACCATTTGTAGGTATTGTTGGTTTGTGTACCTACCCTGCACATTACGCGGTCGAGGCATCGTGTTCACAATTAATCCACTAACACTTTATGCACTGCAATCCAAGGGTAAGAAGAGTGAGGCGCATGCGGCGATTACGTCCGGATTTATCGTAAATCAACTACATGCGTCAACCCACCTGCGCAGTCGTTATGACACTAGTTTGGGGAGGCTGCCCCCGCGCGGGGGTGATATTCGTATTTTTGAGTGAGGGAGAACGGGACGGGGAGTGCGGGGCGAGCGGCTTAGCCTATTCTTTGATGCCGCGTGCCGGCCGGCCGCAATGAACCTAGCTATTAGTATTATTTGATGTTTGTTTACCTACTTTTTTTTCCGCTTTGCAGTGCGCTTTAATATTTTGATACTTCAAAACTTATTGGCGTTTATGAAGTATTTTATTTTTATTATTTTTAGTGTTTATTTGCAATAATAGCCTTTTACAATATGAATTAAGTACTTACTAAATTTTTAAGGTTTTCCATACTTGCATTAATAATATTTTTGATTTGCGTAATAGTAGCCTTAATGCAAATAGTATCATGAGTAGTGTCTTAGTTTAAAATATTGCCCATGACTTCAATTCCACCCTGTATAGCATCAATAACATTAAAATAAATAGTTAAAAACATAATTATTCAAAACTGATTTAGGTCTGAACACAGACTACATAGAGATACGGTATGAAAGGGTTAATGATAGCTTATGAAAGGGGTAATCTCTGCAACAGCTGTCAGTAAAATCACGCCTATGAAGTCCTGAATTTATTTACTAGTAACAGACAGTAACTGTCAATGTCATACTTTATGGGCATGCCGACCTACTGGGCGATGAATCATCGTGACCACAGACTATAAACTATCGATATTTTAAATAAAAATTAATTTATCTTTTAATTTTATTGTATATTTTAATATCATAACATTATTTACATTTGTATATACTTTTTCTAAAATAATAGTGAGTAAATAAAATCCAATTTCTCACCTACTCATGTAACATTCCATCCGATAATATTTTTTCTGATAATATTTGCGAACAAGTTTATAATAAAATTACAAGATTGTTCTAGCGATTCAGAAACTGATTCAGATATGGATTTGGGGTGCACTCCTTTAAGAGAATAAATGTATTTTATATTAAAATATTCGTTTAATTTAGTAACGTTTGTAATTCAATTAAACCCAATTATATGTTACATTAGCATCGATAATAGTAAGAAACGTCCATAATTTCTATCGACAATTTTTTTTTATCCTGACAACCCTAGGAATGTCAGTTTGACATATGTCGCAGAGATCAAGCTATCTTTTATGTAGTATAGACCAATACACCGTTTTGTGTTTGTTTGTAATCAATAATCTAAAAGAAGTGTCTGAATGTACGAAATTGCAATTTCTAAGCTTAAATAAGAGAAAAGATAAAGAAAATGGGGATAAAAACTGCCCGTTGTTCACTTCAGATGTCGCTACTATCACTAGTCCAAGAATTTCACAGCTAGCTGTCACTATTCATACCTAAACTCGTAAAAAAGCGACTTTGGAGAGTATAACGGTATTTTTTTCGGACTTTCCCGCAACCCCGGCTGGCAACGGTCCTAGCGGACTCCACCAGTTCTACCGACATCTCTTTGAAGCGCGCGTGGAACACAACGCGCAGTCGACCCGGGCCTGGTCCTTATTGGACGGCGGGCAATCCATTGCTCATCGTCCGCAAGCCCGCGCCTACGGTGGCCGGGAATCAGTCTGCGGTTCCCGATGCTCAGGGTATCTAGGGGCGTGAGGTCGAGAAAATTTGCCTCTCCCTCACGCATTCCGCCTCTTCCTTCGCGAGCATTACTGCTTCGCAGAAGGAGGTGACGGCCTCCCATGCCCTCACGCTCCATACCATGGCCTCTGACGCGAGAGATCACCGCCACCGATCGCCTCCACGTGGACAGGGCGATGCTCTGCCCAAGCCGGGCAAACCTCCACCGTATGCTCCACTATGTCCTCCGGGCGATCCACGCAATGATGACACCCGGGCGTTTCCTCCCGACTTATCCGGGGCAGGAACCTCCCGAAACAACCGTGTCCGGTGAGGATCTGCGTCAGGCGGAAGGTGAGGACGCCGTGACGCCTCTCTAGCTACTCCTCAAAGAGGGGACTTATTGCCACAATTGTGGCGTGTCCAGCACTGGGTTGCGACAATTGCACTCTCCATGACGCTATGACATCCCGCCGGATATCTGGCCGCTGTGCCGTGATTTCTCGCGGCAGCGGAGTTACTCCCCGGCATTGTTGACAGCCTTCAGCTGTCATAATCATGATATCTGAAATTCTGAATCGGAACGGAAATTATTGATGTCAGCGCTGTGAGCGATTATTTCCTAATTCGGAAAGCGGCCTAAGTCTAGCCTGACTGGTGAAGTGTTTTCTTTTGGTCTTTAATTGTTTATCACACTATTTCAGTATTTCGGTGCTTAAACTTTTGTAGGTAACCACGATGAAAACTGAAGAGCCCAAGGATTTATTTCTACTTTCAGAAAGTTTAAAAGTTTTGCTGCAATGTAATACAGAACGAATACAGTCAGTAAAATCGGACCTTATCGATGTAGAAATTTTAGAAGAAATTAAAAATATTGCTGTTTATGGGAATGCAGGTGTATATTTTGGCAAAACTTTGCGAGACATAAAAATTGTGATAGAAGATGATGAACTGAGGAAACATGAAATATATTTACAGTATATAGCTCCCAAAAAGTTGGTAATATCTACTGTGAAATTGCCTCGCTCTTCAATGCACAATCAGGAATACGGATGTATCAAAAATATAATAGAAACATTTAGAGAAAATGTGAACGAGTTAGCTAGGTACTTTTACGAATTAGAAAATATGGATCAGTCCTGTACTATCATGGAGCCAGTTAATGGATCATTCAAGGATGATTATAGAAGAATATTTCTCGGTAAGTTCAGTTTCACTAATCATAGGTGCTTCTGACCGCGACTTCGTCTGCGTGCATCGCCGGCGCTATTACTTCGTTTTCGGTTAGCGTTCTTTCCGAGTTTTTTTTTATCTCGGCTCCTTTATTCTTAGGGTGATGTTAAATAGCCTATATCCTTCCTCAACAATTGGGCTATAAAATGCAAAAAGAATGTTTCAAATCCGACAGGTTCTAAAGATTATTGTGTTCAGACTCTTCAGCTTTATTATGTATTAGTAATGTATGTGTATACATAAACATATATAGGATATATGTATATATATATAAATGTAGATTACTCTTTTTACATTTGCTAAAACAGGAGGTAGTAGTTCTGGTTGGTCCTCAATCTTTCAGAATTACTGAAGACTTTTTACTTTGTAAGTTTAAAAGTAAATATAATAATTTTTTGTCTCTTCCAGATGACAGGACTTGGCTGCATGTAGAGGTGACTCCTGAAGGCTTAGCCACAAATATCCACCTTGTTGGGCAGTCAGAGCAATGGCACAATAAGCTACAAGCAGGACTTCTGAATTGGGATCATGATAAAAATATTGTTGATAATATTATGACTATATTTGGTAATTTGAATCTACATTATAATTACTTTACCACATTATTAGATGATCAAATAATTTAGATTAAATATTACATGGTTATAAATTGCTTTCAGATTTAAGTCAATTCCCACAACCTACATCTAAACAATTGGAGCAAAATAAAATGGACATTCAAGATAACAGCTCAGTGAACTCAGTTGAATGTGGAATATGTTTATGTGCTGATTTGCCTGACACAACTGGTCTACCGCTCCCTCTTTGTCAAAATTCATCTTGTGGGGTTTATTATCATAGGTCCTGTCTGTATCAGGTACTTGTATAAATAGAGCTTTTTTAATTTGAATATCTTTGACTTTTTTTCCAAATATTTAAGTCCCACTAATTATTATTATTCAAGATTTCTTATAAAAAAATGCACAATCTATGGGACAGTTTCTTAAACCAGTGTAATAGCTAGTAGTGTGATATATTACATAATCTTTATATAAGAATTAGCTCTGGATTTTATACTCTCTACCCCATTACAGCCAGAGAGCTAAGGCCCCAATCCATCAATTAAAAACAACTGCTGCCTGCTCTTATTTCTTGTTAAATAGGTAGTGTAACACTATGTACCCATAGTATGTACCTAGATATTTAAATCATTGTTATTTTTTTCAGTGGCTTGTGGCATGTGCTGGTAACCGGCCTCCTGCATTTGGCGTTGCGAATGGCGGATGTCCTACGTGTCTCCAGCCTATTACATGTAGTGAAAAGGATAACTAAAATTGTAATAAAAATTAAATAATGTACTTAGCTAGTAAGTCGGATCTGTGATAAAAGATTAAAAAAAAAATGTGTGGATTTAATTTATATAACTATAATACCTCCTACCGATAGCATATGCTACTTAAGCAGCTACTCAGGCCCATCAGAACCGGGCGTGCAATGCGTGCGGGGCGTGCAATGCGTGCGGGGCGTGCAATGCGTGCGGGGCGTGCAATGCGTGCGGCGCGCGGGGGCGTCTCCATCGAGGGGGCGGCGCGCAAAGGTCTACTTAGCTTGCTGCACTTTTTTGTTATTATTTCGTCTTTTTAACTGACTCCATTATCTATATGAATTATTATGAACCATAATATCCCCGTAGCCAAATTGCAAACGAAACGCTTATAATTTCGTCATGTCCATCTGTTCGTACTTAAGTTACACGGCCATGTTATCTTTCCACCAGAGATGTGCTATCATGCTATGCTTACGTTGCTATGGATGCGTTTGATATCCACCAATCATATTCATTGTTCCACATAGCATAGCACTGGTGGAAACAGGTTCATTCAACTATTTTTTTTATATGGAAGGATGCGTGCTAGCACATCTTACTCGCTCCGCTACACAGCTTAGCTTTAGTGAAAATGGTCACATAGTTTCGTAGCTTCTCTGGTGGAAAGGCACTCTTTGACACTAGCTTTTACTTGAAAAGGTGTATGCTGTGCACTACTAAAGAATGGTGTAGTGAAATTACGAAAAAATTATTAGGGTTAGCAACTCGAAATCTCTTGTTGTCTCTCTAATTGTGGCGTCGAGATTGGCCATCAGAGATCTCGATCTCGCCATTTCGAGATCGAAACTTCGCCTACTTTTAAATAATGTGTTTTTGTAATCAATAATAATTCAGTTCGCACAGCGCTAATTACCTACAGTTATATTCACCTAGACAAGTTGCCTCTCTTTCTATCGCGTAACTCTCAGGTGCTCCCTCACCGAACATTCACCTGTCTGTAATGTAACGTTACAGATTCTATTTTGAGCATTACGTTTTAATACTGTCTCCCTGACTGACGAGCATCGTTACGCCCACTGAATTGGCCCGACAAGTCGAGCCCGCCGCGTACTTTTAGCTTCACACCTAAAATGCGGACTGCGCCTGGCCCGACATAGTGTACAAATATTAGCAGTGTGACAAACAAGAAAAAAACTTCAAAACAAGAAAAAAATTTGCTCTACTGTGTTATTGTACAGAGGTAGCCCTTCATAGTAGGTAGTACCGTGGTAGTACTAGTACCTACCTTTTGTTTCGAGTTCCACACCCCACAGTTTTTTAAACCTCGATTCTCTTTGCCACAGACGCAGTGGATAAAATTATTAAAACAATTTATGCCTTTACTTTTTAATTAAAAATTACGTAGACATAATATTTTGTGGTTACATAGAATAATTCAGTATAAACAATGTTGAGAAATAATGCTTGCACCAGCTGTTCAAGTTTCTGTGATTGCTGATAAAACATTTTCCTTAAAACAATAATTATCAGTAGTTTGCAATGGCAAAACTGTTTAAACTTTGCGGGCCTACTCCTGCAGTCTTATTAAACAAAAAACAAAAGCAGATACTCAGTACACAAAAAGAGTTCTTTTTAAAATAAGATCTGATTTCACGTGACAATGTAAATACAGAGTCCACTTCGATGGAGTCCATAACAAAATAATTCATAACAATTGTTCATCTTTCATGAAAATGCTTGTTTTAAATTTGTTGATACTTAAATTGTCACGACAAAACATTTAGTAGACTATTTAATGAGTAAATTCATCACAACGGCACAGTGTCAAAGGTACGAGGAGTGAGGCTGGTGCTAGATCCAGGTGCTTCACCACTTTGAGGGCCAGTGTCTCGGCCAACATTCTAGAAACAATAAATATTTTAATAAACACCATGTTAACTATTGTGACCATAACTTGCTTATGGTTAGACTCTCACCTTGACATGAATTTGATTTTTGAGCATTGCAGCACGTAGAATAAGCATAGAAGTTCTTCGCTGGTATTCTTTTCCCATGGCCAGACTTCGTTCAAAAGTAGTACTCCTTTGATCCACATCTTTAGCATACAGTATTTTGTTGTGAGAATCAATACGAGCCTGGATTTGGCCATCTAGTATTAACAGCATCAATTCATCTTCCAGTGCATTTACTGTGCGATTAAATGCAGCAGCCATCAGGCGCATGTCAGCCGACAGATAAGGACTGAAGTACTGAATCAATGCTCTGTTCCTTATTTGCATGTAAAGTGAGTTTAGATGTGGAGCTAAATACATGTCTAACAGTAGATTATCTCTTATTTCATCCAATAGCCTTAAGCAGGAAGCATACTTAGATTCATAGAATTTAAAAATGATGTCACGTAACTGCGGTTCTAATTCTAAAAATAATTTAAAAGAACTGCTAACTATGACTTGCTTTTGTAATTCAGAACGATCAAATGTAGCAAGTGCACACAATCCACCATATATGGCAACATTATTGCTGCTAAGAAGCTCTGGGTAGTCACAATGATCAATGCTGGCTGCTAGAAAGTGTTTTGCAGCAGACTTGTACTTCTTTGTGGCTAATTCAGCTAGACCAGCGGCACATTTTAATCTTGTCAATATTGACTGGTTGGAGTCTTTGCCAGGGACTTCATTGAAATCTGGGGTGCCCTCTGCTTTAGACACATAGTTAAGAACATGAGCCCAGTTTTGCAAATACACTGACACTTTCACAACATTCAGGCACATCATTATAATGTGCTTGCCACTTGTACAGTAATCTCTGGCTCTTGAATAACACTTCAATGCACTTGTTAGGTCACCACAATCAAGATAATGATCACCGAGGTCATCATGACCTCTTCGAATACTCTCCTTTATTGAATTAGTTTTGTAATTTTTAAGATCTGTATCTAACTTCTCCAACTTTATAGCAGCCTTCTTGGTTTTTGATTCAATCCATATAGTGTCCAGGACTGGGATATCTTGTGAACCCATTTGAACTGCAACATCTGGCAAGCCTGCTGATGCCACTGCTTCAGCAAGCTTTTTGTGAAGTGTCTGATAAAGGCTTACATTATATGTTGTCATGACGTAAGATATAGCCATTTTAAGAGCTTCCAATCGAAGGGAAGGGCAATGGTCGGCTACAAACATCAGCCTGTACAGTTTTGCAAAACCAGTATAAGAAGCGGAGTACGTTTCCAGATCTAAAGTAGGATTTTCTACCACATAACATTCTGTTTCATTATTTTCATTATCTTCAGGTGGAACGTCCACCTGCATAGGTTCAGCTGTGTTCTGAAAATAAAGAAAATGTCGTGATATTTGTCAGACGTTTAGGTCGAGCGATAACAACAAAGAGAATATGTAATCGCTTTTTAAAGGTCCATAATTGAGAGACGACTTACCATTTCGAACATTTTCTATTGTGTACTTGACTTGTAAAAGAAAATACGCGAATTCCACTGTCAACGCAGAAAACCAACCTAAAACAAAGTGTTTCTTTACCTATTTGATGTTTCATATCATTTGGATACGATAAAGGATATTATCCGAATTGAACACTCACTCAGTTTATATACACAAGATGCTGATTGTAACAGTAATAATTATTATCAAAATACCTTTATCATTACGTTTCTTCTTGGCAGCGGCATTTTTCTTTTGACGAGGTATATTTTAGTGTTGCCATTATTTACTTACATGTAACATAAATAAATGTACCTATGCATAATTCAACACTATATTGTTTATGTTTTCAATTTACGACTAAACTCGACTAAAATAAAGCTGCTTTGGTTTTCTAGGAAAGCCGTTCCGTCCGTCATAATATAGCGGCAGCTATGAAAATCTGTTGGACCATTTAGAGACGAGGTCAATCTCCGATACAATCCACTAAGCCAAGCCAGTAAAATGAAAAGGCAAAATGGCTTGAGGACAATCCAATGCAGTTGTCTCTATTTTACACGATGCTATTATTTGATTGGCTTAGTGGATTTTCTCGGGGATTGGCCCCAATGGTCCATTATTTTTACCAGTAATTGACATTTTAATTCAAACCCCGCCTCCCAAATAACACCATTTCAATGGGAAGGTAGGGTAACAGGGTAACTGCCTTATTTTATTCTATCAGTAACGAACCACAGATAAAACCTTACCACAATAGTGTTGACCATACCACTAAATCCAAAGATTTAAATCGCTAGATTTGCCGTCACCGCTCAAGAAAAAGTGTTCATACTGAGAAGAGTAAGCTCACACATGATTGTAAAGCAGTTCCACGACAATCAAGTGTAGTCACTATATCATTGGGTGTCAGAGGTGTCAAAACGAAAGAGAAACGCGAATATCTTTTGATGCGGTAGGGTGAATCTAACGATTTAAATCTTTGCCGCTGTCATCATTTTCATGACAGTCATCACTGCGGCCGTTAAGTACCGCCACTGCTCTTCTAGGAAACCATAGCTTTATACAGTAAAATTAAATGGTCTAAGGTAAAAAAAGGTGATACAAACTGGGGATAATTGGAGCTGTGTCCAAAAATATAGCTAGCATAAGCATAATCAGCGTATAATGTTCCCACTTCTGGCCCACAGGCCTCCTCTCTGTGACAGACAGAGACTCCTCTCTGTCAGCACATAGAGTTTGTGGGCTGTAATTCACCACGCGGCCCAGTGCTGGTTCGTGGAGTAACATATCAACGATGTTTTAGTCTTGGGCACTGGTCCTCGGACATGCTGGATACCGTTCAATATCCTCATCGATGGTATCCGCACGATGTTTTCATTCACCGTTGTGAAAACAGTGGTGAGGAAATAAATTGCACAAACGAATGCCTGCCTTTGGTCGGACCCGCGACCTACAATTCGTCGGGGACGTTATGAAAAATAAAATAAAATAATAAATATAAATAATAACTTTATTGATACTAAAAACCTTTGATTACAATAAGTAGTAAATGTAGGTTACAAACAATTCGTTGTAATAAGGTGTCTGGAATGGTGAAAAACCCTGCCTCCTAAACTAGGGGAAACCTGTGCCTTAGGAGACAGTGTTCTACTGTTACTTCGTGCACAAATAGTCCTTAATCCCTACAATGGGATTAGTCCTATCTATAGGTAGGAGTATATTAATATGCTCTGTCAGTTCAGAAACAAATGGATGGACACAGAGGTGAATGAATAACAAGTTTAGATGCTCATTCCATTTAATTAACCAACACAAGCTTTTGCATAAGTTCGTCAGTCCATGGTTCCGTTACTGTCGTATGTCGCAGATTTTTATTTAGGTATAGACGCCAGCAGGTCGACCTACCCAAAACTGTCAATTGTTCCCAATCAACTTTGAACCTTATGCTGTAGTAGTAAAGTTGAAAATATATTAAAGAAATTTCACAGATTGTAGTAGGTTGATGTGCTGGCGTCTGTACTTTGTTTTTCTCTCGCACAACGTTAGCAGGGTCCGCCTACCTTGTCTATGCACGAGTGCATCCTAAAGGAGATGTCCTCCTCTATGACCGTTACTACTACGGGTAGTAGGTACTAGGTGGTCGTACCACCTAGTACATGTAAAACAGAAGTAACCTGTAGTAGTCCAGTAATAGTAAACTATATGACTGCTCGTTTCATCTCTGCAACTTAAATGTAGGATTGTTAGTCGTTTGATCCACAGATAGTAACGTAGGTATTTAGTAGGTAGAATAGGAATGACCCACAGATCGATCAACCCTCGCAGATCGATCAACTTCTTGCGGTAGACACCCATTAGGTAGGTTATACCCACAATAGCATGAGTCGGTCTTATAGACATCCCATTATTTCGTTGAGAAGGATTATCAGCTGATGAGCTGAAGTAGGTGTCGTCATCATAACATTTTGATAAGATAATGATTGATAATATTTATTTATCATGTTAAGTACCTACTCTCTTCGGTAGATACTAAGAATTAAGATCTTGGAATAGTCCAGTAACCTATAAACAGTGTACCTACTTGGCTTGTAGGTAAGGTACCTACTAATATTTCGAAGAAGCAACCTGGAGTTATTATCTGAGGATCAAAGATCAGAGGTTATTTTTTTAATTATTACCATAAAATATTTTATCCAACCTTCTTTCGCTCAGCAGGCTGGATGCAACTGCGCATGCGTTAAACTGTAAAAGGTCGATTTTGACTTGTAGAACAGTCAACACCACAGCCACTTTGGTTCTAAAATAAATAAATTATGTACGAGTTATTTAATAGTATATTTTCAAAAATTACAAACATGTTCACTAAAATGTTCTTTAAATTCATGTCTCGTTATTTATACATAAAAAGAACACTACGGAAATTGATAAACGGTGAGTGCTTCGTTGTCAGTAGGTAGATTTATAAAAGAATCACTTAAAAATAATTATTCAATAACATTCAGCAACACTGCGGTGTGAATTTCTTTGTAGCTTCTGCATTGGTGCACTGGTTACAATCCATCGTCAGTGCTTGCTAGATAATTTGCATCGTAACTGTATTATAAAGGGCCTTATGTATTATCTAGGTAGGTACTAAAACAATGCAGTGTGGTCAATGCATACGTTATCAGAATAATAACAATAGCAATTAGACTTTGTTCTAGTCCCACCAGAAATTAAGTAAAGTCTCGTTGGTACTCGTTATGTACGGAACCCTAAAAACAGCTAGCTGTATTTTTTTTTCTGAAACCGAAGCTAGGCAACTCCTACGTCTTTGTCTAATATCATTCTGTCTGTGTTATTATTCTTATTATTGACTAGCAAATAGCAACACTGTTAGTGTGGAACAGTAAATAACCGTCTTTGATAATGAAAAAGAAGTATGTGGATAGGTATGTACAGACGCCAGCACATCAACCTACTACATTCTGTCAAATTTCTTTAATAGATTTTCAACTTTATCACTAAACTATAAGGTTCAAAGTTGATTGAGAAAAATTTACAGTTTCGGGTAGGTTGACCTGCTGGCGTCTGTACCTAAACATTTGCTGCTAGTAGAGCTGAAGTTTTAACTTGAAATTAAAGCGCTAATCCTGATTGCAATGCTTATGTAATGCATAAACATAATTGCATATTTTTTTAATTAGTTTTTTTTATATTGGTATACTAGCTTTACCCGGCCCGGCTTCGCACGGGTAGCACTAAGTACTTATACCTACCCTACCAAACTACTCTACCTACTCTACCCTACCTACCCTACCTACCCTACCTACCCTACCTACCCTACCTACCCTACCTACCCTACCTACCCTACCTACCCTACCTACCCTACCTACCCTACCTACCCTACCTACCCTACCTACCCTACCTACCCTACCTACCCTACCTACCCTACCTACCCTACCTACCCTACCTACCCTACCTACCCTACCTACCCTACCTACCCTACCTACCCTACCTACCCTACCTACCCTACCTACCCTACCTACCCTACCTACCCTACCTACCCTACCTACCCTACCTACCCTACCTACCCTACCTACCCTACCTACCCTACCTACCCTACCTACCCTACCTACCCTACCTACTGGACGGAGCCCGAGACCTTTCCAACGAATGCAAAACCGTGGAAATCGGTTCGTGCGTTCTGGAGTTATAGCGTCAGGAAGGAAAACCCGACTTATTTTTATATAGTAGATAAATAATGTTTTTGTGTTGTTAGATAAGGGCCGGGTTTACATCTAGGTAGGTACTTAGGATACGAATCACTAAACTGCCGATTTGCTAAATATCTGATTGCGATAATGAGCTTCTATCAGTATATTTATTTTATTAACTTAATCTGTTATCCAGGACTCGTTTAAATAAATTAATTTAAAATGAACCTAATTTGTGATTGTTTTGTGTGGGACGAATAACCCCCCCCCCCTTCCCTTTATAAATTATCTTTGTCTTTCTTTCAATTATGTGGGACAAAGTTTGACACACTGTAGGAGAAACTTATTTTTAGATAGCTTTGTAAAACCGATGCGCGTGCGCCGTGTGTTACAACACGTCATAGTTTGCTTAGTTAACGATGCTATTAATATTATTTTGTTGAGGTTAGTCGTTGTTTACATACTGAACAATATATTTTGATGTATATATTAATGTAAAATCAGAGCTGTTTTTTAAAATAAGTGGTTTGAACGGCAAAATCAAAGTAGATTTATTAGATTAAGTAATCGTAATCTGATCGTCAGGCAGTGACTCAACAATCACGGTAATTATTAGTTTGATAACAGATACGAGTGAATTCGCATAAATTTTAGGTGGATGAGTGCAGTAGACAGTTGGTGCGTGATGCTGATCATGAAGGGAGCTCTGCTGTTGACGGTCGTGTATTTGTTGCGCTGCGAAGGTGCGGTGGTCGTGCGGTCGGACGAGCAGGCAGTCGTCAACGACCGCCCGATCATCGGTGTGCTGTCGCAGGAACAGTCCATGTACCTTCACACCAAGTACCCGGAGGAGAACTACACCAGCTATATCGCGGCCTCCTACGTCAAAGATGTGGAGGCATCCGGAGCTCGGGTTGTGCCTATTCTGTAAGTTATTTAGTACTTAGGTAGAGATCGTTTTTAAAATTTCACGCCACTACTGCTTTTGTCACTATGGGAGTTCCTCAGGGTTCAATTCTTGGCCCTTTTTTATTTCTCGTATATATTAATGACCTACCTTGCCTTATAAAGAACAGTCAATACTGTTATTTGCAGATGACACATCGCTTATATTTAAGCTAAAGCGACAACATAATAATGCTCTCTCTAAAATAGTGCATTGGTTTAGTGTTAATAATTTACTTTAATTTACGAAAAAGACTAAATGTATTAGATTTCTGAAACCTAACGTTAAGCAGGTGAAAACCAATGTATTAAAATGGGGCGGAATCGGATCTTGTGGACACCACTGTGTTCTTAGGTATTACTTTGGATTTGAAGCTTCAGTGGGGCCCTCATATAACCAAATTGACTGATGCAGAAACAGCTCGATTAGTATATTTTAATTATTTCCATAGTGTAATGTCGTACGGCATTTTGTTGTGGGGAAATGCAGGCGACATTCAGGCTATATTTGTGCTGCAGAAACTAGCCATTCGAGCAATTTATAACCTAAGTTGTAGGTATTCACTGAGCGATAAGTTTAAGGAAATAAACATCAGAGTATTGACAGTCGCATCTCAATATGTATTTGAGAACCCGTACCCTAATTACGTAATACACGATCAATCGGAATTTGAATCGTTTTAAACAAATTGTTAATCCATTGCTTCATAGGTTAAAAAAAAAAAAAACTGGTCAACAACGTAAATAACGCAATGAATGTTGTTGAACTGTCAAAATTAAACAAATTTGTCGTAATCTTTTGCGAAAACGTGTTGCGTAATTAGATAGCTGATTTATGTAAAAAAGAATATTAATCTATATTCTAAACACAGCGACATTCATAGCATAAATACTAGAAACAAAGATTTCCTTATTGTGCCCAGGACTAGGCTCCAAAAAATTAGTGACTCATTCGAGTGCCAAAGTATACGTTTTTACAACAAACTCCCAAGCCATGTTAAAGAACTGAGCCTCAATAAATTTAAATCATTTATTAAACACAAACTTTGTCAAAAAGGTTTCTATAAAGTTAAAGATTACTTAGACGACAAAAAGGTTTGGGACTAGCTCCATACTACTTATTTAATTGTTTAGTATATTTTATTGGACTGTATAGTATAGTCAATTAATTTTAATTTTGTTTTAATTTATTATCGACGTAATTTACTCATTACACCGTTTTAATTTTTATTTTTTATGAGTTGTATTGTAATATGTGGTCAGCTAGCGACCTTGAAAATTGATCCTATTATTCTTGCCTGAGCAACCGGCAGCAAGTTCGGCATGCTCCCTCAGATGTCACTGCTTGCGGTAGCGTCGGGGTCGGGTTGCCTCCTTCCCTCAAATATGGTAATGGCTGATCTTTGCGTTATCCTCGTGAACGGGTGCTGCTAGTGGTGACTGGTCGTCTTGTTGACCATGGTTTTTGTTGTTGTTATTAGTAATTAACTGTTTATTTATTTTTACTTCTATGGTCCTAGTTTATCATTTGTGATTTCCGAGTTACAGCTATAATAGCTATATGTAAACGGGCACGCCCTTTATGCCTGGAGGCTTCCATCCGGGTATTAAGTTCTTTTTACTTTTTTGTTGGTAGATTGGCGTGTGCCAGGTGACATAGAAAATAATTTAATTTAATCTTTTGTGTTGCAAATTATTTTGCATAAGTACTATTGTATAGAATCAAGTTTTTCTAACTATTCAGACAGCTGTGCAGCTGGGGAGTTTGTTGCGCCACTTCTTCTTCCCAGCTAAAGCACTAGGAAGTGGTGAAGTGCTGGCGTTTTTGGGGGACTGTCTTATGTAATTTTGACGTTCGAAAAGTGCTGATTCTCAGCCTAGTTTGAATAAATGACATTTGAATTTGAATTAGCTTGGCATAGACAATATTTGGCAATTTTTTGTGGAGAGGAGAGCAGTTTTAAATTAAAAGATCTCTACTTACTTACTTTAATTAAAACATGATTTATATTTAAGTCTTTCGTTTACATAAATATGAAAATATTGTTACAGAATCGGAAAAGACCGCAGCTACTATGAGGAACTTCTGGGAAAATTGAACGGGTATGTACATTTATATTTTAACGAGTATATATTTTTATTATACTAGCAGATCCGGAAAATTCAAATAAGAAAAATACAAAAAAGTTGGAACATTATGTGTATATCCTCAAATCCTTTATGGTACTCGCGAATAGTCTTTCTTAATTTTTCATTATTTTTACCTAACGTGGTATAGTAATCTTATTCTAGGTGCATCGTCTTCACATATAATTATATAATTGATGTATACAAGATATTGTGAAAACATTTTAAAAGAGTAACGGTGGAGTTTCTTGTCCATTCTTCTCCATACGAAAACTACCTTTTGAAAGGGGCAACTAGAATCAATTATTATTTAAATGTTGAGGTTCAAAAGTGCCTTTTTTTTGCCTAATTGAAATAAATTATTTGACTTTGACTGAGTCGCGCGACTCACTAACACTTGGGTTTGATTCCTAGGTTAGTCAAACGTTTTGGGATTTTCCGTCGGGAATTTCTCAGTAGCAGCTCACGGTACTGCCTATCCCATCGAGGTCTTAAAGCCTAGTGTTATTTACACGTAAATTTTTAATTAACTAGTGAAGCTTTATATTACATACTACCTTGGTGATGGGTATCAATATTATTACGAGTATAATAAAATTTGGAGTATTATCTGACTTAAAATAAACGCTGAGCCAGAACTGTGGCCCTGCCTGGACGCCTTGCCTTTTCCCGACTATGTTTTGTGTATAGAGCTACCTATTCTAAATACATTTTCCTGTTGTCCATTCCAGAGTATTGATCCCCGGTGGAGCTACCTACTTTAACCAGTCGAACGGTTACGCCGATGCCGGTCAGCACATATACGAGATAGCTCAACAGTTGAACGACGCTGGCGACTACTTCCCTATATTCGGCACCTGCCTTGGCTTCGAGCTGCTCATAATCTTGGCTTCAGGCCGAGGGTACCCGGAGAACAGGATCCGTTGCTATTCGTACTCTAATATTCCTCTTGATTTTACGGAAGGTGAGATATGGATATGATATTATTATTATTATTGTGGCGGAGTAACTCAGTCGCGGTTGATAGGTTTTTGAAGTAGGTATTCGGGACTTGCATATTTACTATAGTTTTCTTTTTATTCCTTCCTATTTGTTCCTTATCATTATAAAACCAAATATCACAGATGTTATTTGAACGCAGAAGAAAATTCAACGCGATTTTTTCTTTTCGGGAAATTATGGATTGAAGGTCTAGTTACTAAAGTTAACATGGAACAAACAAGAAAATTGCCTCGAATTTTGTATTAACCTTACAATATAATAATATTTGATCTAGGCTGCATATCTGGTTGTGTTTAAAATACTTTTATATTACTTCCAGATGTCCATTCAAGCAAGATGTTCAAAGAGGTACCAGAAGACGTTTTACACCTGTTGGAAAATGAAGATGTCACAGTGAATGCTCACCAGTTCTGCATCGTAGATGAGGTAAAGACAATTTGTAGCTCCATTTCTCAGTCGTCTCCAGTTCTCCACTAAACAGATAATATAGTTTAGGTCGCATCTTATTAATAGTTCTGAAATATAAATCTAGTTTTTATTTTTATTATAATATCACATGAAACGGGTGCTGTGATAAACAATATAAACATGCTCTTGCTATCATCTTTGAACCAACTCGTCGTTTTAGTTTATCTGGTTCATTAAGTAACTCAGTACAAATTGTAGTTAACTCTACCTCGTTAACACTAATTGGGTAACGTTCCTTTGATAGCAATTGTAACTAGAAACTTAGAAAGTTACCAACATACCCGGATTACCCGGTCGTAGGTGGTAATTACGGCAAAGAGCTTTTAGATAAAAAAATTGCTTTGTAGAGCGTCGAAGAAGTTCGGTTTTGTAGAAACTAGATACTACCAAGCATTATGAAGGCTGAGAGCCTTCACATTTGTGTTTACCTTTCTAAAGGTCGATTAGTCATATGCCCGGGGACTTTATACATATAGGCCAGTCACCGTAGACACAAAAATCGCGTTAGGTCACAAAAAATTGCACTGTATTGATTTTTTGGGATGTTGTTAGGATAGATACCAATAGTGTAACTTGACTTTCCTCGTACGATGAGTATTTTATCCGATACTCTGCTCGGAAGACAGCTAAAACATTAATTTTGTACTTTTTGAAAAAAATGAATATGTTTGAAATGTTGTATCTCTTAATTGTGTATACTTTAAAAATGTACTGGGTGACTTATAAGTACGTAGGATGCACCTTTTAGAAGTTATAAGTCAAATACTGAAAGAAACCCGAAAATTTCGTTAGCACAGGTCTTTCGAAGCTGCAAATTTAGCTTTACACTATTGGTATCTATCCAACATCCCAAAACATCAGTGTAATGCATTTTTTTTCGACTTACGATGTCTTATAATTATAAGACTGGCCTACGACATTATTAAAATGTATTATCAACACACTTTTACTCATTAAAATGTATTATCAACACACTTTTACTCATTTTCTAGAACCTGGTATCTCATAATTTGACGCGCGACTGGCGAGTGACTTCTTATTCTAATGACGACAATGGAGTCAAGTTCATAGCTACTGTCGAACATACCAGGTACGTACTTATTTTTATAATTTTCGGACAACTCAAACATCCAAAAATTGTTAGTAATAGGTTTGCACCTAAAAACTATTGTTAGTAACTTAAACTAAAGACGAATTAATGAAAAGTATCCTTTTCTTGTGCCTCGTTGTTGGGTGGTCCCAACAACTTAAATGACTTTTAATCTTAGACACCCGCCGACTCCCAAGAGCCATGAAGATCTAAACTAGAGTAAAACTTTCTTATTCGCTGGGTGCGGGCAACATTGGACATGTCGTTGTGGCGATTCTTTGAGAAAGCCTGTGTCTAACAGTGGACGTCTCTTGGTTGAAATAATAGTAATGAAATTATCTGCTGATACTTTACAAACTTAACTAGCTTCTTTCCGCTAAATAGCCCGCGTGTTTTTTTTTGTTATAATATAATATTAATTATAAACTATAGTTGTGATCCGTTACTTTACTCTTAGCGTTCTTTCTCACATGTTTTTTTTGTTTTTATTCGTCTCCTAAGGGGTTAAATAGCATATAGCCTTCCTCAAGAACAAGGTTACCAAAGGCAAAAAAAAATACCCAACGGTTAGTTCCAAAGATTAGCGCGTTCAAAAAAACAAACAAAAAGTCAAACAGTTTTATTATTAGTATAGATAAAAATAACCCATACGCAAAATACGCACATTGACACCAGTTGCGGACACCAGTCCATACTACCTATTACATATATTGTATAGATAGCATTAATGTATTCGCAGGTATCCATTCTACGGCGTCCAGTTCCACCCAGAGAAGAGCTCATTCGAATGGAAGCAGTCTAAGAACTACACACATACACTAAACGCGGTCAAGTCAAACCGTTACTTCATGGATTTCTTCGTGAAGGAGTGCAGGAAAAATCTCCATGCTTTCGCAAGTCAGGCGGAAGAAAATCAATACGTGATATATAACTACGAACCTCACTTTACGGGCGTGTTGGGAAGCGCATATAATCAATGTTATTTCTTCGAACCCAGAGGCACCGTGTAATGTACTTAAATGAATTATAAGCAATAATATGACAACGGCGATTTAATATTTACCTGACAATGTATTCAACTAGCATAATTTTGTTAATGTAAGCAATTAAATGTTTATAGTTTTTGGATAATATTGCTTTTAAGTACCTATCTTAAATTTTATTATCATTCACTATTCGTTTGTTGGTGCTCAATAAGCCTTCCAATCCTTTGATTTAGCCATCTTTGATTGTAGATTAGCAATACCAGACGATTGAGAGATCAAAACTACACTAACCGATGAAGGAAACCTGTATTTGTAATTGTCTGAAATCGACACACAATGAAAAAGGTGTGGTGTTCCTACTCTCCATGAGAAGAGGCCTTTGCTCTGCAGTGTCTGTTAACTACATAATCATATACCATAATACCTAAATAGGCTATGCGTTTGACTGGCTGGTGACTGAATTAGACTTTGGTTTGTGAAACCCACTTGATGTAAAGTGATAACTGTATACAGTTATTTGGACTACAGCGAGTGATGAAAGTATGGACCCTGCACCAATTTGTAAAATAGTCTGGCATATAGTCGTGTCACTTGTCAAGAGTGTATGGAGCGCTCTCTTGTTTTTTTTCATCTATCAAGTGTGCTAAAATTCATATTAAATAAATTCGTTCTATTATAATATTGCCCTTGTTATCATTTCATCAGGTTATGGGTCCAGACATCTAATCCTTACACTCCCGAGCAAAACGGTCTCAGCGAAAGAATGAATAGGACATAGAGCGTCCTAAATGTATGATTTTTAATGCGGAATTGCAGGACATATTCTGTGCTGAAGCAGTAGCCACAGCTGCCTATATTGTTAATCGCTCGCCAACTCGTGCTTTATCCGATGTGACCCCACATGAAGTATGTACTGGAAAGAAGCCTAATTTGAGTCATATGAGGATTTTTGGGTGTCACGTGATGGTACATATCCCATATAAAGAAAACAGGACAAAGCTTGATGTCAAGTCACGTATGTTGATATTTGTAGGGTACAGTGATTCCACTAAGGGCTACCGATTCATAGACCCTGAAACAAAAAATGAATTATAAGTAGAGATGTTGTATTCTTAGAAGCTACAGTAAAGAGAAACAAAGTTGTAAAGGAAAGGAAGAAAATATTAAAGACAAAGAAATTTGTCCAGACAAAAAGAAGAATAAACTGAAGAAGAATAATTTAATAAAAGAAAACGAAACAGTAGATCTACCTTTATTTAAAGATCACGATGAATCTGGAACAGAAAACATAGATGAAACAAATGAAACACAGTCTACTTCTCAAATTCTTGTTCTGATCTCCGCTCTATTTGAAGATGTTCATGATGAAACATACTTATCTGATGAATCACTGGAATATCCGCCACAACTCAACATAACTCTGAGACCACGTCCTGATTGAATAGAAAGACATCAGAATAATGATGCCACATTGTTTATGTGTATGAACGGTAAGTCAACCATGAGTTTATTAGATCCACAGAACCTCAATACTCAATACTCAATATCTTTATTGCTTTACCATAATGTGTACTTAGGTGGTAACTATATAATTTAGATCATTATGGACCCTGTAGGGCACAGCAAAAGGGTAGAAGAGAGGAAGTCCTGTTTTACGAGATAATTAATTAAGTTGTTTTTGTGGGAACAAGTTTTAACTTGCATATTATTATAATAATCGAAAGCCAGGAACCTTGAAGAAGCTCTCAACAGTGACAAGGCTGATGATGGAAAAGAGCAATGAAGGAAGAACATCAGTCCTTAATAAGTAACAACACTTGGACACCAATAAATTTACCAGAAGGAAAAGTAGCAATTCCCTGTAAATGGGTTATTAAAACAAAAATAAAGGAAAACGGGTCCATATCACGTTATAAAGTTAGACTTGTAATTAAAGGATATAAACAAGTAAAGGGTATTGATTACCAATAAAATTATGCTCCGGTAGTATATTGATATTGATAAAGAAATATATATGGCGGCTATGAAGAACAAAATAAAGTTTGTCGATGGAACAAGTCTATATACAGCCTGAAATAAGCATGCAGACAGTGAAAAAAAAAGCTGTATTGATAGAAATAGGGATGACTCGTTCCAAATTTATTATGCGATAGTATACACATGGATCTACCCTTGTGTATACTATAGCATAATAAATGAAAAAGATATACTTTTCATAGCAATATATGTAAAATTTAGAAAAACCTTCTCAGATTATGAAAAATAAGTTAAAAGAAAAATTCAATATGAAGAATATGGGGATCCTTAAGCAATGTATTGAATTTAGAATTTCTCACAATACAACTGAGCATGAAATCTCCATAGATCAGTCAATATATAAGGTCCCACTAAAATAGATGGACAAACTTTTAGAAATGATTCAGACCAAAACCAACACCACCAAAATTACCAAAATAAGGACAATGGTAAAAAATTATAAGAAAAATGCATTAGATACTTACAAGAAAAATAAATCAGCTAACGAAAATACATTTAAAATGTTAGTTACCCAATGCCAGTATTTTAGGTCAAAATAAAATCACTTTAATTAGTGTTTTTTTTGCTTTAATATCTTTGGTTAGTCTTACTGAACGCTGTGTAAAAATTTGTCCATCTATTTTAATGGGACCTTATATATAAAAATTATACTTACCCGCTTTGGAATGCAACGCTGTAAGCCAATATGGACACCGACTGATGCCATTGTGAAGTTGAAAAAGCTGAAACTCAATATGTAATCGTAAAGAATATACCATATCAAGAAATAATTGGTTGCCTACAGTACTTATCACAAGGAACCAGGCCTGATATAACTTATATAGTAAATTCTTTGAGCAGATTTAATAACCAACCAACTGGTAAACATTGGGCAGCTATGTAACGGGTTTTGAGGTACCTGGAAGATACAATTAATTTGAAAATACTTTCAAGAAAAATATGAATGAAAATATTTATGGCTATTGAAATGCAGACTGGCAAATGATGTAGAAGACCGAAGGTCTTGCACAGGCTATATATTTTTATTTCAGGGAGCAGCCATAAGCTGGAATTTAAAAAAAAACAGAAAACTATAGCATTATCCAGCACAGAGGCTGAATATATATCAATGGCTTCTGCAATCCAAGAAGCACTTTATTTAAAACAGCTGGAAGAAGAGTTCTCACCCAAACAAAATAAAAGATTAAAAAAAATGAAAGGTACGCCAATCTCACTTTTCTGACAAATAGGCTTTGGTTTATTTGCGAGTGTCAAACTATGCGGCATAAATGGCGGTATTTTCTTTTGCTTAGACTTTAAAGTTTGATTTTCGTTACAAGATAAAAGGGACCGTAGATCCAAGTTTTTGATATATATTTCAACTTGATGCCTCCATGCGTTCTTGAGAAAAAGGGTCTTGGCAGACAACGAAGTCATCCTTTAAGGGTTTAAATTTTTCTTTTTGTGGTACGCAATCCTAATATCTGTCTGTTACCTTTTCATGCCGTAACGGCTGAACAGGATTTAGTTGAAAGGTATACGGATAGGCCATGACCTGGGTTATGACATAGGGTACTCTGGATCCCGGTAGTACGTCCCTGTGGTATGTTTTCCCACCTTTACGCGGGCAAAGCCGTGGGCAAAAGCTAGTATTAAATAAATTAGTTCTATTATAATATTGCCCTTGTTATCATTTCATTAGTGAGCACCTTAAAGGGCAATAAGGGCAATTGACAGGGCTTGGAGTTTCCCTACGTGATCGAATCAGAAATGAAGAGATCCGCAGTAGAACCAAGATAATCGACGTAGCCCGAAGAATTGACAAACTTAAGTGGCAATGGGTAGGGCTCATTGCTCGCAGAACAGATTTTTCAAAAAATTCAAAATTCAAAAGTCATTTATTCAAACTAGGCTGAGAATCAGCACTTTTTGAACGTCAAAATTACATAAGACAGTCCCCCAAAACGCCCACCCTTCACCACTTCCTAGTGCTTTAGCTGGGAAGAAGAAGTGGCGCAACAAACTCCCCAGCAGCACAGCTGTCTGTTCAGTTAGAAAAAAATGAATCTATATAATAGTATGCAAAATGATATTTACATTACGCAACACAAAACATAATTTAAATTATAAAATTAATAGCCATATGAAAGCTAGCACACGCCAATATACCAACCAAAAACATCGAGAACTATACTCAAGCAGAAATAAAAATAACTTAACGAAAACAATATCTAAATAAAAGCCTCCAGGCATAAAGGGCGTGCCCGCTTACAAATAGCTGTAACTAGAAGTTATAATTGATAAACTAGGACGCTAGCTAACATATTGCAATACAACTCATTAAAAAAAACATTGTAATGAGTAGATTATGTCAAAAATAAATTAAAATATTTTTTTTGACTTATAAAGTAAAATTATAAACAATTATATAAACTCATATAACCTGTCAGTAAGTAAGCTAATTCTGGAGAAAGAACATTTAAACATTGTCTTGAGTTAATCACAGCGACCAACTATTCTTATCATTTAAGTAGTCGTTGATAGAATAGTATGCCTTTGAACAGAGGTTGGATTTTACTTTAGTTTTGAACGCATTAAAAGGCAAATCTAGCAAAGAAGAAGGTATCTTGTTATAAAAGGTTATACCAAGCCCTACAAATGAGTTATGAACCTTATGAAGCCGGTGAAAGGGAGTACGTAGTTTGTCCTTATTTCTAGTGTTAACATTGTGAATATCACTGTTTTTAGTATGACCGATGCGGCCGAAAGGTTCCGGAGTGGCGACCGCGTACCGGAAGACGTAGCGTTGGAAGGCCTCCCACAAGATGGACCGATGACCTTATAAAGGCTGCAGGAATCCGCTAGATGCGGGAAGTACAGAATCGGTTGAAGTGGCGGTGCTTGGGGGAGGCCTATGTCCAGCAGTGGACGTCTTTCGGCTGAAATGAATGATGAATGAATGAATGAATAAATGAGCACCTTGCTCGCTGATGCGTTGCCCATCCAGAGGCTACTTAAACTTTTTGCTTGTAATTTCATCGGCCTCTTTCGTATTAGAACTTTGTAATGTTGCGAGACGGTAGAAATGAGTATGTATATATAAAAGTATTTTCCAAAAAAGCAAAAGCTACAGCTCGTGGAGAGCCCTTTGGGCCTTGTGCAAAGACTTTACAGCGGCGATTGGAACTAAAGCGCGTAGTTGGATTTTCAATTTTCGGTACTGAGGTGATCGTTCAAAAACCAACAACGCGCCTTTATTAAGGCATTCATTTAGGTGCCGCCTAGTGTACCTAAATGAAAACGGTCATAAATGATACTATGACTTTACTTTTTCATTACCCCCTTTCATCAATCTAGAAGCGGCAAATCACATGAAGGGAGCAACATTTTGACATTGGCTTACAATAAGCTATTTTAATCTCATGACATTGGACACTATCTAATATTATTTTGTTCCAGAAATACTTCGAGACCGTATTGGCTGTAATGAATTAATGCCAATGTCGTATCGGACGTCCTATCGATTTGTAGAATTGCTCTGAATTTATTTAGGTACTCTTACGTACCTGATTATCACCATACAACATTTACTAGTATACATTCTCAGAATACATTTATGCATCATAAAAACTGTTAAACGAGCACCTGACTGATCACATATAAATGTCTGTCGATAAAACGGAAATGTCACAGTTTTTCCTACTCTTAGGCCGTATTCTCGGCGGGCAGCGGGCGGCAGCGACAGCGGCGGGATCAACTGCATAGTTTTATATGGAACTGTTCTCGATGCCAGCGGCGCGGGGAGCGAGAAGCGAGAACAGTTCCATATGAATCTATGCATATGAACGTGCCGCTGTTGCCGGCGCTCCGCTGCCCGCTTCCACCGAAAATACGGCCTTATAGGTACTGCTTGTGGTACAAGCCTAGCCACAGATAAAGTCAATGTTAATCGCTATTGACAAATCAAAATTCTAATCCAGAAGAAGAATATTCATGAAAATTAAGACAAAATTAGTATTGAAACAAGACTGAATACCCTTTTTATAATTTTTTCTAATCATATTCATACTGTGTTGCAAAGGCCAGTGAACATTCATGAACCTCTCCGTGACGGTCGTCCGAGTCTCCCCAAGGTATTATGTACAGTAATTTGTTAAATTATAGGTCAGTACACCCTAAATTGGGCCACAAATAGCCAACACGTCGCTTGTTTGTGAGCACATCACAGGCTTGTTTGAACCGACGCGACCAGCGGGGTGTCAATGTTATTGAGAGGGCCAATCTGCTAAAATAAACCTAATAAACGAATACGTACCGTTTGTAGAAACGTTACATAATGAACAGTAATGAGGTAGCTTTTTGTGACATAAAAGGGATAACTGAAGGTAATAATGTCTCACGTACCTATTTAGGGAACGAATACGTAGATACATACAAAGGAAGTGAAGGAAGGCAAATAAAGTAATAATATCATCAATCCCATATCGTTAGCTAATAACAGTATTATGTACCAAAATAATAAGCAGGAGGATGAACTTGGTACATTGTATCCGTCTAGTTCAAGATTAGTGAACTCACGAGGGTCGCTTTCCGAAAGCTGGGTGGGGAATATACCTACCTATTGCAAATAATGATTTAAAAATGATAGCTTAACTTGTTTAGAATAGCATCTTTCTTCCTATTGTTCGTTTGTTACATATATTACATATTATTATATATATTATAGTTTGGACCTACTTATTATTAAACAAAGTACCTCCGCCGCGTCAGACAGTCTGAAAGTTTTAAAACTGCCAAACGGATTTTCGTACGGTTTTCACCAATGGACGGAGTGATTCGTAAGGAAGGTTTAAGTGTATATAATTAATTAAGGTTTTGTGTTAGTTGGCTGAAATATGACGATGTAAAATATTCTAAGTAGGATGAACATATTCGTAAGTTACATTTTAATCTAAAATGTAACTCGACGCAACAGGCTGATGACACTATGACAGAAAAAAAAAGTAGGCATATGTGTTCTGATACCCGGGGTGCGTTGCTAGTATTCTTTAATTTCAATAATCTAAAAGTAAAATTATAAATTGTCTGAAATGAGCCGTCACTTCTGCATTATAATTCTCCTGTCTATTATTCGTTAGATATCTAAAGGTGAATTGAATTTCGAAATCTTCACGTCTATCGTCCCACGTACGATAAATATATTATTTGTATGGCTATGAGTGCTTTTATGGCATAATTACTTAATAAATAAATAAATAATAATAAAGTTTATTTCGTAGTCAACAGGTTTTAAGAAAGAAATTGTAGACGCCTTCTTATAAATATATCTTGTAATAGAAGACCTCCCTCTTCCATATCTATGTGTACACATACAAAGCATGTTAATAACAGAATTAATAAAAAAAATGGTACACACGTGGTACATTTCCAGTATAAGCTGACCTTTCAATGTACGGAAATCCTATACAAATATATAATCCGGAAATGTATAGCCTGATATGTAGCCGTGTGTATAATAATAAAATAAAAACTAGATAATTTTAAAATAACTAATTAGGTACCATCTTGAACTCGTAATCTCAGATAATTTACGTTTCATCCCCACTTACTGAACTGACTACTTCAGCATTATGCATTCTTAAACTTACGAAAGCAATGAATTACGGAAACTCTACTCGTCATATATTGAAGTATCTAATACTAAATCCGCGAAGATAGGTATTAAAATTTGCTAGTAAGGCCAGTCTACGTTAATAAATAATACGAAATAGGATACGATTATGCAAAATATTTGAGGAAACGGTCGCTGGTAATAAATCAGGGCCGTTATCGAAAAAAAATAAGAAAGAAGGGAATATTTCAGGGCGGGATCTCGGGGCACAGTGTCCACAGCTTTCGGGTCAATGGCACGCAAATTCAGCTTCCTACATCCTCTTTGGACGAAGGTTCAATTTGTTCATACGTGACGGCGTGTGTTTTCATTCTAGCAACACAGTCAATGAACTCTAGATTTTGTACGCACATATCACTGCTTATCCAGCCTTTTCAAAGGGCAGCGACAGCCTAATTGAAAAGATCCTCTGTCTAGAAGTCTCCATTATTCTGAATAACTGTGTAGATACCTACGGACTATTTTTGTTTACAAATTCTATCATAATTTTGCGTAAAATATTTTAAAAGTATATTAGCTTCTACCCGCGACTGCACCCGGGTAAAATTTCTTGTTATAACATAATATTATTCTATGACACTCGGCAATACTGTAGCTTTCCATTAATGAAAGAATTTTCAGAATCGGTTCAGTAGTTCCGAAGATTACCCTTTACATACAAACTCACTTATAATCTGTATTTATACATCTTTGTTATATAATTCTTCTGTACGTGTATACCTATGTCACTGAACTAAAACTGAAACAATTTTTGTGTGTGAGTGGTCCTGGATGGTTTAAATTCACAATTTATCCCGGTAGGTGGCGCTGCGATCGAGTTCTAGGAAAGGGACAACGCCTGTCCGGTTAGTATAGATTTAGAAATAACTTTACATCTACATCTTTGCCGGTAAGTCAACACCCGAATGGGATACTTCCGATTAGGCGTATATTACCTACCTTAAGCAAATATTTCCTTCTCCTGATCCACAAAGGGTGAGGCAACAAGTCATCGGCCGATGGGCCTTGACTTTCACAGACATTTTATTAACGGTTAGAAGCTTACATGGTACACCTATCCCTACCCTTATTGAACTGAACCCAGTGAGAATAAATAAACGCGAAACTCGTGTTCCACATGTTGATTTTATCTCACAGCTAAAAAAAGGTTCTGATTGTCAAGTTGTTTTCTTTTTGCAAGATGTCGACTAGTAATTAACATGCAAAATTCTGTTAGATACCGCGGAATATTTCACTATGGGCTTACCCTGTGGAGTCGTAAGCCATAGGTGTCCTAATAGGTGACAAGAGGTCGGTACGTCAAGCCTTCAAGAGGCACAGCAGCGTCTTCCTGCCCCTCATTAGTGGTTGTACAGACGCCAGCACATCAGCCTACTACAATCTGTCAAATTTCTTGAATAGATTTTCAACTTTATCACTAAAGCATAATATCCAAAGTTGATTGGGAAAATTTGACAGTTTCGGGTAGGTTGACCTGCTGGCGTCTGTACCTCAATCTCTTCGCCAAGCGTGGAGACTTCTTCTCATTGCAACGGTCACGGAGGGGCTAACGTCCTAAAGAAACGGGTTAATATGATTATGTATTATTAGTAGAGCAATGGTGGCCCAGTGGTAATGGCCCCGACTTACTAGTTAGGGTTCGAACCCAGGCAGGCGCTTTACTTTGTGTAAATTATTTCATGACCACAACTCTCCAAACGGTGAAGGAAAACATCGTGAGGAAACCGGCAAGTCCTAGAACCAAACATTTGAAGACATGTGACATGTACCAACCCGCACTGGGCCCGCGTGGTAGATTACAGCCCACTGCCTCTCGAAGAGAGGAGGCTTGTGTCCCAACAGTGGGGACATTATAGACTGATTATGCATGATTATGATCGTGGCGTGGCCAAATAAGAAAGCGTCAGCTGACCTTAAATTCAACTTAACTGTGTTGTTTGTAAACATATTGGAAAACCATTCAATATGCCAGTTCTAATTCACAACGTGTCATTGTTGGCGGAATGCAACAAGCCAAAAGATTACGATTAACATCTTATTGCGTTTGAGTTAGTTTATCTGTGCGCAGGGGTTTATTTATAAAAGTTGCTTAAAGTTAAATAATGATTAAAGTTTGCTTAACTGTACCGATTAAACGTCTTTTAACCTTAACACGTTCAGTGCCGGGAACCCTCCTGGAGGGTTTACTCAAGTCACATATGTGATGTCGGGAGCCCTCGCGGATGGCTCATTTTAAATGTAGGTTTTTGTTAGCGAATTCGGCGTTATAAACTGGGAAAATAAAATCAGTTGTATATTTTGACAAGATTTCAATCCTAATGCCGCTGACATTCTTCGAGAGTTAACTTTAACGCAAACGTAATGCCGGTGCCCCTTCTGGAGTCAACTTGCAATATGTATGGCGGCATGGCGTATGAGCTCTATGAAAAATGGGTGGAGTCGTAAACTAAAAACACTTTAGTTGACGTTGCATAAACGACTTGAACTCCTCCTGTCGAGCGCAGCATGTCTTCTTGAATGATCAATCTCCGGCGTTTGATGGTGTATCATCGTCATCAGTATACCTACGTGGTATTGGCAAAATGGTAGTGTCTCTTAATTTTACAAAAGCCATTCATAAAGACTGGAGGTTAAAGTTCTCTATATTTATTGTATGGAATATACATTTGTGGGCGTCCAAGCAAAAAGGGTCCAGTTTTCGGCATTTAGTTTCCGAGATAATATAAGAAGTTTTGTAAAGTTAGAAAAAAAAATTGTATTTCGCGATTTTAATTGATTATTAATAAATGCTCAATTATCTACAATTTTATATAGTAAATGACTATATCAAGCTTTTTCAGAATTTCTTATGTCTGATAAAAAAGATATGTAATATTTTTTCAATCCTTACTATCAATTGACTATTCTAGATACCGAATCTAGTCTTAACTCAATACCCCACTACTGGACCCTTTTTGCTTGGACGCCCACATATTATCATCTACCAGCTAACTGCTAACGCACACACTATTATCTACTAGCTCAGAATTCATCACCAATGAAGATTATTGAAATGAAATGAAATTGTTTATTCTGTAAATAGGATATTGCAATCACTTTTACACGTCATATTAAAAAAAAATAAGAAGAAAATGCTAGATGAGTTCGGCGTTTCCTATCTGACTACTCTGAGAAGAAAGACCGAAACAAACTCAGAGGTCACAGTCTCTTTTAAAGTCCAGACATAATCTTGGTCAGGCCATATGAGGACCATGTAGATTAGTGTCTGAAATGGTCTTTTGAGGAAAGAACCACACAGATTTGAGTGGACCTGTCCAGTCAGTGCAAGCATTTGTCAGTAATCGTAGAGCTCAACTCAGAACTTAAGGAGCTCAACTCGACGAACAATACCAAAGAAAGGACATTTGGGTAGGTCGCATAAAGTACTCAAACTGCCAGACCATCATTTAAACTAACTGAGAAAGAAAAAATTCAAGAAAGGAAAAACAATAAAAATAAAATATCCACATAGTCCTCACATTCACAATAATTAAAACAATATAATACTTTACAAAGTAATCATGTTATTTTGTATATAAATTTCAACAATGTCAATATGTATATAAAAAACTGGTATTTTTAATGATTTACATAATAATTAAAATGTCAAATTTTATAGTTTTATCACAAAGCTTAGCAGAGCGAGCAGCTCAATCCCACGCTTTTTTATCTTCTAAATAATCTGAAATTTTATAGTACCCTTTTTTACAAAGTTTGGTTTTTATACAGCTTTTAAATCGTTTAATGGGTAAGTTTCGAATATCAATGGGAAGTTTGTTGTAAAAGCGTATACATTGACCCATGAACGAGTTGCCTACTCTGTGGAGACGTGTGCGATGTACAGCAAGGTTGTGTTTATTCCTGGTATTTAAACTATGAATATCGGTCATTTTCTTAAAATTTGATATATTTTTGTGTACATGTAATAGGTTTTCAAAAATATATTGTGAGGCTACAGTCAGGATGTTTATTTCTCTGAATTTTTCTCGAAGGGAATCCCTTGGACCTAGGTTGTAAATGGCTCGAACAGCCCTTTTCTGTAGAACAAAGATAGTATGAATGTCCGCACAGGTTCCCCAGAGAAGAATCCCATAAGACATAAGACTATGAAAATAACTAAAATAAACAATTCTGGCTGTATCTACGTCAGTTATCTGTCTAATTTTTTTAACAGCATAAGCGGCCGAACTAAGCCTTCCTGACAATTTTTCTATGTGTGGGCCCCATTGTAATTTACCGTCAATAGTGATTCCAAGAAAAACTTACACATTACACAAGCATATTACAAATTAGAGGATTATATCCAAGATAAAAATGCTTGGAAAAATGCTGGTCCTGCTCATAGGACAATTTAGAATCTAGACAAAATCTAACTGGTTGCTAATTTAATTGTATAATATATATATATATATATATATTTTAATATTGGTTTTACATTCTGTGATTACTTGAACTCACACACTGAGTTATATTACTTGTAAAAATGCTAGGAATATCGTATAATTTTACAATGTTTGTAAATATGTGAGCACCATGCATCTATCACATGATTAATTTATCTGTCATTCCTTAATTTTTCATTATTTTTACCTAACGTGGTATAGTAATCTTATTCTAGGTGCATCGTCTTCACATATAATTATATAATTGATGTATACAAGATATTGTGAAAACATTTTAAAAGAGTAACGGTGGAGTTTCTTGCCCATTCTTCTCCATACGAAAACTACCTTTTGGAAGGGGTGACTAGAATCAATTATTATTTAAATGTTGACGTTCAAAAGTGCCTTTTTTGTGCCTAATTGAAATAAATTATTTGACTTTGACTTTGATTAAAAAAATAAAAACATTATGAACACGACTAACACAAGGAGATATAACTGCCTCTAAGTTTCATCAACCCCTTTGATTCCTTACTAGGTATCCCTGCGGAGCACAATGAGATGTTTTCAGAGCATATTCGGTACTTTTCCATTAACGCTTAAAATAAAGTGCGTCAACTATCAGTGCGTGACGTGCTGAAGGAATACATTTACATTATGTGCGAATAACATTAGAGAGGCGTTCGGCGGCTGACGACAGCCGATTGTTTTGTTAATCAGACAAACTTGTGCTGATGTGTTCTTAAGTACCCTAACATTTTGTAAAAACAACTTAAAAATGTGCAGTCTCTTTTTTATTTTATTTTGTAAAGGAAAACAAACAGTAGTATATTAAAAACTACTACCTGACCCGACGTTGTCCTGTTCAATTTTCAATAATTTGTACGAAGATCCCATAGAAAAGATGACATTCAGTTTTTCTCGAATTTGACATTTTCCCGGGAAACTTTTCCAATTTTTGTTTCCATAAAAATGTTCGAACTATTACGAAAATTTTAAAACAAAAAATATCCAAATCAATCCAGCCGTTCTCAAGTGATGCGCTTACCAACGAGCAGCATTTAAATCTTATTTATATAAACGGAAACATTAAACTTAACAAAATATAGTACCTACTATATTTTCCACTGATTACAACTTAAATATGTTCAAACTGTTGGCAAACGTTAAGTGCAGCCAGGGCAATATTAATTAAATAAACAAAATAACTAAAAATAACGGGTCTTATAATGACGTAATCATATGTTGGATGACACTGTACTTGATTGCCTACGAAGTGAAATACGGAGTAACCATGTCATCGCCCCCCCGTCGCAGAGTGATATAGTAACTCCACAAGTCACTACAAGTCAAGCTGACGAGGGGATTGATGACAGGGCTACAAACGTAAATACTCAAAGCAATGAGGAATTGAGGAGTGCTTTGGAGGATGCGATTCGGGAATATCGGTTCATGTACCCCGAACTTAGACCACGCTTGCCTCGTTTGCCCATGCATAACAAAAATAGGGCGCTGGTGGCGGTTCTGGATTCGCAGCAATCAAACTATTGATGACTGCGAAGACCTTACCGATACTCATTCGACTCTATACTGCGCGGCTATCCGGCTATAGCGGTATGTCGTGTAACTCACGTCAAATTTGCAAATTACTTTTGAGCTACACGACCGAAACCAGCCGTACCAGCTTGGCAGTGCAGAATTGAGCGCCGTATTTGTGGGGCCAGAGTGCCCATCGGCAAACTTATCTGCTTCAGGGATGGTAATACTCATGGGCCAACCGTATTCGTTGGTATAAGCGGCGAGTAAAGCGAAACACTCAGAATCGCAACTTCCAGAGTAATGAAAGGTGGGTTTATAGGGCTTGGGAGCGACCGGACCAAGGTGTGACTGACACGCGCTTTCCGGATGATGATGTTCTTTCTGGCGGAGTACCTGGTCGGCGCCTGTTAGCCACACCGAAGGTGATTGGACTCGGGAAGTCGAGCGGGCCTGCGATTCAAGATGCAGATGTATGTGATGGCCCAAGATGTAGCTCGTGTAGTTCGTCTGTTGCACAACTGGAAGTCTCCAGGGCCGGACGGGCTGCACAATTTCTCGATAAAATGGTTCATAAGGTCGCACTCTCGCTTGGCGGTCAGTACATGACTGCATTGGACTGGTCTGGTTCGCTACCCCAGTTCCTAACGACAGGAGTTACCCACCTGCTCTATAAACCTGGTAACACCGCGGACGCCAAAAATTATAGGCTGATCACGTGTTTACCGACGGTCTATAAAGTCCTTACATCCATTTGAGAGCTAAAATTAACAAACATATAGGCACCAACTCCATCATGTCCGCCTCTCAAAATGGATGAAGGTACGGGTCCCGCGGTACTACTGGAGCTACTCCTCATTGATAATGCCATTAGCCAACAGGTTTACCGTTCCCGAAAAGATCTGTCGACAATTCTGGATAGATTATAAAAAGGCCTATGACTCGGTGCCACATTCATGGCTCATGAGGGTGCTGGAGCTGTATAAAGTAGATGCAACTTTGCGCACTTTCCTAATGTCATGTATGCGGTCCTTCGCTATCCAGGATGTCAAAATATCCAGAGGAATAGCGAGCCGATAAGGATCGAGCGAGGCATATTTCAGGGCGATACTTTGAGTTCGCTCTGGTTCTGCTTAGCTCACTGCTGGAGGATTCAAGTCTTGGCAAAGAAGAGTTGGGCACTCTCCTCAACCGAAAACCGTTATATCTCACCTCCTCTACATGGATGACCTAAAACTCTTTGCCCTAAAAAATTTGCAACTGATGGAGGTACTGTAAGTAACTGAAACTTTCAGTAGCGCCATCAGGATGGAATTTGGTGTGACAAATGTGCGGTCATGCATGTAAAGCGAGGGGAGATCATAAAATCCGTGGGAACCCAGCTCTCGGATTCCATAAACCATAGAGCCCTCTACGCATCCGAAACCTATAAGTATTTGGGTATGTCGGAAGCGGGTATTTGGGTATGGGTAATGTTACTAATATGAAGCAATCGTTGAAGGAGCGCTTCTTTGGCCGCCTGAAGAAAGTATTCATTAGTCGGAAACAAGGTCTTCAAGGCCTTCAACCGTTTGGTCATGCCGGTTTTGATGTACTCTTTCGGCATACTCAAATGGACTGAGAGCGAACTCGACGTCCTGGATAGGAAGTCCGTACGCTGCTAGCTGCATATCGAATGTATCACCCTCGATCATTGGTTATGAGACTGTATATCCTACGAAAGTGTGGAGGTCGAGGCTTTTTAAACGCTCAGACCCTCCACAATCGCGAGATGTGCAGTCTTAGGGAATATTTCCTAGAAGCCGACGTGGGGATGCATCGAGATGTGGTCGCAGTGGACAAGGGCCTTACCCCGCTCTCCTTGGCTAAAGAGAAATGGCTCAAGCCTGTAGTGCTTGACACTAAAGATCGCGGGGAGATATGGCAGAGTAACGAGCTTCACGGACGCTACTTCCAGGCCCAACATGGACCCGATGTAGATTTACTAGCGTCCGTAGCCTAGCTGCGTTTTTGGTGACCTCTTTGGGGAAACTGAAGGTTTTGTCTATGCAAATATGGACGAAGTTATGATGACGAACAATTACCGGAGATTCATTGTGAAGGACGGCTAGGTTGACATTTGTCGGGTATGGCACTGTGCGGGAGAATCAATCCGACACATTATCTCCGGGTGTTCTCGTCTAGCTAATGACGAGTACTTGCATAGACACAACCTTGTAGCCAGGATTATCAATCAGCAACTTGCTCTGAAATACAGCCTTGTGGAACCGGAAGTGCCATACTACAGGTATGTGCCCGACCCAGTTCTCGAAAATGGAAATTCACATTGTACTGGGATCGATCTATCATTACTGACAGGACTATTGTTGCCAATAAGCCTGATATAGTGGTGGATCAAGGAGAGCGGCGTGCAATGATTATTGACATAACGGTCCCGTATGATGGGAACCTCGTGAAAGCCGAGAAAGATAACCAAATCAAGTATCTTGACATGGCTCGCGAGGTTGTCGACATATGGGATGTGGACTCAGCGATCATTGTGACGATAATAATCGTATCAGCCAATGGCTTGCCAATTTAATTGCCAAGAGCCTCGACCAACACCTAAGGAGGCTCGCGTTGGACAGCTGGATTAAGGGCTTGATTCAGAAAGGTACTCCCGGACACGGCTCGCATTGTTAGGAGGTTCCTCTCTCTGGAGCTCTGACCACCGATAGCTTGGACTCTGTTCCCGATACCGGTGGGCATATATATTTTTTTAAATGTTTTTGTATTTTTTATTTTAATATTTAAAAATATAATTTATATGTAAATAGTGAAAAAGAATATAAAAATAATAACCCCACCGCCATATCTCTACGTTGACGTCGTGGTGGGGCTTGCGCTCTTCAAACTCTGGGTCTGTGCCGGTAGAGTTTACAGCATGTGGCGAGCTGTTGGGCAGTAGCTACCCCACGGACCCTATCTCCCGGGAGAAGTCTTGTTCTTTACCTGTGGCTTGCCTTTATTGGCCGGCTGGAGTGAACACTGACGAGGAACAGAGCTCCCACCTCTTTCTTGCCTTTATTGTCCGGTTTGAGTGGAGATTCGTAAGAGCAAACGTGCTCGGAGGAAGGAAGTATTCCAGTAAGTGCTCGTAGGGATCTTGACCATCTTCTGGGCTCTTTGATTGTTCTGAAAGCCGTGGAATACCTCCACTTCACAAGCACCTCAAGACATGTTGCCCCCTTGTCTCTACGTCACTATGTGCTAGCGACAGTTTTCGGGGGCCCATTATTGTGTCTGCAAGTCACCCCCTGCCATTTTATCCGTGTATATATAAAACATTGATCAGGCAGGGGCCATTGTCCTTCCATAGTTCCAGGTCACCAGTCAACTTAAGCCACCCAAACCCATAATCCAATATCTTTGTTTCCATATCCTGCAATAGCCCTACACCAGCCGGGGGTTGTCCTTGGGTGCACTTGCATAGTGCATAGTACATACAGGGAAGATCGTCATTTGGTGCCTCATTTAATTAAAAACGACTAACGGGCCTCTGCGAGTTGGTTTCGGCCCCTCGTTCGCCTTCTAAAGGTCCGGGACCCCAGGGTCCTGAGAAATGTCAACACATTCAAATAATAATAATAATTTGCATAAGCATACGGAATCCACTGCTCATGCCTCAGAATTTTAACTATGTTACTTTTAAAAGTATTTCGGTTAAGAAATAGTATGTTATTTCACTTATCATGTTGAATATAATATCACTATGCTTCTTCCTTAATGAAACAATAGGGTAAATGGCATTGAATCGTTCCGACAATATTGTTAACCGCTCTGTACACTTAAGAATAATATTGTAACCAAACTAACGGTAAATAAACAAATTTCATATAAAGTCAATGACACCGTGTGCCTATAACGTATGATAATAAGTTACTCTAGCGAAGTGAAGGCGGTTTTGTAGGCAACTGTCACTGCGATAACGATGTTCAAAAGAATGATTGATGCGCTCTTGTGAACAAAGTTGGTGATGTGAATGTGACAGCAATATACTCTTTACAACCTTTTATGTTATGACGATATATAGGTATCTAAATAGAAAACTTTCTTGTAATATATCATTCTAGCTTTCTATCATAATTTCAAGTGGTGTTTTGGTACCTATCTTTATACATGTGCTGAACATTTGAGGCTCGAGCAGACTGGCGCGGCTTGTCCCGCGACGCGATTTTGCGATATATATCACACACCGTCGCGACAGTCTGCACGAGGCCTTCCTTTAGTGTCGCGGTGCGTGTCGCGTCGCCTGTCGTGCCCGTGATATCGCGGCGCGCTAATGTGAAAGGTGTTGCGCGGGGATAATATCGCAGAAAGACGATGTTGTTGCGCCAGTCTGCATGAGCGTTTATTTAAGCGTTCCAATTTAACGGCCAATTGCATTAGTCTGTTAAAGACAAATATAATAACAAAAAGTATACAACTACTCGATAGTCAGATGCTCATCTCACAATACTCCAGACATACTGATAAGATCTTCCACTCGTCCGCGAACATATTATTATCATACTCAGGCTTAGCGTCCGAAAGAGGCGCTCGTGTGCGAGAGACAGGAGACTGCGACGCCGACGACGTCGACACAGTTCGACTCCCAGGCACGGCAAACAATCTGTGCCTTCTGTTACGGCTATAGTTTATCGGAGCAAGAAGATGAGACAGTTCGTCGTGTAGTTCAGGAGCATCTGTTTTTCCGTGAAGGATCTTACACATTTATGAATAATTTGGTCTAGGTCTCTGACGAATATTAAAAAAAAGTATTTGCAAACAAAATAAAGTATATTTTCCAAATTTATTTATTTAAATGTTTGAAAACATATTTTTTGGAACTCTTAGCAGATTGTTATATTTTTTTATAATTCTTGAATTTTTTCGTGTGATTCCCCACAGTCTAAATTCAAATAAATGAGTAACTAATTTTTAATAAAATTTTATGTCGCTCGGTTTCTCTCTTCCCAGCCACTTTGCATTCATCACTGAGAAAACCCTCTCGATGAAAGTTGATGTGGCAGAAACAGAGAGGAGAAAGGCTACAATTTTTGTAATATTACCCAGATTACATTAACTTTTCAAAATATATTGCCATTTTTCAGCAGTTTTTTTTTCTATGATACTAAATTTAAAAAAAAAATTCAAAGAAATTGCAAAGATGTTGAAATCTTGTTTGAATTTCTTTATTAATTCCGGTTTCAGTGTACAAATCATCCATGTTAATATTTAATTGTGTCAACAAATTGAGCCGCCAATAATATTTTTTAAATGTTCAAATTCAATTATTTCTTTCAAAGTTATGCTATATTAACAGCCAGTTACTCTGCTGGTTAAAATCAAACAATTTTTTTATGTAATTTATAGATTTGTCAATAAATAGTGAATAATTTCTAACAATTTTACTGTAAGAGTAAGTTGTTGAGATGACTGTTCATTGCTCTTTAACCATTTTTAGGGTTCCTTACCAGAATGGTAAAAAGGAACCCTTATGGTGCGACTTTGTCTGTCACAGCTGGATATCTCAAGAACTACTAATGCTATCAACTTAAAATTTGGAAAAGTTTTAGATGACGTTTGCCCAACTATTTTGCAAATAAGTTTTTTTTAAATTTGCTACAGGGACTGAACGGTGTTTTTTTTTAGGATGCATAATTTTCGACCAACAGATGGCGCTGACCTAAAACTGCAATATTCTACACCGTAGTGTTAAAATTCTCTGAAGAATATAGGCCTCGCCGATGAAAATTTAAAAACATTTCACGGTTCACTATCAAAATGTGCTCCTTACTACCTACTCGCAGGTTGCTATGGGTGAAGCACAGTAGTAGTTTTTTCTGGGCACATAACTATTTAGGTACCTATACGAATGAAGCTAATAGTAAAGTACTGTCCACCTGTTCACCCTTCCACCTGTCTGCCTGTCCGCGCATCCACCTGTCCGCTCATCCACCTGTCCGCCCATCCACCTGTCCGACTGTCCATCTATCCTACTTTTGAAGGACTGTACGTAAAGTAACACATCCAAATATTTATATATGATGGTACGGAACCCTCGGTGCGCGAGTCCAACTCGCTCTTGACCGGTTTTTTGTGTCATATCAAAAAACCGTTATCATTTATTCTTTCTACTAATTCTTTCTTGAGCTTGTCATAATACTGTAAATAGTAACACTGTTCCCTTCCAAAAATTTACTTGTTTGATTAAAAATATTCAGCATCTGGCTTGCAAAGACAAGGTAAGTTTCAATGAAACTTGTGTTCATTTTCACTACTTATTATGTTAGTTTGCCGTGTCCAAATGGGCACGGTGGGACTTTAGCGGCATAATACCCCCGTATAACAGAGAATGAAACAAAGAACATTGAATGACTTTTCTTTGACAGATGTTAAGTTGACAGTTTGACATTCAGAAACACAGAAGTACACACACACTTACACTTCCATTCGAGCGACATTCATTCTGAAATCAAGAATACTCCGTTCCATTCCATTCCAGGCTTGTCAAAATAATGTGTTTTCGATACTTTTTTTAATTCAAAGTATAACGTATAATGGAGCAAAATAAAGTAGGATACGTTATTATATAGTATGGTTGGCAACCCTCCTTACGACAGTCAACAGTCAAAGGGCTTTTATGATTAATAGTACCGTTTTGTGAAAAAGATCTTGATAAACTTAGGTAGGAAGGTAAAACTTATACGGTCACATAAAATAAGTTACGCTAAGTTACTTATATTCGCCGAAACGAAGGAACGCCCACTATTCCTTGGTCATTATAATGTGCTTAGAATGTTTTTACTCTGATATGTGAACTAACCCCGCGAACGTACGACCCACGATTAGTCCGACCAACTTTATATCATGTTTTACGATTTGTTGTGGGTTCCGATATACTTATGTGTGCTTTTGTAGAAAAGTCAATGACCCCTTTTTTTTTTTTTTTTTTTTTTTTTTTTTTTGGGTGGGAAATTATCAAATAACTTCTCCCGCTCTGGGTGGAGCGGGAGGGCGTGTCAGACTCTTACTGACTAAAACCCACCCGTGTTCCTTCCGTTGCCTGAACATTGCCAGGGGCCACGGTATCCCTTTCGGACTTTCCCGCAACCCCGGCAGGCATTGGTCCTATCGGACCCCTTCACTTGCTGACATCTCTTTGAGGCGCGCGTGGAACACAACGCGCCGTCGACCCGGGCCTGGTCCTTATCGGACGGCGAGCTACCCATTGCTCACCGTCCGCAAGCCCGCGCCTACGGTGGCCGGGAATCGGCCTGCGATTCCCGACGCCCAGGGCGTCTCCTGCGGCGGCTAGGGGCGTGAGGGCGCGAAATTTGCCTCTCCCTCACGCGTTCTGCCTCCTCCTTCGCGAGCATTACTGCTTCGCAGAAGGAGGTGACGGCCTCCCATGCCCTCTCGCTCCGTACCATGGCCTGGACTAGGGCCGGACGCGAGAGATCCCCGCCGCCGATCGCCTCCACGAGGACACGGCGATGCTCTGCCCAAGCCGGACAGACCTCCACCGTATGCTCAACCGTGTCCTCCGGGCGATCCACGCAGTGATGACACCCGGGCGTTTCCTCCCGCCTGATACGGAACAGGAACCTCCCAAAACAACCGTGTCCGGTAGTCAATGACCCCTGATAGTCTCTTTAGACTAAATGAAGAGATAAGACAAATCGTTTTAGATGTTCTAAAGAAATAATTAGGTTTTAAAGAAAACTCTTTGTTGCTTGAACAACAGAAGATGAGTTTTCGAATTTGAATTTGTAATTGATAGTTTTGACGAAACAAAGGATTTAAAAAGCGAACATGCGTTTTATATTTAATAAAAAAATACCCTAATTACATGAAAACTTCTTTAATTAAGCAATAGCAGAAGGCCATTTCCCGTATATAAAAATGTTCAAAATCTAGTCGCAATCTCATCACAGTGAAAGTCAATGGCCAAAACTTGTCAAAAATGTAAGTACATTAGAGTTATTTTTACAGATTGAGATCGAGATTAAAATGCGAATGCTCTTAAATACGGGAATTGCATATACATATGCTGTTGTTAGAAGTGGAATCACACCAACAGCGTAACGGATTTCCAAAAATTGTGTCTCAAAAAAACATTTCAGTTCTAGGTGTTCCTTATCTAGATCAACATCGGGATAACTAAGTGCCAATTTCATCAATGAAACTGAACGTGATAAGCACATCTTAACTGCATTCAAGAGCTGACAGCAGTTTCATTGGTGAAATCCGCCCTAAGTAATAACTTACGATAACCGACTTTTAATGATTTTATACTGAAGATACAGTCGTTACGGGTCGTCAGAAGCCCGAAAGTCTGATAACCAGTCTTACCAAGGTATCGTATTACCCAGTTACTGGATTGTGGCGGTGAGATATGCAGTCGCTCCATGTAAAATACTGGTATTCAGCTGCATCCGGTTAGACTGGAAGTCGACCCCAATATAGTTGGGATTGATTGTTTATTTATAATATATTAATAATGCGTCTAATTTGGGACAGCGCTCCTTGTTGGGCGAGTCCTGTTATTGACTGGACGTACGACGCGTTGCGTGAGCTCAGCAACCTCTCAAGGTCACTGGCATATATCTGCGTCTTAAAATGACCGCCTCCTTCGACACCTACAGAAAAGAAATGGAAAAGAAACAATACTTAGTCCACGCGGTGGATAAACATTATTAAAGCCACATTAAAGTGGATAATGCCTACAGATTATATTTATGTAGACCAGATATTTAAATCATATTTAATTAAAGGTTCGACAAACGCTCTACATAATTCAGTTCACACCGCAAAATGTTCAACGCTGTTGTATTTTTTACTAAAGTTACTGCTTCGAGCTTAAAAGCTTTCATTCAAATCTGTACAGGAAGCTGTTTAAAAGCATTTTACGTACCTTCAATAGAAAGAGAGGTTCATTGAACTGTAAAAATGATATTATTATGTAATAATAAAATACCAACATCATCATGCCTGTATTTCCAGAAGGGTTAGGCAGAGGTGTTTCCGGCAGAGATCGTGAGTGCAGCCTCTTTAAGGTGTACACACCAAAGCTGGCCCAAAGCCCGGCGATGCAAGTCGGACAACTTTTGTTTAAAACGAGCCGGCTAAGCCGGTTGTTGGATCGCCGTGCGGTTTAGTTTGTAGACACACTTTTTTTTTTGTTTTTTGCATGGGAAACTATCAAATAACTGCTCCCGCTCTGGGTGGAGCGGGAGGGCGTGTCAGACTCTTACTGACTAAAACCCACCCGTGTTCCTTCCGTTGCCTGTACGTTGCCAGGGGCCACGGTATCCCTTTCGGAATTTCCCGCAACCCCGGCTGGCATCGGTCCTATCGGACCCCTTCAGTTGCTGACATCTCTTTGAGGCGCGCGTGGAACGCAACGCGCCGTCGACCCGAGCCTGGTCCTTATCGAACGGCGAGCTACCCATTGCTCGTCGTCCGCAAGCCCGCGCCTACGGTGGCCGGGAATCGGCCTGCGATTCCCGACGCCCAGGGCATCTCCAGCGGCGGCTAAGGGCGTGAGGGCGCGAAATTTGCCTCTCCCTCACGCGTTCTGCCTCCTCCTTCACGAGCATTATCCATGCAGTGATGACACCCGGGCGTTTCCTCCCGCCTGATACGAAACAGGAACCCCCCGAAACAACCATATCCGGTGAGGACCTGCGTTAGGCGGAAAGTAGTTTGTAGACACCCTTAGGTGTGCTCATTTTAAATAAAGAATCTTGTTTTTATAATATTATAAAGTGGGCGTGTATGTACCCACAAAGTAAAGAACATAGTTTCTCTATCTATGTAGCAAGTGTAACAGTGCCTACTTTAGATAGTAAACAAAATGATTACCTACCTACAGATCACCAGGGAATTCAGTTGATTTCACCAACATAGATTTGTACCCGAGTGAACTTTGCAATAAAAATAAATCGTCTTCCTTGGAAATCAAATAAAAAAAATATAGGTATAAACAAAATTACGATACTTGACCCGCCGTTTGTTCTCCCACGCAGATTTATTTAAAAAAGGAATAAGTAATTGTATGAAATCATAACGGTTGCCCACGCTTGCCTATATTTTTGCTTGGAATTGGTATCTAAAGTTAATCATGGCTTACCATACGGAACTTGAGCCTATGCCCGTGGGTATCAAAACTTCACTGGCCTATTTATCGAAATATCGGAAGCATAGGTGATTGACTTTTACCGGTCAACGACATTGCGGAACTGAAAAAAACCGGCCAAGTGCGTTCAATATTTAGCAAAAAAACGTCGAATAAAATACGTTTCTTGCCCCATACTAAAAACGTGTTTTATCGACGTTTTAATCGAACCCCCTTTAGTTTTTAACTTTATTTTATTTTTATTCTTTTTTGTTATAGCGGCAATAGAAATACACAATCTGTGAAAATTTAAACTGCCTACCTATTACGGTTCAGGAGATACAGCCCGCTGACTGACGGACGGACAGCGGAGGCTAAGTAAAACGGTTCCGTTTGGCACTCTTCGGATATGGAACCCTAAAAAGTAGATACCTACTCGCCAGTTGTTATTTTAATATAAATAAATAAGGTGACCCGGTATTTTATTATGTGACTGTTATTTGTGCTTTGCATTGTGACTTCAAAGTTGGAAGCTTTTAAGTTTTTTAGGCCGCCAACATTTCCGCATTGACATAATTTGGTTACCTATTTCAAATATGTTTATTGTATTGTGAATTGTCCTATTTAATATTATTTACAAAGACCGTATTTTTCTGTTTATTGTTTAACAATATAATAATACAATTTGAGGGCAATTACAAACTTTTTGCTGTGACATGATTAAATGCTACCCGAACTGGCCAGTCAACGTTAAAATATGTGTGAAAGCCATTAAAGTTTTTTTTTTTTTCTTTACCATCAAATAGCTTTGCTATTCAAATTTTCATCAAATTTACAAACCTTTATATTAACAAAGAAAGCATACAAAAATGGTTCACACAATATGGGCAGTACATACTAATTACATAGGTTTTTTTTTGTGGTATATTATCACAGTTGCCTGTACTTGCCAGGGGCCACGGTATCCCTTTCGGACTTTCCCGTGACCCCGCCAGTTCTGCTGACATCTCTTAGAGGCGCGCGTGGACGCAACGCGCCGTCGACCCGGGCCTGGTCCTTGGCGAGCTACCTATTGCTCACCGTCCGCAAGCCCAGGGCGTCTCCTGCGGCGGCTAGGGGCGTGAGGGCGCAAAATTTGCCTCTCCCTCACGCGTTCTGCCTCCTCCTTCGCGAGCATTACTGCTTCGCAGACGGAGGTGACGGCCTCCCATGCCCTCTCGCTCCGTACCATGGCCTGGACCAGGGCCGGACGCGAGGGATCCCCGCCACTGATCGCCTCCACGAGGACACGGTGATGCTCTGCCCAAGCCGGGCAGACCTCCACATTACATGGGTTCACATTACATAACATTTTTTTTTTCCTAAATAGTAATGTTTTGTGATGTTAACCCATGGAATTATTAATTTATTTATTTTTTTAATTTAGGTAACCAACAGCGATACATATAGTATGTTACAGAGTATGTGTGTTACAGTACTATTGTATGGCTAATAATAGGTTTCCCTTTATAACTAGGATAAGTATAAAACATGCGAACGGACTACTTAGAAATATATAAATTAAAAGGTGCAATGTTAATGTAATATAATAATATAATAATTGCTTTGTTTTAGGAATATTACTTATAGTTAAGTTTAAATTTTAAAGAAAAAAAATAAATTTGATGATTAAAAATTAAGAGATTTATAGTTTGTCATTTAATTTTGCCTTCGTTTATGGTTTTTATTATAGTATGTACTACTAGTATATGTGTGAACCACTTTTTATGCTAGGTACACATGCAGCGACTTTAGCAGTGATTCAATTTTCAGCATTCGAATTTATTACGAAAATTATACTACGACAGCTATTTTACACAATAAGTTTGTGGCAAATATCTTTAATTCTGGGTTTCGACATAGAATTCGTCAATCATACGAAAGCGCCGCCAGTCTACTGAGAAATTTGCGTTAGATAGGTATTTACTACACCTATCCAAAAGGTAGGCAACTTAGATTCGCTGAAAATATATGCATAAACAACCTTTAGCTAAAAAGATGCAAATAAAAAAGAATAATTTTAATCTGTATTTTTACTTTTGCCATTATTCATACATAATACATAAAAACAAGATCAAATCAAAAATTTTAAAAAAACCGGCCGAGTGCGTGTCGGACCACGCACAACGAAGGGTTCCGTAGTTGGGATGAATTTATCGCAAGAACAAACTAAACTTTAGAGTTGAAAAACATGTTCTCATGTTTCTCAACATGATGCTCTCTCATGTTTTTGTCACTGCAAATGTAAGTTGGTCGATTATTTATTACTCATTAACTTGTAAAGTTTTCCTTTTTATTTCGTTATATATACAAAACATTTCCAAAACCAACCATTTAGTTGACACGGGGGGAACACTTGACTCTAACAAAAATTAGCACTTTAAAGCTTAATATTAGGTCTTTACCTATGAAATTGCCGTTCTGCAGTACTGGCCATTTCAAATCAAAATAATTTTTGTTTGGCTAAGAATTCTAATTTCAAATTAATTTTATTTTAAAAACATGGAATTTTTTTTTCAAAAGTAGTCATTTGTTTATTGATTAGTGTTACATTTTCATCGCATTTCAATCTTTTTCGTCATCATGGATACGTTAAAAATTCGAGTAATTATGGAATATGGGTACCGTCGTGGCAGCAACGCGGCACAAGCGGCACGCAACATCAACCACGTTTACGGAGCTAACACTACAAACCAACGCACCACCTGTTATTGGTTTGCTCGCTTCCGTTCTGGAAATTTCGACCTGATAAATGAACCTCGCGGTCGTCCCAAGACTTTGGTCGACAATGACGAATTAAAGGCGATTGTGGAAGATGATGATACACAATCTACGGCTGAATTAGCAGCAGCTTTCGACGTTAGCGTCAAAATAATATTGGTCCATTTGCGTCAAATTGGCAAGGTAAAAAAGCTTGACAAATGGGTGCCCCACGAACTCAATGATCGCCAGCGCGAAGTACGCGTCGAGACGTGCCTTGCACTGCTCAACAGACACACAAATGAAGGAATTTTGAACCGCATTTTGTTACCTGCGATGAAAAATGGATTCTGTTTGATAACCGCAAGCGCTCAGCAAGTTGGTTGGATCCTGGCTCAGCACCTAAACAATGCCCTAAACGAAAACTTACCCCTAGAAAAGTGATGGTCACTGTTTGGTGGCAGAAAAGTGATGGTGTCTAGCGCCGGTGTGATTCATCACAGCTTCTTACCAAGCGGGGTGAGCATTACTGCAGATGTGTACTGTGAAGAACTGAACACAATGATGGAGAAGCTGGCACATCTCCAACCAGCATTGGTCAATCGCTCGTCTCCGCTGCTCCTGCACGACAACGCGCGACCTCATACTGCACAGCAGACGGTCTCCAAGTTGCAAGAACTGGGGTTGGAAGCTCTCCGTCATCCGCCCTACTCACCAGACCTTGCGCCTAAAGACTACTACTTTTTCCAGAATTTGGATAACTTCTTGGCGGGAAAAAAAAATCAATATCCGAGAGGCAGTACAAAATGCCTTTGAAGAATTTGTTGCCTCCCGTCCAGCTGATTTCTTTAAGAAGGGCATCAATAAACTGCCACTGCGTTGGCAAAGATGCATTGATTGCATGGGTGATTACTTCGATTAATACAAATAAAAAATACATGAAAAAAAATTAGTTTAAATTTTTTCATACAAAACGGCAATTTCATAGGTCCTATTATTTCGTAAACGGATCCCTAAATCCAAAACAGGTTTTCACAAACTCGCAATATTTGAACGTCCTTTCCAACGACATCCCACACCATGGGATAGATGAGGAAAAAAGCATCCACGCTTTGCGTGTAGGGGAGGTACCTTAAAAAAAATGTTTTTCTTAATTTAATTCTACCACTTTGTCGGCGTGATTAATATGTACGTGTATACTTATGCCAAATTACACCTTTCTAGTACTAACCGTCTCTGAGCTAAGCCGCGGACAAACGGACAGACAGAACGGACATGGCGAAACTATAAGGGTCCCTTGTTTACTACGGAACCCTAGTAAACAAGGACTACATGAGACTTCTTCAAAAGTTGCTTGCATAAAAATGAGTCTGGAAAAAAAGAGAAGAAACTGAATAAAAACTCTTTGGTATATTTTTCATGAATTATTTATTTTTTAAATTAAAATTGGTTGATACTCTTGCGCCATCTTATTTTCCTGGCTCGGCGTGCTGCGCTGGCGCTGTCGCGCTGCTGCTACGGCGCCGGCGGCGGAAAACTTCGAGCGACGTAAGTATAACAACCTTATCGGTAGCACTCGGACCGTGCGGCCCGAGTGCTCATGGCCTCTTTATTGAAATCTCAAAACGGCCATTTGACACTTCCGTGACCCAAGGGCTGGTTTTTACCTTGGGCAGAGGCTAAGCATTGCATACAACGCAGCGTGGCAATACTGTCAGTTTCTTGCGTACATTACCAGTCGACAGCGATGTGGAGGAATTTTTTGACGCCATATACTTAGTAGTTTGTTAATAGTTTTAGTTAAGTTAGGATATTATATTTTAATTTAATTAATCAATTAGGTATCAATTGTTATTTATACACATTTCATATTAATACCTAACTGTTGATAAGTCACCTACATACACGTAGGGGCATAAGTTTAAACCGACTTCATAAAGGAGGAGGTTCGTAATTTATCTGTTACATGTGCATATTGTTGTACTGGGTCAATGAGAAATTGAATGATGATGTGGACATGCATAGGGAGCGCAGGGCATTGTCGGTAAGGGGTAATATGCTTTCTCGCAGGTTTGCGCGATGCTCACGTGCCGTTAAAGTCACACTATTCAAAAGCTATTGCCAAACGTTATACACGTGCAACCTGTGGAGCAATTACTCTAAAAAAGCCGGCAATGCTCTGCGCGTCCAATATAACAACGCGTTCAGGGGTTTGTTGGGGCTCCCATGGCGCGGCAGTGCCTCCGGCATGTTCGCACGGACGGTTTCCAGGCGGTGCTTCGCAAAAGAACGGCCTCTCTGTGGTCTCGGATAAAGGGTAGCACCAACACGCTTCTGAGTGTGGTGGCGGACAGAGTGGACAGCCAAATCCTGAGGCATTGGTCGCTCATGCATGTCCAAAATAATAATAATTTAAAATTTGATTAACATAGTTATAAGTATCTACCTACTAACATAATATGGACTTGTACCAATTACTGTGTGCTTGGTCTGAAAAAAATATTTTCAATTTCAATTGTGCATCTCCGCCAAATATGATCCGAATTGTTTTTAGGCTTCCGTGGTCGTAAAAGGATTCCTTATAATTTCGTCATGGTTGTGTGTCTACGTGGCTGTCTGTCTGTCTCTCTGTCCGCCTGTCACAACCTCGTATAATCTAGATTTTAACCAATATTCACTGTCCAGTCTTCCTTAATGAAATGAAATGAAATTGTTTATTCTGTAAATAGGATATTGGAATCACTTTTACACGTCATCTTAAAAAAATAATTAAAAATTAGCTAGATGAGTTCGGCGTTTCCTATCTGACTACTCTGAGAAGAAAGGCCGAAACAAACTCAGAGGTCATAGTCTCTTTTAAAGTCCAGACATAATCTTGGTCAGGCCATATGAGGACCATGTAGATTAGTATCTGAAAAGGTCTTTTGAGAAAAGAACCACACAGATTTGAGTGGACCTGTCCTGTCAGTGCAAGCATTTGTCAGTAATCGTGGAGCTCAACATTGAAATGTAAGTGTTTAGAATACTTACTGAAAATATAATAAATTAATTGAATAATTTCCAAACTATTTTTGCTACGCCTACCTAAAAAATGTACTTGGCATGGGCATGGGCATTCTGTGTCATACTTTCGGAAAGCATCTAAAATAAAATAAATATACGTGTTAATAGACATGTGTTTGTAAATTACGTTAAGATCAGGGGCATTTTGATGTTGTTTATAATATTTTGAATAATACTTGTCACATTCATCGTATCTACATGTATGTGTGATATTTGTGATAAATAAAAATTTAAACACGCACGATTGGCGTGAAACTTCGACGTTGGTCATCAAAAAACTATTTTTTTACCATTACCTACTGATTTAAGAGCCACATTTCATATTTCCATAGAGTAATATTGCCAAATTAATAAAAACAGGTAAATTATTTGAAAGCTATTTGCGACGTTGCCAACTTTTAGGGTAAGCGCTCTTAACTTGAACAATTTCGTTAAATAAACGAATTAATTCATTGTTCAGGTTAATTCAGTGGTAAAAATGAAATTAAATTATCACTGTCCCTGTAGTTTGGATGTCCGAAATTCTATTTTTTTTATCTTTTTTAAACTCGACCACTATACTACTGTCATCGAAATAGCTATTATCACATTACACACTTGAATGTTATTTACACCTTTATTTTATTAATAAGCTTGCGCGCTGAATATCTTAAGAGTTTTTATCCAACTGCCATTTTTTAATGAACACACACAAGATTTGATGGGTAGCATCAATTATTAAATATTTAGATAGTCAATTTAGGATGATCTATTCGTCGTTCTGGGGTCCAAGTGGACCAACTACCGAGCGGTGGAGGTTCGTGTGTTTGGGTCCAATCGGGGGCGCCTCCGAACTATACGATTAAAAACTTTGTCTAGTGGCTGTTCCTTTAGCACGGCAAATTATTGCGTAGGTATTTTATGTAACTAGACTTATTTGTAAACGGTTTCTTGTAACGTGAACGTAATAATAATAGTCCACCAGACCGTATTTTGGCCATGGCGACCAATCTCAGCGGAGACCAGCCTTCGGCGCGGGAGATATTGTAGTGCACAAGTGTGTGCGCAGACCCAGGTACACTCTCTTCACTGTCTCTTTCCTCACTCTCATAGTCCGATGGGACGACAATCCGACACGACCGCAGAGATATCAGACGCAGGGCCCACGGCTTAACGTGCTTCCGAGGCACGGGGTCTCACACCGCCAACTTCCAAACTCCAGGCTGTTACTAAGAAATTCCTAATGGAAAAACCCAATAAGAGTGCCCGATCTGGGAATGTTTTCTTTCTTTTTCTTTATTAAAAAAACGTTGCCCCACACTAGGAATTTCTCCTGTATCGTGGGTGCGTTTACAAAAATTTTAACTCACATAAACAAACAGCCAGACCCGGAACAACTACTTGTAGGTCATACAAATATTTGTTCCGTGCGGGAATTGAACCCGCGACACGCAGTGCAGCGGTCAATCGCTTAACCACTGCGCCAACCGTGCCGTCAATCAAACCTTGGACGTCACGCTTGCGACCATGAGATCTACGGGACAGTCAACGTGAACATAACAGTCGCGCTTATCTAAGTGCCACATATAAAAAAAACCTTGGTCCATTATTTGTAGGAATTGTAGTTGTATCTGATAAAACATTCCCTAAAATCCTGTACGGAAGGAATCTGCGTATATGAAACCCAGTGACGCGTGCTGACCTAAACTGAGCTAAAAGTCGTTGCTTTTTAATTCTGTCGGCATCAATGGCTTGATAATATTACCTGCTAATGGACGTGAACACGTGTCTCTTCGCTTACAGGTTCATTATCAGCTTCTGTGACGTACAAGGTTGCATTCTTTGCACGTTCCTTGTCATCAAGTGTCTTCCAGTTCTCCCAACGCCGACGGCTTAATGGAAAGATTTATAAACAGATGTAATAGAATCAGCTTTGCTTTGTTAAACATGTTTGCCTAAAAAACAAAAATAGAAGATGGTATATCCAAATTAGATTTAGTTTTTCCTAAAAGTACTTATTGCGAATCATTCTAGAATGTCGTGGTTGTTCCCACTGGAAAGGCCTCGTCTCTCGCGGTTGTGGGTCAAATCCGAGCAAGAACCAATGTGGCTTTTTCACTTTCATATTATGTGCTTTCTAAGTTTATCTTGGACATCACTGACATCTGTAAAGGAAAAGATCGTGAGGAAACCTGGACTTATAATTAATACTAGCTGCGCCTGCAATTAAGTCTCGATCCCGTAAGAATATCGGTATATAAAGTATAGTAGTCTTATATCCTAATCCAGGTTATGGTCTACCCATGTGCCAAAATTCATCTAAATCCATTCAGTCGTTTTACCGTGAAAGCGTAACAAACAAACAAACTCACTTTCGCATTTATAATATTAGTTAGGAATAGGATTAGTCTAAAATCGCCAACCCGTCTTGAGCAAGCGTGGTATGCCTGTCTGTATGACAAGAGGCCTTTGCCTTACAGTAGGACAGTAACAGATTGGTATTATTATAATCGTTCTAGGAGCGTGGGAAAAAGGCATATCCGTGTCATGTCTCATTTTAGCATTCAGTGTGCGAAGCTGGATCTCAATCACATTATGATCTACACGTGAGGTCAGTGGCCCAAAAAAAGGGAGATACACTTTTCTTCACGTTGATATTTGCTACATTGGATTTAACTTTTAACAGAGTATCTTCATCTTCCTCTGTCTCCCTGATGGTCGTTCTTCTCTAATGACTGGAGGTTGGTCATCAACTTCGTGTATGTCTACATGTTATGAAATATTCAATACGCCTCCGCTAAGTAAATCACAGACAATCCTACATGCTTTTTCACACACGAAGTTGTCGTGCAAAACTTAAACCTCTAAAGATAGAAAATCTGGAGTGGTCTTAGCAAAAGGTTTTGTTTTATAATGGAACTATTCTTAGCATCAGTCCCACTAATATGAGTAGCCTGGTAGCTTCCCATACCTACGTCAAGCAGTAGGCGGACCAGAAACTCAATTTATCTATTAAGGATTTTAGAATAGAACCTAGTGACGCATGATGTTTATTTACTTCTCCTTTTGCAAGAACCTGTCTCTACAAACCTTCGGTATACTCTAGAAACCGTAGACTGGTTAAATTTAAATTTCTAGCAATCGTTCGTTGATCCAAGCCTTCCCGCACCAATGCCACAATTTGAGCGGCTTGTTCAGACGAAGTATCCATATTTATAGTTACGAAACTTTTGTTGAGTTAAAAAGACTAATAATCAATACTATCGGTAACAATAATTTAAATCGCAAATGAAAAAAAAAAAAAGAATTGATTTCAAACTTTATTCGAATAACACGAATTTGAGACTATGCATAAATTTTATTTTCCCGGTTATAATTTTATCTTTTACTGCAGTTCTATTTTTAAATTTTGTTTTTTTTTTGATTAATGGACAGTCTCGACATTTTCATTTAGTTTAATCTAAAAAGTTTGCATACTTATCAAAAATATTAATTCGAAAGTAATCTTGAACTTTGATGCAGTTTATGAGTCCGTCAGTGTACATACCTGCCCTACCTACCTACCTACCTACACACCTACCTCCTACCTGCCCTAAAGTCCCTACGTACCCTACCTACCGACTAAAACCATCTTCACATTATTGCCTTTCAAATGTTTGGGGCACATCGGTTCGATGGTTTCAAAGTCTATAAAACGGACATAGGTAGATGTTTTTCTTGTGTTTTATACGAGTATATATATGACAGAGGATGGTATGTGTCTCTCGCGTTATTATCAGGCATATTTTAATTACTGTGGGCGAACACTACCCATTGTGTTGGTTATTGCGCTATAGAAAAACCGTTTTCAGTTCAGATGAAATTATAATTTACGATACACACACTGTAGGTACACGAAAAAACTATTTGGAATGCGCGACAGTTTTTAAATGTGTTCACTGCTTGACCGCCACCGATGAAGTCTGCTCTGCTGAGCCCCGGCCGGCGGCCCCGGCCGGTCCGAGCGTTACGTTGTAGACTCTGTCGAATGCCGCTAGGCGGCGCTGGCGTCTCGATTAATCAACTCAGTAACGTATTTCCGAAATATAGATAGATAGATTTCCTATAATAAATGTACTCCAGAGGGTATTCTTAATTGACTGATGTAATTAGAAGACCTATACAGTTGAAGAAGATAAATACAGTTTCAATCTATAACATAAGTACGTTCTACTTATAATACCAGCCTATGATTCTCCCACTGCAAGGCAAAGGCCTCTTCTCATACAAAGAAGGCACTAGTACAACATAGCTCAACTTGCCTACACTTTAATCAACATTTGTTTCAGATATCACATGAGTAGGTAGGTACCAACCCCAAGTCCCAATTCTGTCGCAATGCATGTAATAACTTTATTCTGCATACATTACTAAATAATTACGTAATAAGTAGTCACTAGTAGTCAGGCGAAAGAAAGTGAAAAAAAAAAATGTTTTGAACCGATCGACTTGAGATCCGTCCAAAGAATGTGGAGTCTCACTTGCCAACACAAGCAAAAGCGACGGGCGAGGACTTTCATTTAATTCGTCATTAGGTAAAGTCAGGGAAATTTATAAGCAAATTGACAACCAACCTTTGGCAGTTGTATGAAATGGTTACAACACGGTAAATTGATGTATTGTGTCAATTTGCTGTGCATAGTGCTTACATACCTTTTATTCTTTTCCAGCCTGTAACGTCTCACTGTTGGGCAAAGGGACAGAAAAAAAGGGGGAAAAAAAAAACAACAGGCTTCCAAAAAAAAATTTCAAAGTGAAAAATAACTTTAATTTAGGAAGTCGGTGTTTTTATTTTTGAATTTTCGTTTTTTTCCACCGACTTCCGGAATTAGTTATTTTTCACTTTGCAGTATTTTATTTACTCCAAAAAAATTCGAATATCACTACCTGATATGTAATTATAAATAACAGTGCCAGGAACTTATTATAACATCATCCACATAGGTTAAGTGGGAAAAATACGTATTATTGAAGCTAACTCAAAAACTACCCAAGCAAAGTTAATAAAAAAATTAAGGGACGACCTCTGAAGTATGACCAAAATCAGTTCATATATGGCGGAGTAATAGCGTAAAAACATACAAAAAAAAAAAGAAAACAATACAGTTTCAAATTGAGAACCTCCTCCTTTTTTAAGTCGGTTAAAAAAACAACTCCTTAAGAAATCCCCAAAGGAACACAGCATTGTATGGAGAGTTTATTAACCCCGATACGTTGACGCATCTTGGACGCGTGTGACGCAAGCCCGCTGAATGCGGCACGGGTGCATTCACTGTAAACAAGGTGGAACATTGCCACTAGGTATATAAGAACAAAGGTGTTTGAGCTGATATATCAACCATGAAAACGAACGACAGCCACGTGTGATATTCAAAGGCAGAGTGGCAAAGGCGCTTTTACACTATGCAAGTAACTTGAACATGTAATCGTGCGGGTCTCTCAGTATAAACGGAAGGTTCGTAAAGTAACGGACACTATCAAAAACCTATGTATCTGTGTTTTGCCATAACTAGGATCAAATAATAATAATCTTTTGAGAGACTTTTCTGTGACCCCAACTAAATTCGGTGTCAATCTATCTGTGAGAGGTATCGGAGACAAGCTGTTAAAGTGTATAACTGTTACTGTTAAGATAAAGTAACAGTAAGAACTGCTATGATTTTAAGACGGCTTTGATTGAATCGCAAAAGTTGACAAAACAATGAAACATTTTGGGAGCATAGTTATGAGAATATGATGCGATTCATTCAATGACTACTAAAAAAATCATTGAATGAATCGCATTTTATTCTCATTTCATTACTAAATTTGTGCACTTTAAAAGCAGATATGTCATCTCTGGTTAGTGGTAGCAAGCAGCTTTTGTGAAAAAAACAATTTTTAACAAATTTTATTACACTCTTTGTGGGTAGCCCACATTATAACTATTAATACGTTTTTTTTTTAATTAATAAATACGTTAATTGATAAAATCTATTGAAATACTTAATCATGATATCAACTTGACTTGACTTTTAAAGACAAATTGATTATATCCACGAGGGGGAGTATGCATGAATCCTTTCTATTTTAGATATAACATATTAACAACATAATTATAACATAATGAACCATGTTAGCCTCAATATAAACAGATTAAAAAGCGAAATGATTGGACGCATTAGCCCTAAGCGTTTGAGTTCTGCGTTGGGGATTGTTTTGATACCAAAAGCAGCTTCGAAGTAAAACATTTGTTTGGCCTTTCTATTAGTCAGAGGTATAAGATCATATGTTTCAAATAATTCCTTCAAACTGTTATGTCACTATATTTCACTTTTTAGGCATTGAGAACTATCTAATGGGGTTCCGTCCTCGACTGCTTGGCACTCTATGATAACCTTTGTAATGACGTCATACAGGCCTCGTACATTGAAGCGAAGGTTCCGAAACAAAGTAGGCCATCGCTTCTATAAATAGTAGCATGCATTCTGAAATATGAAACATGGCGCAGTACCTTGGGGTCTATTTATAGGCGGTTGGCGCTGGCTATAGTGAGCGGTGCTCGGGTTCCGGGGCTGGTGCTCATTGACGCCGGGGCATCGATCGGAGGCGGGGCCCGGGCCTGCAGCACCAAGCTCTGACCTAGTTTGCACCCTCAATGAAACAGGAGGATGAGGGGCCTCAAAGCCAAACAGAGTAACTCTGCGAAAATAAAATTTTGGGAAATATATTTCCAACTTCAATAATATTTTGTGGCGGTAGCTACATATTTATAAACAATTAAGATGGCAGCTAGTGTTCATGAGGAATAACTAGTTACTAGGTACCAATTTGAGTTATAACCACCGATCGCAGTCCAATCTAATTTGTTAACCACCTGAGCGTGTGCAGTGTCAATTTAAAGTTCATAAATTATTTTGTAAAATTTTGTTCAGTTTTTCATACACGTGTCCGTTTCATACAATGGCGGAATGAACTTTAGGAGTATTCTGTAATTAAGTAACTGACCATATAAAACTATAGACGTTCAGACGATACTCAGTTATGTGAGCTTTGTTAATATTAGGTCTTTACCTATGAAATTGGCGTTTTGCAGTACTGGCCATTTCAAATCAAAATAATTTTAGTTTGGTTAAGAATTCTAATTTCAAATTAATTTTATTTTAAAAACATGTTTTTTTTTTTCCAAAAGTAGTCATTTGTTTATTGATTAGTGTTACATTTTCATCGCATTTCAATCTTTTTCGTCATCATAGATACGTTAAAAATTCGAGTAATTATGGAATATGAGTACCGTCGTGGCAGCAACGCGGCACAAGCGGCACGCAACATAAACGACATTTACGGAGCTAACACTGCAAACCAACGCACCACCTGTTATTGGTTTGTTCGCTTCTGTTCTGGAAATTTCGACCTGAAAAATGAACCTCGCGGTCGTCCGAAGACTTTGGTCGACAATGACGAATTAAAGGCGATTGTGGAAGCTGATGATACACAATCTACGGCTGAATTAGCAGCAGCTTTCGACGTTAGCGTCAAAACAATATTGGTCCATTTGCGTCAAATTGGCAAGGTAAAAAAGCTTGACAAATGGGTGCCCCACGAACTCAATGATCGCCAGCGCGAAGTACGCGTCGAGACGTGCCTTGCACTGCTCAACAGACGCACAAATAAAGGAATTTTGAACCGCATTGTTACCTGCGATGAAAAATGGATTCTGTTTGATAACCGCAAGCGCTCAGCAAGTTGGTTGGATCCTGGTTCAGCACCTAAACAATGCCCTAAACGAAAACTTACCCCTAGAAAAGTGATGGTCACTGTTTGGTGGTCTAGCGCCGGTGTGATTCATCACAGCTTCTTACCAAGCGGGGTGAGCATTACTGCAGATGTGTACTGTGAAGAACTGAATACAATGATGGAGAAGCTGGCACATCTCCAACCAGCATTGGTCAATCGCTCGTCTCCGCTGCTCCTGCACGACAACGCGCGACCTCATACTGCACAGCAGACGGTCTCCAAGTTGCAAGAACTGGGGTTGGAAGCTCTCCGTCATCCACCCTACTCACCAGACCTTGCGCCTACAGACTACTACTTTTTCCAGAATTTGGATAACTTCTTGGCGGGAAAAAAATTCAATACCCGAGAGGCAGTACAAAATGCCTTTGAAGAATTTCTTGCCTCCCGTCCAGCTGATTTCTTTAAGAAGGGCATCAATAAACTGCCACTGCGTTGGCAAAGATGCATTGATTGCATGGGTGATTACTTCGATTAATACAAATAAAAAATACATGAAAAAAAATCGTTTAAATTTTTTCATTCAAAACGGCAATTTCATAGGTAAAGACCTATTAGTAATTTTCATTCTTATTAGTAGGTTTCGGTTATTTTCCTAGTTCCTCCTGGTTTAAACTAATATGAAAACTGATCAATTGAATCCAAATTACAAATAAAAACATTGTTGATTCGCAAAAATATTATAACATTGTAATTAAGTTTAATGAAATCATTGATGAAAAATGGTTCAGTGAAATAGAATTAATATGTCGCAACGAAATATCACTGTTTTCTGACTTAGCACGTTTGGTCGAGCCTCCAAGGACAGTGGTGTTGGTTGTGCAGCGGAGGCCTCGGTCGTTGACCGCGCGCCCTAGTTTCACGTTGACGTCACAGCTACGCCTCCTGACGTCACGCGCGAGCCTCCGCGAGCCCATTCAAAACTAGATCACAAGCTCGGGGTGCACTCCACCTCACCTTCCCTCCTCAGATATACAATTATCATCGAGGCCGCAGTACTGGAAGTAACGCTGGAGGTCATTTCACCCTAGTTTCTATTTATACCCACCATGTTAGGGTCACAGGTAAATAATAAAGGTAAGTAATTTTCCTTCGAAAAAGCTTTTTTTGAAAAAGATGATTGAGCTGTTGACGTTTTCTTTGATGTTTTTGATATCAGCAAAACTTTAATTCTGTATATTGATTAATTATTTTCTGTGCTGGTCTGGAAAAGTCATGAAACTTGAAAAATGCAGTAATAATATCAGTAATCTTTCAGTAAATATTTTACATACAGAAGATTTATTACTTCTTTTTCTTCAGAGCAGTGGTGGCCCAGTGGTAACGGTAGCGACTTACAAGTTCTAGGTCGTTGGTTCGAAGTTTCGAACCCATATTTTTTTTTTTTTTTGGATGGGAAATTATCAAATAACTTCTCCCGCTCTGGGTGGAGCGGGAGCGCGTGTCAGACTCTTACTGACTAAAACCCACCCGTGTACCTTCCGTTGCCTGTACGTTGCCAGGGGCCACGGTATTCCTTTCGGACTTTCCCGCAACCCCGGCAGGCATCGGTCCTGTCGGACCCCTTTATTTGCTGACATCTCTTTGAGGCGCGCGTGGAACACAACGCGCCGTCGACCCGGGCCTGGTCCTTATCGGACGGCGAGCTACCCATTGCTCACCGTCCGCAAGCCCGCGCCTACGGTGGCCGGGAATCGGCCTGCGATTCCCGGCCACGAAATCCGGGCGATCCACGCAGTGATGACACCCGGGCGTTTCCTCCCGCCTGATACGAAACAGGAACCTCCCGTAACAACCATGTCCGGTGAGGACCTGCGTCAGGTGAAAGGTGAGGACGCCGTGGCGCCTCTCTAGCCACTCCTCAAAGAGGGGACTTATTGGTTCGAACCCTGACAGGCGGTATACTTTGTGTAAATTATTTCATCACCACTGCTCTCAAAACGGTGAAGGAAAACATCGCGAGGAAAGCCGGCATGTCCTAGAACCAAAAATTCGAAGACAGGTGGCATCTACCAACCCGCACTGGGCCCGCGCGGTGGATGACGGCCCACTCCCTCTCACCGAGAGGCCTATGTCCCAGCCGCGGGGACATTATAGGCTGATTATGCCATAACTTCTTGTTGGTTTTGTTTCAAAATACAATAATGTAGGATCCATTTGGTGCGCGTCACCAAAGAGTAGGTAAATCACTCCCTGCCGCGCTTTAAATTAACCAATGATTTGTGCAATAGGTATTCTAAGTTTTGAGTAGCTACCGGAATTTTAGGTTATGAATAACTTACAATCTACGACGACTAAACTGTTTGTTTGGTTGATTACCTGAAAAATGACAGCCCACAGCAGTCTTGACACTAATTAAGCATTTTATGGAGATCAAAAATCATAGCCGCCTCTGTGGTCCAGTGGTTAAATCACCTGTCTCAGACCCAGAGGTCTCGGGTTCGATTCTCAGTGGGGGCAAAATTTTCTGTTCGGTTTGGTTGGTGTTAGGGCTTGTTTTAAGTCCGCCTGGTTAGCTACCACCATCTTATGTAAGTATGTTGCCGTAATAACAATGTTAACAGCATTGTTGTGTTTCGACAGTTAGACGTAAGATAGCTAGTTCCTCTGTGGTTGAGGATTCCGGGAGTAGCTCGCTTCCACCTTCAGCCTGAACATCAATTACCAACAGATGAGGTGCAGGCTAAGAGTTTCCCCGTATTGGCTAAAAATAAACGAAATTAACTGAAACAAATTTTCGTCCAATTGTGAATTTCAGCATTACTGCTGTATCATTTTTAACGGTATGGTAAGTGTTATTTGGTTTTCATTCTAGGGATGCCTAAAGCCTGATCCCCCACATTTTATACTTGACGGGTTCTTAGATTGACGTGGGTAGACAAAAGTCTAGGAGTCAAGGATAGAAGATTTTTACAGCATGATGACTTGCTTGAGGTCCTAGCCAATTAAAATCGATAAAGCCTTGAATACAACTAGCAAATCTAAAAGGTCTATATAACGAACAATCCTTGACACAAATAGCTTGGGTCGTGCACTCGTGCCCTTTTGAGAGCGCAGCCGGAACTCCCAAGGTTCAACTATGAAAATATTCACTGAACGAACATTACCTTTCAAGTGAATTGCGATTCAAGAATAACTGTTCATTGTTTCTGTCTGTATAATTCTTGGTTTTGGCAGGTTTAAATGCAGTCACTTTTGGTATTTTAATTGGTTTATTTGGGTGTTTATTTTTTCTTTATTTGCAGTAAAAAAAAGGTATACAAATTGTCTAAAGCCAACAGTTAAAACCTTGTGATAGAGCTGGACCTCATGTCACCGATGAAGTTCCTCTTGCTTTTGTTTTCGTTAGCAGACCACTTTTGGTTGCTTTTGCGAATAAAATAACACGTGCAAGCGTTGTTCTCAGAACAACACGGTATTCTGCTAACGTTTTGTTAAATATAAGTTGACGAAACGACGGAATCTTGTTTCTAGTTCTGCGTAAGAGCTCTGCGAATGGCGATTGGTATTGGGTGTCCACCTGTAACTTGCACATACGTCATTATAAAAATACATACCTGCGTAATTGGTGTAACTTGAATATCGAACTAAGAATAACTCGTCTTTGAGTGGGAAGTACCAAGAATTCACCAACGTGGGTGAAGCCAGTGGTTCATATCTTCTAAGTTCCTTGAAATATTTTAGACGCAAATCAAAATGCAATGCGGAAGACGACACATGGGTAGGACAGCAGTACGACCGTAGGGATTATTTAAAGTGCATGACTTCTAACATAATGCTTAGACTAAAGCCATAGACAAAAACATGCAATAAGATTAGTCTATTACACATTCAGTCAAAAAATATATGGTTAAACAGACGTTAATCATTACTTAACTTTAAGCAACGTTTATAAGTTAACGGTTAAAGTTGTATACTAACTTCAAGGCAGTTAAGGTAATAGAATTTTTAAATAAAAAATAAAAACAGAACTTGCTTGTATCTCAAGTTATTTTAAGAATATTAAATGATGAAAATCTTGCTATGATAAAATCGTAGGAAGATTTTAGGAAAGAATTTCTAAAAATATAGGTGGGCTTATTTTATTTCGGGTCTTGTGTAGGAGTGGCTCAATACTGATTTTGTGATTCTATGAATATTAATCAACAACGCATTTATCTTCATTAACTTTAGTAAATTATTAACATCGAATATAAAGATTTAGATACAATATTTACCTAGGTACCATTTTGTAATTGTTAGAGAGTTCATCAACATAAGTGGAGATTTGAGACTAGCGATGGTAGTTAACTTTATTATGATCTATATATAAATAATAAACACGTAGCGTCTTTGTACAAAAAATAAAAGTTAAAACTGTACATTGATGTTTTTGAAAAAAAAGTGATTTGCACTTTCTCAATACTTAGTTCATTGATTAGGTACTCAGACCAAAAATCTAGTTTTTCACAATAATATTTCACGGAGAAATTATTTTAATTTTATTTTATATATTCGGAAGAACAAACAATTACACATTATATATTACAAATAAATAGTACATAAGGAGTTATACAAATGTGTGGAGTTTCTTGCCCGTTCTTCTCCATAGGAACCTACGCTTTGGAATGGGCAACTAGCTTCATATTTGTGACTGACTGACCCCTTGACAATTCAAAAGTGCCTGTAAATGGTTTAATTGAAATAAATGCTTTGAGTTTGAGTTGAGTTGAGTTTGAGTTTGTGCAACCAACAACGTTCTCCACAGATATACAAAAAGACAAAGACAATGTTGATAAAGTTAAGGTCGGACAGAATAGATAAGTAGACAAAATAAGATACACATAAATTACAGATACCAAGGAACACTAAAGGTTCAATATTATTCACACAATTTTTTGATTGTGTCAAGCAATATTTTTCTGAATTTTCCAACGGATAAAGCAAATATATCCAAGATAGAGAAAAGCTTAAAGAACTTGCCTATAAGGCGACATACCAGTTGAATTTTCCTTTCGCCAAAATAGCGAAATTAATGAGACAAATAGTGTCTTAGTTTAGTAATCCGCCATCATCCAGCACTGAATCTGGGTCATGTGATGTTCCAACTAATGTGGGCATCCCACATTTGTTGCCATCCCATTCCCATTTCCCATCTACGACATGACCTAGCTCCAGTTACTGGGCACGTCATGTGTATCGTTCATTTCATATCATTCTATTAATGTTTATGGCCTGTGTTGATGCGACTTTCATAACAGTGGAAGATTAAGGAGCTCGCTGCGTTACCTTCACGCTAGAGGTCGCTGGGGGAGGTCATCGTCTATGTTTACTGCTCTCTTTATGTTTTGACACTGATATTTGTATGTGTTATACGTATGAATAGTACGATTTCTTCATAATAAAAGGTATTACTTTCCGGGGTATCGTTAACTGTCTCCTCAATATTTAAGGACACAAGAAACTTTGATAACGTATTGAGGAAAAACGTAATACGATTTAAAAGATAATCTCTGCAGGAACTGCGACAATATTATGAAAAGTACACTTGAAATATTCTGAAATTTTTAACACGCTCACTGCGTTAGTCCAATTTCATGACTTTCTGTTGGTGCGGCATGGGGTCTATTATATCCGAAGCGCGATTTGTTCCTGGTGCGTTGCTGGGCCCCGAGCCAGAGGACCCGTTCGACTTCCATCTGTGTAGGAGGACTTATCTTTATAGGTATAATTATTAAAGCATGTTCCTTTATAGCAATATATTGACAAATGAACACTCAATAAAAGGCTGAAATCGTAGGTAGATGCAATGAATGGTTTGTTTGTAAATACGTACGTACATAAAAAAAAACATTAAAAAAATTGCCTGTCGGATCTTTACGACCCCGTTATCCGCACTGGAAAGTGTCGATACATTTTTAGTGTTGTGGATGATAATATATTTAATACATAATGAAAAAAAATGTATAATACATAAAACATATATTTTTCAGATCTGTTGATTACATATAAAAATAAATTATACCGTAATATTAGACGTATGATGGTTTACATCATAGTATTCTCGGCATAATATTTTTTTACATGGTTTTGACCTTTTTAACTTTATTGCCGGCTATTTTGCTACCGTTATACAATTCTTTTCACCCCCTTTTTTTCTGGACTGCTGAACTCGTCTCCCGAACTGGATTCCTGAATTGGACTCCTGAACTGGACTGCTGAACTCGGGTACACCAGAACAACGGCTCGAACTCGTTGGTGGGCGTGACTAATATGCATGCTAATTAGTCTAATTATTTATTTATTCAGTTTTATTTATTCAGTTTTATTTATTTAGTATTTATTTATCTAGTTTTTATATTTTATTTATTTAGTATTTATTTATCTAGTTTTTATATTTTATTTATTTAGTGAAATAGACGATGATTTATAACTAAAACAAGCGCGTAACGTCATGAACAGACCTTTGGGCGTATAGATATTATGAAAAAGCTACTGGATGTATTTACTCGAAATAAATTTATTTGAACTATTGAATAAATTATCTATCCCTGTACGGTTTCTATTTTGCCATTCTCTACATAAGTTAATTTATTTACGCCCAAAGACTATGACTACTATAAATATGGAAGTTTCGACGCTCATAACTTCCAAACCAATATTATTTTTCCTATTCTGCTGCCATACAGGCTAGATAATGACAAGACAAATTGATATAATTTTTAGTTTTGAACCCACCGTGTACGTTCAAAACTAAAAATTATATCAATTTGTCTACAACAAAACAGCCGAGTAATCATCATACTACGTTAGTATGGAAGAATGACCGACTAGCGTACCCTTAAGATTAAGTTTACAAATACTTAGCTTTAAGAAAATTATTCAATTGATAGTTACTTCTTTGACTTAGCTTTTATGTAGGCGTATGCTTGTAAATTGGTACAAGAAAGACATAATACCGACATATTACAAAAGATACAATAGCAGTAATAGGTGAAACACAAGGTGAGTGACATTTCACCCCTAATGCACATAATATGTGAAAGCGTAACAATTGATATGTTATAATAGTGGAGTTCGTTATTATACTAATTGCTATTATTGCTATTTTGTAATCGGTTTAAAGCACTGGGGTGTATGAACAGTATGAACATTTGGAAATGTCGTTCACGTCCAATCGTTTTTGTACCTCTGAATAGTAATTCAGTAGTTTTCAATTAGTTGGCCAATGAAATAAGAATTGAATGCAAGTATAGAGGTTAAATAACAATATGTTATTATGGTTCATTGTATTATACAATATGATATTATGTTAGCTCAATAGTAAGTTCAAAGGTATTATTAGTGTTAAAATAGAAGTTAGAAAGGTCACGTCATTCGTTTTAGCTGCCGTAGGATGGGTAAAAGGGTAGACCACGAAGTGAATGCTTGGTGGGGTAGACCCTTTAGATAGTGGCATAGTGTCACTCTATCTATAATTATCGACCCTTAATTAAATTTTCATTCCATTCATAAATTAATTAGGCTGCGCACGTTATGCAACTAATATACGACATCCATTAGACCATCTATTTGTATCTTGTTCGAGGAATTCGCGACCTTTGACTAATGACCAGGCCTATTTGTCGCATTAACGCCGAAGTGACGTCGGAGAGACGTAAAAAACTAGAGTGATAAAACTAAATCTATACTAAAGCTAGAGGTTCAATAACTTATTTTATTGAAAAGTTCGTTTTGTTACGTAAATAAATAAAAGGTTCTAAATAAAATAAAGTTTAACTTTTATGAACAACAACCTTTATTCATAAGAATAAAATATTTGCTTAATTAGTTTTAGGTACTTACTTCAGTCCTTCTATAATTATTTATAAAAATCAACATATAATCTCAATAAATATTATCTCCTGTAAACAATTTATCAAAATATAATAATATTTAAAACTTATAAAGGAATCAATAAAAGAATGACCGATGGTCACTGGGATAATTTACAATCACTACATACTTGTATGCAACAAGTAAGGCACATTGGCTTATTACACTTATGACAAGAATACTTTGTACGTCTTTTTAGGCGACTAGCACATATTAAACTGGTCTTTCGAACAGCTGGACCTGCAACCGAATCATTTGCAGGCTCTAGGTACCACAGGTGGAGGTTGAGGCATATCATTGGGGTATCGGCTCTCCAACTGGCTCCAGTTGATTATTTATCAATTACTCAGCAATCAACTCTTATCTAACTGGTTCATAGCTTGGTCCTCCTTCTTCATTCTGTTCGTTATTTCCTTGGTCTCGATGAGACTCTTCAGTTATAAAATCCTCTTCTGCTGACTGCTGATTACTCGCCAACCTCATGTTCTTGTCAAATAATGGCTTGGTGGTTCTCCACTTCAGATTGTTCTGAGTCTGATTTGTAATTCAACATAAAGTCAGGATCTCCCAGATCATCGTCAAAAACAGCAATATATTGTTCAGTCATGCTTATGTGAGGTTGCGTTAACCCCATATCTTCATCAGCAGAAGATATTCTACGCTTTGAACTAAAAAAAAAACTACCTCCAGGCATTCTGTAAAAAAAGAACTACATGTGTAACGATGTCACGTCTACGAGACACTACAGCATTACGTAATTACTGAGATTACGACCAGGAGACGTCATAACTTTACATACATAAATAACGTACTTACGTCTATGAGACTGCAATGGCTCCTCAACGGACACGAGAACGCTCGCCGTGTGCTTTTTTTTTTGTCTAGGGCATCTCGTAGTTGACCTCTGAAGTCATTACTACTTAACCGGGCTTTCCTGCGGCTGTCTTAAGCTACTACACTCAAAGCCTCCAGCCAGGGGCAAAAACTATTCTAATTAAAACTAGGCGAGGCACCCCCTGTGGGGTACGAACCTCGGCTTAGGGCGTCGCTGAGGGGAGGACAGCAAGATGGGACAGGCTGGATCAAAGATATTTCATGATTATTAATCGGGGAATTTAAAGCTACAGGCTCAGCATCGAGGCGGGCTGGCGCATCGTCGAGCAAGGGTCGGGGTGGAGTATTATTTTACTCGGCAGGGTCGCGATCGCGGAGGACCTCGGCGGCGAGGTCGGAATGCGGGTCGGTGTCTGTGTTTGAGCACTGTACTTGTGACCCTATTGCTCTCCTGGAGGAGGGTTATGGGGTCATCAGGGTCGGTGAGGATTTGCCTAGGGCGGCGGTTCTGACTGATTCTACTGGGGATTCTACTGCGGCCTCGACAGCCAGAGGGTTGCGATGTTTGGCAGCGGACTCAAAGAAACGCTTAGAATTGCATTTTAGGAATTGGTGGATTGTGGGGATCTTTAGATCGAGATGGAGGATCTCGTTCCTAACGTACCAGGGGGCACCGGTGATTTTACGGAGGAATCTATTTTGTACGGAGGAATCTATTTTGGAGCGTTTGCATCATATGGATATGGTGGGGCTCTGCTTGTGCACGCTTGTGGAAAGATGATATTGCTTAGGGCACCATTGAAGATGGTGGCCAATAGCATTATCAGAGGGGCAGGGAATAGCTGGATCACCCTATTGGTGATTCCATCAGAGCCGGGGGCTTTGCGGATTTTCAGACCTTTGATGATGTCATGCACTTCATCTGGAGTGACGAGAGGCAGAGGACTATCAGGGTCTTCGACGGGAGGGAGAGAGGCTCTACGTTCGACCTCAGCGTCGACCTCTGAGAGGTGAGCTTGGTCTACTGGTTGGGAGCTGGGGGAGCATTGAGCCTCGAGACTGTCTGCTAGGCATTCAGCCTTTTCAGTGTCCTCGAAAGCGATGGTCTTGTCAGGACGAGTCAGGGGGGGCATGGAGGCAATTTGCTGGTACTTGAGTTTCCTCTGAAGATCCCAGAATGCCAGGTGGGTAGGCTCTAGTTTGCTGAACGTCTTGTCCCAGCCCGCGTCACGCAGCTCCTGTATGCGTGTCTTTACAGATGCTCGCCGTGTGCGCAGCGTCTACTGACCGCTAGACAATGCTGAGGGAAGAAGGTAGCGGGAGGGGTACCACTTTGCGAGCGATGCCTATGAAGCTTGGACTTAGCCCGCGTTCGCACGGACGTAATAAAATAGCGGCATTATTTTTTCGTGCACTGGATTTTTAATTCTTGGTGTTGAGCCGAGCGTTGAGAATCCAAGGCGTTGGGACGCACTCTCGTCCCAGCGCATTGAAAAAACACACTGTTGGATTTGCAATTCTCAGCGCTAAGCAGAGCGTTGAAAATCCAGTGCAAGAAAAATAATCGCCGCGATTGTATTACGTCCGTGCGAACGTGGACTTAAGATATTGTTAATATAAAAGTAACGCCAACTGTGAGACGTATAGGTCGTTAGTTAAAGGTTAACAATTCAATTTCAACTGATGTTTCCGATAATATCGTGTAATTACGCTATTACCTCATTCTCATATTCACAATATACTTACGTTCGGATTTTCATAAATCCGTTTTCTTAGTGGATTTGCCGTCGTCGGTCAGAATAAACTCAGTATAACTTTAAAACTCTTTTGCCCTCAAGATTCAGGGTAAAAGAGTTTAGTTTGTGAAGACCTAGACGCCTCCTTGGTTTAGTCCTTAGAAACTCCGCTTTGGATTGCTAACAGTTTTGAGGCCAGATCCATGGCCGAGTAAAAGTGTTGTGGTATGATTTGTTTATTATTAGTACGTCTTTGAATACTACACTCTCTATTACTTAGGTACCCACTATATTTTAGTTGATTGAGTATTTACTTATTTAAATAAATAATTTTTATTTAAGTATTTGGCTTGATATAATTTAGAAACAACATTTAACAAAAACTATTCCCGTATTTTAAGAACGTTCGATTTATAATCTTTGTCACAAACTGTCAAAAAGCCTATAATTTACATTTTGACATTGTTTGTCGATGAGATAAGACTGCGACTTGAATTTGAACGTTTTTAAAGTACGAGAATTGGCCTTAAGGTCCACCAAAACGATCACACTTTGTCCATTATGTAACCATGGAACTTGAACGTAACGTAACTCGTCACCCCGGCCTACCACTTGGGCACGTAAAGCCAAGTTTTATTACTTTATTGTATTGTAAGGTTTGAGGAGGAGCATGGTGTAACACCAGTAAAGTGGTCACGTTCCCAGCCACGCCGCCACCCGCCCGCAAATAACCCCGCCGCGCGCCGCTCTGTTCGGCTAGTTGTGGCTGGCAGATTGTGAAATAATGTCATTCACATTAAAAAATGATTTGTGGAGGCAATATTAGTTGAAATTATTTTATTTTCATCGTGTTTTTACTGACTTTCAAAGGGTTTTGGTATTCGATGCGTAGTTTTTTCGGCTTGTCAGGGAGTTCCTTTGAATATGCTCCTTAACTGCGTAATATATTGACGAAAATCTTCATGCTTGCCCGTGTCTCGTGGTCGGATAGCAGGATTGGCTCCGGTTACAAAGCTCGCCCACATTAACATTCGGAGTATGTTGCTATAGGGTTTGCGGCTACGAGTGAGTCAAACTTCCCACAATGCTTTTATTCAGCTTATGAACAATGATAGCCGATATTTCCGTCCAGCAGCGAAGTATTTGTGGTAGGTACTGGTATAATTTGTGTAAGTACGTATCCTTCTTGTCTTTTAAAACACTCTTTATGCGTACCAATATTTTCGCAGATTTCTTTAGAACTAGATGGCGGCGAAGTTTTACAATTATTTTTATTTTTTTGTGAATTTTTCGATTCTTTATAGTATTCCTGTATTCAGTATACACTTCGTCGGTTGTTGATAAAAGATGCATTAAATTCGATAAATTCGTGGAAGCTTCACTTTGAAGAGGTGGACGTTAGATAGAATTCTCTTTATTAATATTAATTTTCATCCAATTTCCACGAATGCACAAACAAACATACTGCAATAAAATATATTTTTTTAGGGTTCCGTACCTCTAAAGAAAAAAACGGAACCCTTATCACTTCGTTGTTTTTATAGAAAATATAATATTCTTTCGTAATACAGTTTTTTTCTCCTATGGAAAATCTGTTATTTGCAAAATATTCCAGATGTTCATATTGGTTCAAATACAATTTTGTGCAGCAAACAGAAATTTCCTTAACAGCATAATTTTATCTCTTTTAAAAGATATCAACCTCACCTCAACGCAGAAGTCATAAAAAGAGTTGTTTTTTCCACCTAGTCAGGGATAGCTCGGCTGCTCGGTCACGTTGCAGGACACCAGTGAGCTGACTATGTCTATTAATCTGTTTACTAGGAAATAGGTTTTTATCTGTGATAATCGACATTTTGTAAATGTTTACTGTCGGTAAAGTTGTTTACTTTCTATAAAAAATCACTGGAAACAAAAGCTTTTGTAATACTGGGTTGGTCAGAAAAACTGAGGAATACATAACATTTAAAAATGTATGCACTCTTTTAGAACAAAATGAATATTAAGGTGAAATAATAAACGACACCTAATTAGCACTAAGTCATAAACAGCCAATAATAACCGGTATTAATGTAAATATTATTTTAAGTAATAAAATAGATACAAATTAAAAGTAACTAGGTACTACCCCACGCCACGTTCTCTGAGGTCCTTCCTACGGTTTGTTGGAAAAGAGTATAGAAATGTGATAGTACACGTGAGCGCTACAGTAGTCTAGGTATTCACTCCCACAAAACGTGAAGAGACATACAGTGGCGCTCAAACTTTTTCCCATGCCTTCTTGTTGAATAGAGTTCATAGAAATTAATGCTACAGGAGACTGCACATTCTACGTTTTCGTCAAGAAGGATGGAGAATACAGTTTGGTGCTAGAGATAAACATATTTTTTTTTATTTTATTTTTTTTATTTTTTTAAAACGTTGCCCCACACTAGGAAGTTATCCTGTGTCGTGGGTGCGTTTACAAACGTTTATACTCACATACACAAACAGCCAGACCCGGAACAACTAATTGTAGGTCATACAAATATTTGTTCCGTGCGGGAATCGAACCCGCGACACGCAGCGCAGCAGTCAATCGCTTAACCACTGCGCCAACCATGTCGTCATGTTGTGGTGGTACAATACAGATTGTTTTGCGTCATACTTACTTAAATCACAATAACGAAGGCCAATTAGTTAGGAACTGATAATTAAATATATTGTTTTACTATTAACAAAAAACAATCACAAAGGAAGTATCTCTAGTAGTTATAAAAAAAATAAGTAGAATAGTTTGAGTAACGCCCAATGTCACGGGCGGGATCCTTTTGCCAACGGGCGACGGGCAGGCCGCGTGCAAGAAAACGAGGAACGGTAAGAATTTCTGCTCGGACATGGAAGAAACCGCAAGACAGGGGGTTTTATGTAATTCTGAGGTTTTATGTAGAGCTTGGAATAAATGTGGTGTGGGCGTAACGAGTTAACGCGTAGGTAAGTATTGAAGAAAAAAAGACAATAAGTACGAGGAAACGAACATAGGTAAATACATTAATACGAATCAGAGATATTAGAATCAGTAATCTACAGTTTTATAAAAAATAGTGGTTGTCAATTTAGTCCTAATGTTCTGTTAAAGTTCAATATCAGCTCACCTCTCTAGGATATAAAGCCCAAGTTCGTTTGCATATCATAATACCATCCGATTTATTAGAGGCCGTAATGGATTTCAAGACGTATTACCAAGGCAAATAAGTTAATTAACGAACTTGCTCTCTTATTTATATTAAGTAAGGATTAAATAATACATAATTATTATCCTGTATTACACCATCTGCTTACAATGAGATGCCAGACAATGCCGTTTTGTTTCACAAACTGTTTACCATTTCAGAGTCTGGAATAGTGGGATCATTTCCATTCCAACGATGAGCTGAATACATGCATTATGTATCTGACAGTCATTTGTTTTGCAAAGATTATCTCTTCTCCCGCTGAGTCTTTAATCGCTTACTGATGGTGACTGATAATAAATATCTTGTCAACTTATGGCCGATTCCTATAATTTACGAACCGTTATTGGTTAAACTTAAGACTCTTGTATCTTTACCAATAAGCAAAGACCTCATAGCTTTGCATAGCAGACCCTCTCATATGGAAGTAGCTAGTTTGCCAATAGAAATACTATCTTTGATAAGCAAAACGATTCGTTATAGTTTATAGGAACCGAGCATTAAGTACACTCATCAAAGATCTTTTGGCGCCCGACTGATGTTGGACAGGGGGGCGCTGTTGGTAAACATTTGTGCAATTGTTTCGTGAAATGTATTGAAAATACAAGGTGACGGCGTTAGTTTCGATTTTGGCCACGCGCCAAAAGGTCCTTGTACAGCTATACAGGGTAAAATTAAATTAGCTAACGAAACTCCGCACACGTGATGGGTATCGATATCTAAAAATTATAAAATAAAAATAAAAATATTTTATCATGTTTTTTTTGGGGTCGCATTAATCGCCGGTAGTGTACTTACTTAAAATATTAGTTTAATATCAGTTTGTGTTAACTTCAATGACATATTCGATATCTGACTTGTAATTGCTATCTGGTATTATGCGAGGGTCGAGTCAAGGGTGTATTTTGAGGTTTTCAACCAGTTACAACGACTGGTGTGACTTTTGACATTCAAACTAATCATGGTGCCTGTGAGAAAAACACCACGCTATACATCATGGATAACATCACCTCCTTCTCGGACTAGATAAATGATGACTTTGACACTTCCGTACTTACTTATAGCCTCGAGACTTTAGTACGGAGGTTAGTTAAGTTTAGAGAGTGGATAGCGTCCTCCTATGGGCTAATAACATTATCATGTAATCGTTTTTCTATCTAGTAAGAGGTTGTGTCGTGTAACTTTAATTATAGTGGGCGTTTACATATAGTTACTTAATTATCTCGCGAATTTTTGAAGATATTGATTACGTACAAATAATTTTAATAGCTGTTTCTATTTATGAAAATTATTTAAAGCTTTGTTTATGACGTCAGCAGTTTGGGAGGAGCATCCGATTATTATTATCATATCGCGCCCACTTATGTTATCTCCATTGTTTGGCCCACTTCACCGAGAGTTATGAAAGGGAGAAGGAGTGAGGGCTGGAAGATCGTTTTAAATTTCTTTGTTAAAAAGGGCAACACTTATGTTATGGTCTGCCAACACTAAGAAATAGCTGGCCACACTGGCACTTCCCTTTCCGCCCAGATCCCTTGACGGATAAGCACTACGGTTGTAACTAAGAATTAAGAAAATAAGTAATAAACCCTGAATACCTCAAATACATGTTTTGTTAACAATATAGAGCATAGGGGAGCAGCTGTCGCTTTGAACTTCTTTTAATGTATTTAAGAGAGTAGCGCTATTAATACAAAGATAACGTCTTCGCTATACGTTTTAGAATTAGAATTTTTATTTATTTGTAAGAATGTAGTTTTACATAGTATGGTGTTAAAATATTTTTGATAGTTCTATACATTCTACCACAAAGTATATGGTGTACAAATATTCAATTGTCATTCTTAACTAAGTTTAAGGGATATTATATTACAAGTTTGGCTCTTGGTTGACTAACGAAAACCAATAGATAATACAATACTAACGAGACGCGTGTAATGGAAAAACTTGGTTTGAACGAAATCTTACCAGGGTTAAATTAAATCTCTGTAAATACAAGAAACAAAACTGTTTTACTTTGTAAGCCCGTCAAAATTCCTCATTCATGTTCCTCCTCATAATTAAACCATGTGTAAGCAGTACGCTTCTAAGAAGCTTGCTACGTTGTTTTCGTAGCTCGTAATACGCCGACGCTTACTACGCCGTAGCTGTTTGCTACGAATATAGTAAACATTGATCGTTTGTTCATGATGGATCTTGGAAGTAATAAATAAAGTATCTCGTCTTTGTTTTTGTAGGTATAACTTATATTAATTATGTTCGTGTAGCTCATGGTCAACAAAGATATTAATTTTGTTTATCCCGAAGTTCAGAATGGATCAACCTACTTTACGTTTGTCGGTGAAGTTCGTAACTGCGTAGCAAGGATTCCAATCAAAATGATAATATTGAATGAAAACACTATCTATTTTCGGAATGAGGTGAATCGACGGGAAACTAAAGTAATCTACGTAGCCCAGAGAATAAGCCAGCTGAAGTGGCTGAACCATTGGAAAATCATAAATCGGCAAACGTAGGATAAGTTGCCGTCGCGTTTTTAACCAACTTCCAAAAAGAACGAGGTTCTTTCTCCGTCTGTATGTTTCTTTTTATGTCTGTCCATCGATATTTTCGTAAATAGGGAATATGCATGTAACTTTTTTTTTCAAAATCAATAATAGACAGTATTACGAGTATAAACCTTAGAAAAGGGTTAAAAGTTACTGCTTGTTGCTCAAAAAAATTTATGAAACTCCAACAATTTTCTACTACGGTTCAAACGTCTGTTTCTGTTGCTGTCAGGATGTGACGTCATTTGGCACGTTACTGCTTTGTTTACATCTGTTTTTTAAGGTTTTTGAGCCCCAAATCATATAAATTAAATTGTTTTTGTGCTTTATTCAAGCAGAAATCGCACTTACAAACTTACCTTAGTGAGAATTCAAGCAGTTTACTAAGAGGTCACTTCCAGGAATTGCAAAGGGGACGCCTTTCTAGTTTGCGTTGCGTTCCACCGAAAAAAACATAACATAAAATAGTGAATAAATTGTAAAAAAAAGTAAAGCAAAAAAAAAATTAAAAAAATGGGATTTGTTTCTTGAGTAGGGTAACTGCTATAGTAATTGGCCACGCTATAGTAACTGGCCACTCATAACAAAAGAGGTAGAAACAAGGTAATGCAAGCAAGCCCATGAATGCAAAGGACAAAAAATATTTCTTTATCTATTGTATTTTCGTTTTAGTTCATAAAATGTGACCTAGATGGCGTTTTACATCATTCAAATGGTCAGTTTGAAAAAGTTTTGACAGATGTGGGCGGTTTGTTAAGAAAAAAATAAGGTAAGAGTTTTGGAACAATTTGATTTGCTGTGCAACTTACTTTTCCAGTGCCTAAATATTATGTGTTTCTTTTAGTATATTAAGTGAAGTTTAATTCTGTGTAATTTCAAAGTTCGCAAGTTCGATATAACCTTAAATGTTTACCGGCTAATAACTAAATTCAAATTTGGTTGAATTTCAGTTATTGGCCATCCCCGGCCAATTACTAATTTTCCATTATACGTTTTTTCAATGCAGTTTCGACCTTATAAGGGTATAATATACGGTATACATAAATTCTACAGTTCTAAATTCAATGAATCAGTTATTAGCCGGGGGTGGCCAATAGCTGGCAAGTAACATGGCCAATTACTAAATACTTTTTTTAAATTTCTTTCAGACTGCTTTAACATGCCAAAGATACCGCAATATACCAAAGAACAATTAGACAAAGCTTTAGAAGACGTTAGTCAAGGTATATCAGTTCGTACAGCAGCCAAAAAGTATGGTATACCTAGAGCAACACTACAATTTAAATTGAAACACCCGGATAGCAAGAGTGAATTTGGACCAGAACCTTACTTGACTAGAGAAGAAGAAAAACAGTTAGAACAATGGCTGTGCGATATGGGCAAAAGAGGGTTTCCTAGAAATGCCGAAGATATTCTAGATTCTGTTCAAAACTTTCTGAATAAAAACCCCAGAGAGACTCCATTCAGCGAAAATAGACCTGGAAAAGGATGGTTAAAAGGTTTTCTGAAACGCCATCCTAGAATAACCAAAAGAACGTGTGAAGCTGTTACGCAGGCGAGTGCATGTGTATCCGAATCTGACATCAGAAACTGGTTTGGTCAAATCATGGACCAGATAAACAAGTCTAATCTAACCCACATTTTAGATGACCCTTCCAGAATTTTTAATGCTGATGAAAGCGGTTTTCAGACCTGTCCATCTACCGGAAAAGTCTTTGCTGAAAAAGGAGAGAAGAATGTCTACATTATCGATAAAGGAAAAGCCAAAGAAAATATGACAGTACTTTTTACAATATCGGCTGATGGACAGATGGTGTTGCCTACGATTGTGTACCCCTATCAACGTTTACCTGAGAGAATCAAACAAACTGTACCTGATGACTGGGGTGTAGCAACTAGCAGTTCAGGATGGATGACGGCGGATACATTTAAATATATTATCGAGCATGTTTTTCACCCTTTTTTAGTGAAAAATAACATTCAGCTACCAGTTTTGTTGTTTGTTGACGGACACAAATCTCATTTAACCTATGACCTAAGTGTACTAGCTCGCTCTCTTCAAATAGAAATATTTGCTCTGTATCCAAACGCCACTAGGATTCTTCAGCCAGCTGATGTGTCACTATTTAGACCCGTAAAACAGTTCTGGAAATCGGCAGTTAGAGAATGGTTGCTAGAGAACATTGGTGAAGTTGTTTCTAAGCAAAATTTTGCTTTCGTTCTAAGAAAAGTTACAGACAAAATTAGTTCTGCCTGCATTGTAAATGGCTTTCGAGCTTGCGGTCTCTACCCTTTTGATCCAAATGCTGTCGATTATTCTAAATGCTTAGCAAAGTCAGCATCCAGATCTGAAGACACTGTAGACATTTTAAATGATGAACCCGAAAAATTACTATCATTGACAAAATTTTCGGAAATCGTAGGTGTAGAGATGATTAACAAATTTAAAAATATTAAAAATATAATGCAAGATGTCCAAAACAACGAATCATTTTTCACTCTTTATCAAATATGGAATTTTTATCATTCGAATACGTTAAATACGATAGAGAATACTAATGAAAATATGACAGAGACTACTAATGAAAATACGACAGAGAATACTAATGAAAATGAGGAAGGAGAATATAATGACATGGAACCAGAACCGACAATTGCACAAGAAGAAAACTTTAACACAACAATTATAAATAACAATATTTTTGAAAACGAAAGTCAAAATATAATCATAGCAACACACCAAAGCCTTGAAAGAATCCAGGATGAACAAAATAGCGCGAGAAATGACGACCAGACCTGTGAATATGAAAACATTCCTTACTCTGACAAAGAACCCTTTACCATTCAACCTTCAAATAATGAACAAATCAACATTACTAGTGATCTACAGAATAACGACCAAGAACTTGTAACTTTAGAAGACCTAGGAATAGCAAATGCAGAAAACCATGAAAGAAACCTACCATCCTGTTCAACAACAAGACTCAAAGATTTTTTATCAATACCTCCAGGACCAACCAGAAAAGGGAAACGTAACACTGAGAGGCTACCTTACCACATATCAGGACCAGAATACCAAAAGATTTTAGAAGAAAAATCCAAAGAAAAGAATAGACTAGAGGAAGAAAAGAAGGCAAAAAAAGTTGCGAGAGAGCAAAAAAAAGAAGAAAGAAAGAGGAAACTAGAGGAAATAAAGACAAAAAAGTTGGAAAAGACTAGAAAAATTGAGTTTATTTCTTGCTGTGGTGTGTGTAAAAGAGTTGTAAAGAGCATAAAATTGAGATGTTGTGAATGTCAGAAAGCATATCATAAATTATGTATTCCTAAATTTCACCTTATGCATATACCTCAGGAGGAAGGAGACAATTTCTTATGCCATAACTGCTTTTGTACGGAAAATGATGAAAGTGTTTCTGAGAACGAGGAGAGTGAAAGTGACGAAGAAAATCAGGAATTTTTAAATATAATAAGATCAGGACATAAAGAATTAGGTTTGAGCTGCGTAAAATTTTAATTCATATAAAAAAGAGTCAATAATTTAGGTACTAAGATTTCACAATTAAATTGGTTGGCTAATTACTGTGACTTGTCATGATAATTACTGTGATTTCATGGCCAATTGCTAAATTTCTTAAGTGATTGAATTTGATTGATATTTTTCACCAATAAAAATGTGAGTTTATCTTATTTGTTTTATTACCTATGACCCCATCTCATTCACTTTTATTTGGTATGGGATAAGTGTATGTGACTTTATCAACATGTTTTTTATTGATGTCAGAAAATAAATTTTACGTTAAGTGGCCAATAACTACAGCATTCACCCTATTTATGAATTACGTGCATATTCCCTATTATGGATCGATTTTGAAAAATCTTTTTTCTTTTGATTTTAACTTGCTTGTACCATATTTTTAATAACTTTGCTTGGGTAGTTTTTAGTTCAAGCTTCAATAATGCGTATTTTTTCGTATTTCTGTGGGGTGGGTACCACAATTAAGGAGAGAATTTTTTTTTTTTTGGAAAAAACCAAAGATTCTAAACCTGTTTTTTTTTTGGAAAAAGATTTTTTTTTCTGTTTTTTGTTTTTCTAGTTTCTATTTCATATCTAGTTTTGTTACTAAGAGATACTCGTATTTTTATTCTAATATAACTTGTATACTTGTATATGAGCTACTACTGGTGCTAACTGATTTGATGTTGTCTAGGTCACGAAAACAGCGGGGAGCATAATCATCTACTACACGTTACCATACACAAAAAAATGATACCTATTCATGAGTATCGTTTCTTTAAAAATGTTCAAAGAAAAATATAACCATTCAAAGAGTAACTGAAGAATATTTATGGAAACATCGTATAGCAAACATAAACATCTTCTTCATGGTGTTTTTTGTTATTTCATGTCACGCGTGGTGCTAGCACGTTGCCAAAACATGACTACGTTTTGCAATCTGAAGCAATATATTTTCGTACAAAGAATGACGCAGTTTCTAAAGAATCGCGACCGCTGCTGTGCTGTACCTCTACCATGAGCTGTCATCGAACTCGCTAGCGTATTAACGTGAATCAAATATATTTCCATAGTGGCAAAACTCGCTAGCGTCTCCGTAAATGATTTATATGAAAGGATATGTACAGCGCCCCTAGCGGTCACAGAAACGATTAAAATTCGTACCAAGAGCACTATAGATTCCGATAGGTAAGAAACCTAACGTATTCTATTCGATAGTCACTAACGTTTTTCAGCTGTACCATACAAAACGGCACCATAAGTTGCCGGATTCGGACGCTATCGAAAACTACGCTTGCGATAGTGCACACATCAAAAAAAGTTTGTGATCACTAGCAAAAGCTGATATATTTTTAAAATTTAACTTTATCAAGAATAAGTGTTTACGTTATATAAAAATAAAAATAAAAATAAAAAAAATAATTGAAAAATTGGGTTTAAGTCAGGCGAGCCGGCATGCCAGTCGAACTTTGTGATGTCGTATTCTCGGAGCGCAGCATTGACTCGTTGAGCTCGATGTGCGGACGGATTATCACCAACCAGTACGAATTGGTGCCCATGGTTTACTCGGAATGGTCTGACAATTCCATCAATAGCGACTGTTTTGTACCTATGTGCCGTCATGGAGCCTCGATACGGGATCAAAGGCGTTCTAGCTCCAATCATAATTCCACCCCAAAAGGACACCGATTTCCCGCCTTGCTGAACGGTTCCAGTGGCAGTTCTTTGCTTTTCTCCAGACACGGACACGTCGGTTATCTGGATGAGTACTAATTCGCGATTCGTCAACGAAGAGACAGTTTTGCCAAATGTTTTCCTCTTCATCTTCTTAATTTTGCCGGAGCCTAGCCCACTGCAATCTCTGTCGCTGACGTTGCCGTGAATTCAGAGATGCTCGCCAAGACCTCCGTGCTCGTAGTCCAGCCTGGTGTAAGCAATGCCGAATGGTCTGAGTGCTAACTTCAAGTCCAGAGGCGGCCCGCACTTCTGCTTTTATTGTAGTGGCGTTGATTGTTGGGTCACGGGCTGCCAGCAATCTGATATAGCGCTTCTGAGCAGCAGTCAGAACAGTTGGGCGACCACTGCGCTGTCGGTCAGCGAAATTATCCATATGGTGGTACCTTTGCAACGTGGCCGACACAGGATTGGGATACAGCAACTCTGCTATGGCATTTTATCAATAACAACTTTCCTCGAACAAATATTATAAACCCGTTAAAATTGACTAAGTCAGATTTCTGAATGAGTGAAAGCTTGGATTGAAATTCTTTTTATATGGAAAAACAGGTGAATTTATTTTTTTGTTTTTTATTCTAATTCTATATTTTTAAGTAAGTAATCTAAAAAGAAGAAGAAATTATAATATAGTCTACCGTAACAAAAAAGATTTTTTAAACTAGCATAGCTCACTAGGTATTTTGAGGTGTGAAACATTTACATTAAAATTATATACGTTTTTGAGTCTATTAAAGTCAAAATAATATCTGGAAGAGCTTATTTAGCATGGAATATGTTAGTAGCCGCTAAATTTGGAAACCAACGACGTGAACAACGTGAATTTCAAGAAAAAATCAAAATAAGTTCCTTTACAAAATATTTTATTATTGTAAACATAGTTCATTTTAAACGCCACGAATCACACATCGTCAACAAAATTACAAATTGAATAGACGTACATAATTATTATAAGGAATCAAAATTCAACAACCCGAGATGCTGCGAGCATTATCGAAATCTATTTGATCCACGTTAACACTTCCGAGTCCACCCACTTTTCATAGAGCTCATACGCCATGCCGCCATACATATTGGAAGTGAACCCTCCGGGAGGGTCACCGGCATAAAGTTTGCGCTAAAGTTAACAATCACGGACGATCAACGGCATTAGGTTTAAAACCGTATTATAAAACACTGTAAAACGAAGTAAAATAGTGTTTTCAGGGGTCTTGTCGCTATACGTAGTTTCTAACCTTTTAAATTTTTATTGAATATTTTTTTGTGAACAAAAAATAAATAATATATAAAGATGCTTGAATTTTAAAACCAACGCATATAAGTACTAATAAATCTTGTTAAAATATACATCAGATTTTATTTTCACGTTTTATTGGTGTATTCGCTAAGAAAAACCTACATTTCAAATGAGCCCTCCGCGAGGACTCCCGCCATCCCATATGCGACTAGGTGAACCCTCTAGGAGGGTTCCCGGCACTGAACGTGTTAACACGCTAGCGAGAAAGTTTTCGATGACAGCTCATGGTAGAGGTACTGTTTTAAGTATTCGAACACACCTGCAACGTGACATTTTAATTTTTTCACGAGGGTTTTGGTGCTTGTTATGCTTATGAATTAAACAAGTTTATGAATTAAACAAAGAACTTGGTGGCTTTTCTTTTTCAAAGCTCTACGTTTAACTTATATTGGTAAGGATTCAAATTGTGACGTAAGCACTTTTTAATTACATAACACATTTAAAATAAGACAATTAAATTAAATGTAGGTATAAGTACCTATCTAGATGTAAACTAGTATCGATGAACTCTGCAGCTGAGCATCGAAGCTTTGTTGACAAATACTTAAGTTACAAGATACAAATAGCTACAGCATTCTAACTAAAATATACAGTTCGACTTGTAATTTGACGTATTATTATAACAATTAAGCATTCCATTGAAAATTACGTTCGAATTCGAGAAAACCCAAATTTATGTTTTTTTGAAAAATTTCCCAGAATTCGTCACTAAATATCACTTTTCTCTTATCTCTCAAATTTAATGGCCTTCGTTTTGATTTCATTGGGTACCTAATACTTTAGTAAAAATTTCGATGTAACCAAATTTTCTAAAATATGAAACAGTAAAAAAATAAAGGAAGATGTTTATTAACCGTTTTCAAAAATCATCTACGTTCTTGCACTTTCACACCAGTTATCTCATAATTTTATTATGGCATTAAGCGTACAAATTACGGGGAAGAAATCTTCATTTTGGGCACGCCACTATTGCGGCGATAAGTCCCCTCTTTGAGGAGTGGCTAGAGAAGCGCCACGGCGTCCTCATCTTCCGCCTGATGCAGGTCCTCACCGGACATGGTTGTTTCGAGAGCATCGCCGTGTCCTCGTGGAGGCAATCGGTGGCGGGGATCTCTCGCATCCGGCCCTGGTCCAGGCCATGGTACGGAGCGAGAGGGCATGTGAGGCCGTCACCTTCTGTAAAGCAGTAATGCTCGCGAAGGAGGAGGCAGAACGCGTGAGGGAGAGGCAAATTTTGCGCCCTCACGCCCCTAGCCGCCGCAGTAGACGCCCTGGGCGTCGGGAATCGCAGGCCGATTCCCGGCCACCGTAGGCGCGGGCTTGCGGACGGTGAGCAATGGGTAGCTCGCCGTCCGATAAGGACCAGGCCCGGGTCAACGACGCGTTGTGTTCCACGCGCGCCTCAAAGAGATGTCGCAAGTAAAGGGGTCCGATAGGACCGATGCCTGCCGGGGTTGCGGGAAAGTCCGAAAGGGATACCGTGGCCCCTGGCAACGTACAGGCAACGGAAGGAACACGGGTGGGTTTTAGTCAGTAAGAGTCTGACACGCCCTCCCGCTCCGCCCAGAGCGAGAGAAGTTATATGATAATTTCCCACCCAAAAAAAAAAAGACATCTTCATTTAATCAGCTATCTAATGAGGTACAAAAGTTAAAAAAATACTTAGAGGTGCCGATGAAAATGTCGATAATGCTGGCAAAGGTCGGATTTGATAATTGAAGAAATATTAAAAAAATTGTGTGATATGATAATTTAATTAATTAACTTGTTTATGCCATCCTACTACTTTCTAACCTCCCAGCAATTCACCACACGTTGGGCACCCAGGTCGTTATGACCAGGTCACAAGTCGTGAAGCGGCTTTTGAATTTTTAACATGACTCACGGTCTACTCGCTGGTCACTGTTCAGTCGTCGCTTAGTTTGCGTGTATAAAACATACAGCGCCCGTAAATACTCGAATAGTTTAATAACTACATCGCCTGACTCCTCTAGATTTTTATGTTTGGGATCATAATGAAAAGACTTGTATACTTGAAACCGGTGCCTTCAGTAGAAGCACTCAGGCAAAGAACATGCGGCGGAATACATAATAACTAATTTCACTTCAAAAATTACCTAGACAGAAGTTTGAAAAAGAGTAAGGGCTAACCAACAGCAATCAGGTTGAGGTATTACATGATTTCAACAATTGCCAAAACTATATTTTTTGTCACTATCGACTATGGGCCCCTAATTTTTTAAAATTAAAGTAAGAAGCTTTGTCAATGTATTTAGCTTTCAAATTTTGCAATTTCATAAAATTTCCCAAAATGCGTCATAAAATATGAATTCTTTAAAATATGAATTTGATGGGACCTTCCCTTCAAATCCTTATTTTAAAGAAATCATATTTTATGACGCATTCTGTTTTTTTTTTAATACTTAAGCTAATGTCATGATAAATAAAGCATGTTTTTTGAAAAGCCGATTTATGTCAAACTACACTCGCAGATAAAGAATACGGGTCAGTACGAAAAAGCTGAAATTATTCTTAAAATAAGGGAGCTAGCGGCATGAATGAAACTGTATATTGTAGATAATTTACCAGTTAATTAAAAACCCCGAATATGGGAAACATTATTAGTTTAATTGTCAAAATTACATGTTGACAATTAAACTAATAATTAATTACCTTTACTAACTTTTACGTTGAAAAAATAATAGTTGACACCTCACATACAACACAAAAACAAACTTCAAAACAAAATTAATACTTTGTATAATTTTGATATTAAATATGACATACAATTATTAATTATTTATTTATATATTAAATACCTAGTAACTAAAGGCCATATTACACTGCTCAATAAATATCCAACCATTTAATTATATATATAAAATAGCAGTTTCATAATTATTATTTTTTATTTTTTTATTTCTAATAATAATCTAACATTATCAATGATTATGCTTCCTCTCTCCTAACTCACTTGTTTTTGCTGTGCCCGACAGGGTCCATGTCATGATCTAGTTTTAAGTCTACCACCTAAGACAACATGTGGAATGCAAATAAAGTATTGAGTATTGAGTATTGCCTCCACGGGCTCTTCTTACAGCTGTCAGGCGATCGGGCATGCTGTTTATTAAGTTTCTTATGCGATGTTGCGGAATATTGGTCCATCTTCCACTAACGCATGTTTTAGGTCTCGAAGTGTAGCTGGCGGGGTTTCGATTTCTTACACACCTCCCAAGCTCGTCCCAAGCGTGTTCAATTGGATTCAAGTCCGGGCTTATCGCGAGCCAGTCCATGCGATTGATGCCAACGTCCCGAAAATACTCATTTACAATTTGAGCTGTATGTGGCCTGGTTGTCATACATGAATATTGTATTTTCACCCATATTCCTTAAATATGGGCCCGACATGCTCATTAAGAATTTCTTTCACATATCTTGCACTGGTTAGCGTACCATTTTCTATCAGCGCTAACTCCGTGCGACTCTCTGAAGAGATTCCACCCTAAACCATAACAGATCCACCACCGAACGCCACTTTTTCCTCAAAACAAGTTGAAATAAAACGTTCACCTGGCCGTCGGTAAACTCTTCGCCACCCATCATGTGCATACAGCATAAATCTGGATTCATCAGAAAACATTACTCTTGCCCATTCTTCGTCTCTCCAATGAGCGTGTTCGCGGGCGTAACGTAATCTTGCTACACGATGTTCCCTTTCAAGTTTTGGACCATTTGCGGGTCTATGTAAGGTCAAATTAGCTTCAAGGAATGGTGCCTTGCGGTTCGCTCGCTTACGCAGTCTCTACGGGTCTCCCGAAGTTGATTTGTTACTTCAACTGGCATGAGGTGCCGAAGCATGGTCGTAACAATAAATCGATCCTCTCAAGCCGTAGTACATCTTGGCCTGCCGGTTCCTGGTCTTCTTATGTTCCGCCCAGTTTCTCGGAAACGTTGAACGACTCGCTGTATTGTAGAAAGTGACACGCCTATTGTTCTTGCTGTACTTCTCTAACATAGTGACGATACGTGTACATTCTTCTTTCTTCTGATTTGAAAGATGGAAAACAAAATTGAGAAAACAAGCAAAAGTAAAACAACCGCGAATTGAATTTATTTCCAAATTCGAGGTTTTTGTTTTTTTTTTAAATTATGTTGTACATTTAAGGTTTTATTTCATACAATATCATCGACCCGTATTATTTGACCTCGAGTGTATTAGAGTACGTGCAAATATGCGCTATATGTTTAAATTCACGCAAACTAAGAAACAAGTGAACCTTGGCCTGCGAGTAGACCGTGAGTCATGTTAAAAACTCAAAAGCGGCTCCGTGAATTGTGACCTGCTACCTAATTACGCAACACATTTTCGTAAACAATTACGACAAATTTGTTTCATTTTGACAGTTCAACAACATTCATTGCGTTATGTACGTTGTTGAGCAGATTTTTTTATCGAACTTATGAAGCAATGGATTAGCAATTTTTTTCAAATGATTCAAATTCCGATTGATTCTATATTACGTAATTAGGGTGCTGGTCATGACGACTGGGTGCCTAACGTGTGACTTCTGGGAGGTTGGAAAGTAGTGGGATGGCATAAACCAATTCATTCATGCGATTATCACACAATTTTTTATTATTTAACAGTGCCGAAATTCAACTTTTGCCAGCATTATCGATATTTTCATCGGCACCGCTAAATATTGTTTAAAATTTTGTGCCTCGTTAGATAGCTGATTAAATGTCTGCCCCGTAAGTTGTATGCTTAATGCAAAGTTCAAGAAGGTAGATTATTTTTGAAAATGGTTAGTAAGCATTTTCCTTTACTTTTTAACTGCTTGATGTTTTAGAAAATTTGATTACATTTTAAGGTTTATTAAAGTATTAGGTACCCAAAGGAATGAAGGTCATTCAATTTGAGAGTTTAGAAAAAAGTGATATTAAGTGACGAGCTCTGGGAAATTTTCAAAAAAACATAAAAATAAGGTTTTCTCGAATCCCATGAATTTTCGCCTATTCTTTACAAATGGGTCACACAATCACGTCCGAAAGGTCGCGAAAGTGAGTTTGTTAGTTTGTTACACTTTCACGCTAAAACGGTAGAACTGATTTGGATGAAATTTGGCACATAAGTAGACCATGACCTGAGTTAGGATATAGGATAGTTTTTATCCCAATAATTCCACGGAATCGAGACTTATGCGGGTGAAACCGTGAAGCACAGCTATAGTTACTCAATAAAAGGGACAACACTATTGTGGAGACATGCTTCTAAAAATTAACGGTTATTCAATAAGGGGGTAAAAGCGACACAAAAAAACCCATTCTTTTTTGGTAAGAACTTTCGAAATATTTACACAACGAATCTAGCCAGTTTAAGCAGATATTTTCGTAATTGAGTTACTTCCCTAACATCCAAAAAGAGGTTTTCCCTAACTTTTAAATGCCACCTCAAAATAAAGTGGTTACGTCGGGTGCGTACGTCACAGTGAAGCCCGCTCCTTCCAACTTCACCTTTTGTGCAAGCTCGGCGCTGCGTGACCGACGATCACGAGCCGCGGGTCGCGTGTTCCGTCACATTGGCAGGTTTTAATTACTGTTGAAATATTACACGCTATAAGTTCATCTTCAAAGGCCTCCAGCTTAATGTCACGCACATGGAAAGGGTCGGGTATACTGGGGTAAGATGTTATGCAATTTTGCAGCAATCATGTGCTGTGTGAATTAAAAGCCAAATAATGATCGTTGATCACCTGGATACCGGGCTTTGGTGTACAGGTTTTTCGTTTATCAGTGCTTATTGACCAAGATGTGTTTCAAAAGTTACTTTATAACTTGTCATGTTTTGTATCCGCGACCCTATCCTGATGACAACTGTTTAAAGATATACCTGTCGTCGTTCAAATCATAATGTATGTTAAGGATCAAAAACCCAATCCTATACTATTCAATGAACAATATTTGTATATATATATACCTGCATATATTTGTAATCACGTTCTCGAAAACGGCTCTAACGATTTCGATGAAAGTTGCAATATAGGAGTTTACAGGGGCCTCCGCTCTTCGAGAGGAAGTAGGCTGTAGTCTACCACGCGGGCCCAGTGCGGGTTGGTAGATGTCACAAGTCTTCGAATTCCTCGCGATATTTTCATTCACCGTTTTGAGAACAGTGGTGATGAAATTATTTACACAAAGTAAAGTGCCCGCCTGGGTTCGAACCGATGACCAACAACTAGTAAGTCGGGTTCGTTACCACTGGGTCACCAATTCTCAGTATATGAGCACTAAAAGGGCGTAAATGACACTAAAAGTAATTCAGTTTACACCCTTACATTCCAGAGATAGCTAATTCTATTTAACGTTATTTATAAATGTCTCTTTCTCTGACATTTAGACGTTCACATCATTCGAACACTTAATACGGGTAACAATTACTTTTATTAGCCGTTTATTTTCGAACTGAGAGGAAGTTAATTTAACAAGATCAGTCGAACGGAGGCAATCGTTAGCGAAAATGTCAAAGGGAACTGCGTATATTTTTCATTTTTGTTATTCCTTAGTGAATGTTGCGGAAAGTGAAAAATATACAAAGATGCATCATTTTTCCCATAAAAACCACCAGTGTATAATTTTTTTGTGGTGTCAAAAGTAATCATGGCGTTTCATATTTTTAATAATAAAAAATCTTTATTGCAGACCACATGATCCATAAAAAGAACACAAATTTAAAATAACAAAATCAAAATAACAATTAAAATCAAAATTTTTATTAAAATTACAATCTAAATCAAAATTAAAATCAAAACATAAAAATTAATAATTCAAATCAATAATAATTATAAATAAAAATCAATTAACCGATTATTTTAACTTTTTAAATTTTTATTAGTCAATTATTTTTTCATATCAATCATATTTTTTTTTTGCGTACAGGAAAATAAATACAAAAGAAATGCTAAGTTAGATTTTTAGTTTTCTTGGCAAAACAAAGGAGTCTCTTGTGCCTTCCACTGGAGATCTGGGATACTTTATCAGCTAACACCAACCATATGACTTCACTCTTTATTTAGGTGTTCGAAGGATAACTATAAAAAGTTAAATGGAATAAAACGTTGAACAGGTATGTCAACTGCGTACATTAAATACGCTCAAAATGGTAGATGAGAGTAAAATCCTTGTTATCTTTAATTACCCCTGAACTTTGAATAGACTATTTAAAATCCAAAACCACGTTACACCCGAAGATAAATAGACAGGAATAAAGAAAAAATTTCGTCCCACACATTGGAACACAATGTTTGTTTTTTTCTATCGTTTCAACTACACGTGCAAAAATAGGAGAAACAGTTTCCGAGAAAATATGAACCTTCGTCGCCTTTGACTGTTCCTGGGCCTACCTACCTACCCTTCAGAATGTATCTGATGACTCGAAGTAGTTGATTTGCTTCTTTACAATACGGATCGTGGGTTGAAGCCTCTCTTGCTACAAATATTGTGGGTCTGCGGATTATAGCCTCAGGTCGTGAAATTTGTGTCTGTAAACGCACGATAAAACGAAACCTACAAAACATGAGAATTATAATTCCAGGGTTAGAGCTTAATAAAACAATTGTCCGTTCAAAAAACCTTACGCCTGATTGTTATGTGTCGGACCCATCATTGCCGTAGGTGGTGTAACCTACACCCTTGTTCCGGTCATTACACCCAGTAATCCATAAATAGCCAAAGAGTCGGTCATATTATAATAAGTAGCCATTGCACTGAAGCTTTACTACGGGCTGCATGAGAAGGATTTTGGTAATGTCCTTGGACATTACCAAGGCTTGAATAATGTGAGGGAAACCAGGTCACGGCAGGCGCTGAGATTTGCGCATTTTACTGACGCAATCGGCGATTCAATAGCCAATAGTTACTGAATGTTAGGAATATCGTATAATTTTACAATGTTTGTAAATATGTGAGCACCATGCATCTATCACATGATTAATTTATCTGTTATTCCTTAATCTTTCATTATCACACACACCTAACTCCTAAGTCTTCACATATAATTATATAATTGATGTATACAAGATATTGTGAAAACATTTTAAAAGAGTAACGGTGGAGTTTCTTGCCCATTCTTCTCCATACGAAAACTACCCTTTAGAAGGGGCGAATAGAATCAATTATAATTTTTCTGTAAATGTTGACGTTCAAAAGTGCCTTTTTTGTGCCTAATTGAAATAAATTATTTGACTTTGACTTTGAATATTAAATAAATTCTGACTGTTCTTTGAATTATGACAAGTTGTCTTGTATAAGTTAGTTAATTGCACAATAGCTACTGTTATTTGCTATATGTATGTAATGTATACATTCAATTAATACCAGGTACTATAGTAGGTACAATGTATTTTTTAAAGTTTTAGCAATTTTTCTCACTTTTATTATTTTTGGCACCTGCGCAGACTTGAACCTAGGTAGAAGCTGCCACCGCTGCCACCTACACGGTTCCCAGGCGCTGAGCCTGGGAACCATGTAAAGAATTGATAAGAAAAATCAAGATCGTGTGGAGTGTGTAGTGTTGCATCAGTAGCCTTTGATCAAAATGTGGTGTGACCTAGTTAGCGTTACTTAGCACCAATCGACCTATTCATTCATCATTCACGCGGGGCGGCACGGGAGGGGTCCAAGGCTCGCACGATGACGTCACAATGTTGGGTTTAAAAATTATACTCCCCCTCCGGTTCGCACAGCTGCAGTCCTTTCACGTGACCTAGTGACCCAAAATCCAGGGATCCAAGTGACGTAGGCAGTACAACCCCGACAATGTGTTCCGCGCCTGAAACCCAAGAGTTGTATCGAATAGATGGCAAAACTTTTTGGAAGGAGTAGGAACTGCGTTTTCAATGGAAGTTTCTACGTTAACTGTGTATACTAAAGCTGCAGTGTATGTGTGTGCGTGAAGGTAGCCTTGATGTGTGAGTGTATGCCCGTGGGTAAAACGGCCTCCCTTCGTGGTAGCCTCGGCAGGCTTCACATACAGATGTAGCGCGTCTACCTATTGGAAGGCCGCTGTTTAAAGCTAAAATTAGACGCGTCAGAATGTCAAGCACCGGTGTGCTCCATGCTTGTTTGTTACTCATGATGCTGGGCAAGATACCAAATGAGATTATGATTCAAATTAATACTAACCCATTTTTATTAAAGAACAATTTTTTTCACAGTAATAATAATAAAATAATTTTATTTTCTTACACCTTATTGAGAGTTCATTCCTCTGAAAAGCTAAAAGATAATGTAAACTTAAATTACTTAAGTTGTTTTATCAATGTTCTCTATAACTTAGTTTTCAAGACAAGCAAGGCTGATAAGTTAAAAGTAGACAAATTTTTAGATTTGTAAAAAAATAGTTTAGTGAATAAGCTTTTAATAATGATTCATGTACTATTGAATTAATTTCTTCTACATTTCAAGGTTTATTTGAGACTTCCTTGAAAACTATTTCTGTATAGCTTTGCTTATAGGAAGAAATGAAGACTAATAGGTTATAATCAAGGTTGGACTTGGAATTCGAACTTCTTCCGAATTTACTGAAATAAACGCTGGCTGAGTAGAAGATTACCGTTTGTGGTATACACGTGCTTTTATGGTCTTATTTCTGTTCGGGAAGCAGTTTTTGGACGAAGGCCAAGAAAACGCATGAATAAATGTGGTTTTGTTTTAATAATGTGTGTATATTGAAGAGCTGCCAATGAAAGCTTGATTAATAGGAATATAATATCATAATTTTATTATTATACTGTGATGCGAATGAACTGATTCTGATGGTCATGCTGTGTTGATACTTTTCGCACGATAGTTAGTTATATACGATTGACGGCATTTTAAGTTTTTCCGGAAAATAAATCGGCTTTTCTTCTTCTTTGCGTTTTGATGGTAAAGCAAAACTCACTTGACTTTTCTGTTTTTGTTTTCGTGTCTGCAGGATAGTTTTGAGTGGTTTTCGACGAATAATAACCACAAGTCAAGTATTTAATTATTTGAATTTTTTTTAACCGACTTCAAAAAAAGAGGAGGTTATCATTCGGATGTTTTTTTTTAAATGTATGTTCGGGCATAACTCCGTCATTTAAAGACGGATTTGCAAAATTCTTTTTTGTTTGATAGGGTGTACTTCTCAGGAACTGATGATGGGATCCTGGAGAAATCGAAGGAACTCTTCAAATATTATAGGCACACCTATAGCGATTTGGGTATTTTTTTATAGGAAGGCGTGCAGTTGCTCCCGGAACGCACCATTTGGTGAAGTGGAACTGATGATGAAGACCACCGGAACTGCTCAATAATAAGTATTTTACGGGTTGTGATTCGATTACTTTAATATAGTTGCCAAGCAGTTTATGCTCGTCACAATGCATATGGAGAAGTGGAGCTGATGGTGACTTCACTCTAATCGTTGAGGAGTTCTCCTGGCACTTGCCAGGAGAACTCCTCAACGATTAGAGTCCCTGCATCGGGAAAAACAATATTTTGTAAAAAAACACTGCAAAGTGAAAAATATTTTTTCGGAAGTCGGTGGCAAATAACGAAAATACAAAACCAAAGACACCGACTTCCGAAAAGTTATTTACATTTTGTAGTGTTTTTTGGAAGTCGGTTGTTTTTTTTTTGTAGAAATGTTTTTATTTAGTTGTATTTTGTGTTACAGTAAATGTTGGCACATACAGTGCGTTTCACGTGAAAAGAACGCTGGCCGTTTACCTGCGCACTGAGCAATTTATCGATTCCAGTCTATACCATAGTACTAAGTAGCTAATAAAGTACCTATTATGATTCTACAATAAAACAATTACACTTATATTATAAAACCAATAGCCTAGAACGTTAGGATGCGACTGTATCCATGCGCAGACACATCCCCTACACAGTCGCTCAGCGTTCTTTTTACGTGACGCGCACTATACATGTAATTATTTATTTCTTTCCTTTTAAGACAAAGTAACAGTTTTAAGTATCCTTCAACATCATGCGTTCACCAATTTAATGACCAAGCATGGTGACATCGTTGTAAGAAACTAATGTAATAAAGAGTATTCTATCTATCGAATGTAAACACCTCACTCGAGCTTTTAAAATTAGTTTTTGTTCTTAATATAAGTTTGCACTGCCATGAACTTAAGGCGTGTGACTATAATTACGTGTCAGTATAGTGCCTGTTTAACCCGGCGACGTGGCAGCCTGACACGCATTCATTATGATAATTTATCACTTGAGCGTCACCGCCGAGTTCCGCGTGCTCCGATCAGAGTAGGCGACGAGGGTGCTGCTCTGATGTGCGTTTCCACTGTAAAGTACACGAACGATAATATAGCACGTCGAGTTTTAGGGCGACTTTCACCAATGAAACTGAACGCAATCATCTCATTTAAACCGCGTTCAAGAGCCGTCAGTGTCAATATTCCACGACAATGATGACCCTGACAGCTGACACGATTCGTGAAATTGTGATATTCCACCCTTATATAGTGACTGTCACGTAGGGATGAGCGATACAGAAGAAGCTCTACAAACCCGAGTATTTTCTAAAGCACTATGTAGTATCGCGTCGTGACTAGAGCTTACTTAAGCCCTGTAACCTACAACTTTTTTATCTTATTATGTATTCGTGATATCAGCTTCCCGTAGTAAGTTCACGCGCTTATGAAAATTATCAAGTAATTTGTATATTGTGCAGTTTTTGCATTAAAATTGCAGAGCATTGTTTTAGGTAACGTTATTTTACATTGAATTAAATAATGGACAGTAGAAAATTGTTTTAGTTTGTAAAGGAGATTGTTCGGCGTCCATACATCGTTCGCCTAAGAACCAACAGAGATGTGAATTTACTTTTTGTGTTCTAAATAATACATATATTCGATTGTAACTAAATTAAAATCTCGGACACTTCTGAAAATTGTAAAAAAAAACTTTCGGATTTTGAGGTTATAATAGGCCAATAGAAACATACCTATAACGTTTATTAGTGAAAATACATTGAATTTTATGTTCAAAGGTTTCATTGTAATATGTATGTGCTATATGTAGGTACCTAGGCAGCACCATTCTTTCTTTAAACTAATTTATTTGTAGTTCCCTAGACTCTGAATGACAAAATAACGACACTGTCATTACTAGCAAATGTCAAAGTGTCATCTGTCAATTCAACGACTGTCAGTGTCGATGTTGCTCGTTTCACACAGCGCTTTCAATCGCTTTATTCTGTTTGTAACTAAAAACCTTATTCATAGATCAAGCGCTGAGGGAGCCTATTCAAAACGTCAAATTGAAACAAAAAATAATGGCGCTGAAGAATAAGACCGAAGTAACTTACTGTTTAAAATGTTTTCGAAATTAGTGTCCGTTGTATTGTAAATTATAAAATAAACTAGTAATTATTGTAAAGGTTATATACGTGTTGATTCATAGGCCATTTTTAACAATATCCTTTCTATAGATTTTTTTAAAGTAAACATAATATTGTATCTACATATTACAATCTATAAAACTTGAAATTTGTAAGTGTTGTGCACACCCGTAAGTGACAAATTCACTCTAGATTTTAAGTTTAAATGCTACAGTACACAAAAATGTATTAGTGAATAAGTAGTTGGAGTGCCATAATTAAATAAATAAATCTACAAAACAACACAAAACAGACCAATACTCATTGTCTTTAAGCCAGCTGAGATTGAAATGATAGGCGTCTTTGCCATACAACAGTGGAAACAGTCAGCTCGAGCCTTGATCGGCCGATGAACTTATCCAATAATCTCCTTTATCCACATAAAGTAATTTACAGCGATGTGGATGTTAAGTACTTACGATATGATAACCCTTATGTAAAACAAATCGTGCGCCAATATTGCAATTAAGTCACGTTTGCTTCAATACTTTGGGAGCAATCCCCTTCTAATCTTTTATTGCGCGTAACTTTAGTCCTTATGATAGGTATGTTTGATAATTTTCAGTTGTGTTATCAGAAATGTCGTTGACCTGCCTGTTTGTTATTTGGTGGCGTGTTTTCTTTGACAAGGGTAATCAGGAAAACGAAGTGGTAATTGAGTTCTTAGTATCGCTTCAGGGGTTGATGTAGCAGTGGCATGTTGCTGTTGTACTGTATAGCTTTTCACAATGATCTCTGCTTACAATGTGTTCAATTTGGGTTCGATTATTATTAAATATAGAACGGTTTCCAATTTCCGCTTACAATCCTGTCAACAATGACCCGCTGAAATCTATTATAGTCGCCTAAAGACCCACTTAAAAGTCCATAACTCTATTCATACGAATTGAAAGTACTTAATAATCCATCAGTCAAACGCTGTCAGTGTGTTTAAACGCAACATTGTTTAAATTAATCCCAAAAGCAGTGGACCAAAGTGCTTAGTGTTTTATGAAAATTCACTGAAACTAGAATATTCTGTAATAATCTGGAGTTCAGTCTGTTCTTTCTGTAATAATATGTCAGTGAACTATTTCTAATAGCACACAAAGATAATAAATCACGTTGTTTTGCAGCTTATGAGAATATTGAGTGTTAGAACACATGCATTGTGGTGGAGGCTGTACGATCGATAGGTGCATCAGGTCGTTGACCCCCTGTCCAACTTCAGCTAATATAGACCTGTGTCGACTACCCGCCCACTGGCCTATAAATATGAAATGCCACTTTTGACTGCAATGCGGTTACACCGGCGCCGATATTTTAAGATTTTCTAAAGTCACGTCTTTGTATGGGTACCTAATGCAATTTAAAGTTCTATCTACACAGATTAAAAGTTACTCAACTTTATTTTTTGTTTAACTTAAAACCTATTTGGATAAGATTATCAGGTGATCTTGTAAGTTTTTGACCTATCAACTTCTCAAGTAGATAGGTGGGTAAGGTCATCAAAAACTGTAATATAACGCACTGAAAGATTATAACACAATAAGGCACCTAAGGGTCAATGTTCACTTGGAAATAGGTCAAATAAAATCCATTTTAAAATATTATGAATTATTTATATAAACGATATCTTTGTTATTACCGCGTAGAATTCACAGATACACTGCCCGAAATATGCGCACTCAAATATGGAATTTAAAATTGTGTACTGTAGCGACCACAAAAGAAAAAAAAAATTAAATCTGACATTTGACAGTAACATTAAGGTGTTGTCACATCAAAATTATAATGTGGCCTACTGTTGAAAACAAAAAATACCCCATATCGAATCGGAATAACACAGATTACATTAGTTTTTTTTTCACTAGCATTGTATTATTAAAATAATTTATACTTTATCACCGACATCTTTATTGCTTTAAAAGTTAACAACAATTTAAAAACCATAATGCTAATAATATTTTTTTTAAAGCAATATTTTTATCCTCTAGGTTGATATGAGACAAATAAATTATGTATGCAGCTTTATTTTGATGATTCCAAATAATTTTTATTATTTAAGTTAAAGGCTCTCGAATATTCTGGTTAGTTCTACATTATTCTAAGCATGATATTATTATATAATAATATTAACATACTGTTTTGTTAGCGCATGGTATCCATAACCAAACATGGGCTGGTATACCCAGGTAGGTATCGCTGTTTGGAATAAGTTAAGTTATCTATAACTTTCAGTAAGATGTTTCTTTTTGTTGATTATGATTATAATCTATTAGTTGACTACGATTATTAAGCCGTCTGCGTGTCATGGTCACCACTACTTATTATACGTTACTTTCTTTGCTTTCTACAAGTAAGCTCATAATCAGTAGTGAACAGATTTTTATCAAATACTAGCTGACCCGACAAACGTTGTCTTCGAGTTCATACAAAAATCCCATAGAACTACACCTTCGGTTTTTCCCGAATTTCCAAATTTTTCTTTCCCTACAAACCTTATTCAGATTGATGGAAATTAATTTAAAAAATAACCAAATCAGTCCAGCCGTTCTTAAGTGATGCGCTTACCAACGAACAGCATTTGATTTGTATTTTCTACAGATATAGGTAGATGAAGAACTTCATAACGAAAACAATAAACCGGTAATTAATTAAGCGTTCATAATCCAATCATAATAAACTACTAAACTTTTTGGTTGCAGTTTTATCGTCGCTCACGTGTCGAGTGGTGCGTAGGCGTCGCTCATGTGCGGGCGCTGCAGGAGACTGGCAAACCTAATGTTTTTCATAAGTGTAGGCGAAAAGCATGGACTAGTTAGTAAACGTGACTGTTTATTGAAACGGTTTATTAGTTACACGTTTTACAGGAAACGTTCTGCGCTGATTAATAGGAGTAGGTAGGAGGTGCCTTCAGTATATGGCCGTGGCACATGCAGATATAGAAAATGTTTGGCTTTGTTGAGCGACCTTTCTGTCACTCATACAGTGACAGTCCGAATTGTGATACTCTTCTTAGATCAGCCTAATGTGAGGGCTCCTCTATTATCTCAAGTATAGCTTGTCCACTCTGAATTGACGCGCCCACTACCGTATTAGGTAGCTTTACCGTGTGTGTGGAATGCAGGAGCGGGGCGCATTTTTTAAGTTATAATAACTAAAAATATAGTGGAAAAATGCGTCCCTACGCTGATTTATCTATTTATTTGCATAAAATGCACAAAACAATATGCTTTATGCAAATGAATATAAATAATATCAACAACCATAGTTGTTAATTACTCGCCTGCTCAAGTCGTACGAGTATTACTCGCCTGCTCAAGGTAGACTGTATATTATTGTTCTATTTTAGAAACGGTAACAGCCAAGCTCGGAGAACTGAGAAAAACTGGCATTTCGGACCATGCGCAAAGAAGGGTACATGCACAATACTGATTTTATCAAAATGAAAAATAACTTTGTATTTCATAGTAATTCTTAAAGAAACTGTTCCGAAGATATATCTGCGGTTGTAACAAAAAAAACCCATAATATATCTCATAAACTATCGATTGAAATAAAAAGGTCACTTAGAAACATCATCATCTTTTTCAATTCAATTCATACTAATTCAAATTATACAAAGAAATATTGTTCTAAACTATGTCCTGCTAGAAGGCATACAAAATTGTTGCAGTAATCATTAACAAAATAAAGATATAAAGTCAAGGTAAGTAGTTACATGTCACATGTAATTTGTTGTAAAGTTTTGGGAGCCATTGCATTTACATTACAATACAGAAATTTGGTTTTAGTGCGTAACGGGTTTCACTTTTTTGAGCGTCGTTGACTTTTGACAGATTACAACAAATACATGTTGTTTTTTACAAAGATACAGGCTTCACAGATAATGAGGCTTGCATGAATCCGTTCGTTTGATTTTATATATAGCTCGTTACATTTTTTCTGTGCTACTAATACCTCCTCAGCCTTTTTTTTTGTGTGGGAATATACTTAAATGACTAAAACCCACCCGTGTTCCTTCAGTTGCCTATACGTTGCCAGGGGCCAAGGTATCCCTTTAGGACTATACCGCGACCCCGGCAGGCATCGGTCCTAGCGGACCCCGTCAGTTGTGCTGACATTTCTTTGAGGCGCGCGTGGAACACAACGCGCCGATACCTCCTCAGCCTTAGTGGCATTGCCCCAAAATATAAGACCATATCGCAAAGTGGAGGCGACGGACCTATGATACGCTGTTAGGAGAGATGTCTTATTCGCAATTTTCCCTAGCATATAGAGAGCATAGGAAAACTTACTTACCTTCCCATATACATTATCGATTTGAGTCCTCCATGACATATCGTTATCAATAAGCAGTCCAAGAAATTTTGAGCTTGTGATAGTATTTTATGTTTAATTTTAAAATTCATAATTGTCGTTTTAGTGAGGTTAATTTTTAGGTCAGCCAGTCAACAATTGAAGACTAATGTTTATGTCATCTTCTATTTCTCTATTATTACCAGTGTTATATATAACTGTGCTGTCGTCAGAAAATAACACATTTGATGTCTGATTACTTGGGGAAAGTCATCTATGTAGCAAATGAACAGCAAGGGGTCCCACCAGAGAACCCTGCGGAACACCGTAACAAAGAACTCTAGAGCTAGACGAATTAACTATTTCAGTTTTGGACTTAATATCCACTTGACTAATCTGAGTTATTTGTTTTCTGTCCTCCAAATAAGATTGAATGAGCTTAAGCACGTTACCTCTGATACCATATCTTATCTTATTTATCTAGCTTAGTTAATAATACTTTATGGTTCACATAGTCAAATGCCCTGGTCATATCCATATACATTGCCATTACTGGTTCTTTTATCCATGTTGTCATGAATTTTTTCCAGAAAATTTTAGATGGCCATATTAATGGTTTCTGTCTTCCTAAAACCCATTTGTTCCATGCAAAAAATATTATGTGTTTCAAAGTAATTATAAATACGATTATGATGACTTTCTCAAATATCTTTGAGATAATCGGTATAAGAGCTATAGGTCTATAATTACCCATCTTTGTTTTGTCATCTATTTTATGTAGTGGCTTGATAATGGAAATCTTTAACTTTTGCGGAAAAACACCATCTTGAATACAGTTATTTATAATGTCACTTAATATAGGTGCTATAAGAGAAGCCACTGCTTTAACTACTCTTGTGTCAATATATCCTGTGCTGTTGGTGTTTTTAAGGTTGTTTATTATAGTAATAATGTCGTTTAGTATGATTGGTTCCATAAACATAGATTTATGCGATTCTAATGTATTAATATTCGTCTGAATATTATTGGCCTTCGGTTGAACTGAGTCTATAAAATAATCATTAAATTGCTCTGCTATCATTTTAGGATTTGTCAGTTTGTCATTCACATTAATTACATTAATATTAGATTTAGGAATGTTGGATGCCATACTATTTATTTCCTTTCAAGTCACCTTAGATTTGTTGGTACTTGTTCCAATAAAAAGCTATTTTGAGCTCGCTGTGTTAATTTGATCAGTTTTTGATATCTTTTTGGGAATGATTTAAAAGCTATTTTCGAATCACTGTATCGTGGTAGTCTAATTGCCACAATAAAGTTCGTCTCTTCTTACTACAGCGTTTTATTCCCCGTGTGATCCACTTTGGTCTCATAACTGTGGAAAGAAGAAAGGCAGTTTTGGTGTCGCTTAATTTCAGAAGCGTTCATGAATGAAAGTATGTACACTATATGAAACAGTCACAGGGCTTTTCTTTTTATGCATCAGCTTTTTTTTTAAGCTGCACAGAGAAAAAAAACAATAATCAAATATTTTATTAAATGTGACTATCAAAACGCAATTATTTGCAATATGTAAACGCAGAACCTGGGGCGGTAACTATAGAGTTACCATACTCACCAGAGTATGGTCTTTCTTTATTTGCTAATTAGCAGGATTTTGGTGGTACTGGTTTCATCTTTTAAACTATTAAGAGACTTTTACTACCTCTTTTTTTAGAGGAATATTACAAGACAAAACGGTAATTATTATTGATAACTCAATTCTGTTCCATTAAATCTAAGACATTTTGCAGAAGCAAACTCCTGTCTTTTGAAACACAAGAATATTATTCCAAGCCAAAAAAAAAACAAAACCCAAGTTATATCTTACGAAAATCTATTATCTGAACATGGATTCATAAAATGCATAAATGACATTACTAGAAAGGAAATTGTATCGGGAAAGCTAGTCCAATCTTGTCTTGATCATATTTATATTCGAGCAAATAACGCCGTCATGCATTCAGCGGTAATAAAACAAAAAATGATCACTATTTCGTTTCGGCCAACGTGCAGTGGTGACGCGCACCGTCAACGCAAGCTCGCAACCTGAGCGATGCTCAATCGTCGCCGCCACGACACGTGACCTTTAAGCGCGTCCTTGACAATAACAAAGTTCGAGAGAAGTTATTAAGCGCTGATTTTGACCACCTTGTGTCATTAGAATGTCCTATTGCATTGTATAAAGCATTTAAACAAATATTCGTGGGTATATATAATGATTGCTACGTAAATAAGCGTGTTTCGAACAGTTACAGGAATATAAAAAAATGTATTGATAACAAGTTGAGATATATGATAAAGGAAAAAGACAGGTTATTTGAGTTATGGAGTAATGAGCCAAAGAATATGCTACAGAGACTTAATTATACTAAATTTAGAAATAAATGCAAAAAATCTATTATTAAATTTTAGTTTAATAAGCCAAAAGTTTAAATACATATGATAAAAATAGTATATTAGAGTGCAATAAAAACATTTAAAAAATACGGGAAAGGATATATACCATGTTGGGAAACAATAAACAATCGGTTGATGAATTAATCAAACATGGACGGACAAGTTAGTATTATAGACATAAGTAATAATTTTGCGTCTACCTTCAGTAGAGAAATAGAGGATATAAAACATAAGTGTCATGAGATTTGGTTGGACAGGCAGACTTATGTAAAAGTCACGGACTTGTCCATGAGGTGGCAACCAGTAAGCCCTAAATATGTCAAAAACATAATTAAAAACATGAATACAAATAAATCACCGGGAAGCGATCTTGTGCGAATGTCCGACCTTAAAATAATTATTGATAAAGTGAGCCCCATTTTAGCTAAACTAATAAACCTAACTGTCAAGAACTACAAATTTCCTAACAAGCTTAAAGAGGCAATAGTCCGCCCAATTCACAAAAAAGGTGATCGCAAAAATTTTTCAAACTTCAGACCTATTTCAATTTTATCAAGTATAGATAAAATTATAGAAAAGTGTATCGTCAACCAATTAAGTAACTATCAACAAAAAAATAACATCATAAACGAGTGTCAACACGGTTTTTTAAAAGGTAAAAATTACAAAATTCACAGACGAAATAAACAGTTACTTAGATGATAAAAAGTTTGTTATTACAATATTTTTTGATTATAAAAATGCATTCGACACTTTGCAATTCGATACCATCCTAAATGCAATGGAGGAGTGCGGGGTGAGAGAACCACTGAACCCATAGTTTCGTGATTACCTCACTGCGCGCTCATACCGTGTGAAGGTGGAGGATGCGCTTAGTGACAGAGCCGAGGTGCGGAGTGGGGTGGCGCAGGGCTCGGGATGTGGACCAATTTGTTACCTTATGCATGTTAACAGCTTGTGCCGAGTGCTACAGCATTGTTCAGCGTATATGTTTGCACATGACCTGTGCATACTTCGCTCCGGAACTAACATAGATGATACCTACCAGCTAGTTCAACAAGATATAGACGCGGTTGTTACATGGTCGCACGACAATGGCATTATATTAAACGCTAGTAAAACTAAATTAATGTTAATTCATTCGCCATATTTACGACCTCATAGTGCGACTCCACCTTTATTTATCCACGATTATACATGTCACCACAATAACTTATGGACTGTAAATGTAAACCGATCGAAATAGTTGACTGTGTAACCTACCTTGGCATGAAAATAGATAAAAAAAATCCTGGTCCCATCACGTGGACTACATTTCTAGTAAATTAAGAATATTATTAAGCAAAATGTACCACCTAAGCTTTAAAGTTCCTATTAATATATTAAGATGTATTTATATGTCATTAGTTGATTCTATTATGAGTTATGCTCTCGACAGCTATGGGTTAACATTCAAAACTAACTTAGATAAATTAGAAGCTCTCCAAATTAGATTCCTAAAACTACTTGTTACTAAAAAAACTAAAAGCAGTTAGTAGTAAGGGAGATTATAGAAAATTATTTAAAATATGCAAAATTCTACCGGTGACTTTCAAACATAAATATCTTTTATTAGTTAACCACCACAGTACCCAAGAGCATAGCTTAACTTACGTATACAACAATCATAATACACGATCTATGGCTGCTGGTAGATTCAATGTACCCAGAGTCACCAATTACTTTGGTGACAGAACACTAAACAAGAGAATACCATACCTATTGAACAGTCTGCCGGCAGACATAAGGAGTGAAACAAACATAATTAATAGATTCAGACGTAAATTAAAATTATATTATTTAGAAATGTTTTAAGTTTTTAATATTTAGTTTTAAGTACATTTAAGTATGTCTAGAGATTCATTGACCCCACAGTCAAACTTACCTTTTTGGAATAAAGATAAATAAAAAAAATAAAGCTTTGGAGTCAGTGCCCATTTTTATTAGCAAAATTTTTTAAATTATTAAATATGCTTATTGTGTATGACAGTTAAATGAATCCACTATGTATACGTTTTTTGGAGAATTTAGCTTTCATGGCAACATTAAAATCTGAACTGTCTTAATTGTCATATTTTACTCTGTTTTGTCTTGATGTGTCGTTGTAAATATTTGTGGATTAGTTTGCTTACCTGTTAGTTGTAAATGTTTTGTGGTGAAGTGTAGAATACGAGTATTCTACGTCATCCAGGTGTGTGATCGAGTCTAATGCAGTGCCATAGGTTGCAGTTGATGCTAGTATGTGCGATGAGCCTCGTATGGTGATGCTGACGACAAGCTTGACGACCGCGCCGGCTACTCAGTTATTCGAAGAAGTTCTTCTAAGATTAGAATGTAATAATATAATAAAAATGCATTATTCAATTACCAAATAAATGTTTTATTTTTGCTTAAGCCGACCAAGAAGATCACATGATGGGGTGCGCTGCCTCCTCAGCCTGAATATCTTCACGGGTCTTAAATTCTACATTCGCCTTTGAAGCTTTGCATAAATATAATAAGATATTAGGTATTAGCAAATCACGACTGACAGTTGTCTAATTAAGCCCACTGACAAATATAGTCAGTGATAAAGCCACGCATTCACTGGACAAATGTCCCGCGGCACCACCAGTTGCTTGAAATGTCGGAAGATGTTAACCAATCAACCAACCAACGTCTCTAGATATCTTGCCTCACGACCTTTTTCATCGTTTTCGATATTGCTAGACATATCTAGGGACATGTGTCGTGAGAAGCTTAATGCGTTGGTGCCTGTCCGGCCGTGTACGGTGTACGATGCACGACGCAAAGCGATAGCGCGTCAAGGTTTGCAGTTGCAGGACAAACATTGTCCATATTATTTTTTGGACGTATCCCTAGGTCGCGTTTTTGGTTTTCTTCATGCAAAAGCGTTGTTTTCATTGATTTGCCTTTATATGATACTATCAATGACCCGCAACTTCGTCTGCGATCCAGGATGTAAAGTATAGCCTATGTCTTTACCCAGGGCATGGTTTATCTGCGTGCCATCCAAAACGGCTAAAACGGCTGAACGGATCAGCCGTTTTAGCGTGAAAGCGTAACAAACAAACAAACTTATTTTTGCATTTATAATATTAGTTAGAAGGACGTTCAAATTAGTAGTAATAATAAAAGACATTTTGTCAATCATAATGTAATTTTGCATAAAAGTGAATAGAGTACAATAGGACATGACGCTCTTCTAGAGGTCCAATGTGTAGAGGGCTTAATATACGAAGTCAGCTACTAGTGCCACTTTTTCCTTCAGTAGTCATTATTGAAACTATTCATTTCCGCCCTATTTGAATTTCATATACTGTTTACTCGCTGGTTTACTGCATAATAACTCATTGGTTTACTGTCATGAGGTTTGTTTATGCGGGTTATAGGGGTTTAATGGGGTCTATACGGGTTTTACGAGGACTCTTTACGGGGTTTATACGGGTTTTATGTCTGTTTTGTTATAACCCTATATTAAAAAAATATGCTGTCATTACGTTTTATCTTAATTTGGCCGAGATTTATCTTTTGAGACTATTTTTACGAATGTACTCGAAGTCTAATTTCGACACCCAAATTACATGGAGTGTTGCCTTTCTTCTTTCAGAGTGAGTGGTTCACTAGTATACAAAGCATGTAGCTAAAGTAAAGTTAGGAATTTTCAAACAGTCAACGTCCCTTTGCTTGATATTATGTTCCGTAAAACAGAGAATATCGACACACTTCCCAGTGTTTGCAAGAGTATCCATTGTTCTGTTATTATGTCACCCTTTGCTATTAGACCATTTATGTTTTGATACAATATGCATAAGCAAAGACGCAAAAATGTGGATTAGAGATATCAATAGTATGTACACGAACAGTAAGAAGTAGGTGAATCGCAAATTAAAGGATCTTTAAATGATGCGGAACCTCATTATTTAAAGATCCTTTAATTTCTGATTTAGAGATATAATGGTATTTTCATTACAGTTGATATAAACGTAACTTTTCATATCATAGAAAATATTTGTGATTCCGTGGTTACTAATTCGACCACTATGTCTTTGAAACATGGTATAGTCCCACAATAAGTTTAAATTTGAGTCAAATAATGTGACGTAATTATAATTTTGTATGTCTTGGTAGAGAAGGTTATTCAATATTTAAATTCTGAAATTACTTATACATTGTCGAGTAATAATCATATTTATACGTTGGTAAGCATAGTATTACATTTGTAGGTTTTATAGCTAACAAAGTTTCGCGTGTAGTCATTATTGTGTCAAACTAATTATTAGTTTGTCGGAAGTCATCTTCCCCAATAAATACCATAAAACTATCCATTTGGATTTATTTACTAAATCTAAATTAATTAAATTAATGTTAAACCTTTTAAGCACTTTTGCATCAACATCATTCCACCAGTATCTGGAGAAGGGCGTTGGTAGCTGTGCTACAGTTTATACTTTTGCAGCTATCATCGTTTTACTTGTACTTAGTCCTGTATTATTGTTCCGAAATAAACTTTTTATTATTTATTATTTTTGTGTAATTAGTTCCCTTAGTTTGAATGTTACATAATAATTGTTTTATTCCACAATTTGGTAAACGGTAGTGTCATATGGTTTTCCGCTATAGGAATATATATTGCTATTGTTAGTTTGGTTGCTTACTTGTAATACAGATTTTTCTGTTTTCTTCTTGAGTCATCTTGTTGGTCCTCTGTTTAGATTTTACTAATTTGTCCTGAAGAGTAACTTGTGTGGAGATGAATAGTTCCGCAGTTCCACATCTGGAGTAATCCTCTCTGTGTTGTTGATGTAAAGTTTCTTTAAGTGGTGTAAATAACTTAGTTCTTTTATTTGGTGTTCCTATCGTGCTACATAACTTCTTAGTTACCTTTTCAAAAGTTTGTTTAATATTCATATTTTTTACCGCTGCGTCAAACTCACAAGACGTAGTAAAATTGAAATAGGTGACTCGATACCTCTTGATCTCATAACGCCTTTTAGTCAAGTGTCGGGCAGGTCCAAATTTCAATTCTTTGTTTGAGGAGCGTACGTTTCGAACAGTTAAGATTTAAATTATTATTTTAACTTTCGTGTTTCCAATCACTGTTTTTTCATATGTTTGGTCAAAAATCATGCAGTTTATCACTAATAATAGTTTATATTTACACACATGCACAGTTTATGTCATTAAAGTTTGTGGTTTTTGAAAATGATTAGATTTTTTCAGTTTTTTATATTGTTTATAACTTCACTTGTTGTAAATCGTTTTACTACATAACATTATCACATATGTTTTTTTTAATGTTTCCCTTTACGATAAGTATCAATGGCTGACTGGCAGTTGTAAAAAATGTATTAATAATAATAATAATAGACTTTATTTCATAGAAAATACAGTTTTTTTAAAAATATAAAGACAGTTTTAAATGAGCTTTGGTAGTAACACAATGCAATACAAATCTAAGAACTAAAATCTGTACATAATATGGAAAACCCTGCCTCTCAAACTAGGAAACCTTTATCTTGAGAGACAGCTTATGTGCATTTAATTTTATTTTCATCCTTCTGTTACATGAATGGGGTTTTTTCATTTTCAAATCCCGCATGAATCCGATCAACTTGACTGACTTTCTGTAGGCGTTTGATAATAGATTTGATTATCACTAGGTTGGCTTCTGAAGTCTTTTCGCATATTGACAAATTATATGTCGTTTCCTCATCAAATACATTTAAGTGTTAGCGGGTATTATCGATTTATCTATCCATCTATTTTAAACCTACTAGCGAAATTAAGGGCACCCTTATTTTCGCTAGTAGGATTAAAACAAAATCGCTTTTCGTGTAGTTATTCAAAACTATTCAATGGATAATGATGTGCTTTTCATGGTCATTTAGCGAATCTATTCCAGAAGGATTATGTGTATAATGCATAAATATTTAATTCAGATATAGCACATACATCTTGATATTTTGACTTGTCGCCACATCAGTAGAATGCACCCGTGTGAGGGCACGGGCGGGTCGGAGTCACATCTTATAAGGGACGAGCCTATTGTACTATTGTTTATTGAAAATTTAACAAACCATGGTAGTCATTGTTCTTGGAGAATACTTAGCTAATAGTTTTCTTACTAAAACTACGTGTTTCTTCTAGTTTGTATCATGCATGGCTATTATGTCCATTAGGTACGGATTAGTGAAACCAACTAAAAAAAAAAACACCGTTCTGGGTGGAGTTAGTGAGCGATTAGCTACTGGTTTTCGTGTCTCGATTTCGATTCCCACACTGAACAAATATTTGCATGACCTCTAGATATGTATTTGTTTATGTCACGTTTGTAAATGCACAACAACACAAGAGAAATCCTTGTGTTGATCAACATGTTTCTCTGGCAGAAAGAAACCCATTTCTTTTGGCAAGCATGCTCAATTTGGTGATTATGTTAATTAATGGTCATTATCACACTCACAATAGCTATGAGCAGAGTACTATGAAAATAGCTTTTATGGCCTCTTTTATTTGCTACTTGTTGATATCCATTTTATGAATTGTTTGTATTTCGTAAAGTTAGACAGCGTAGCTTGTAATGATTATTAACAGAGAAAATGAATTGCAGACAAATTTTATTTCAGAAATCTTTTATATCCTTTTTTATACTTAAAACGGACTCGTTATTTAAAACCTGCAGACTGGAAGTCGATTCATCGTGTAGATATTCTTTTTTTTTAAATCTTTATTTATTTAAGGGATTTTTGTACACATATGCGAAGATGTCAATCCCATCGTGCTTTTACAAATAACGACTAACTCCTTAACTAAACGTTGTGTAGATGGATTATGTTTTTGACTTTGTTTCCCTCGACTGAAGTGCTTGCACATCTTCATCGACATCTTCAGATGTCACGCATATTTTCATTATACTATGCTTCGATACTATGTAAGCACAGACTTAAGATGTTTGTCATAAGATATAATACCTGATATTGTGCTCCTGGAAGCCATTATCTATGGATGTATGCTAAAGGGTAAGATAATAAAAAATCAGGCATAATTTTTCATAGTTTTTATTTTAAATACGAAAACTCATGATAATCGGCAATAGAAATTACTTACATCTAATTGATTTAATATTTAAACTAGCTACTTAGTATACGGCAATATCAACTGAGTAATTAATTACTGATCAAATAGTAGACAAATAGTATATCTATAATGTATAGGTACAAACTCGAAACATTTTCATTTAGTGATGATTAAGTAATTTTACATTTACGCTATGAGATGTCGTGTGTTATGCTGTGACTAAGTACTTAAATTCCACACGGCACACCAAAAATTGATAGTATTAAGGTACACAGTTCTTATTAGTAATAGTATACCGTATATCTAGACCTATTTATTTTCCAAAGGTGGAAAGGCACTATGCTTGATTAACCAAAATCAAAAGTTTTATACATTACAACTCTCATTAGACCACTGCAGTACAAACATTACATACTGACACTACATTATTATTTAAACGATGTCAAAACGCATGCAGTTATGTGGCGATTCAAACAAGTACATAATAAATTTTGATTCGATCGAATTTTAGTCTAATGTAATTTAGATTGGTGTTCTAGAGTGCAGTACAGTATACAAATAATGATAATATCCAGTGAGTAGATATTATTAGAAAAAGTGTTAACTAGTAATGTTTCACAGACCGACAGCTAGTTGCAATTCAGTACACAGTCTTATGTATTTTCTCTTAAATAGAACTAAACGAGTCACAGCTCAACTTGCAGCGAGCGCTGCGGAGGTCTGCGCGCCGGGAGCAAGGCAACTCTCCCGGGCCACCTCGCTTGGTCCTCTATGAAGACATCGTTACGTCGGCTACTCGCCCAGGTTTCAGCAATTATCTACTGATATGATGAGAACATGCCTCTCTAGCGCTTTTATGCTACTCATAAATCTTAACCAGTCTTAATCTCCGCCCGTGTCCGGCCCGAATAGCTATAGCTTCCTTTATCGGTTGAGGCCCATGGATGCGCAGCACACTGTGTGTCGTGGTACTCTCTGAGTCGGCAGGCCGGAGAGACCACGTACGTAGGTGTAGGTGACAGGGGGCCGAAGAATCCGCTTCGGTTGTGTTTGCTTCTTGGGCGGGCGCGTACGTTCCGTTGGTGAGCAGGACTGAGGTCGGGATGAGAGGGTCAGACTTTGGAACACTCGCCGAAGAGATACGGTAGAGCGGTGCCGGCGGTGGCGGTCGGAGCCGTCGCTTCCAGATTCACTGACGGAGCACGAAGACCGGTCATCAGCACGTCCATTTTCACCAGATACACTTTCGTTGCTACTCGAGCTGCCCATGGAGTCCGAGTCGGTAGCCCTTCGAGATAAGCGACTGCTGAGAGCTTTCAGCAGTCTTCCGCCACGGGGAGCGGAGATTGTTTCTGACATCTCCTCGATTGGTGGGCACACCACTATCTTTGGAGTGACAGATTCGCGGCGCGGGTTGTTTTTCGGCGTCCGTTGTTGTCCAGCCACGTTCACCGGCAGGTCGCCGACGAACTTCTCACTCGTCAAAAAGTTGATTCCCAGCTTATTTTTCATACTTTATCACTTCTTTTATCTTTAAAAACACAGTAGTTTATTTTTCGATTTTGTTGTTACAACGAATTGTAACAGTTGTTGTGATTGCAAACTTTTCCGTTTACGAGCTTGGTTGTTGAGTTAGGCGCGTAAGGTCGCTTCGTGAGGGTTAGTCGCGAACTGTTGGCGGGTGAGAGGCTGGCAAGGTTTATATGGAATTTCTCGCGCATGCGTAGTGTTAGGCCCAATTGTTCGTGCACCGGTACACGTAGATATGCATGCCTACCGCCTGTCGGCATCACTGGGATGTTGCTATGAATACCCTGTAATGTTTCAAATGGGGTTGAGTTGTGCAACATTTTCACCTTTTACGTACTGATGATTTGTGCCCTGATATGAAAACAGTAGAAAACGTTAAAATTACAGTTTGTATGTTCAAGTACTTGTTCATAACTAAGAGAGATATTATAGATTTGATAATCTAAGAGAGGTCAAAATGTTTACAGAAATGAGTTTTTCAATGATTGGAGTAAAAGATTGTTAATTATTGAAAGATATTTTGTATATTACCTACACAAAACATGTCTAACAATAAATCGTCTTTGTTGCTCAAAAACATAACGCCTTATGATTCCACCACAGCAACAGAGCTTTATTCGATGAAATGAAATTCAGAGTATAGTAGGCGTTTGATATAAGAATGGGCAAATAATGAGAATAGGTAGGTAGCTCTAATGTTAAACATAAGTGCAATGACTTATCTCATAACCTTTACTCACAAAAATGCTTAAAAATTTGAGTGTTCATTAATCATGTCTTAATTGTCAGTCCAACAGTATTTATTTTGTCAATATTTAACACGCACTGGTCAAATAATGTAGATTAAACTTTAAAGTGGAGCATTCGATTGTATGTAATTTTAAACAGTAATCGAAATTAGAATTGTAATACAGGCTCATATCTACCTACATACAGTACCTACCTATATGTATAGGGTGACTGGTAATTAGTGACCGATACTTAAACAAGTGATCATTATGAACAACTTTTACTATGGGACCAAAATTGAAATCGTGAAATATAAATCAGCAGTCCCCTACATTTTATGTTTGCTAAATAACTTTTGAAAAAGTAGGGAAAAGCTGTTCTTTTTTTGCGGTTTCAGGTTTGGTCCCCGTATAAAAGTTGTTCATATTGATGAATAAAGTCACGTGTTTAAGTATCGTTCAGTAATTACCAGTCACCCTATATATTTCAAAGGACCTGTAACTACATAAAACATGTTGAAGATTCTATACTAACCAGTGTTATTATCAAGTTGAACATAAAGTAGGTACCCATTTTAAGCAAAAGGTAGGTACATATAATTTTTCAAAAGAATATTAAGTACCTATAGCGTTTATGTGTTATCTGAATCCTGAAAACAATTGTGTAAACATTGATTTAGAAAATACTTTCGCTATTAGTATTAAATAATAACTTTCATTAATCCGTAATAAGTAATTACTTCATGTTTATTTTACAGTAATTTTATTGGGCGGGTAAACGACTCGGTTTTCGAGAATAAACCTCTTCTGAAAATATTCCTACGCATTGACTTATTAAAAATACGCGTCTTGGTAATTAAACGTAGGCTTACAATAGAATTAGTGGATAATTTTAAGGGTATTTATAGTCGTGTTTACGCAGTCAAGATTAGGCTTCTTCGTTTCATTGATAAGGCATCGATCTTGTACAAAAAGCTGCCAGATTAGCATGAAATCTAATTGCTTGAGACTTACCCATAGTTCTATAATACGGGTATTCATTATCTATTCTATGACCATGTCATCAAATGTCACAAATGCCCTTCGACGAATTATCAACAATCTACGCAGCGTCACCTCCATATACAAGAAACTAATAATGTGACGTATTAAGGTCATAACTTCATAAGTCATAACGTAGATCCCGTGGTGTAAGCCACGTGGTTTTACTTAAGAATTTTAAGACACAGGTTGGCACGTCACGTTTTCGATCGCACGGGATCGACTTAATTAATTTGTAATTGAATTTATTTGTTTCGATTCGAGCAACGGCACGGCGTGTCGCGAGTTCTTATTTGACGATGGCAGGTGATTAGACCGAGTGTAGGATGACGTTTAGAATCTTTTGATTTCGTGAACGTGTCTCAGGCATACTTTGGCGCAATTTGATTTCTCACGCGGTTAGTTCCAGTTGTAGAGTAAATAAAATATTGGAACGTGTGTAAAGGGGTTATTGTTTTTTCTCATTAGGAAATTCTCTGTAGCAGACTGCAGTCTGCATTTGTGTCCGGTTAGTGCCAATGATCTTGCCTGCTATTGTATTTACAGACTTATAACATGACTGGCAAAATGTGCCTACTATTTAAACTTTCTTTCTTTTGTTTTTTTCTATCTAAACTTTGCGAACCCAAATGGGCGCACAATGTTGTTAATATTTCGGTTTAAAAACTATAAAACTGCAAAGTTGCAGAGTATGGTATATTGATTTTATAGTCCCTAAATATTCCTTTTGTTGTGACCGTAGAATCCGTAACCTGGGTATCTGTCGACTTGTTATTGTTAACGCACGCAGACACGGCCTTACGAAAACTTTTATTTTCCCGATCCATTAAATTATTAATTGGTTAGAATGGATTAGAATAGAATACTCCTTATAATGTAGACCATATAAAGCCAGCTTCAGCTTCGTGTTCAGTATTCTATCCGGCTGGTTGACATTTCCCTTGACCCAAGGGCTGGCTTTTACCTTGGCCAGAGGCCAAGCATTGCCATACGATGCGACGTGGCAATGCTGCCAGTCTCTTGGGTACATTACCAGTCTACAGTGATGCGGAAGAATTTTGCGACGCCATATTTGAATTTGTTTATAGTTTTAGTTAGGTTATTATATTTTAATTTTAACAGAGTTAATTTCGTTTAAGAAGTTTATTAGTGTATATATTTTTTTCTTCTTTAATAAATACCCAGTATTCTATTGTAAGTATGAGTTTATAGAATGATTAAAATATTGTAGGTACCTACATGTATATAACGTGATTTTTTCAATAAGTTTTAAACCAAGTAATCGTGCGTAAAAATGAGACGGCTGATAAAATCGTTTCATGAAGGCGGGACTGCAAACTTGCCGAGCACGTTTTGGCTGCGGTGCTACGCGCCCCGTGACGGCGAAGACGTCACGACTCGCAACTGCGTACAGTTTTATTGCACAAACATAAGTTAGTAAATAATAATAATAATAGTAATGGTTGCTTATCTATCCACTATTATAAGTAACTACCTAGATGTCTTTTTGTTTATTTTGCAATCAGTTTACAAAACTATGAGGAGATGAGTTGTAGGATGATCTGGCAGGGAATAGTTATTACTCATCAGGAGCAACTCTCTTATTAGTCAAGCAGCTCTCTACAAGTTCCAATTGTAGAATGCTGCGTCTTTTGAGTAATAAAATTGATCAAGAAACATCACATACATACATCACATCACATCTAAAACATAGTTCCCTAACTCTATGTTTTAGATATAAATGATTATACTCTACGTATGAATCAGTGATACGGAAAGTTTTCCGAGCTCCAGCCAACCAACTAACCAACACAATACGGATAAGTACAGGCTCAGTATTACGCAACGATTGAAATGTTTGGTTTCAAAATCATACGTGGCTGTGACAGATTAGTTTTAACTGAAACCGACGCCTACGGTAATAATAACTAAGTTACGCGTGTTGAACGCGTAAAGCGTCTATTTTCGTAAAGACGCGGAGAACAATGGTCATAACATTGGGCGGTCCATGCAACATTATACAGACACTAAGACACAGCGCTGTATTACATTAAGTAGGCAGAAAATGTAGTGTGTATTTGTATGCATTTTTATCATGAATATAATCTATTAAGAAACTGTGTGTCACCGACCAATCTTGCAACCTCTCACCAACAATGAAAAGAAAAATGAGACTAACGGGCAGACTATGGCGGTTTTCACACGACGCCGCTCACCGTCGCGGGTGTGCGAAGTCGCAGCGGAAAAATGTCGAATTTCTTAATTTCAGTTTGTGTATGGTAAATAAATACAAATTTGTGCATCCAACCACTGGGGAACTATTCAACAAAAACTGTTTCCGCTGGAACTACTTCATCTAAAAGACACTCTTTTTTTAATGGACGTACAACAAACAAAATACATTCAATAATTAGTTTGTCACGACAGATAAATGTGTATGTTTAAATAAAATTTGTGTGTCATAAAACTGCTAAGATAATAAAGTTTCCGCTGCGCTGACGTTTGGCTATTTGATGAAAATCATATAAAACAGTTTAGTGCAGAGTTCTAATTTTTAATTTTTGCTTTTAATTTGTGTGTAATGTTTGTGAAAACAGAATTTGAAAAAACATACAGTTCAGAAGATATACACCTAAAGGTAAATTAAGGTTATTAGGTCAAAATAGGAACTCTAGAGCCTTAACTTATGACGTTTATTTGTACCTTGTAAGTCTACAATGGTCTACAATGTCCGGAAAAAGGTCCACAATGTCCGGAAAACAGTTCGGAAACAGTTTTTGTTGAAAAGCTTCCCAATGGTTAAGTTAATAAATACACAATTAAACGACGTCATATCCTAAATATCTGCTAAATTGAAATGAAGAAATTCGACATTTTTCCGCTGCGACTACGAACACCCGTTGCGGAGGGCGGAGGCGGCGAAACGGATCATGTGGCAAGTGCGCGGCCTATCCGTGCGGGCAGGCGGGTTCCGTGCCATAATTACGTAATAAACGATCAATCGGAATTTGAATCGTTTTGAAACAAGTTGATAATCCATTGCTTCAAAAGTTAGAAAAAAAAACTGCTCTACAACGTAAATAACGCAATGAATGTTGTTGAACTGTCAAAATTAGACAAATTTATCGTAATAAGATAGCCGATTAGTCATGTATTCTTCGGCAGACGTTGAAAAGAATGGATGCTGAAGTGGTAGCAGCAATTTGGTTCACGCTGTAATGCGGTGTCTCGTGTGCGCCAAGCGCCGCTCTACCGCGCGGTGTTCCGTGCGGAGGGGCGGAGGCGGCGCGGCGCGAGCGCCGCTCGTCCGTACGGTCGGGTGGTGTACGTGTGAGGCATCAACGGATTACATACAAGCCAATGCGGCTTGAGATCTGCTTCACCGCCTGCCGCGTCGGTTCGCGATGTCGGCGTCGTGTAAGAATCGCCATAATCGCCTTAATTGTGTGATCCACCAAAAACAGTGTGTGTATTTAAAAAAACCTGCAAGGTAAAACAGCTTTCGTAAGTTAGTTAAGTTTGTATGTAAAACAAATCAGACGATGGAGACCACTAACCTTCTCTCAATACTGAACTCCACACGTCATAAACCCGATGTCCGATGCCGGTTACCCGGCCATCTAACTCATGACGTACTAAAAAGTGGAAATTCATAAGTAATTTCTATGTTTAATAATTCTATTACGTCACATCGAAAATGCAGAGCTTCGTAAATGAGATTACTGCTCATTAAACAGTATCACGTAAGCCGATCGAAACAGACGAATCTACCGGAGTGGACACCGCCTATTGTGTGGGCTAATTACATTGTGTATTGTTGCATAATATTATTATAGCTTTAACCCTGTCAAGCCGATTATTTGTCTAAATTTAGAAGCGTTGTACTTATAGTGGTATGATACATATTAAATCTTTTTGTGGTTCCTGTCGAAATGTGTTTGTGATTATGATGACATAATATTAACACAATTTAACGTCCATTGATAACATTATCGACTGCTATGATTATTGTATGCAAAGCCTGGTTTATAAGTATATTAATAGATTACTTATATAGTTATAGATTTGTGGGATAGAGATTACACTTTGTTTGAATAATGAAATAAGCTTTGAGGGCTCGAACGGCGAAGAGGCAGAGATATGGTTTCTTCAACGCTACGTTTCATGGGATTCGATTCTCGTATAGAAAATGTTTATTTTAGTAGGTAATGTGGAGGCGATGATTTTTTACACGTTTTCCACCGGAGACAGTCATTTTCTTATTAGGTACCGCAGGGCGGCGTCGTATCTTTTCATTCAGTTAGTTCTAACATTTCTTTCCGTTTTCCCCAGATGTAGATAACACCTAAACAAACGTAAGTACGATAAATAAAAACGTTGGTTATTTAACTACTTTGACGGGGCTAAATGTGGCTAAACGCTTTCTTTGTTGTTTATTTATAACACATCGCAGAAACAAAAGCTTTGGATTACAGCAATTTTAATTGCGGAATTTTTAAAAATATCATCCCCATCCCGGACGATATTTTTAAACATTCGGTTACCTACTTGCGACGTTTTGTTTTCAAATTTAAAAATTTCCGAGGATTACTATGTATTTCAGAAGTAGAAAACAAAAGTTATTGAAGTTTTACAAGTTTAAATTATAGACAAGTTCTTTGTTCTAGTAGTACCTACTTAATGTTAGTGAATAAACAACGATTACTAACCGTGCATGATAAAAGTAGATACATTAACATATCAAAATGGGCTCCATTAAACCAGGTATTTATGGAATCCAGTGCAGTGATATAAATTAGAAGAGAACCAACTCCTTGAGACTACATGAGGACACATTACGTTCAAAATTATTCCGGATCTTTATTTCATCTTGAAGTATGTTTTACGTGTGCGCATTCCATAAGTTATTTTGTAAGAATGATAATGTGTGCGTGTGAGTGCATCATTATTCCGAACATGGACGCCGAGTCGAGGGATTGGGCTATTTTAGTAAACATGCATTGTTCAACTGTTGGCCCACAGACGACTCGACGTGAACGAACCAACGCGGCGCTGCCACCTACATATTGATAGATATTGCTAAATTAACGTATTTTAACATATTGATTTGCAATATTTGGCTTATATACCTATTTACACAGTTAAAGGTTTTACCTATATATTATCTAGGTATAGTCAGGCTAGGACACATACGCTAAAATAGATTTTCAGTATTTTTCAGGCATTTTTTTTAACGACATAACATCACTCTTGTATTCCTCGAAACGTAATAAGCAGAGGTAACTATTTAGTACACCCACATTTCGCCAGTATGTCATTATTATTTTGCTGGCAGGAATATTATCTCTGTCAGAATTATATCTCAGGCTCTTGTGATACAGGAACTCCTATTACAAGAGCCAGGGTTGCACAGATGTTTGTGACTTTGAAGTGTAAATAAAGAAAATTATTATTATTGTATTATACTTGTTATCTATTCGTGCTCAACTTACAAATACTTAACTAATTTATTCACTTTTTTGCTATGTCACATTATATGAGTAAAAAATATGCTTGCCAAGCCGATCGTTCTCACGGATGTTATTCGTTCTTAGCACCTACGTGTTACGATTCTTCATTTCATGTCAATTTTAATTTAGGTGATGTTACCTTTTATCTTGATACAATTTGATTGATGGTCCTTTATACTAATGTATCTAATCTTGTTTGTTATTGTTTCATTGAAAGAGCTGATTCTTGTGGTTAAGTTTGAGCTATAGATTTCAATAGATACTCATAAGTTGCCCAAAGTGAACCTGAGCAATATGCTTGTAAAAAAACGAATGTACTAATGTTCAAGCCCAAAAACAGTAACTTGTATGTAGGTACCTAGACAGGTGAGTGACATTGCATTACGTTCATAGGTGTCCTATTCCGGAACAAAGGCATACGATCTAAGCTCGCCAGCTTAGCATGCCAGTGCGTCTCCCGCACCTATTGGCATTCGAGTGGCTGCCAGATGGAACCTATTGACAAAGTGCAGCTTCAAACGTATTGCGCAATAACTAGCGAATATTCTTGATGTGAAGTCCGTTGAGGTCCGGTTCATAGAATCGCTATCAAGCGAATGTGATAAACTTTTTTGCGAAATTTAATCCAATAACAATTTAGAGACATTGTTTTTTTGGCTCGGTAATATGTAAATTACCGAGATAAGGTTGAAAAAAAACGCGATAATTTGGACGTTGTATTATATTTGATTATACAGATAGTTGTCGTGTAAATTATAGGTTCCATACTTAGTTATTTTCGTTAGAGCAAAAAATGGTGTAGAATTTGAACCGTGAGACCTAGCTCACGGCACAAGTAAAAGAAAAAGTCCGAAAGTCATTAATTTGTAGTTTTATCACAAAAAAAAGACTTTTTTTGAGATTACAAACTTACATTTGCAGTTGGAGAATTGACCGTGACCTAATATCTATGTAAGAGAACATGATTTTCAACTACAATGTTAAGTTTGTTGTTAGGATAAATTTATCCCAACTACGGAACCCTTCATTGTGCGTGGTCCGACACGCGCTTAGCTGGTTTTTAAGTTATATATTCAATAGTAGTGCAAAAATGAACAATAAACAAGTCAAGAACGTGTTTTTTTTCTGCCTGATATGCAATGCCAAAACAGACTAACAACAACATAACTATCAAAATAACATTAAAAAAACCATTGCAGAACAAATGAATGGGGACATCAATTAGGTACCTGTATCCAAACTTAGCCGCAGCTCCATCGGTCATGTCCGTATGAACAATACCGTACTTATGACATCAGCTGACACAATGGGCTACTAAGCTTGTAACGTTGTCAGTAAAACCATCGGGGAAGTGCGTGGATAGGTAGGTGGGTACTACTATTGTATTTAAAGGTCAAGGTTATATTTCAGAAACTTCCTAACACATGACATTTTATACTACGCACACCTTGTAGATATCGAATGCGATCACCAATTCGTTACCAATTGTAAAGTTTGGTGATTAGTATCTTTTATCATAAGTGGATGATGGGACGAACAGATGGATACGGTTATCGGGGACGCCTTGTTAAAGCTGAAAACTAAAATGAAATGAAATTGAATTAACTTGAATTTACATGAATTAACTTGACTTTACATGAATTAACTTGAATTAAATTGAATTAACTTGAATTAAATTGAATTAACTTGAATTAAATTGAATTAACTTGAATTAAATCTAATTAAATTAATTTCTCTTTTAACTATAAGTAGTCCATACCTCTAAAAGTTTCAGATTTTTCTATTCTAAACCAACAACTCAACGGATCACCTGTTTTTGAGATCCATGGCAGCATGACAAGTAATTATGACCACCTGTTAGTTTCCTATCGCGTCTTCATTTCTACTCTTGTTTGTTCCATTTTCCTACAAACTAGCATCCTAATTGGGTAACACACGATCAATCATAATTATAATCATTTTGAAGGATATTGCTAATCTATTGGTTCATTTATGTTCGATGAATTTGTCAACGTAAATAACGCAATGAATGGTGTTGAACTGTCAAAATGAAAGCCATTGCTACTGCAAGTGTGTTACACAATTACCCCGCAGGGCAATATCAATACGAGTATTAGGTATACCTTTATTACTGAAGGGGTCCGATAGGACCGATGCCTGCCGGGGTAGCGGGAAAGTCCGAAAGGGATACCGCGGCCCCTGGCAACGTACAGGCAACGGAAGGAACACGGGTGGGTTTTAGTCAGTAAGAGTCTGACACGCCCTCCCGCTCCACCCAGAGCGGGAGAAGTTATTTGATAATTTCCCACCCAAAAAAAAAGGTATACCTTTATACAATGTAGAAGGTATGATATTTATTACTTAGTGTTAAATTGCTAAATATTTAAATGACTACATAAATACACTATTAAAGCCGGCTGCGTATTGTATAGGTAACTGTACACAACAAGTTATTATGTTAAACTGGTAGCGTATAATGCATAGTTGTAGAATCTGGTGATACATGATTGATATGCACCAATTTATAGTCTGCACTGTTTAACTTGGTCCGTGGCAAAACACGGAATGAAGTCCGGAAGGGGTCGCAACTGCTTATAACTTTGTTTACTAATGTTAATTGTTATCAGATAATAAAATAAAACTCATGGAGATATTTTCTAGTTAGGTTTTAAATATTACGTCACGTAAATGACCACCATTTATAGCCTCATAAAGACGGGCTCTTTCGAGAGCACCACTTTCCTCAGAACATGAGTTAGCAACAGTATTTCAGCAGGGATGTTCGCCTTCAGCTGCCCGATTGCCCTGGGTTTATTAGTGTACACCTTGTCTTTTAAATAACCCCTGAAAAAATAATCTGGCGCTGTTAAATCCGGGGAACGTGCGGGCCAGTGAAATGTTGAAAATCTCTCTGGGTACGCTCTACACTCGCCTGTACTCGTTGAATATTGTCGGCACTCGAGCAGAACGTGGTCTTGCAGTTCGTGGGAGATCGGATACTGAACCTCTCTGTTGAAAACGTGCCACAAACGTCGGTTCTGATAGAGTTAAGCACATTGTAATGGCGGCGATATGCTCGCTGGGTTCGAATAATCGACCGATGATGATGATATTTTTTCAGGGGTTATTTAAAAGACAAGGTGTACATTAATAAACCTAGGACAACCGGGCAGCTGAAGGCGAACCTCCCTGCTGAAATACGGCTAACTCCTCATGTTCTGAGGAAAGTAATGAGAAGTGCTCTCGAAAGGGCCCGTCTTTGTGAGGCTGTAAATGGTGGACATTTACGTGACGTAATATTTAAAACCTGACTCGAAAATATCTCCATGAGTTTTTTTTTATTGTCTGATAAATGGTACCTTGGATAGCGGTGAAATTATCCATGATAAATCTGGAAAATATAATTTATAATTTGTTAAAACAAAATAATAGTAAATGTCAGTGCAAATGCCATATTTTATTTTTAAAACCCCGTCGTGACTTTTTCGCCACCCAGTATTATTAAGTTTGTCCTTTGTAAGTAATGCCACCTTAAAATATCAAGGTATATTGGACGCCTAGTATTAGCAGTGACAGTGATTAAAGAACACTTGAACTCCTGTCGCTGAGGCGACGAAGGCGAAAGTTTTAAATTTAAATAAAAGTAGTATTTACTAGTTCACACGCTGCCAAACTGGTAATTTCATTACCGTTCAAAGTGTCGTCCTAGTTTTCTTTTAAAGCAAATTATTATTTATTGGAAATGGTAACGGTGAATAAAATATTTAAGGCTTAAAAAAAAAAATTGGTGGAATCATAAACACCAAAAATAACATCAACAAGCTCTCTTATATACAAAGTTTTCAAAGTTATCTTTAGCGTGGTTTTGGTGTAACTTAGATAATGGTTTCGTCTGCTTTGAATATATATCTATCTATCTATGTCATTTGGAAAATCTTGAGAAATTGGTTTCAAACGTTCAACTTACAACTTATGTAGTGCATAGTTAACTTGAATGATAATCTAAGTAGCTTGGAGATATGGTTAAAATCACGCTGGTCAATCTGATTAATGAGTTTTATAATATTATAAATACCCTTATTATTTTATAGACTGCCTCATACATGAGGAGAGCATGAGGGTTTGATTCCCGGGTCGGGCAAAATGTTATTAGGTTTTTCCATCTAGAATTTATCAGCAGCAGCCCGGAGTCTGGATTTGTGCCCGACAATAGGCTCGCCCCCTATTACATGGGTTTAAACTTAACTGGCGAAATGTGGGTGTACTATTGGTACACCTTTGCCTAACCCTTCGAGGAATTCAGGCGTGATTTTAAATACCCTATTATCAGCATCTTGTATTAGATGTAGCATCGTAGTAAATAATAAAATAAAATACACATTTAATTCAGATAAATTAATCCATACAGTTCGATTAAAATTAAAATATTAAAATTCAATTCAAATTACCCTCCTAACAAAGGATCTCTATAACGGAGGAGAGATTCTATCCGCTACAGTCTTCAGAATTCCGTTTAGCTGTCACGCATTCTCCGGATCAGGGATACAGTTTTCTTGCGGATGACGGCATGAAAGCTATCAGTGCGATACAGCACCAACATCCCCGATGCACTACAGAAGCGAGGCAGCCCCAATATCATCCTGAAGATGTTATTATACTGGACGCGCAGGACATCCAGCGACCTTTTGGTGTGGCTGACCTACATTATTTCCCGTATAAAAAAATTGACAATACGCCTTAAACAGCGTTATCTTTACTTGTTTAGAGAAGCGAGAGAATCTGCGGGCCAGCATGTTACCTCTGACCGCTAAAGCCTTGTGCTCCCTCTCAATATCCTGATCGTCTTCAAGACCTTTGGTAATTAAATACCCCAGATATTTAAATTCCGTGAAACGATTTATGCACATTCCATTTAAAGTAATATTAAGTGAATACTCGGGGCATCGACCGGCGGCCCTAAAGACCATATTATATTCTGTTTTCTAGACGTTTTATATAAGGCCATGTGGACCAGAATAGGCCTTACACACTCTTAACAACTCTCCGAGACCTCTCACTGTCGGGCTCAGCAGCACCAGGTCGTCCGTGTAGGTAATGTTGTTGACGCAGACGCCATCTATCGAGCAACCGACACGCTTGCTAATGAGCTCGACGATGAGGTAATTTATGTATAGGTTGAAAAGCTTGGGTGACATTAAACGTCCCTGTCTCACCCCGCTTTCCAGCATATATGCCTCAGAGAGAGTATTATTCCACCTCAAAAAAATAGTTTGGTGAGAATACCAATATTTAAGTATACTGGGCACCCCCATCGGTACACCCGCGTTCCCCAAGTTTCTCCAGAGCACATCGTATGAAACAAGATCAAAAGCTTTGGAGAGGTCAAGGAAACACGCATATACCGGTGTCCTGCGGTCCATATAGTATGCTTGAGACCTACGATGGCAGCTTCCGTGGATAGCCGGGTCTAAATCCAAACTGCGCGTCATGTAATTGAATGTGTTTATCTAGATAGGAATCAAGCACACCGTCCAGCACTTTAGCAATTATCGAGTTATGATATACGATTATATTTTATGATGCAGGTGGTCTCTGGACTCGTGGTTTCATAAGTTTTTTTCTCACATAACCGCTGAATGAGGTAAGGCCCTAACTAATGTATGTGCATAAGCACATACATTTTAAACTTACATGCGCTTAAGCTTACTCGTGCCTAAAATATCAATACGAGCTTCATACACGGCGTAGTATCCATAGAGTTGGAAAGTCAAACTAATATTTGTTTGGTTGAACTTTATTTGCTTGTAATTACTGTAATAATATCGTAGAATCCATATTAGAATTTAATTGTGGCCAATTTGTTTGAAGCGATCCGGTTGTTTGGTGTTCACCGAAGGTAGACGGCGCCGGGAACGGCGGGGTACGCGGAGTACGCGACCGGAGAGTATGCCGAGTACGGCACTACGCCGGCTGGGTAGTAGCCCGCGTAGTCGACTCCGGTGGAGTAGGTTAGCACCTGGGGCTTGGGGTTTGGCGCGGCGAAAGCCACCGCCAGCAGAGCGAAGAGGGCGAACTGTAAAAAATAAGAAAAGAAAATTAGAGTCTTAGCTTTTTAGTTGCTGATAATGCGTGTGCGTGTGCTGGATACACGTCAAAATATCAACTATTGTTTGTGTCTGTATATTATGATATAACATGGGTCTGCGAGGTAACAAGGGAAAAAAATAATATACAAACGTTACACATTAGAAACATTACTCATATTTTGTTAAGTTTTGTCCCTCTTACCATTAATGTTGAGAGTAAAAATATATACAGGCATAACTAACTTAGGGGGTTATTGAACTTTCAGGAGCAATCAAAACTTAAATATAAAGTAAATTTTAATTGAGGTAAATGAAACACATTTCAAAAAAGATTATGTAGAATATCTGGACATCTTGAGGTCTCTCTCGCCTTTTCTAAGTATTAACTTAGGTTCAACATTATTACAGGGGAAAGTTTCAGCCCGTTCCAACTTTAATTGTTTCTTAAATAACAAGTTATCTAAGTTTTGCCCCCTTTTCAAAGAAGTTTCCAAATCGAAGTTTCTTAATGTTTTAAAGATTATGAATGGAGGGCAAAAGAGACAACACTTACGAATTTTGCGAACATGTTGATAGAGCGATACAGTGTACTGAATCATACTTAGCTTCAGTAATGCGAAGCTTATATAACAAAATATTAGCCTTGATCTTTATAAACATGATCTATTTCGTTAGGATGACAATATGTCAACTCAAAGCGAGGGCGCTCGCTGAGGTCGATGATCCGCGGGTTCTATAGAATATCCACATCCTGACTCGCCTTGTAAGGAAACTGTATTGTTAATACGTACTTACATACGTACGTACGTAAATTAAAATACTTAGGTACGTACGTACATTACTTTGAACGAGTGAAGCTTTGGAAGAGAAGACATATTTGTTCCTTTATGTATGCTTGAGGACGAGTCAATTCTTCAAAGACACAATTTGCCTGCCTAGTATGCTCTAAAAGCAATAAAAATGATGCATATTTATTCTTTTAAGTTTGTGTGGTAGTTTTTGTATAAACAAAGGCGGCCTACTTGGTGATGTAGAGCACGTCCCCTGTACGTTTGTCTGTGCTCATAAGTTACATTGATTCCCAACAGAATCATTTGTAAGTATAGGTTTTCCGTTATTGTTTGAGTGTCCAAGGACATGAGCCACCTATAAATATTGAGGGAGGAGTTGAATTAAAAACAGTACGAGTACTAAACTTAAGGCAGTGTGTCGGGAGTCACCGGGACTTGTTAAATACATAAATAAATACAATCTCATATTAAAATGTTTGCCAAACTGGTGAGTAGAGTTTCTAGTTTTGTAAGATCTTGTTTTAAAGTTTTGTATGTGCCCACTTATTCCTTTTTACTTGAGGAATTAATAAGCTTGCAGCGATGCCCTCTTGTCGGTTATTAACAAAATATTACGACTTTACGGATTAGGCGATATTTCACATGAGCATCCACTCAAATAACGCTTAAAACTATGTATTGAATTTAAGTATATAGCAATTTCCACTCTCCGATTGATAAAAGAATCATGTTTTCATTTACGTAACAAGCTTATATGCCACAAGCAGATCATAATATTCTGGTGCTCACGACGGATTTCAGAGAAAATATCAAATATTTCGTTCATCGTTCAACATTGAAGGAAGAGAAGTTATATTATTTATTACTGAGCTTATGTTTTGTTTGGTAAATAATATTTTGGTTATACCTAAGATGAAGAAAACCAAATGTCACCTAATATTAATCTGTTAGTATGTAACTATGGTAAAATGTAAATCTATTGCGTCTGAATCTACGCTCAACATCAACAATACTAGTAAAGATTTAAATAATTATTATTGCATAAGATTTCCTTTTTACGTTTTTCTGTGTCTTGTTCTATTATCATCATTATGTCCATTGTTTAAAAGATGGGATCGCCGTTCTTCGAATTCATTCTAGGATGTTAATCATATATTACAATGGTGGCGGTGCTTGGGAGAGACCGATGTCCAGCAGTGGACGTCTTTCGGCTGAAATTGTGCTTTATTAATGTCGGCAGTATATTGCTATTAACAGCTGGGCGCTGCTTCTCACTCTGAAGTTGAATCCCTTGACGTTTTCAACCTCGTTAACAGTTTTCTTAACTTTCTAGTACATAAAGAAATAAATAGATACTAAAGAAATAGGATGTATTAAATGGGTCGCATCTATTTAAATACTTTTTGTCGAAACAAAATAAATCCAGCATAGTCATTTTAGTAACATTAATACTCGAAAAACGATTAGTAGATTTAAGCCTATTACCGCATAAAAGATATAATGATAACTTATCACCCACACGTTCGTTAAAAGCGACCATGTCCGCCGGGCCTGAGCCTATTGCCAACTATTATTAGGTCCTCGGATTTAGCCAACTTTGTAGATTAAAAGCCGCTTTGTTTTGCTGGCTAAGTATTGTAACTGCTATTAGGGCCACCTGGCTCATGACGTACCGAGTCGTTGACTTTCCTAGTTTGGCTAATTATTGAGAATGATAGTTGTACCCGTAGCAGTGGCTACAATTAGGTACTGTAGTGCTTTTCTGTAGACGAATAAATATAATAATATATAATAAAGGGAAGATCATCTGACATGGGTATAATATCTTTATCAAGATTTAGCAAACCAGATGTCTTTTTACAGAAAATCATAAACTACAATAATTAAGTTTGTGGTCAGTGTAGTGTTGACAAGGAATTCCTAACGACTGATTGCTGTAGCTGCCTACAAAGAGGTATTTAGCAGTGGACGTGTTAGTTAATAATGAGTACATTAATTTAATTCGTACAAAAATTGTGGTCTTAGGCACTTTTCGTTCCAGCGATGTCCATTTTACACTATACGTTTGTTTATTCTTTCAGCTGCTAGGTCTCTGCGTTTCCTTCCGTTGGTCCATGTTTATTCTTCTTACGTATATTGGTTATAAAATCAATCATTTTTCAATTTCCAGATGATCTTGTTCGCCGTGTTGTCGCTGGCTCTTGCACGGCCGCAGCTGTACTCCGGCTATGGCGGCTACGCGTCGGGCTACCCCGGCTACTACGGCTACTCGGGCTACTCCGGCTACTCCAACCCCGTCGGCTACAGCTCCTATGGCACCTACGGAGCCTCCCCCTACAGCTACGGCTACGGCTACTATTGACCCTAATTATTAATTAATGCCCTAATGTTTACGCCTAACTATGTGATGTACCTTTATGTTAATTTCATGCAATATACTTAATATGTTATAAAAATGCGTTGTATTTCTTTCCCTCTCGTTCCCAATGTGTAGCTGGGTCTGGGACACCAGTATACTAGAATAATTTTAATGTATTCCCCAAAAAACTTGTCGTTTATCGTTTTGCAAAGTGGGCAAAATTCGAGAATGTTTCACAGCAACATCGACTTATCTACATCCAATTACACGCACATTTAAATTAGATTGTACTTCAGGCTTCGTTCTCGATATAACATTTACAATGCAGCTTCCTCACGCCAGTCGGCAACCAAACGCATATTTAGAGCTGAAAGCAAAAACTAAACGCAGCTATGCCGCTCTATACCTCATCTGTCAATCTGTCATTCTTTACGTTTGCGCGGCAACCAGTACGTTGTAAATAGTTGTAATTCCCAAAGAATATTAATTAAAGTGTTTAAAACTAGTTTAAAGTGTGTTTAAAGTTGGCATAAGTTATCATGCCGAAACGAAAACATGGAAACGAATATTATCTTCAAAAAATCCAAACATTACATGAAACGACACCGGTACAACACCGATTCATCAGTCGCACATTTTTTCTTCACAAGATAAAACAATTGTTTAAACGTTTTATACAGTAAAACGTGTTTCACATGGCTTCGGTACGATATCTATTGTAACACGCGGGTAATGTACGAGATGCATTGACGCAAACAAATAATTCGGGGCGTTTACGAGATAAACGCACGAATTTATTATTGTCTTAAAAGTTTTATACAGTAAATCGTTTCTTACATGGCTTATATACGATATTTAATTTACCTCGCGGGTAATGTACGAGATGCATTGACGCGAACAAATAATTCGGGGCGTTTAATATGCTGGACACACACTCTCTCTCTCACACACACACTCACTCACACACACAAACACTCACACAACCACATACACGTTCACTTCTTACACATCTAGAGCTGCTTAAATAAAATTATTTTAATTTTAATTAATTTTATCAATTTTATTTTATTTTAATCAATTTAATGTAATTTAATAACTTAATTTTCATTTTACTTATTTTTTATTTTTACTATTTCTCAGTTCCTGTAGAAATTTGCTTCATCACTTGCATTGTAATTGCTAGCACCTAAGGGAAGAGCGAGACAGCTCCGACACAAGTACTTTTGTAACTTACTGGGGCTGCCTCAATTTATGTATGACACAATGTTTTGAGATGAAATAAATATTTTTGTATTTTTTGTATTTGTTTACGAGATAAACGCACGAGTTTTAAAAGTTTTACACAGTAAAACGTATCTTACATGGCTTATATACGATATTTATTGTACCTCGCGGGTAATGCACGAGATGCATTGACGCGAACAAATAATTCGGGGCGTTTACGAGATAAACGCACGAGTTTTATCATTTACCTATTTTAATGATGTAGTCCGAGAGGCTACGCTTAGGTATGTATATTATGGTACATTGTTGGGGTCAATTCTATCTTTTTGCAGATAACTAGGTACTTTATGACTGTGTCGAACCACCGGTTCCATTTGACACAAATCCAGATAACACTAATACAGCCATGACTATAACTGACGCTCTACCTGAGCCTGGCCCAGCACCTGGAAGTGCTGCAAGCATTATGGGATTTGATGCTTTAATATGCATATAAAAGAGCAATAAACAATGACTAACCTAACCCGTATTTGAAATACCATTTTGAAGAAGGGATTCACCATTTTAGGTGATGCATTATCAATGTTAATCAACAACAACAACAACAATAATAATAATGATAGAGATCTCCCAGCTCAGTGACGCTAGAAGGATGTTGTTAACAGACTTATACTTCACATAAACAAAATCTCGGAAAACACCTCATTTTCCCTGTCCTGGCCAAAAAATGCTTAGATATTGTCAAAGAATTAGAAACAGATTAGAATCACCTTTATTATAACAACACTTGTATCTTAACTTTATGGTAACAACCTATTTAAAAAGATAAAGAGCTGCTTGCCAAAGAACAGGCCAATCGTAAACAAGCTAACTACTTTTACCACAACCCGTCAGGGAAAATTGAGTGGTTCATTTCGTTACAAACTTACTACCAACAGAGGAAAAAATTTGAAGCCGGGACACAAGAAACCACAGTTCTCATATCATGCAAGGAAAAATTAAAAAACAATACAACCAGTACCAGCCACAGCATGTTGTGAGAAAGCCCAAAGCTCCACCACCACAGGACAAGACTTGTGCTCAATACCAGAGGTTAGTCATGCTGGAAGATTAAATCATTTTTTAGCTTGTTGGCAAAGCATCTGTGATGATGTTTTAATATTGAAACATTTCAATGGATACTCAATACCTTTTATTGACACACCTTATCAGTCACAATCTCAAAAGTCATTATAAAATGATATTTTAAATGATCCTGATATGCATACCATTAATAATTTGCTGGCATTAGGTGCAATTTCTCCTGCCACACTATGTAAAGACCTATCATATCTTAAGTGTTTTGTTTCCAAAACTGAATGGTAGCAAAAGATTTATTCTGAAACTTAAGCCTCCTAACAAATTTGTTAACACATGCTATTTTAAAAATGGAAGATACACAGAACTCTAATTTCTCCAGGAGAATTTATTGATTTAAAAGAGTTATATTTATTGGTAAATATTAATCCAGTTCACAGGAACTATTGATGCTTTGAGTATGATAAATATACAAATTTAATGCATTCCCATATGTCTTGTGTTCTGCACCTTATGTGTTCTCTAAGATTATGAGAGCGGTGGTTCCATAATTTAAAAATCTATAAGTCACAAATCAGTAAAATACTTTGAAGACCTCTTGTGCATTGATTCTGATTATAAAACATGTTTGAAAAATGTTAATGAAACAATTGCTATTTCCAAAATTCCAGATTTGATATAAATTATGAAAATAGTATAATTAGACCATCATAGTCCTGTCACATTATTCTTAGGTATTGTATTAAAAATTGAGTCACATGCCTGGCAAGTACATACCGAGTATGTTTGGCTTTACACAAAACTATTAGAACATTAAATAAGTACAACATAATAATCATAAATTGATGAGAACTTAAAAGTAAACCATGATTGGTTTACTTTAATTGAAAAATGTTATTATACGATTGATGAATTTCTGAATGATAAATTAATGTAGACTTATATAATTATTTGACCTGAGAAACTATTTTTAATTGAATATTTTGACTACCTAAATGTAATTTATGATTATTTATTTATGCATTGACTGTAGAAATTATTCCATATTGTTCTTTTTTCGCATGCAACCATATTTGTACGCCTCTTGGCATAACATAGCGACCTATGAACTTTAATTTAAGAACTGTATTCACTACCTATGTTACACAAATAAAGAAATGATTATGATTATGATTATGATTAAATTAAAGGCAATTATGATAAAAAGATTATCATTCACCCAGATATTAAACTAGATCTACAGCGGTGGGCTGATAATATCAATAGTTTACACATAAAAAATATAGCATACTCAAAATATAATTCGGAAATATTTACAGATGCGTCAAAAAGTGGGTGGGGGGCAGTTTGTAATGATAATAGGGTTCATGGATTATGGAAAGAGACTGAAAAATTTTAAGTGTCACATAAATTATTTGGCATACTCGCCATATTTTTTGCCTTAAAAAATGTTTGTAAAAAATAAACAATATTCACATATATTGTTACATGTTGATAACATATTAATACTGCCATATCATATATTAACCAAATGGGAGGTATTCAGTACACACATTTAAATAACTTTGCCGGAAGCATAGTGGCAATGGTGTGAAGATAGACTTTGGCTATTTGCTTCTTACATGAAGCAATTTGGCTATTTACTTCTTAAATACAGCCAATCCCGACATAAAGTGGGAAATGAATACCTACACTTTCCAATACAATTTCTGACTCAGTTAATCAGTTTGGTCAACCTGATAGGTATTGACTTTTACTTCAAGAATTAATCGAAACGTGAATCTTACATTTCCTGAAAACCGGCCCTGATGCATCGAATATAGTTTATGCTTTTACCGTGTCTTGGACGAACTACATTTTTTTTTACGCGTTTTTATTAGTCTATTATTAAGATATTTACAAAGAATGAAAAAGTGACAGGCATTATGGTTATGACATACTGGCCGTCATAAGCCTAATAGAATCACCCTCTACATCTCCACCGGGATATTATCAGGAAGGCAGAGCTAAGACTAGCCATCCCCCATCAGCAATAGATGCTAAGTTCACTTTCAAATAATACATTCATTTTCACCTCTACATTATGGTGGGCTATTTGTCAAAAACAAAGTACTTATAGATCTATTTACACCATCTATACCAACCATTATTATGTATTTTTTTTTAACCAAGCATTACAAGTTAAGGGCCTTTTATGGAGTCTTTAAATTTACATAAGTCAACTCTTGCTGTTACAATAGACTCAAACATGGGGATGACGACCGCATCAAGAGGCTACTTAAAGGTTTCTATAAAATCAAACCACCTGGGGCCAAGTATGAAACTAGCTGGGACCCCAAGTAAAATGTTTTAAAAACTTTGACTCTTTAAAATGATTATTAAAATACCTAACTACACAGTAAATCACGCAGGTGTACACAACATGTCTATTACAGAAGCTATTAAAACATCTGTTCCTGGTCGCAAGAGGGATATAAGCCATACTAACGGTAAGGGAATGTCATTAGATGTAATAAGACAAACATCAGGCTGGACAAATAGCTCTTTCACCTTTCGCTAGACTTTATAATAGAGCAATTGTTAATAATTCAAACGAATTTACTCATGCTGTGCTTAATGCTGAACAAAATACTTGATTAAGTATTATGAATGTTACATACCTATAATTATTACAGGCCTTAAAAAGTATAAAACTAAATTAGACAAGAAGTTAAATATTAAGATGAATAATTTGATTGTTTATCTATAATGCTAATTTGATTAAAACTTGACTATAAGTTAGACAATAAGTTCATTATTAAGATGAATGAGACTGTTATCTATTATTGCCATTTTATTATGTTATTTGTGTCTAAAAACTAAAAGATTTTAATTTGTTATTGAAACACTATTTATTTATAATTTCATATTTGGAATCTCAATTTTCCTCATAAACTCTTAACATCTGCATTGTAAATGTTATATAGAGAACGAAGCCTGAAGTATAATAAGTGATCAAACGAACTTACCTGTTGTGAAGTTCGATCATTATGATACGAAGGGCTTCGTTCGAAGATATAAAAAACCCTCCTACCCTACCCTAGAAAAATTGAGATTCTTTTCTTACTCTAAAATAATGACAGATGACGTATGAGCGGCATAGCTACACTTGTGCGTTTAGTTTTTGCTTTCAGCTCTAAATATGCGTTTGGTTGCCGACTGGCGTGAGGAAGCTGCATTGTACTCGTAAATGTTATATCTTCGTATAATAATGATCGAACTTCACAACAGGTAAGTTCGTTTGATCACTTATTATGCTTTAAACAAATCGTGTAAGAAAATTTATTTATCCTACATAGATCTGCAAGTTCAAACTCACATACCTACGCCATTTATGATTATTAATAACAGACAGCAACAATGGAATTAATGCCTTAGCAATAGGTCCAATAGAGATGGAAGCCACCTAACGCGGATGTCGATTGACAATGTATATGGAGCAGGTACATAGATTCATTCATTACACTGAAGATCAAGGACACTTTTTATCTCAGTACGACAAGACTGCTAATCGGGGCGTGGTCGTTTAGGTCTGTATATAAGCCGGGACCGGCCGGCTAACATTATCACTTGTGACAGCAATCCCAAGTAACTCAACAACCATGTTCTTCAGACTGGTAAGTTATCTAATCACATTGTTTTAATAAAATTGTTATTTTTATCATCGATCGTTATTGTTATCCATAAAATTCAGATTTTTTCTCACCATCATAAAATGTATTAGCAACCATGATGGTGATGAAGGGTTCTCTGTTAAATTAAAATTAGCCACAACTATTATATAAGATAGCTAACCGGGGCGAGGTCGACATTCAGACATTTTTATAAAAGGTCAGCCAAGTTATTAGGAAATACAATTCGGGTAAACGTTTTAGTATAGTTTGTCTTGTTAGCGAAAGATATCATCGCCATAACAAGGGGACCGTGTCATTTGCTCGGCCATATCCTCCACTTTCAGGGCTTTTGACCGGTGTCAGTTTTATCATAATAATATCGTTTTATGGTTTCACTTACGGGAAACGGTCAACGTTTTGGTCAGAACCAAGTCTCGAGCAGCCCAGTGTAATTCAGCGTTAGCTTCAGTTTATAACTCCATGTTTAATCACCGTAACGAAATGTTAACACAAAGCATGAAACCGATTGGCCACGCTGAACTCGATTATAATTTCGAACAACTCTTAATTACTGATGAACAAGTGAAAATAATATAAATGCTTGTTCGAAGTTTGATAGGACTCTTTGTTAAACTGTCATTTATGTATTGCATGCAATTACCGCATATAAAATCGGATTTTTAATGGTTTTCATTGTGTTTCATTTGTGTGTGATTTCGACTAGAAATGGAATGGACTACGGTTTTACTAATATTTCACAAACTTTAAATATTATTTAGTTTTGTGGCAATATATTTAATTACATTCAGTTTTTGTCCATGTTATTTATCAGGTATTTCTGTTTCCAGTTCGCTCTCTTCGCCGTGTTGGCCGTGGCTTTCGCCAATCCCAACCCCAAGCCTGAGCCCCAGGTGTTGACTTACTCCACCGGAGCTGCCTACCCGTACGGCTACGCCGGGTACGCCCCCGTCGCCGCGGCGTACGCTCCCTACGCTGCCGCTGCCTATCCCTACGGCTACTCTGCATACTACCGCTGATAAACTCATCAGAAATACTCTTGCTTGCTCAATGACACCGACTACTAAACGTTTGATCATGTTTTAATATAAGTTTTATCGCAAATGTTTTTGTTTCATTTGATCGTATGCATACTACCCACGTATTTGCGCACACATGCGCGGAAGCTCCAGAATTTTGACAGCTTTCAATGTGATGGCATAACCAATTATTTATTTTTTATTGAGCCTAATCTACACGTAGGACGCTCGACACAATATTATGGGTGACGTTTTGTTTTTGTGCGATGGTTAAAAATGCAGGAAGTTATGTTTCTATTAATCTAATGGTAGCTAGAGTGCGCGAAACGAAAGGAAGTCCGCGGAAAATTGTGGAACTTGATTTTTAAATAAAATGTGATGCAATGACATAGTCATTGGCGCCGCGTCAAATTACTTCAGAGGTGGCGCGGACTCTACATAGCCTTGGACTGATGATACTGCCGAGAACCAGGGTTAGTCTTACTATTCGGTAAAATCTCGATATTAGCTTATGTGGGTTTTTACCCACATAAGCTAATTTAGCTGAAAGCTTAGGTTTTTACCTAAGCTTTCAGCTTCGAATTCAGAACCTTCGATGACCGCCAACAATTTAAACATCTCATTTTCAAAGCTTTGTTTACAACAGGTATAACTTTTGTTGTTCAATATTTATTGTTTTTATATTACGTGTGAGAAGTTATTTTTGGTTTAAGGCGACGATAACCGACTTTTAATGATTTTATACTGAAGATCACGTCTAAACGAGTAGTGTTAATGATTTGGATATAATATATGTTAAATTAGAGCATTTTCTTAATAACTTAATATATGAAGATTTTAGGTTATATTTATATTACATAGTGAAATTGATTTGTAAAGTTATGTCTAACGCGGATAAAAAACTGAGAATCACGTAAAATCTATCAAGCTTACTTTTCTGAAACCTTTGCTATTTTAAAGATAATCTAGTTATTGACCTTTTAGTATACGTGTTTTATTAAAATATCTTTTGTTTGTTTTATCACACCCCTGCACTGGAACACAATTATTATATTGAACTAAATGTTCAATGCATAATATTTTAACACAGACATCGGTATTATATTATTCACAACATAATTTTGTAAGTGATAAATGTAACCTGATTTTGATATCGATAAAGCAGGGAATTACAGTAAATAATCAGCTGGTATTAGTTGCGTGAGCTCAGTACAGAACACGCAAGCTAGCGCTCCTTGATGCGCGAGACCTATTACTGGCTGGATGTACGACGCGTTGCAACGTCCAGCCAGTACTAGGATAGGTTTATTATTCACTAGCTTTTGCGCGAGGCTTCGCCCGCGTAAAGGTTGGAAAATATCCCACAAGAACGTACTACCGGATTCAAAGTATCTTTGTCCTAACCCAAGTCATAACCTATCCATTAGCAATGGTATTAGCCGTTTCATCTAAATCCATTCAGCCATTACGGCATGAAAAGGTAACAGCTGTTTTACGGTTCCGTAACTCAAAAAGAAAAATTGAGACCTATAAATGATGACTTCGTTGTCTGTCAAGACCCTTTTTCTCAGCAACACGTGGAGGCATCAAGTTTAAATATATATCAAAAACTTAGATGTACGGTCCCTAGGATCTGTCAAACCAAACTTTCAAGTCAACGCAATAAAAAAATACGGCCATTTATGCCGCATATTTTGACATTCACAAATAAACCAAACCCTATTTGGTCCTTCCCGTAGCCCAGCAGCATGAAGTTTGGCGAGAAGCAAGGTCAAGTAAAGAGGAAAATCCGAAGATTGGTAATTTATAGTTTTATAGGGTGACTGATACTTGACTGGTAAGTGACCGATACTTAAACATGTGATCTCTAGCGACAAAACAAACCAGCTGTTCTCTACATTTATGTTCGCAAAACTCGTCAAATTGTAAGGAACAGCAGTTGTTTTTTCGCGGTTTCTGGTTTGGTCCCATATTAAATTTGTTCATAATGATGAGTAAAGTCAGTGTTTAAGTATCGGTCACTAATTACCTGTCACCCTATATATGAACTGCAAAGTTAAGTATGTTTTTTAATCTGGGATCAAAAATTCATAGGCCGTGTCGTGAAGTAATATTTAGTCTGTATTTCATTCAAATGGGTATACTCTCCTCTCTATTAAAAGTTCTTTTTGAATTAAAAGTTAAGCTTGTCCTTCAGTCCGGATTTGGAAATTCGGGCAGCCGAGCAAGCACAGCTTTAAGATGGAACCGTCAGGGCGCAAGTCCTACTCACACTTGTCTAATAAAATAAAATTAAAAAACAGGTTTATATGAAATTAATGCCCGTTTTCACCTCCACTAGGTGACACCTAAATGAATCCCTAAATAAAAGTGCACTGTTGGATTTTCCACGCGTCTCAGCGCTGAGAGTTGAGAATCCAACAGTGCACTTTTCAATCAATCAATATCTTTATTATGGATCATAGGTAGGTATATAATACAGTTCTAAAATAATTAAATTATGTTCAGCTATGTCCCGCCCTTAGCGAATGCAATAGTTACACAGAAATTTTTACATTGTTATTTTTGTAATTATTTTGTTTTTATTTAGGGATTCATTTAAGTATCACTTAGTTGTCGGTGAAAACGGGCATACATGCCTAAAAACACTAATTATGCATTTTACTATTATTAATACCATTCATTTGTAATACCTACTCTAGTGCCGCCATTGACCACGTAATACCTACACTACACGTTATAAAAGTTAGTTTGTGACTTTAAATTATAATAACAGTGGACTGAGTGGGTGATTTGAATGAAATAATGACTAAATGTTAATTCAAGATACCGACTATGACTACATTTCAAATCCCTTAAATATCTTGAAAAGAAAACAAAAAAAAAACAATACTACGAAGGAATTTTAAAATCATCCCACATTTTACCCCTTTGGTTTTACAAAAACGCTGAAACGCATTATTCTTTATTTCTTACCAAATGCATAAATTTGAATTTTCATATCCCTAACTTAAGAAATGCTAGGTTTCCCATACACACTTTCATCCCCTGTATCACCCCCTTTAGGATTATTTTTGAAACAAAAAGTACCCTATGTTCTTCTGCAGGATGCCATCTATCCCCTTGCCAAATTTTATCGAAATCCGTTCAGTGGTTTAGGCGTGAAAAGATAACATATAGATGGCCAGACAGAGTTACTTTTGAATTTATAATATTATTTTATTATAGTATGGAAGTACTCGTATGAATAAAACAATATCATTTTTCAATTTCCAGATGATCTTGTTCGCCGTGCTGTCGCTGGCTCTTGCGCGGCCGTAGCTGTACTCCGGCTATGGCGGCTACGCGTCGGGCTACCCCTGTTACTACGGCTACTCGGGCTACTCCGGCTACCCCAACCCCGTCGGCTACAGCTCCTACGGTACTTACGGAGCCTCCCCCTACAGTTACGGCTACGGCTACTACTGACCCTAATTAGTTATTAATGCCCCAATGTTTACGCCTAACTATGTGATGTACCTTTATGCAAATTTCATGCAATATACTTAATATATTATAAAAAATTGCTAGTTTGATTTGAGCGTTGTGTTTCTTTCCCTCTCGTTCCCAATGTGTAGCTGGGTCTGGGACACCAGTATACTAGAGTAAGTTTAACGTAATCCCCAAAAAACTTTTCGTTTATTGTTTTGCAAAGTGGGCAAAATTCGAGAATGTTTCACAGCAACATTGACTGATCTGCATCCAATTAGACACACATTTAAATTAGATTATGGACTGCTTTAAATAACTAGTGTAAGAAAATTTATTCTACATAGATTAGCAAGTTCAAGCTCACATACCTACAGCATTTATGATTATTAATAACAGACAGCAACAATGTAATGAATGCCTTCGCGATAGGACCAATAGAGATGGATGCCGCCTAATGCGGATGTCGATTGACAATGTATATGGAGCAGGTACATAGATTTATTCATTACACTGAAGATCAAGGACACTTTTTTATCTCAGTACGACAATATTGCTAATCGGGGCGTGGTCGTTTAGGTCTGTATATAAGCCGGGACCGGCCGGCTAACATTATCACTTGTGACAGCAATCCCAAGTAACTCAACAACCATGTTCTTCAGACTGGTAAGTTATCTAATCACAAATTGTTTTATTAAAATTGTTATTTTTATCATCGATGTTATTCATTAAAGCTTACCATCAATTCGGATTTTTTTTCACCATCATAAAATATTAGCAAACATGATGCCGATGAAGGGTCCTCTGTTAAATTAAAATTAGCTGAAATTAGCCACAAATATTTCACGCAATAACAGATAACAGCCACCTAAGAAAAACAAAAAAGTAATCGTAGCCATGACATGACATTTTTCAAGACTCCATAATTCTATCCCCGAGATAGCACTACATTCAGACATTTTAAAAAAGGTCAGCCAAGTTATTAGGAAATACAATTCGGGTAAACGTTTTAGTATAGTTTGTCTTGTTAGCGAAAGATATCATCGCCATAACAAGGGGACCGTGTCATTTGCTCGGCCATATCCTCCACTTTCAGGGCTTTTGACCGGTGTCAGTTTTATCATAATAATATCGTTTTATGGTTTCACTTACGGGAAACGGTCAACGTTTTGGTCAGAACCAAGTCTCGAGCAGCCCAGTGTAATTCAGCGTTAGCTTCAGTTTATAACTCCATGTTTAATCACCGTAACGAAATGTTAACACAAAGCATGAAACCGATTGGCCACGCTGAACTCGATTATAATTTCGAACAACTCTTAATTACTGATGAACAAGTGAAAATAATATAAATGCTTGTTCGAAGTTTGATAGGACTCTTTGTTAAACTGTCATTAAGTATTGCAAGGAATTACCGCATATAATATCGGATTTTTAATGGTTTTCATTGTGTTTTAAAAGTGAAATTGGAAATTTTGTATTTGTGTGTGATTTCGACTAGAAATGGAACGGTCTACGTTTTTACTAATATTTCACAAACTTTAAATATTATTTAGTTCTGTGGCAGTATATTTAATTAAATTCAGTTTTTGTCCATGTTATTTATCAGGTATTTCTGTTTCCAGTTCGCTCTCTTCGCCGTGTTGGCCGTGGCTTTCGCCAACCCCAACCCCAAGCCTGAGCCCCAGGTGTTGACTTACTCCACCGGAGCTGCCTACCCGTACGGCTACGCCGGGTACGCCCCCGTCGCCGCGGCGTACGCTCCCTACGCTGCCGCTGCCTATCCCTACGGCTACTCTGCATACTACCGCTGATAAACTCATCAGAAATACTCTTGCTTGCTCAGTGACACCGACTACCAAATGTTTGATCATGTTTTAATATAAGTTTTATCGCAAATGCTTTTGTTTCATTTGATCGTATGCTTACTACCCACGTATTTGCGCACACATGCGCGAAAGCTCCAAAATTTTCATAGATGTCAATGTGACGTTGTGTTTGTTTTTGATGTAGAATGTTATGATTATGTTTCTATTGTTCTAACGGTAGCTAGAGTGCGCGCCACGAAAGAAGACCCGCGGAAAATTGTGGAACTACATTTTTTAAATGAAATGCGATGCAATGACATAGACATTGGCGCCGTGTCAAATTACTTCAGAGGTGGCGCGGACTCTACATAGCCTTGGACTGATGATACTGCCGAGAACCAGGGTTAGTTTCACTATTCGGTAGAATCTCGACATTAGCTTATGTGGGTAAAAACCTAACCTTTCAGCTAAAAGAACCTTCGATGACAACCAACAATTTAAACATCTCATTTTATTCTTTGTATCAATTATTATCGATCAGTAATTTGATAATAACAGCTGATTATTTACTGTAATTCCCTGCTTCATCGATATCAAAAACAGGTTACATTTATAATTTACAAAATGATGTTGTAAATAATATAATACCGATGTCTGTGTTAAAATATTATGCATTGAACATTTGGTTCAATATAATTGTGTTCCAGTGCAGGATTACGTAAACTCAGTGTCAGCGACAGATGTTTGTGCCTGCCATTGTCACCCGCGACACATAATCCAATAAGAACACACTATAATGTGTCGTTACGTAATGTTTTGTCACCAAACTTTCTTTTTGAACATTTTCTCGGTCAACGCTTTGTTTACAACTGGTATAACTTGTGTTGTTCAATAATTTCGTTAATTGTTTACATTGCGTGTGAGAAGTTATTTTTGGTTTAAAACAAGAAAAATAATAAAAATCTGCATGAAATCCGTCGGTTATTAAAAAAAAAAAAAACTGCTGTTTCGTACAAAAGTGCAATATACCTACGCGGTCAAAAAATTTATGGAACAGCAATTTATTTTTCCAGTTCTGTCCCGATTTATGTACCTACTGAATCCATGGTAACAGGTTTTGCTTCGAGCTTATTTGTGATTCGTACGTTTTTATTCGCCCGAAACGGGCGAATCGAAACTTTTAAGTAATATTATTTTTCTTGAGGCGATTCGCACGAACGATGTCCCGGGATGCCACCCTGTATAATTATCACAATGAAACGTTTTGCCTATCTCACTTAGTTACTTGATGTTGTTATGGGACAAGAACTACCGTGCTGCCGTACATATGGAATTTTAAGTTATAACATCACCATACGTATAGTATGGTGATGTTATAACTTAAAATTAGGTAGGTAGTCGAAATAATCTATTTAGGTATGACACTAAATAGCAGAGGCCACATCAGTCGGATCACAAATAAAATACAAAACTTAGGCGGAACAATAATTTATTGCGCATTATTTACCAAACGGATCACTGCCAATATTTAAGAACGTACGAGCAGTCACTGCTGAGTTCAGTAGTACTTGTAGGCAATGGGTGCGGGGTAAGAGGCGAGAGGTGCCGCGGGGTAAGAGCTGAGGTACTGGGCGTTGTACTGCAGGGGTGCAGCAGGCAGGGCCGCATAGCCCAGCGCAGGCGCATACGTGAGCGGTGCCCGGTACACGGCAGGAGCTAAGATGGCCGCCCCTGGTTCTGGCGCAGGCGCCGCGAACGCTACCGCCAGGATGACGAGGAAAGATAACTGGAAATGAAGAGTTGAATTTGTTAGTAGATATTTACATAAAAAACTAAATATTAGGACTCTCGGTATTTCTTCAGCAGGTCACTGCTACTTTTACACATCCTCTACATTGACATTGACAATTGACAAAATTATTCGATCCATATGTATTTCAGCATTATTTTCATAAAATATCTGAGAGTTTCATTCGAGAGTTCTTTTGATTCTACTTCGGCTCCGATTTTAATTAAATATTTAGGCTCAGCAATTAAGATTTAAAAAACTGAAGCGTTAATTGACTATTGTCGCTGACTGTATCCTTGGCGGGTATCATCATTAAGTTTTTATGTTATTACCAAACTTAACACTTATTGACACTTGACAATTAGGTGTAGTTAGCACCTAAGAACAAGTACCATCAGAGACGACCCAAGTAAGCGAGCCCAAATGGTTGAAATAGATCACGCGCACAATGGATAACTAATGTCCATTAAATAACAATGAGCTTTAATAAAACAAATCTAGTGTTTCAGCTATCTATACCTAGAACTGCCTAGAAAAGGAGCTGTGATTTTGTGGCAACATGTATAGCAACCATAGGTTTTATAAACTAGGCTGTTAACTACGCTTTTGTTGTAAACTAGCTGGTACCTTCGACTCGACTTCACCTACGTATATCTGTACCATCGAAGAAGTTCATATCTGTACACCGTATGGACTATTTCTGCTTGCAGCGCTCGGCCGCTATAAAACCGGGGCGGTAACAGATGTGGTCATCATATTCACGGAATATTGTTTTCAAAATGCTTAGATATCAAGTTCTTTGATAGTACATGTATTATATTTTTAATACAACACATATTTTAAAAAATCTCCTAGTCCTAGGTCATCTATCTGTTAAATTTCATAACGATTGGTTCAGTAGTTTAAGAGGTAACAAACAGAAAGAGAGTTAATTTCGCGTTTATAATATTAGTATGCATTACAAAAAACATATTATTTCAAAGAAACATTACCTATGCACAGAAATATCATTCACAGAATATTCATGATCTGTTACATAATTTCTTTGTTGACGGATCAATAAATCTTGTGTTAGAACATTATCAGCCGACATTTCTTCAGAAGATAATTCGATATCGAAGTCTACAAGCAGTTAGCAACACAACAGATTACTTATACATTTCTACGTTTCGTTATACATGCTTCTTATTTTAACTAAGTTATAAGTAGGTAGTAACAGTACCTACTAATCGGAACCTAATCAGATAAAAACTTAATAAGAACTAATTCAAGTAACACATATTTTGCAACTTCTAAAGTTTAGACCAAATGTACATAGTACATAATGTAATAGAGTACGAGTACAACAATGTCACTCAATCTTTCAAATCGAAACCGTTTACTGAGATTTAAGTTACTGTCTCTAATATCTATTCTTTAAAAAATACATTTAATCGTTAAAATTTTAATAAATTAAATTGCCGCAGTCTTACCAGTTTGTACATGTTGCTGGGTGTGGCTCGTCCTCAGGGGTGAATGATGCCCTACGAAGGGCCGAAAGCATTTTTATACTCACGTACTATGCAACTGGCAATTTCAATAGCATTGACCTTAACATTCACAGGACGACTTTATGTAAAGGGTGTTAATTTTAGAACCAAGAGATATCTTTTTTGCAGAGCGCGAAGTTTCGTTCGAATTTTTCTTAAATGTCACACCATTTTTTACTTGTCCAGTAATTGACTATTGGGAACATACTTATTTGTATGCGAATTTATTATTTGCATTTGCCTGAATGTCACTCGAGAAGTTTTGAGATAGTTAGTCGTAATTTATGGCATATTCTTTAAGGAAATATTATGCAGATAGTAATTATAAAGTATTGACCTAGGTAAACAGGTAGGTAGTCGGCTATTAAAATATATAGTACTAGAATATTAGAACTGGTTGTATCGATACAAGGACTAATTTGCAAGATGCCTAGTGCCTACAAAGGGCTTTGTTATAAAGAGAGTAAAATTGTGGTGTTAGGTTTTTGAGTGTTTTTGTAAATGTTTAGACACATATTTTCTCAAACAGTCTCTCTTGCCTTCTAATAATGTTAATAAAGATTAACGGTAACTCATCAATTTACACATATAATGAACAAGCTTGGTTAATTTAACTGTCACGACCATTAATCAAAGAATTCAATTGACGACCATTATGTGTGCAAAAGTAAGTTGGAAACGGGCTATCATCAGATCCAATCCTTACGATCATAAATAATAAATGTACTCTGAATATGATTGCTCTTTACTGCACTTCCATAAATTAATTCAACGGTGTGTGTTGTTCTTATTTTATGAATTGTAAATGAGTGCCTTAAGCGGAGTGCATGGCACCGACCACGCGGAGCCTGGCCTTGGCAAAGGAGTTATCTCCGAGCCGCTTCTGATCGACCAAGTCACTAGACCAGTTGTTCAGCCACTGCTCCAGTATCTATCTATATAGAGCGAAAAGTTTGTGAAGAACCTTTTTAAAAGTTTTTTTTTTGATGCGCTATTATGACACACATACATTTAAAAACTAAACAAGTAAAGCAAAGTTAATGGAAATAGAATGAAAAGCTTGTTACCGGGCAATGTTAGTTGGTAAGTAATAAAGTTACGACGACACGACGGCACGGTTGGCGCAGTGGTTAAGCGATTGACTGCTGCACTGCGTGTCGCGGGTTCGAATCCCGCACGGAACAAATATTTGTATGAACTACAAATAGTTGTTCCGGGAGTTTAAATGTTTGTAAACGCACCCACGATACAGGAGAAATTCCTAGAGTGGGGCAAAGTTTAAAAAAAAAAAGTTGTCTCTCAGAAATGTCTTTCGAAAAAAGTATTAAAAACCATAGTCTTCACCTACGTTTTACTTGATAGGTAAAAGATACCTATCAAGTAAAATATGGGAGAGACCTATATAAAACTACTCCTATTACTCTACTACTACTACTACTACTCTACTACTATTACTCTATGAAAAATATTTGGGTAAAGTTTTATTGAGTTTTTAGGTTGGTGTTGTTTCATCATTTTAATGGTTTCTTTTTTTCAGGCAAGACCCTGTTTCATAATAACTGAGCGTTTAGTCCAGTTTATTTTTTCATATACCTACATACAATGTCCGTTTAAATAAAAATATTTGTGGTTATGTGGGTATTATCTACTCTATATGAATCTAAGTTATTATTATTGGCACTTACACGCGTCAGTTCATAATGCATTAAAATGAAGTTATAGGGCACTTGTTGCTGTATTTAAATCAATTTATTCATTATTTCTATTCATGCATTTACATCTAAGGAATGATTACTGTTTTCAACTATCATTTCTTACATGATACGTTTCAACACTGGATTTTTATTAGACACGAAAGTGTTTTGAACCTTATGAGAAACTAGGAAAGGCTTGTGTATGTAAATATTCAATGTACTGTTCAATAGATAGTGATTTACGTTATCAGTCATTGCTCTTATTACTTCCTGCTCGGATTTCAGCCTCTTGCCGGATTCTATATTGAACTTTACCGTTAGAGAATTATTATTTTACATACATACAACATCTACTGTTGCTTTACCAGTTTAATATATTCTAGAGCTTTCACTAAGAGCATTAATCAGTAACGATACTGGCAATATCTCCGAGGCGTTGCGGCAGCGAAACTGCTTGTAAGTTATACGTAAATCAGAAATCCAGATCATTTGCTGAAGGTTGGGGGTTTAATAAATGACAATCACATTAAACAAGCACACTTTTATTAATAAAAAAATAACAAACAAAAAGTTTATAATAATCAGGAGTCCTATAATACAATCAAATCAGTAGTCGTGTTTTCAATAGACGACACATTGGGTTGTTTTTATAAAATTATCGTTTGTACACATAACTGTAAGGCGATGCGTAGGTTAGAGGGGCGACAGGGGCCACAGGGGCCACAGGGGCGAGTGCCGACACAGGGTTGTATGCTCCTAATTCTTCAACGCTGTACGTAGAGCCGTAGGCTGATACTGCTGACAGTGGGAGTGGTGCAGAGTATGCTCCAGAAAGAGGTGCTGCATACGATGCAGGGTAGCTAGAGTAGGCTGCAGAGTACGCCGTAGGGTACCCCGTGGAATACGCAGTAGGGTACCCTGCAGGGAAAGCTGCAGAATATGCAGCAGACAAGGGAGCAATGGCCGCTGGGTTGTAAAGTTCTGCCGCAGGGTAAGCTGTCCGCTGCGCGTAGGGAAGCGTCCCATAACTATAGATGTACGGCTTAGCTGACACCGATGCTATGAGGGCCAGGACTGTGATCTGAAACGTGGATTGACAGTTCATTATAAAGGTCGTTAAACAATTATAAAGGTTTAAAATCTGATATTATACAGGCGGGAGTAGAGCTAGGACTACCTAGGGTAGAAGTTGGTTACAGGCTTACTATTAGTAGGCTCACAATTATAAGCCCTGTAATTGTTCCGATGAATTCCACCTTGAAGCATAATGGATGAGGTTGACAAAACTGACGCTAAGTTCGAGACTGAACATTGGTAAACCTAACGCAAAAAGTCTAAACAGTTCACACAACATACAAAAGAATAAATACATCCTTAAGAAGCCAAAATACTTATAATATCTACTTACCAAACTTGACTTTGACATTTTGTAATTTTTGTTGTGAATATTTATTTCACTTGTTCAGTTTGACACTCTTCAATTTGCACTGACTGACATGAAAAATGTCCTACCTTATATATTTGGCTGAGGTTGGGGACAAATAGAGACAAATGAATATTTGTATGGAAGAAATTACTCTTTCAATAGTATTGCCAAGGCCTTGTTGAACGGCTCTTAGAAAAACAAAAGAATACATAATCGTAACGAAGAAGTGTAAAGGCAGAAACACGCGGTTGAAAATTGTAGGCTATTGTCCTGGCAAGTGTGGCGATTCAGTCATTACAGCCTATACATATGGCGAAATATTTTAATATGCCGTGAAATTAAGTTAATATCATTTGTTGCTATTTTTTTCGTATAGTTGACCTCGTAATAGCTTCACCACTTTGTAAAACAATTCCTTGTAAATTAGACCCTCGCTAAGGTTGAAAGTATCTGTCTGATAGACAAATTGAACTTAACGTTTAATGACCTGCATGACATTTAACCTTAAGATGATAAAGCAATTACGAGGTTGGCATCATCATCATCCATTTACTTATTTTTCCAATTCCTTCAGTTTTGAGGTTTTAGGCTATATCACTAGACTAGGTCACTCTTGCTGGGAGTTATATAAAAAATCTATTAAATAGATATTATTTAAATTAAAAAAAACAGGTTCCTTTTTATAATAAATATTTTTAATTTATACCTTCTTAGCCAAGCCCAACGGTTGTACTTCCATAACCGTTCCGGTAACCATTCCGAACATACTTCATACAGACTTAAGGGTGCACAGATGCTAAAAATGTCTGAGAGGTATGGGTAGAGTAGGTCGGTCCACCTTTAGAGTAGGGATCAGAGTCAGGAGGAGAAATGGAATATGAATGAGAGACTGGCGAAATATACGTATCTACTTTTAATGGTGGACTGTACGATGCATATCCAGGTTTTGGATATGAAGGGTACGAACTTCGCTCTGGGTAGGAACCTTTGGGTGAGCTAGGGTAGGAATTTTTGTTATAGGGGGTAGGCGGGTAGGGTGGATTTGAAGGGTTAGAGCCTTGGTTTGAAGGGTAGGCCCCTTGGTTTGAAGGGTCGGATTCTTGATTTGACAAAGGGTAGGAACCCTGGTATGGATGGTCTCTGGCGTTATAATTTGAGTGATAGTTGGGGTATGACTGGTAGCCTCTTTGCTGCGCAGTCACGATGCTCAGCGCTACACCAATCAGGAACTGAAACAATAATAAGGTTAAAAACCGGCTAAGTGTAAGTTGGACCACGCACAGTTAAGGGGTCCGTAGTCGGGATGAATATTTACGCATACACAGTATTGATTTTAAGAGCCGCAAAAATAAGTTTGTATTTCTCGAATGTTATGAAAAACAAAGTTATTTCTGAGGTTGTAAATGAAAATATCCCATATTTCTTAAAGTATTGACTTAAATAGCTCTTAGAAATATTGTATTTTTAAAAATTAGGTTACAACCCAAAAAAATCGTCTATACCTACTATACCTATGCATTAATAAAGGATTTAAAAGGCGTCAAGAAATTACCTATGCAAACACTTGGCTTTATTTATGTATAATATATTGTATGGTATCCGGTCCATTGTTTTGTTTATTTTGATATGTAGTATTAGCAATAAAGATGTTCATATTTCCTCCTTAGACAAAAATGTGATTACTTATAAGGTTGGTAATTGAGATTTTAAGGAAAACTATTCGCATTATCATATCGTAAACGTGTTTAAAGGCATTTGGCCAGCTTGTGTAATAAGCACTAACGTAGATATGTCATGCAGAGTACTGACCGTACATCAACATTTCGCAGTGTTTCTGATTATGAGCTTACAGTACCAAGTATTTTGGTTTTATAACAATCGACAGGACGCATGCATGTTTGTGAAGTATTTAATATAAAACTTAAAGAAAATAATGATCCGAAGAACTGCCAAAACCAGCATTCGAATAAAAAAACTGGCCAAGTGCGTGTCGGACCACGCATAATGAAGGGTTCCGTAGTTGGACAGAATTTATCCCAAAAACAAACTTAACATTGTAGTTGAAGAATATGTTCCCTGAGAATTTCAACTTGATACCTCCACGTGTTCCTGAGAAAAGGGGTCTTGACAGACTGACAGACAGACGGACGAACAACGAAGTGGTCCTATAAGGGTTCCATTTTTGCCTTTTGAGATACGGAACCCTAAAAAATCATGAATCAGTTTTTCAAGAACCATGGACCTAAGTCCCATTTCCTAAGTGCCATGGATCGTTTAGTTCTTAAATAAACATAGTATAGCTTATCAGGAGCAAATTTACCACACAACTGATAAATCTTTCAAAGCTGCAACATAAACACACTCTCAATGACCTTCTTTCCTTGATATATATTCTACAAACACTGGCACATAACACATTTCACTGTTTACAACACTACACAATCAAAACAGGAGAAAACACAGGTTTGGTTACAACACTATTAAAAGGGACCCATGACACGGACCATGATTGGAGTAATATGATAGGTACCTACAATACGAAGAAAATGTTATAAAATTAAAAGTGATTTACTCACCAGCTTCAACATGTTAGTTGATTTTCTTGGTAATCAACGATGAATAGCGGTTCGCATCTTCAACGGTGATTTTATACGATTATTAAAAGAAAACCTGACTTAGTCATTTTGTTTGATAACACATTAACTCTTTGTATGAGGTTTTACATTGTATATTTTGATTCTTAGATCATAATTATTATCCTTTAATTGTCCATGCTATAGGTAAAAACATATTTTACAAATCAATTAATAAAAATAGCAGAATTATACACAAACTTAACTAAAACTATTGAAAAACTAAAATATAGCATCGAAAAATTCATCCGCATCGCTGTCGACTGGTAATGTACCCAAGAGACTGGCCGCATTGCCACGTTGTATGGCAATGCTTAGCCTCTGCCCAAGGTAAAAACCAGCCCTTGGGTCACGGGATGTGTCAAATAGCCGTTTTGATATTTCATTGAAGAGGCCGTGAGCACTCGGACCCCACTGCTCGAGGGTTTCAACCCCAAACGGCTCGAAAATATAATATAATACCTGTAAGGTTATTGTACTTACGCCGTTTGAGGTTTTCTGCAGCCGCAGCGGCAGCACCAGCACAGCACGCTGAGCCAGGAAGATGGGATGGCACAAGAGTGTCGACACAGGTTGCATCCCACACTAAAGGCCTACCCACCTTCCATGGAGATAAAGACATACCGTCCGGTCTCTTGCCATCGTCGCGTGCCAAGCCATTGGGTTCTAATATAGCTGGAACGCCGGCGGTAACAAGAGCTCGTCGGATGATGTCGTTAATGTTCGCGTGCCGCGCTAAGCGACCCGCACTTCAGCTGCAAGACAGGCCGTGATGTCCGAGGCTGTTGACAACTTCGCCACAGTGACAGCGATGAGGAGAACAACAAGGAGCTCCTAGTCGTAGGGAAGCAGCGAGACGGAAGGTAGTGTCGTCGAGCAAAGTGCCTATGTTCGACGACGGTAGTGCATGAAGCTACAGACCCGATTCCCATTTACCCACAGCCAGCAGGCGCGCTCGCTCCGCAGTGGTAGCAGACGTGTTAAGTAAATTGTTCTGTACTACTCTGCAGAGCGGCTCATCCCACCGTCTTTGGGAAGATGGATAATCGGGTACATCTGAGTTCGGGCAAGCGAGTCTCCAGGCATCCATAGCCTCGGTGAAGCACGGCACATCAAAATCAATCAGTGTGGAGGCTAGAATTTTCCTGATTAATTTCTCAGTGCCGTGGACCGAGGATATGAAAGCCGGTAAACTAATACTAGAAATTTTGCGGACGCCGAGGCCTCCCATACGAATGGGAAGAGTAGCTTGCGCCCAAGCTCGGTCGTCCATGGCCACATTTAAAATTGAAGTTAATGTGTGTCTGATAATTTGGTCCATTTTTTCTAAAAGGTGAGTGTGCTTCCTTAATTGGGAGGTATATTCTTGCTATAGGTATAGATATAGTCTTCATTTAAATACTGGTTGTGATTCTTATCTTTACTTTATATTTATAACAGCAGTAAGTAGAATACCTTTGAACAATTTATTTTAGGAGTAAGGAGTATGTAAGGATCGTAGCAGGTGGCGTTCTGTAGTTTCTACCTACCCCCCATGGGAGGCGTGATTACAGTCTATATATAGTTACTTTTATTTATTTTAATTGTCAGTAAAATTATTCTACCTAAACTAGCCAGTTTATTCATCATTACAGCGTATTAACCTCAATGGTGGTCGTAGACACCTTGCATATGCTGAAAAACCGTACAGCTTTAGCTACTTGCATCGACCTCTTGGAAACCTCCATCAAATTATTAGTTCTACCAAGTAGGTTCAAGAAGCGAATCATACAGTGACGGCTGATATGGGAGAATGGAAGAAGAAAACGTGATGCACCGACCCCAAGTACCTAACGTGGGACAAGGCAGGAAGATAATAGATGGATAGATATATAATAGATAGAATACTCTTTATTGTACACCATAAAAATTACAGACATAAATTTAGAAATTTTACATAGGGTGACACAATGGGCGGTCTTATCGCTTAAAGCGATCTTTTACAGACAACCTTTGGATGAATTATAGGTAACAGGAGAGACAATACTGCAATAATCTACTTAGTAGGTTCACATACATACTTCGACACTTGAACGCCAATCAAGAATCCCTCAAATTCTCGCCCAGTACAATCAATTTATTAATAACTGAATGTAACCTTTTCCAGATGGTGACCTATTGAATAGCGTGGGTCACTGGTTCAGCATGGGGAGAGGATGGATGTGATACGATTACAAATTATACCGTGCTTACGTAAGTGGAAATGACGAGAGCGGTCGTCCTATTAAGAATTAAGCTTTAATGAACTTCATTATGGAAATTGTTGCGTGTATATATTCGAAACTAGGTACCATTTTTTTATAATTGTAAAATATCTTCCTCCCATTTCATATAAAAAAATGCGGGGCAGTCTTTGGGGACTGCCGATAGAAGTGAAAACAGTATAATATACTCGTATATAGCTCATGGGAAGCATGCGGTGATGATGACGCGAGTTTCACGCTTTTTGTCCACCCAAAAAGTACACATATATACACAGTATACATATAGCTCATGGAAAGCGTTCGGTGACGATGACGCGACTTCCACGATTTTTGTTCACCCAAAAAGTGCTCATAGCGCCTAAAGAAGTTTTCACTTTAAAAAAACGTTATTTAATAAGTCTACAGTGATGAAATCCATCATGTTAATAACAAATTAACTTAGCCTGTTTGAAATTAATACCAAACATTAGATTCGGTCGTTTATGCCAATAAATTGTGTATCAAAGGGACTTGCGGGAAAATTCATACGTTAAAACGTTCATGAATTCAATGTTAACGAGTTTTTTTTTTTCCAAGAACTCCAAGAGTTTTCAGAAGTCAGACATCTAACATCAGCTCAATCAATCAGGTATCATTCTCGGCTGTCATGAACATTGGGATGTATTATTTATAGAAAGAGATTTTATTTTAGTTTGATAGTCAAAAATAGACTTTGCTTATGTAGAACTAAGGATTTGTATTGTATCCTTGAACTAAGGTTATTATATTGAATCCTTTGAAGAATTCAAAAGGAGGTAATAAAACTTGTAGAGTGTAAAATAAAAAGGCAATTTGGCGTAGTGATGACTGTATTTTTACTCTATTTCATCTATATAACTCATTGTTTAAAGATAAATAAAATAATTATATTCCGTTTTTCATAAGTGTCCGTTTATAGGTAGTACGAGTATGGGGAAGCGTAGCTGTAGGCGGAGTACGCGATGGGCGAATATGCGCTGTAGGCGGAGTACGCGACGGGCGCGGCGTAGGCAGCTGCTACGGGAGCAGTGTAGGCGGCTGCTACGGGAGAGGCGTAGCTCAGAACCAACGGTTTCGCTGAAGCGAAAGCCAGGAGAGTGACGAAGATTAGCTGAAAAAAAACATTGTTATTAGAATACAGTAAATTTTACATGTTGGAGATCATCATCAACCCTGCCCTTATACAGATATCCTAATTCATATCCCCCCTTATTTATAAACGCTGCTTAAACGTTAAGTAATGATTAGCGCCTGTTTAACCATACATTTTTGACGTTTAAACGTCTCTTAACTTTAATCAACGTTTATGAATAAAGTAGAGTAAGGTAGGGTTTGTGCAGAGTGTTGTATTTACGTTTTTGTATAAATCTGATTTGGAAAAGGTTTTCGCTAAAATCATTGCAAAGATTTTGATGCAATGTGGATCGGATTATAGTCAAAACGCGTTTAGCATTTATTTGGTTATGCTATGTTGATTCGTCCTGAAGTTGACAAAGTGCCTTTGAAAATTATTTAGTCTAAGGTAGTACAGTCATAAATATAAAACGCGACGACTTTGGACTTCTAATTACTATATTAGACATTTGAACTTCTTGCCGCAGGACGTGTAAATGTTAAAGCTAGATACTTGATCAGAATTATTTGAAAGTTATTATTATCAACTTAAATGGCGAAATGTGGGTGTACTATTATGTACATCTCTGCGCTACCCTTCAGGTAATACAGGCGTAATGTTATATTATAATATTGTCAACTTAACGAAGAAGAAGAAATTTAAAGCTATCAAAAAAAAAAAATCTTCTTTGTAGTACGTAATCTAAGGTAAACAGAAGGTACAACAAAAAAAAAAAAATCGTAAAAAAGCAAATACTTACGAATTTGAACATGTTGACTGTTGGTCTATCTTAGTTCGACAATACTGAATGATGGTGTGACTCCTCAGCTAATATATAAGGAGTCAAAGATGGCCTCATTGTGTTGGCAGAGGTTCGGCGCCCGCGCACCTTGGCGAGACGTGCGCGATTGGGACCCATACGTGACACAAATATTTTTACTGCAGTTGGTTTTAGAATCTACAGGCTGTTGCTTTTACTTGTAGGAGGGTGTTTAGCCGACAAAATTTGCCAAAGGGCCTAGTCAAGTGGTTATCTCTTTTAAACCGTTTATAATTTCTACAACGACTTTCAACACGATTGAAATAAGCTTTTCGGTAGCATATGACAATTTGAAACATTTTTGACTTTTTCATCATCGATATCGCTGATAGGATGGCACTTTGCCTAGGCCTCCTAGATAGTCATATAAGTTTCCCGCCGTCGAACCGATTTGGTACATTTAATAGCTATGTTGAATTTGGCAAGTAAAAAAATCGTGTTCATGTAGTCGTTACTCTTATAAAATTACTTATATTTTGCTTCTGTATTCATATTTAATGTTAGTGATTAAATGAAGAAATACATACATATACAACTACATCATATCATATATCGATCTTGACTCGGTAATTAGTTATCGATACTTTTTATTCATAAAAAACTAACTGTATTCATCTAATCGATTATAAACTGAATATCAAATATTTATCTTTGTTTAACCTTTATAAAATTGATTTATGATTTGTTCATATGCTTTGGCACGTGTTAATTGATGGAACAAAGTAATTGCACTGGAAACATTACGATTTATATCTTTTGCGAAGGAACCCATTTTTTTTTTGTTGCTGTCAAATTACCCTCATAAGTAAAATGGATGATTATAATAACATAAAATCACATCACGCCTATAATCCCCGATGGGTTAGGTAGAGGTGTACCTATAGTACACCCACATTTCGCCAGATATAGCGTCATGCTATGATAGTCAGTAGCGGATTCAGGACAATCCAGGATTGTCGTTTGGGGCTGCTTGACCCCGCTGTGGGTAGGTTTTAGCAAAGTTAACACTAACACAAAATGTTGTGTGCTCTTTTAGCACACAACATTTTACAAGCCGCCTCGGATTACTTTTCGCAAGTTCCTCAATGACTTCGTTAGGTTGTGAACTACCAGAGATATCTCGGTTAATAAACATGGCGGCCAAACCGGGCAGTGGCAGAATGAGTGGCGCGCGGATTCAAAATTCTTCACGTAAACAAAACATCATAAAGAAAAAAACTTGAAAACATAATACTTATTCATTAAGTTAAGGATAATTGATAACAATTGTACATTAGGTAGTGTAATATTTGATAAAAAGTTAAATTATCTAATAATATCAAGTTCACTTTAAGATTTGTCACGGAAGAATTCAGACGCTTTTTGGGGGAGGCTTGAGCCCCTTAGCCCCCCTCCCCCCTCCTGGATCCACTACCGGTAAGTGGTGGCCACCAATTTCATCAAGTTTCAATTGACATTTCATGAGCAACAAAACTTACCTATAAAATGATCGTGTCAAAATTCAAACGTAAAAAAGACATACTGTATTTTGGCAGCAGGTTCGGCACGGTCTAATCAAGCCACAAAGATCTCGCGTCATGCGTGTAGAACGTTCTATGTGCGCAAGCGACATTTGCGTGGACGCACGGATGGTGCTACTAAATCAGGTGCTAGCGATCAAGGCCGCCATTACTGTCGCCCAACTTGGAATGACCTTGAACTTGGTTTTACTACTACTATATCTAATTATGGTGCAATGTTTGTGATCCCTGGCTGATATAAGGTCGGCTAAGAACTGTCAAGGCTTCCTTCCGTTGGAGTAAAAATTCTTCAACATTCTAAAATGCTCTAAGGGTATTTCAGATAAAGATAAAATATTATATTGGTAATTAACCCTTTGTCGATTGGAAATCACTCGTTCAATTTGTCAGGATAATAAGAATACATACACACATTCGAAGCTAAATAGTAAGATAAAATTCTTCTTGAGTTGCCTAACCCACTGTCTAAGTAGATTGGTATTGGTATCTTCGCAAGAAAATTACTAATAATGATTGGTAACAGAACGCATACAGAACTACTTATCTACTATAAAATATAAAAGGTGATTCTGCTTCTGGACTGAAAGTCAAGCGGAGTCATTCATTAGGTGTTTAAGCTTCGACAAACGGTCTAATTATGCGACTGCTCGTACTAGACAAGCTCAACCATATTTATATAATCGCCTATTCATCAATGTGGCGTAGATGACAACGCAACAAATGACAGATGACAGTTATAAAACTTACGAAACACTGAGAATGGTGAAAATCACTGTGTATAGTGTGTTTGCCCAAAGCGCATTCATCTTTTTTAATTATTAGTTGCATATTAACTTTATCAGAAGTAATATTATAAAGGTAATTATACGTTGGTTGTAGAATTACCCTACTTTACCTGTAATGAAATTAAAAATCATTTGGTTGGTTTAAATTATAGTATGTTAGGCGGCTTCCCACGCGTGCCGGACATTGCGTACGAACGCGCACGAGCCCGCACGGCGGACGACCACGGATAGCCACGCACCGCGCACCAAGGCCCTTCTGATGGTGCGCGATATTGCGGACGCACGTGGATTCACGTTTCGGCAGACGTCTCACCGAGCGAGACACCGAAGTCATCGACCGAACGGTTCTTTCAGCTCGTTTCGGAATACTTCGAATCGCGTTGTTCGCTCGTCCGACAATAGCTCTCGGGCATAATACGTCATTGTAAACTTTTTTATGGTCATAAAATACTTTTGCACATTATCAAAAGGAACTGCATTGTTTAATTTTGCCTGTTGTTACGTAAAGTCATAATAAAAACCAACAGTAGTACTTAGTACTTTTTCGGTTGTTTCGACGAAATGACATGCAAGTCGCTGCATGCATGCACCTACAGTGTATTTTCATAAGAGCTATTAAGCGAGCCGAGCCGTCTCCTTTGACTTCGACGCACGAGCGACGTGAGTCAAATGAGCTAACATTCGGTATCTGATCGACTGTCGACTGATAGTATAATTTACGGACCGTTATTTGGTTATAATTAATACTCTTGTATTTTTACCAATAATGAAGCAAAGACCTCATAGCTTTGCATAGTAGTCTCATACGAAAGTAGCTATCAAATGTAGGTAAAATTTGTAGACATGCGTTAGATATATCGAAACTTATCTAAAATACGATCTTAGTCACAAATCGTATCGTATCGATAATCCGAAACCGATTTCACAAAACCACGGCAAGAGTAGATTTGCGTAAGCAAGTATTTGTTTATGTTTGGATAGTTACTGAACGATCGAAACTGCGAGCTGGAGGCGCCAGAGCCGCTCCAGAAATCTTTTTTTTTCTTCATAATCTGAAATCGAATATATTGTACGTTAAAATCCAAAAACGCCCATGTCTAAAAATTTGCTTACGAATCTAATTATATGCCAAGTTGGGCAATAAAAATGTTACCATTGGTTGGCAAAACGATTTGTTTTAGTTTATAGAAACCGAGCATACCTCGCGCACCTTTGAAGTTTACCGTCTCACCGCGGATCGGGCGCACCGCCACGGACGCATCTGCGCTACCACGCACGTTACCCTTCCTATGGTGCGTCCGTGAGGGCAACTTTGCTTGAGTCGGTAACTTCAAAGGGAATGCATCCAAACTCGGACGCACCGCAACGCACGCGTCTGCTCTACCACGCACGTTACTATGCTACCCTCCCACGTTGCGTCGCCGTCGTGCGGGCTGGTGCGCGTGCGTCTGCAATATAACGCACCATGGGATGCCAGCATTTTAGATAGTCACGTTACGCATTATATTCGATTACCAGCTGAAAGGTTTACGCGTAATTTTTTGTGACGTAGGTTATAACTACTTATTGTTTTGGAGCATTGAAATATGTTTGTCCTCGTCATGACTCGATGAGTCACTAGGTTTTTCCAGACTTGCTTACTATTCGATCGCCATTTGCATGTCAAAGCGACGGTAACATAACAATAAATATTTAATGAAACACCATAATGGCACTTACTGGAGGTATGCTAGAATTCGCAATGTTAAAAGTATGACTTGAATGTACTTTAAAAAGGGATTTATGAAGAAAACTCAGACCCTTTTTATAGCCTGTGTATGTTCAATACTGTACTCTATTCTGTGTCTATGTACGATTCCAAAACAATTTCATTTTGTAACTCTGTAGATGACTGAAAAACTTAGAACCTAAACACTTATAATTAATTCGCGAAGAAAGATACACCAACATGAACATTTGCGCGTTTTCTGTACAACATCATCATTCTCTTGCCTTTATCTTAATAAAATTTATTCGGCGTCGCCGCAATATATCTTCTTCTTCCATACTTCTTTATTATAAAGGTGTCATCTCGGCAGTCCACCGCTCCTTCCATATCATTTTTCACACAGTATATATATCGTTATTTTTTATCTTCCCCTACTCTTTTAGCCTCGTTAAGAAAGTTTTGAGTATTCATTTTCCTCATTCCTCCGCATCACATGCCCATAGTATGGACAACAACCCATTTCCACACAACTCTTCAGTCACCGGTGCCACTTTCAGACTTCTCTGATATATTAATTTCTTATTCTATCTATTTGCGTAACAGCACACAACCCTCTTAGCGTTCTCATTTCAGCTGCATGACATGCATTATGCCTTTCATTCATCCCTTTTGTGGCAGTGCGTTTTCTATACATTATGATACAAGTGTGTAATGATCAATGCACACGCGTTTCATACGACGTTTTTCACCACACTTGCGAGGAATAAAACAGACTTGTTGTAAGAACTTATGCTACAATAACGTAATGATAGCGATGATACATTTAGATTAAGTTCAACTGACCTTTGTTGCCAGGTACTGACTATTTGAAGCTTTTTTTTAAAACTTTTCAACGTCGGTTGATGACAATACTTTAGATTTCGTATTTTTAATATAATTTAATTACACAACGAACATTTATGGAAAATGGCGCGCTGGTTTTGTTTAGTCCGCGCGCCGCGCTAGCGTTGGTCGCGCAGGTGTAAATAAAAGCACTGGCAAAACCGCTAAACAGCCTATATAAAAATATAATAAACACAAAATAATGTTTTGAACACGCAAATTAAAGTTAATATGTTCAGAAAAATATATAATTTAAAGAAATATTTTGTGAATATATAAAAGTCTGTTTGATGAGATTTAAAAAAGCGCACATCTCCGACTAGTAAATAGTTATCCGTGGCGCACATTACCGCAATAGTGCGGTAATATAACGAAAAAGCATGCGTGTTTAATACACTGCATTATGAACCTAAAAGCGGTTCAATGAGAGCCACTTTACGAGCAAGTGTGTTGAAAAGAAAATTATTTAATCACCATACAGGAATAATTGATACGTCACAATTAATCGCTACATGATTTTACTGTGAAGCAGTATGACGTCATTGAACATGGCCGTTCACAATAAATACCCTCCAAGCAACCCTGTCATGTGATGTAATATATAATAGGTATTTACATCTATTGATGACACACAATACACCGATTGTATCAACCTGTTTGCTATTTCGCAACGCGTCCTAAATAATAATATTAATTTATTCGGTTTTGTTCTCGTTACTATAATGTTCTAGTAGCTAGTATTCTGCGAGCTATCTATTTTGGAAGATTGTGTCATGCTGGAATACCTGATGTATGTATATTTAGCACGCATGCCAAATGATTAATCAATACAAAGCTTTTCGATACATCATTTTGTTGTTCTCAATACATAATTTTGCTCAATACATGGCATTTAATTATCGAAGGTTTTGAAGACGATCAGGATATTGAGAAGGAGCGCAGGGCTTTAGCGGTCAGAGGTAACATGCTGGCCCGCAGATTCTCTCGCTGCTCTAAACAAGTAAAGATAACGTTGTTTAAGGCGTATTGTCAAAGCTTTTATACGGGGAATCTGTGGGTCAGCCACACCAAAAGGTCGCTGGATGTCCTGCGCGTCTAGTATAATAACATCTTTAGGATGATGTTGGGGCTGCCTCGCTTCTGTAGTGCATCGGGGATGTTTGTGCTGTATCGCACTGATGGCTTTCATGCCGTCATCCGCGGTATCCCTGATCCGCAGAATGCGTGGCAGCTGCAACGGAATTCTGAAGACTGTAGCGGACAGGGTCTCTTCACCGTCGTTGTGGAGAACCTTTGTCAATAGGGTAATTTAAATTGAATTTTAATATTTTAGTTGTAATTTTAATTTTAATCGATTTGTATGGGTTTATTTATCTGAATTAAATGAATTTGATTTATTTTTTTATTTTTTATAACTATGGTATAGTCCAAACCGTGGAGGATATATTATTGCTTCAAATCGATACACTTTATCTATTTTCAAAATAGAGTCTTACGCACAAATTGTTAATGTGTCGTATTTTGCTTAAAACTTTAATAAGTATTACGATGATTAAGTAAAAATAAATAAATGTCAAGAAAATTTTCTTTTAATTGTCATGTTGCTACTTATATCAATATGTACAATTTTTACAATTTGTTGATTATCCGTCGGTAGGTTTTCACTTCAGCAGCACTGGAGCTTTGTAGGCAGCAGCTACTAAAGGTGCTGAGTATGCATTGTACGCGGCAACAGGAGCAGTGTATGCGGCGGCGTAGGGAGAGGCGTATGCGCCATACGGAGAGGCGTATGCGGCGTAAGGAGCGGCGTATGCAGCGTAGGGAGCAGTATATGCGGCCGTGTATGCCGCGGCTACAGGAGCGGTGTATGCCGCGGCTACTGGTGCGGCCACAAGGGGTGCGGGGTAGGCCACGGAGTGGATACCGGGCTTAGCAGCCGCGATGGTGAGGAGGGCAGCGAGGATAACCTGGAACAAAAAAAAAGGTGAAAATCTGTATAACGTTTGATTTGATAATTCATAAGTTTGTCGGATAGTTAGTATGAACATCTTTAAAAAATGTTTTTAAGAAAGCGTCAATATCGAATCAAAGACCACTTGAAAGCGCGTAAATTAACATGATATGAATTCTAAACACAAAACTTTTGTATTAACTTGAACTACATTTTCGTTATCAAAATGTTCAATCAACATTCTTTAAAGTAAAACTTTTATTTACCAGTTTACACATTTTGAAGTGTTTGTTTGTGTGTCTCGTAGTAGACTAGATAAGTGAATGATACCTTTGACCAAAGCCCAGGACTTTAAATACTCAAGTGAATACGAAATAAATTCCACCACAACGCGAGGGTGTGCTAACATATCATGTGCAACGTTGCTCCGAATTCAAGATAATCATCGACGATGAAGTCATAGAAAATCGAACCACGCTCTAAAATTCAGTCTTTTCGATCTAACGCGTTAACTAAACTATTTAAATGACTGAATACTTAAGTATCATTAATATAATCAGATATTTCGGAAAGTTTCATAATGAAGTCACATGACTTAAGAACTTATTTAAAAATTGTGTTTCTTTTATTTTCTTGGTTCATTTTTCCATGTGACAAGTTGATCATTATTCAGGATGCACCACTGTGGTTGCGTCAGAGGTCAGCGCGTGCGTGTCCACTGTTACAATGCTAAGTCCAGTTGCGCATGCGACTATGTGGAGGTCAATGCGCCTATTTAAACTGGACGACTAATACAGATCAGTCATGAATGCAGGTCGATCTTATTACAGTTGAGAACAAGTAATTTTTCTAAAGTATAGTCGTTTTTACAATATCAGGAATGCGTGTGACGACTTAATGTTATCTTCAATGAGAATAATCTTTAACAATTATTTTTGTAACACCTCACGCAATTACATAATATTTATAATGTGTAGATGGACTCTCTTAAAGATATCAATTAGTTTTTCCGTACAAGAACAATAATGACATAATTGCAATCTGTGTTGTCAATCAAATTGGTGTCTGTAGTATTTATCCATCTAACAAAAAATGTTTATGAACAACAACGATGACGAACAATCTGACAGCTGTACGCTGTATGTAGGGTTGCCAACTTTTTTACCGAAGCCATTGCCTGTAAAAATATACTAGATGACGAGAAAAAAAAAATTTTAGGTATGTTTCAAAAACAGTTTTATTCTTTAAATGCATATTTTTTGCTACTATGGACCTTTTTTAACAGGATTTTTTTCAACGTCTCGTAACAATTTTACACTCTAAATATTAAAGTTACAAAATACCATTAATTCAGTTTTCATGAGATTAATACTGTCCCTATTGCGATCATCTCGCCATTTTTATTGAAATAAAAATATAGTAGTTTCGCCTACTATATTTTTTCTTTACAAATTTAGTATTTCTCTAATATAGCAGGTATATACTATTAAATGAGCAATATTTGTATACGAGGTAGACCAAAAAGAGACGGCATAAAACAAAATGATTCGTCATATCCAGGGATATCCGAAAATACCCCATGTTATGTTACGCGATTCTTGATAGTTTTAGATTTATAATTAAAAATAAGTTTTATAAACTATTATCACTTATGTTACGTGATAGTAGTTTATGAAACTTTTATTTTTGTGACGTCTTTTATTTTTATGACGTCACTATTTTGACCACCTTTTTTAAAGCTTAAAAGGCTTTTAGCCTATCCATCTTCGAAGGCCGATTACAGCGAATAATAGAAGGTTATGGATATACAGGTATATATGCTATATATAGGTAAATATTTGTAATCAACTTCTCAAAAACGGCTCTAATGATTTCGATGAAAGTTGCAATTTAGGGGTTTACGGGGGCGATAATCGATCTAGCTACATAGGTCTCATATCTGGGAAAATTAGTTTTCTCCGTATTTTCATCCGAGCAAAGCTCGGTCGCCCAAAGTTTAGAATAAATGACATGGCATCATGGAATTAGTAAGTACCTACTATCATGGCAGCATGGGATTAGTAAGTACCTACTATCATGGCAGCATGGAATTAGTATGTATATATATGGAATTCCTATAAACTTTCCTACTATTATAATGAGCATTCTCTATTTTCACCAGAGTAGAGCTCGGTCGCCCAGGTATTAACTATTAAATCAATTTCGATATTAGATCAAAAATGTTCATAACCTACATAATTTACGTAATGAACTAATGACAGTTACATATTATTTAACTTAGGTATATTCACGGGCACAGTTTTGGTACACCAAAAAGAGTAATATAAACTGCAAAAATACAATTATGTGATTAAAACTTTACTATCCCTAGTCATAATTATAAACGTGTAGGAAAAGTTCTTATTGCATTACGTACATTAATAAGCTGACAAGGCATCCAACAGTTCTGCCGGGGTTTCGGGATAGTCCAAAAGGGATACCGTGGCCCCTGGCAACGTACAGGCAACGGAAGGAACACGGGTGGGTTTAAGTCAGTACGAGTCTGACACGCCCTCCCGCTCGAGCGGGACAAGTTATTTGATAATTTTCCAATCAAAAAAACAAAAAAAAGGCATCCAACAGTTTACATGAAAATTACATAAAATTTGAACTACAAGTTAAAAATAAAGCAGTTAGATTTTGTGGGTGACCTAATAGTAAAATAGGTAAACAGAACTGTAAAGCACACATTACACATTTTGTTTATTAGTAGGTAGGTAGGTACTTTTATTGCTATTCTTTTATTATTTCCAAAAAAACACACCAACAATTTTATTACGAAATGTACCTACCTAGTATCTATTACTTGGAGTCTTTGTCCATGATCTGGTTTTAATATTATTGCTAAAATATAATTGGCGGCAGACCAAGACGAAGATGGATGGACGAATTAGACGCCTACCGAAAGGACTGCCCCGCAATAGCATTGGACAGAGTTGCGTGGAAAAGGGTAAAGGAGGCCTTTGCTTAGCAGTGGGACATTAGAGGCTAAATAGATAGATGACAGATTATTGTACGTGTCGTAAAATATAGTGATGATCAGCATGTGCATTCGTCTAATCGCACCAGAGGTACATCAATTTAGGTATTCATTATAGTAGGTAATAAAATGCAATATTGTGATCGAGGTTATACTTTATTCACTAGAGTCTCTCTCCCTTGTCATTTCTAAGATATAGGTAATTGAAGTTTAAAATTATTTCTTCAGGTAGTAAGCGGCGTAGGGTGAGGCGTAGGGCGAGGCGTAGGGGTAGGCGGAGTATGCGGCGAGTGGTGCGGTGTATGCGGAGAAGGCGAGCGGCGCGGTGTAGGCGGCTGCCAACGGCGCGGTGTACGCCGCCGCCACTGGCGCCGTGTATGCGGCAGAGTACAGAAGGCCAGGCTTGGGCTCAGCCATCGCTACTGCCATCATGCAAATGAATACGAACTGAAAAGAAAAAAACACACAATTAATCCATAAATTGTGAGTTTGTTTGTTTTTTTTACGTTTTCACGCGAAAACGGCTTAACGGATTTGGATGAAATTTGGCTCATAGGTAGACCATGACCTGGGTTAGGACATAGAATACTTTGTATCCCGATATTCCCATGGGATCGAGAGTTATGCGGGTGAAACCGCGGGGAGCAGCTAGTAAATCATATTCGCAAAATGTATCTGTTGCGATAGCAGCAAGAATCCCTTTTAAATATCGGAGATTTTTCACTTGTTCAGAACCATAAAAGCATGACTCTAGTGGCGAATATCTACAACAATCAGGAATTTACTTTTCTGTGTCGTTAATCCACTAAATATTATTTTAATACACTGCACGACGCCCATTCACAACATTACGGGGATTCAATCTTATAATCTTTATGAGCGACTAAGTATGCAAAAACGTTGACTCACGTATTTGAACATTTTGTTTGTTGTTGTCACTGAGCTGCTGATGTACTGAATGATATCAAAGCTGCAGTACTGACCAACTTTATAGTGAAAACGAAGGACAGTGGACGTAATGTGGTAAAGGTTAAGCGTAGTTTGGGTGGACAATGCGAAAGGAATATCAATTACTGAGTTAAGTTTAACTGAAAGTGTTAGCCCACGTTCGCACGGGCTTAATAATATCGCGGCGGGATTTTATCGCGCACTGGATTTTCAACTGTAGGTGTTGAGCCGAGCGTTGAGAATCCAACGCTTTGGCACTCTAGTCCCAGCGCGTTGAAAAAACACATTGTTAGATTTTCAACTGTCGGCGCTAAGTAGAGCGTTTAAAATCCAGTGCACGAAAAAAAATCGCCGCGATTTTTTTACGTCCGGGCGCGTCCGTGCGAACGTGGGATTAAGGAAATTCTCACACGTCGCAAAGCGTTTCAGAATCTACACGCAGTGTTCGTTTAGAAACAGAATTCACTATCAGTAAGGGTTATTAAAGCTACTTTTTCATTTGCCAATTTTCGAATAATAACTACTATATCTTATTATTTTCTTTCTTAAGCTTGGGATTTGAAATATCTAAGCACCGCTTCCTTAGCTGATCTATTAGATGCTGTATATTTCTTACAAAAACGTTACAAATAGTGACTTGACTTGACAATGACTTATCAATCTGTTTATTGGCAAGAGATCCGTCACAAACATTGTAGAGACATTACAACCATTGCTTTAACCTCTGTTGCCAACCTGTTACTTGTTCATACAATGTATGTGATAGATTTTTTTGGTGATTGCTAACAATATCCACATTCTGAATTCAAATCCCTCTTAGTCCCTAGGGATTAAAAAGCTATTTTAGTTTACGAAGAATAAACTAGCTCTTTTCGAATAGATGTTATAAAAAAACATTTATTTCGTGAGGGGATCAAACCCGCGGTAGATTGAGGTTGAGCGTGAGTTGAGTGTTAGTCGTCAAATTTTTTCAACTAGTCTTTAAAGGTACATTGCTCGGGATACTTGTAGGTAGCAAGTCAGTAATTTTCTGAATAACTATCCTGGCTTAAAATGCATACTGGCTTTATTTCTACATTTATATTTGTAATTTTTATGGTGTACATAATAAAGAGTATTCTATTCATCTATCTATCTAATAACTTAACATTAGCTAGAGTTGTTTAGACGATGCTATAAACCACTAACGTTGCAACTACTTACTCGAATGACTATAGTCACTACAATGCTATTGAACACAAGCGAAAATTTACGTCATTGGTGTCGTTTTGATAGTTTTCAAGGGTGCTAAAGCCGACAGTGAAGTCAAACTATTAATCCAAGGTGGTAGCTCTGAAAATTTTCAAATTTATCATCATGGGTATCGTTTTCATGGTTTTCAAAAGTGCGAAAGCCGATAGTGAGTTCAAAATGGAAATCCAAGATGGCGGCTACGAAAATGTTAAAAATTTTCATCATGCGTGTCGTTTTCATAGTTTTCGAGGGTGCTAAAGCCGATAGTGAGGTCAAAATGTAAATCCAAAATGACGACTGCAACATTTTGTTTTTGTTTTAAATCATACGTGGGAAGGAATTACGTTCCTGATGGGGATCGGACCGCACACGTTTTTTTTTCTCATAGAGGGTGATAAAATGTACAGTGTTCACCTCGGAAGTAACACTATTTTAAGCTCGAGTTATGTACTTTAAATCATTCGCTGCGCTAAGGATTAGAATCCCGAGCTCAGCAAGGGGTTCTTAAGTATGTAGTTTAGGATCCCTCGCTGCACTCGGGATTTCACTCTAGAATCCTTCGCTCCGCTCTGTATTCAAAGAAATAAATAAAAATAAAAATAGTTGTTTGCTCCCTAGGCAAACAATCTACTCTTATTCATTCGTTTTTTTTATTACGCACGAAGATATTGCACAAAGGCAGACTTAATTTGACGTTTTCACTTTTCTTTTAACCTCTCTTAGATATCGCTATTTTATTTAGAATTATGTTACTGCTTACGGGGTTCTAAACATTGCTAATAGCTATGTTTAGATGAGTAACATGTACATAAGTAATGATGTTTAACCATACATTTTTGACGTCATTTAACTTTAAGCAAAGTTTATAAATAATCCCCTATATGTTTATTATCTAAGCTACGCTATTTTCATTGACACTATGATTGGTTCTTGTAAACAGGAATTATAAGAATGTATTCTATATTGCTGTTACTTATTCAAATAGGCTTAATATTGCATACAGTACTCGTATTTCAAAAAAATACTTTGAATGCTTTTCTGTAATTTTAATACATATTATATTCATGCATATTTGAAAGACGTTTTAAGAAAATTATGTCTTTCAAATATGCTTAGGGTGGCTAGGGACTTAGGGAAGCCTGATAACAATGCAGTGTTCCAGTAGTGGCTCTTGATCTAGCAGTTTTGTTACCTGTTGTGATTTATTCATAAGATGGTCCGCAAATGTCTTTGCTAACAAGCAAACTATTGACTGACAGCAATTAATTACTCAGAATTTGTTTGCATAGGTCATGAGCAAAGTCAAATATATATTAATAATATATTTATTTGGCTTTGTATTATTGCTTTCAAAATTCTGTAATCTTTTATTTTATTACTTTTAAACCATTTTGTTATTATATACTAAGGAAAGTTGTAGATTTCTGATTAACAACCTTAGGTTTTTGGCAGCAGTGAAGTCAGATACCACGATGGTAGGCAAGGTGTCTTTAATTAAAAAATATATTATTGTGATAATAATATGTATTATAATTTATTCATTTAAATTTTTTTGTCCGTCGAAATTATTTCTTCAGGTAGTAAGCAGCGTAGGGCGAGGCGTAGGGGTAGGCGGAGTATGCGGCAAGTGGTGCGGTGTATGCGGAGTAGGCGAGCGGCGCGGTGTAGGCGGCCGCCACCGGCGCGGTGTACGCCGCCGCCACCGGAGCCGTGTACGCGGCGGAGTACAACACACCTGGCTTGGGCTCAGCCATCACTACCACCAGCATGCACACGAATACGATCTGCAAAAGAAAAAGCACCATTGAGTACTCATTTTCCATACCTCTATTATTATTCAAACGAGGATTGTGACGTTGGATTCAAATCTCTTCTCAGGTCAGAGCGATTGCTAATTGACTTTCAAAACTGGAAGAAATGTCACTATTCAGAAGGTAATTTCACTTTTTCTTTCACTTTCACTAAAATCTTAATAGGTACTGCAATCCAGCCTTAAAATTAACTTGTTTTTATGTGACATATATACGCACCATATATTTGAACATTTTTATTGTTTTCACTGAGCTGCTGCTGCACTGAATGATACGAAAGATGCGGTAGCCATGAATTTTATAGCAACTTGAGAAGGACGAATGCACGCAACGTGAGGTTAATCGAGAACGCAACTGTGCTCTGAATAATCAATCGTTTCCTCCAATCAAGAGTGTCGATGGATTTTCAATTGAATTTGACTAATCTGAGAAATACATAAATAGGTACTTATAATCAGTTACTTAGTTTAATTATTGTTTATAATGCGCAATAAAGACACTTGTGTAAAAATTTACCTATTTACCCATTTCTTTATACATGTCAAATTACTGCTGCAAGTGATCCGTGTTTTTCGTTAAAATACTTTGAAAAATGCTTTGAACTTAAACAAACACAAACATAACATAACATCACGCCTGTTATCCCGGAAGGGCTAGACAGAGGTGTACCTAGAGTACCTCATTTCGCCAGTTATGTTTAAGTAATAGTCAGCAAATCATAAAATAAGCACTAAGTTATAATCAGTGAAATTATTTCAGGTTTTGTCTAGTACCTGTTAGATGCAGTGAAAGTCTACTGAGTGTTTTGCCTAATTGGAGCATTAATATATGTTTTTATAACATTCTTGTCTTTTAGGAAAACCATAAAATTGGCAGCTGATTACAATTACATACGCTATCACTATAATTATTAGTATTAAGTAGATATGTTATTGTTACTATGTTCATGCATTTTGTAGCTGTTTTACAAAATATTATTGCTTAAAATAATTTCAGAGAAATCGTTATATTCGGTCCAAGTGAAATATTATCTGCTATTGGTACTTTGCGAGTTTTGCGACTCGTGCATCTTGACTATAATACGTTTCGTTTATGTAGTTGATCTTGGTTTTGTACATTGATCGGCGTTAAAAGTCTAATGTCCTTGTAATAATCAATGGGTACTGTCAATGCATGCTTTGTTCTCAGTATCCTAATGAAGGCATGTAGCCTTCATCATGACAGCATGTCATATTTATAGATTCAGACTCTGGTTGAATCTATTTTTGGATCGATCGCAGTCAATATTCATTTAATCCTACCAAATGAATTCAGTTGATGAATGGATCCAGCGCCATCAGTGCGATAAAACTAAAACTACATAATGGTAACCAACCATCAGTAAATAGGAAGCAACCTTCTGTGGAGAGCAGAGGACTACCTGTTTTCAATACATTTAATTAAATTATTCATAAACAATTAAAATTGTGTTTAAATATTATATGATGTTTTTATTTCGTTTATTTCATTTTATATACCTACATATGAATAACATTTTTAAATATTTGAACAAAAGAAAACTAATTTAAAAAATAAAAAGTAGCCTATCTACAGCAGGAACAGGTTGATCCTGTTCCTGATGTAGATAGGCTACTTTTTATTTTACTGCTGCGGTTGGTGAGGGCTCTAGAAAGAGACATAAAATAATGTTATTACTATTTAAGTTTTCAAAAACAATTATAGAATAGAATAGAATAGAACCGCTTTATTTCGGACACGCAAATATCCATATGGTGTTAGTAACATACAAAAAATAACTTATTAACTAGTGTTAGTAACAATCAACCTCCGCACAAACTGCTGTACAATCGGAGAGCCGAAGCTCTCGGCTTCAGTTTTCAGGACGCTGTTTTGACTGCTTCCTCAGAAGCGAAGAAGAAGAAGTCGTCGGTGCGGGCTTGCACAAACATATTCGACGCGCTACAGTATCGAGGCAGCCTCAACGACATCCTGAAAGCATTGTTATATTGGACGCACAGGACATCCAGCGATCTCTTAGTATAATTGACCCATATATTGCTCGTGTACAAACTTTGGCAGTAAGCCTTAAAAAGTGTTACTTTTACTTGGTCTGTACACCGCGCAAATCTACGGGACAACATATTCCTCCGGACCACTAGAACCCTGCGCTCCCTCTCAATGTCTACATCGTCCCTGAAGTTAGCGGCCAAACAATACACTTAGTATTTAAAAGTTGACACCCTATTAATTGGTGACCCGTTCATAAGCAACTCGGGTCCCTCTCCACGGCGTTTGCCGCTGAGCAAAAAGTTAACATTATATTTTAATCCATGTGCGGCAGCGTAGGTTTCACACGTTTTAAGCATCTCTCTGATTGCTCCCGCTGACGGACCCAACAGCATCATGTCATCTGCATAGCTGATGTTGTTAAATCTAACTCTATCAACACTGCATCCGACACGCATGCTGCTGAGCTATCAGGTCATCCACTTAGAGCCTCGGAGACGTCAGACCACCCTGTCTTACCCCGCAAGCCAACCCATACGGCTCAGAGACTGTATCATCCCATTTTACCTGATTGACTTGGTTACCATACTAATACTGGAACAGCCCACATATTTTTGCGGGTATACCCCTGTCTCCCATCTTTCTCCAGAGGACATCGTAAGAAACAAGATCGAACGCCTTGGAGAGATCAAGGAAACAGGCGTACCGCGATCTTTATAATATTGAACGGTATGCTTGAGACTTAAAGTAGCACTTTCAGTTGATAGCCCGGGGCGAAACCAGAACTGTGCATCATGAAGATATATATTATGTAATTACTTAAGCAAGAATCAAGCATAACGTCCAACACCTTGGCTATTATAGTCGCAAGAGAAATGGGACGGTAATTACCTCTGTCCGAGATGTCACCTGTCCTGTTCTTCACAATGGGAACTACGATAGTCTTCATTAGATTAGCAGATAGGTACGCGTGACTAAGACACATTGTGAAAAACATAGACAAGACTCGCGGCAAATGTACACCTGCGTGCATCAGGTGCTCAATGCTGAGCCCATCATGCCCTGGAGATTTGCCTCGTTTCATGTTGTTAATGATTGCAAGTACTTGCTTGGTTGAGAAACGTATCAGAGGTTTCGCGCCAGGACTAATGGGCTCACAATCATCCACCAAGGTTGAGGGACCCAGAAGAGACTAAACTTTGAAATGGTCCTTGAATTTATTAGCAATTTCCTTCTTATCACTTATTCCTTCCATACACGCAGAGAGGCCAGATTTCGCATTCAAATTACCAGTGGTTACCTTCCAAAATTTCCCAAAATTTTTACTAGCTATCTATTACAATTTGCTCAGCGTGGTTTTGACAAAATTTCAGTTGATTTTTAAAACTTTTCGCTTCTCATGCATTTCATCATAAACCGGGCCAGACGAAGGACGATTGTTCAGTATCTAGGTCTGAAAGCTACACCTGGCCTCGCGGTGGGCGTCTCTCACATACTCATTCCAGCCACACACTCGCTTACCTCGCCCCCCCCCCCCCCCAGATGTCCTTCTAGATTGCCTAGTCGCCGCACATAGGATTTCTACAATCTGTTCATACATATTGTCCAGAATAAATCTATGCTCGGCCAACCTACATGATTCGACGCTGCACCTTTCAAACTCACGGGGGAAATCAATGTCTCACAATTTACTGGTACATAAATTATGATAGCTTTGCGTTTCTGACTTAGTTTTTTCGCCCCAAAAGACAGAATTGCGACCAGCACCCCCAGTCATTAATTTAGGCCTCACAACTTCTAAGTCGCAATCCAGATGTATCGGCAGATGATCCGAAACGTAAACATCCTCTGATACATCCACATTTGCAATTGTGTGTCAAACTGATACAGATTCCACACAGTGACCTCACCATCTCTTGCTTCCGTGCACGTCACTTATAAAGGTGTAGGTACCACTATCCACCCCCCGTTTCTTTACATCAACACAAACCCAGGATTGGTCAGAACAAAAGTTCATTAATAACAGATTTATAGTCGATTAAATAACCGTACTGAATAAAATTCGAATTATGATAATATAATAATATAAGGGCAATTGATTTGAAATAGGTTTTTAAATTTTAAGCAAATTAAGTTCGTCACAGTTAAATACATTAGTGTCACTCGTAGTATTGTAAAAATGTCAAATGTAATCGGTGCTAGGCTAGTTATCATTTTTATAATAGGGTTGAATCAGCATGTACAACGCCACATGTGAACTACGCATCAAAGACCTGATGTCACACACATGCTGCATGGCACAAGCAGTTTACCGCGCAACGAGTACGAATACGACCATCATCGTCATCAATCGTCGGGCAGTTGCCCACCAGCCACTACAGCTGTCTGGTCGGAGAATCCTCCCTTTTCTATGGAGAATGAGTGAACTTTACACCCTGTTCCTCATGCCTCTCGATTTAAAAGCAGTATTAAAACCAAACTTTGTAAAAACGGTACTATAAACATTTCAGATTATTTAAAAGACAAAAAAGCTTGGGATTAAGCTGCTCGCTTTGCTAAGCCTTGTGATAAAACCATAAAACTTATAATTTTAATTATTATGTAAAATCATTTAAATATACCAGTTTTATATTTATGTACACATTGATATTGTTGAATATTATATACAAAATGACATGATTACTTTGTAAAGTATTATATTATTTTAATTACCGATTGTGAATGTGAGGACTATATGGATCCTTTTTAAGGTTCCGTAGTAACCCTTATAGTTTCACCATGTCCGTCTGTCTGTCTGTCCATCTGTCCGGGGCTTAGCTCAGAGACGGTTGGTATTAGAAAGCTGTCATTTGGCATGGGTATACATATTAATCACGTCGACAAAGTAGTAAAATAAAAAAGAAATTTAAAAAAAATTGACGGTACCTCCCCAACCAGCAATTTTGCCCTATAACCAAACCTTAAATCGGTGATTGATTGTTGTGTAAAAGCGTTTGACAATACATTTTGGCGGTATCAGTTTATACAGCAAAAACGACCTATTAGGAATTGAAGTAAAGGTTTACTTCGCGACTTTGTATAGCTGTTATAGTCAGACGTTATAGCAACCTCTAATGTGACTAGTATACAACGAAAGAACTTTGTAACAGTGTTTACTGTCGCCCTAATGCGCCTGATTTACGCAATAAACGCTACGCTACAGTTGTACTTTACAACCGAATGGAGATATAATTGGGCCATCTTCTTTGGCCTTTTATTTGACCACCGATTAGTTTTTACAAAACGTTCTACGGTCTTCTATACAACTAACGTTACGTCTTCTATACAACAACTCTCGTCTATCCCATGGAGTGGGGTATTGTTGGAAAGGTCGTTAAAAAATATTGTGGGTCGGTGAAAACCATTTTCCAAATCAGGGATCCGTTTGCGAAATATTAAGCTTTAAAGTGAAAATTTTTGTTAGAGTCAAGTACCCTCCCCCCGTGCCAGCTAAATGGTTATACTTGGATTTATAAAAAAAAATCACAGCTGTAGTATATATAACGAAGTTAAAAGGAAAACTATCACAGCTAAGTAGCCTTTACAGGTTAACGATTAATAGTCGACCAACTTAAATTTGCAGTTCGAAAAACATGTTCACTCATACATTCCGTATAGGAGAACATGTTTTTCAACTACAATGTCAAGTTTGTTATTGGTATAAATTCATCGCAACTACGGAAACTCTTAAGTAAGTTCATTATGAATCCCTCAAGTAGGTAGCAAACATATATGTGCTTATAAGATTTGTGTCTGTGAATACATTAGGTACGATACAAGAGAGTTTCTTAAAAAGATTCGTATCTAAATAACACGTATACACTATAGTAATATGTAGTATTATGGCTCATGCCATGTCTAACATTGGCTAAATTCAAATTCGATTCACGAAGAAGAAATTCCATCCTGCAAGTGGTCTGATTTTATTTGTTTGGATTTTTCGTTATTATCTAATCATGACTGTTTTTATTTCGTAAGCCTTATTGTCTTTAATTTTCGGGGTGATTAGGCACACTAAAGGGGCGAATAGATACGCCTGAGGGATTACTAGACACGGCAAAGGGGTGATTAGTTACGAAAGAGAAGTTATTAGAAATGATAATGAAATGGAATGATAAACCGTAGACAAGGACGCATTATCGATGTAATGACTATATTGCACACGAATTAGTAATTGACGGCAGTATAACAATGCCACTTAAAAATGTATTGGATTATATTATTAAACCATTAACCGTAATAATATTATAAACGCGTAAGTTTGTGAGGATGGGTGGATTGATGTAAGTTACTCTTACACGCAAAAACTACTAGATGAATTTGGCACACAGATAGTTTATAACCTGGATCAACACATAAGATACTTTTTATCCCAATATTTCCACGGATTTAGTCCGTGGGAATATTGGGATAAACGGGACTTATGCGGGTGAAACCGCGGGGCGCTGCTAGTTAGAGAAAATAAATATTTTTTTTTGACGGCACGGTTGGCGCAGTGGTTAAGCGATTGACTGCTGCGCTGCGTGTCGCGGGTTCGATTCCCGCACGGAACAAATATTTGTATGACCTACAATTAGTTGTTCCGGGTCTGGCCGTTTGTGTATGTGAGTTTATATGTTTGTAAACGCACCCACGACACAGGAGAAATTCCTAGTGTGGGGCAACGATTAAAAAAAAAAAAAAAATATTCTTTTTTTTTTTAACCGACTTCCAAAATGAGAAGGTGATCAATTCGGATGTTTATATACATATTTATTTTATTTTATGTATGTTCGGGCATAATTCCGTCATATATCGGATTAGCACAAATGTTTTTTTGTTTGAAAGAGTATACTTCCGAAATGGTCGAACTGTCACCAGGTCAGGATCTGATGATAGGATGTCAGAATAGACTACCTTGAGGTCGTTACTTCGATCACCACCCATTTACTTGTTTAGACATAATGTACTACTACTACAGTGACAACTATGGTTCATTTACAGGCTGACCTGCATCTTTTTCCTTTTTCTGTTATTTGAGAGTTTTTTGACACCTTCCGTTACGAGCAGCACAGACTGTAATTGAAGGGCTAAACTTGTGTTTTTTTAATATATATAAATTAAAAACAATTAAGAGGTCAATAATCTTATCATTTATTTGTTTGTGTTTTTATAAAGACGAAGATCAATTTATTTCCGCAGGTAGTATGCAGCGTAGGGCGAGGCGTAGGGGTAGGCGGAGTATGCGGCGAGTGGTGCGGTGTATGCGGAGTAGGCGAGCGGCGCGGTGTAGGCGGCCGCCACCGGCGCGGTGTACGCCGCCGCCACCGGCGCGGTGTACGCCGCCGCCACCGGCGCCGTGTATGCAGCGGAGTACAGCAAGCCGGGCTTAGGCTTCGGCTCGGCTACGGCAACCGCCATCACGCAAGCGAGGACCAACTGGAAAATAATAAACACAATTAATTTCCCATATACGCGGCAGAGTACAGCACGCCGGGGCTGAGCCCAAGCCCCGTGGGCTTGGGCTCAGCCATCGCTACCACCAGCATGCACACGATTACGATCTGCAAAAGAAAAAGCAACGTTGAGTTCACATTTTCCATTACTCTATCATTTTCCAAACGAGTTTACGTTGGATTCAAGTCTCTTCTCAGGTCAGAGCGATTGCTCATTGACTTTCAAAACTGGAAGAAATGGCACTATTCAGAAGGTAATTTCACTTTTACTTTCACTTTCACTAAATTCTTAATACTGCAATCCAGGCCTTAAAATTAACTTATTTTTATCTGTAATGTACGCACCATATATTTGAACATTTTGATTGTTTTCACTGAGCTACTGCTGCACTGAATGATACGAAAGATGCGACAGCCACGAATTTTATAGCAACTTGAGAAGGACGAATGCACGCAACGTGAGGTTAATCGAGAACGCAATTGTGCTCTGAATAATCATTAGTTTCCTTCAAACAAGAGTGTCGATGACTAAATTGTCAATTGAATTTGACTAATGTGATAAATAAGTTAGTAGTTTTAATTAATTAGTCGTAATAATATAGTACACTTGTATTGATAAACAGTAACGGCTATATCAGTAACTTATTTACTGATATAGCCGTTACTTTTATCAATGTAGGGTCAATACTCTGCTCACCTCATTTAACCACCACAGAAAAAAACAATTTATTTTTTAATGGTGAGAAATATTTATTTTATTTTATTGTTAGTGGAACATCGATGGAGAAATAGCAGTGTTTTTTTTACTATAATAATTTAGATTTACGTAATTGCATAAGATAAGATATTTGCATAAAACATGGTATACAAGGTGTTATTAAAAAAAAATATTTTTATTTTTATTATAATTCTTTTGACTTATATTTGTACCATGAAAATCTTAATTAGGTACCTAGATGCGGTGAATGCTATTGACATTTTGCCTGGATGTTCCTATTTCATTAATCATTTTCACTGGTCTATTAGGATTTAATAATATTAAGATTTGTATGAAATATATATATCGCAGCCATCTGGTTAAATTATTCAGCTAATTGGACGACTAGGCCATTCAACTGTGACAAACGCGCGAGCTAAGCGAGCGAAGAGAGCGTTGCCGCAGCAGCTGCCGGCGGGCGCTATTTCCAAGTTGCTTGTAGAAATTTTTTCACCATTTGAATCATTTGGCTGAGTCTTGGTCAGTCATCTTCAAAGGGCTAACTTTCAATACGCCAAGTTGTTAAACGTTTAATGATTCTAGTTCAATTAACTATAGGCCTAGGCATCCAGTTGGATGCCGGCGTTTAATGAACGGACTAGGCGTCCAATTAGCTGGCTAATTTAACCAGATGGTTGCTACATTTATATTACATTGCATATTTATAGAATAGAATAATTATTTATTTGCATAGAAAGTAAAAAATGCAGATGTTTTACAATTACAGATCCTTATAAATTCTACCTTAAATTAGGCATGCAAACATTTAGTACAAGTGCTTAATAGTCAAAAAATACTGTCAATATGAAAACGTTTATAATATGGTCCATAAAATAAAATAAAGAACATAATAAAGAGTATATTCAAGTATTTTGAAGTTGTCAAATTGTGTTTTTAAGTTAATCATATCAAATCATATGTAACGTTTATTTTCTAGAAATACATTATTATTACAAAAGTAAGATCTTAAAGTTTAAACGTCACTGAATTCTAGAGAACATTGCGTGTTTAAGGACTGGTGTATCTTATTTTATTATATACTTCGTTTAAATATCATTTAGCCATCATTTCTTCGTTTTGTAACTTGATGGTGGCAGTACTAAAGGTAGGTACACCTCTGCTTGACCCTTCGGGTATTACAGGCGTGATGTTATATTATGTAACTTGATAGTCGTTAAAATTGGAATATCTGTATTATTATCAATACCAAATTAGAATGTCTGTATTAGTCAGTTAAGTAGGAAATTAGTTGTTACAGCTCATAGACTTAGATCGGGACACATTCCATGTAATAAGTTTGCCGTTATGATGAAGAAAACTAACTCGCCTAATTGTGTGGAGTGTGGAGTTGTGGAGGACTTACATCACTTATTGATGGAATGTGGTCGATATGAGGCTCAAAGAAGGGATCTGTTTGGGGTTTTGAAGTTGAACCAACTTGATATGGGCACATTCCATAACATTCTGGCTCAACCAAATGGTGATGATGCGAAGAGTCTGTTCGGGTTCATGGCCCAAATGTGATCCGTAGTAGTATGTGTTTAGGGTACGATGGGACTGTCATACGCATTGCGGTCATAAAAGTCCCTAATTGAAAAGAGAATTACAAAAAAAAATATGTCTGTATATTATCAATACCAAATTGCGTGCTTTGTTTTAATATCGCGCAGTGGATGCATGTCTTCAACATTGCACTTTTTTTTTTTGGGTGGCAAATTATCAAATAACTTCTCCCGCTCTGAGCGGAGCGGGAGGGTGCGTCAGACTCTTACTGACTAAAACCCACCCGTGTTCCTTCAGTTGCCTATACTTGCCAGGGGCCACGGTATTCATTTCGGACTTTCCTTCAACAGATTCGGATTCTGGTTGAATCTATTTTTGGGTTGATGGCAGTCAGCATTTAATAGGTGGCGATTGAAAGTAGCACCATTAGTGTGAGAAAACTAACATTGGAAAATTATCTTCTTACATATAGTAAAATTTTACTTTACCTAAAATTTACCTAAATTAAACTTTTTTAAACTTGAAATATGTAAGTGCTGTGTATGTAACACCTGTAAGTGACGAATTTGCTCTAGAATTTAAGTTTAAATGTTACATTACCCCAAAAAATTTATTAGTGAATAAGTTGTTGGAGTGCCATAATTAAATAAATAAATAAAATAGTATCAAAGACAAAACTGAATATTGAATATTTTTGAAAAAAAAAAAATTGCTGCGAGGTACGAGTCTGATGCCGAAAATATAGTTACAGTCTGGATGTATATTCCGGATTAGCGCAAAAACGGTTGAACGGATTTGGATTACATTTGGCACACAGATAGTTCATAACCTAGATTAATACATCCGTACTAATATTATAAATTCGAAAGTAACTCTCTGTCTGTATGTATGTATGTTACCTTTTCACGGCTGGACAACTGAACGGGTTTCGATAAAGATGGCATCCTGGAGAAGAACATAGGGTACTTTTTGTCTCAAAAATATTCCTAAAGGGGTGATATTAGAGGGGATAACAGTTTGTTTGGAAAACCCAGAATTTCTTAAGTAAGGGATATGAAAATTAAAATTTATGCTTTTGGTAAGAAATAAAGAATTACACTTTTCAGCGTTTTTGTAAAAATCACCCCCCAAAGAGGTAAAATAGGGGATGATTCATATTCATATGTAATATTGATTTTTTTGTGTCTTTCATAGTCCATAACTTGAATTAACATTTAGTCTTTATTTCATTCAAATCTTCCCACTCTGTCAAAAGTTACGTTTTATGTGGTCAATGGCGACAGTAGAGTAGGTATTACAAATTAATGGTAATAATAATAGTAAAATGCATACTTAGTATTTTATTTATTTAAAAAATCCAGCCAAGTGTAAGTAGTACTTGCGCCCTGAGGATTCTGGAACAAAGCTGTGCTTGCTCAGCTGTCCGAATGACCAAATTCGGATTGAAGGACAAACTTAACTTTTCAATCGAAAAAGAACTTTTAATAGAGTGGAGAGTACCGATTTGAATGAAATACAGACTAAATGTTACTTCAAGACACGGCCTATGATTTTTTGATCCCAGATTGAAGAACAAACTTAACTTTGCAGTTCATATATAACTATAGATTACCAATTTTCGGTTTTTCTTCTTTACTTGACCTTGCTTCTTGCCAAGCTTCATTCTGCTGGACCAAAGGGAAGTACCAAATAGGCTTTGATTTTTTTCGTTTTTTTTAACCAACATGGTCGTATCGTAGTCGTACCAGCAGCCATACGGAAGTGGGCAAACTAGTAACAAATTTACATTAATAATTGACATTTGACTTAAATAACAATATGATTTCCTTCGCGGTTGGAGTATGTTTACGACATCTTAAGTTAGCAGAATGAAGTAGGTAACACTTTCAAAATCTTGTTCATTTTCAATGGTTGGCATATTGAAAGGGTTATTGGATTGGCTTTTGTATAGTGCAGGTCATGGGTTCATTTCCCTCAAGCTCAAAACTCTTTGTATTGTCTATAAATACAGATAGTTGTTCCGGGTATTGGTGCATGTACTGTTTGGAGATGTAGCCACAATACTGAAAAAGTTCCTAGTATAGAGCAGGGTTTAACAAAAAATATTTGAATAAATCTGATAATTGCCACAGTTTACAAGTAAAGTTCTCGTCGTCGTATAATGCAAAGCTGGACTCAGTCCAAATTAGATTCACGGGGAAAGCATTCGATGCAACAGGGTTAGTGTGTGACTAGCAGATATTGATTTGCTTGAATTAGCTAGTCTTGATGGGTAGACATTGACACACTATTGTCCATGTAATATCTATGTTGCACACGAATTAGTAGTCGATGGAAGAAGAACAAAGCCGTTTTAAAATCTGCTGATTTTAATATTGGATTATTTTAAACTATAGTTTTACTCATTCACTGTCATGAGTATCGCGGACAGCAATGTTTTAATAAACCTAACATTTATTTATAGTTTTAGCATTCTCTAATAGAAGTATTTTGCATAAGCGGCAATAGATTGACGGTCGATCACCGTCCGTTATGACGAGAAGCGTATTTATTTATTTGAATGACATGTTTATTTATTTGCACTAGTCGACGGCTCGAACTCGTTGGTGGGTTTGGGTAATATGCATGCTATTTGGTATAGTTATTTATTCATTTAGTTTTCTTTATTTAGTATTTATTTATCTAACTCTTATTTATTTGTTTTATATATATATATATATATATTTATTTATTATATATATATATATTATATATATATTATTATATTATATATATATATTTATTTATTTAGTGAAATAGACGATGATTTATAACGAATACGAGCGGGTAACGTTTCATGAACAGACCTTTGAGCGTATAGATATTATGGAAAAACTACTGGATGTATCTACTCAAAATAAAATTATACGGTTTCTATTTTGCCATTATCATACTACAAGATTAGTGTTGAAATATGAAAGTTTCGACGCTCATGACTTCCAAACCCATACTTATTTTCCAATTCTGCTTCCATACAGGGCTAGATGATGACAAGAAAAATTTATATAATTTTTGGTTTTGAATGTACTCCGTCAAACACACGAGTAATTACGTTTGTATGGAAGAATGACCGACTAGTGTATCCTTAAGGGTTAAGGTAATAATTTGAGGTATACTATCTTATACCTACAGATTAATTTAAAAACAATTTAGAGGTAAGTAATAATCTTATCATTTATTCGTTTGTATTTTTTCTATATCGTGAAAATTGACTTATTTGCGCAGGTAGTAAGCAGCGTAGGGCGAGGCGTAGGGCGAGGCGTAGGGGTAGGCGGAGTATGCGGCGAGTGGTGCGGTGTATGCGGAGTAGGCGAGCGGCGCGGTGTAGGCAGCCGCCAACGGCGCGGTGTACGCCGCCGCTACTGGCGCCGTGTACGCGGCAGAGTACAGCAAGCCGGGCTTGGGCTTCGGCTCGGCTACGGCAACCGCCATCATGCAAGCGAGGACCAACTGGAAAATAATAAACACAATTAATTTCCCATATACGCGGCAGAGTACAGCACGCTGGGGCTTGCGGTCAGCCGCGGCCCCGCCAACATGTAAACGAGAACCAACTGAAAAAAAAAAACCTCCTTTTATACGAAAATGTTGTAGTTACTGGGTACAAATAATTGTTATTAAGGTTTTTCAATGAAGGGTACCTATTCTAAGTCGATAAGTCCTTTTTGGTGTGGGTAATATAGCTAATAAAGCTCAGAAAAGAAAACTTACAAGTTTGAACATTTTGTTTGATGTCAAGGAGCTGCTGTGAACTGAATGATATCAAAGAACCCGCAGCAACCACCTTTATAGTAAATGAAGAAGGACAATGCACGCAATGTGAGCAAAGAACCGTTCTCGAAACGATGCCATGCATGGAATACCGATCAGCTGGCCTCAGCAGCATGTGTTAATGAAGAGCAAGTGACCGTCCAATGCTTTCCGTTTCGCTGTGAATGCGAATTAATTCACAAAACTTTACGATTTGCAAAACCTTGTGCGAATGTTTTGAGGTCTGGGTAAATCATTTGGGTTTTGGTAGTCAGATTTACTGTTAAGGCGGTCAGCTGGGCGAGCAAGAAGTGCTGTGTTCGGAGTACTGGTAACGTGACATGCAATACCAGTTTCCCGGTTTTCATTTTTACCGGTAAACCGCCCATTTTAATGGTTAATAAATTTGCGGTAGAAACAAATCAAACCAGTAATTTACCGATGCATAAAATATTGTTTTTATTGAGTATTGAGTATTTATTTTAGTCATTAATCGAAAAGTATTTCTTTGATTATGGCGGCCTAACATATCTTTCTAAAATTTACAATTGCTTACTGACAATTGTTCCCACGTCTGTAGAAGCCGAAAGAGCTTTTTCAGCCGCAGAAGCATTGTATACCAGAGTGAGAGCCTCGCTTAGTGACGCCATTATAGAGAAAAGGAAAAAACTAACTAAGCTAGACTTTAGGTTTCTTCGTTACAAAATATAAGAAAAAGAAAAGAGTTGAAACAAAACAAAATAAATCTCATTAAATAACTCTTAATGCTGTTTAAGCTATAATAATAAGAAGATTGTTAAAAAAAACTGATTATTATAATTTGAAAATAACATAATATCTTAAATTTGAAGCGCGCCACGAAAGATGAGACTTGACCGCGCCTCCCGCCGCTCTTTCCACCGCCCCGATAACGCCCCGGTGCAGACCTCATACCGCTAAAGAGACCCATAAATCGTCTACTGCGCAAGTCAAATCACGTGGTGTGCCAAGTCTCATTTTTAATGGCACGAACTGTACTTATTATTTGATTGTAGATTCAAGTTCTGATAGTTTTATAATTTAAAAAATGTTTTATTTGAAAGTTAATTTTAGAAAACAATATTTTGTTAGTACTGGTTGTTTTTTTCGTACAAAAACGTTTTATAATAATTATTTGTTTGTCTTTTATGACATGAATTACAACTGTAAGTTCATTCAAAATAAATAATAACAGGTTTGTTTATTATTTTTCTCATTTTAGGCTACCGAGTCTGCCGTCTTCTTACTTCATGTCTGCCCCCGTAGAGTGCGATAGGGATAGCTACAGCTCAGACCAATTATATCACAAAAAAAATTGACGAAATCGACGTTTCGTATTCTCCTTTTTCTCCTCGAAAACTGAACCGATTCAATTATTGTAATTTTTGGAGGGTCATATTTTCTTTACCGATAAGTTGCTGAAAAAAAGAAAATAACAGGGACGTGACTACAGCAGACCTTGATTTTATTTAAAAAAAATGTTTGCTCTAGCTAGAGGAATTATTCAGAAAAAAAAGGAGAACACATTTGTATGGAGAATCGCACGCCCTGTTTCTTCTAAATGTAAATATGTAGTATTTTTATTATTGGATACAGTGTTGAAACAATAAAGAAATAAAGTAATAGGTATAGGGTTAATTCGATTTATCGAGTCTGGTTAAACCACGCTGGGGTTGGTACATTTCATTTATTCATTCAAAGTAATATACCTAGTGTTTTACTTTCTTTCGACCTTATTTGAATTGTGCTTAAATTGTTTTATATGCAAAACTTAATTGATTTTAGAATTAATGGAAATATATTATGAGGTATGTTTCCTTAAATATGCATACAATTATTTAACTCCATGTCATTCAAACACACTTCAAAAAAAAAAATTTCTTAATTAGTTAATAGGAACGAGATTCGAATTTCAATTATAAAGCCCTTGATACGTTGCCAAAATAACCTTTCCGACCCCGATGAACCCATCACACTCCTCTAGGAGAGCAGTAGGGCCACCAGTACAGTGCACAAATATACCCGACACCCGTCATTCCGACCACACCGCCGAGGTCCTCCGCGATTGCGACCCTCCCGAGTAAATAATACTCCCTCCCCGACCTTTGTCCGATGAAGCGCCAGCCCGCGCCGCAGCTGAGCGCGTAGCTTTAAATTCCCCGAATAATAACAATGATCTATCCTTGATCCAGCCTGTCCCATCTTGCTGTCCTCCCCGCAGCGACGTCTTAAGCCGAGTTTCGTACCCCACAGGGGGTGCCCTTAGCGAGCGCTCGCCTAGTTTTAATTTAGAATAGTTTATGCCCCTGGCTGGGAGGCTTTGAGTGTAGAAGCTTAAGGCAGCCACAGGAAAGCCCGGTTAAGCAGCCATGACCTCAGTGGTCACCTGCGAGACATCATAGTTAAAAAAAAAAAAGTAAAAAAAAAATGTTTAAGTCTGATTCTTACAGTTTAGTGATCTAAATTAATTTCCTCTAATGAAATTGAAAGTAAAAGACTAGTCATTGACGTTTTTGATTGAAGGAAACTCATCATTATTCTATGCGCAGCGCGGAGGCGAGCTCTTCAAGTAGCGTACAAGCATGCGGCCTTCTTAAATTACTATAAAATTCCTAGCAGTCGTATCTTTCGTATCATTCTGTGCAGCACTAGCTCAGTGACAACAATTCAAGATGTTCAAATATATGGTAAGTATTTGTTTTCAGATTCGTAGAACATGACAGTCAGATTTAGTGCAATGGCAGGGCACAAAAAGACGGTACAAAAATTGAATTAATATTAAAATATTTCCTTTGCAGATTGTATTCGTTTGCATGCTGGTGGCAGCGATGGCTGAGCCCAAGCCAGGCCTGCTGTACTCTGCCGCGTACACGGCGCCGGTGGCGGCGGCGTATACCGCGCCGGTGGCGGCCGCCTACACCGCGCCGCTCGCCTACTCCGCATACACCGCACCACTCGCCGCATACTCCGCCTACCCCTACGCCTCACCCTACGCCTCACCCTACGCCGCTTACTACCTGAAGAAATAATTGTTACATGGAATACACTCACAATCGATCAATCGAATAAATTAAAGTAATTAGCATAATATGTCAAGTATTTTATTTACATACATATCTGATACTAAATATCTTCAAGCTGTGAACAATGTACTGGTTGCCTTATACCAACATAGTTTCTACTTGTATTCTGCTTTAAAGCAATGATAAACCACTAGTAAATAAAGGTATCAAAGAACCAAATAAAGATGCAGATAATCTGCATAGAATTCTGAATAGCACCTTTAATAAATCTAAAATAAATAAATAAATAAAACCTTTAATCAAGATACTGATATCACAAATAAGCAGTGCCAAATGAATACTATCCAGCATAAGGCCCGAAAAGGCCTTAGTTACTCAGCTCTGTAGTCACTTGAGTAGGCAAAGAATCAGTATCAAAAGATGTTAATTTATATTATATGTTGATGTTTAATGATGTTTAATAATAGTGTCCACTTTATATACTTTAATATTATTCGTTAATTTATTTAAATATAATATATTATCTTACATAATCTAGTTTTAAAATAATATACCCAAATAGTTACTCTGTAAGTCATTGAAAATATTATATATTCTTCTTAATTTATCTTCTAATAAACTTATTGTTGTCTTCTTTTTAAATGTTTGATGTAAATTGATGGCCTGAAACACAGGTTTTCACAAATCTATATCAGGCAGGTCTTAATTACAGTTAGAATTCAATATTACTCGAATGTAATTAATCTAAATCATAATTTTACTTTATACTTGAATATATATATTTTTTTTAATTTATTATGTAGTCATAGCTTAGGAAAACCTAAGCTAACGATAGCTAGGGATCGATTGTGAGAAACCACTGTTAGTGTGTCTGTTACTAACACCTTCTGTATCGGGCTCTTTACCAAGACTTTCAGGGGGTTCTCCTCAGGATTATGGTCAAAGATCTTTGCTTTTATAACACGTGACTAATGGAGCCATGATCAGAAATTAAACTACGCATCATAGTTGTGACAAACAAATACACGACAGATGTTAAGGCAACAGTTCGATATGTCGATCATAAGGAGTGCGACAGCTCGAGTATCTGATATAAGTAAGTATATCATATAAGTAAGTAGTAACAGATATAAGACAATAAATCAGAAAGGAAGACATGCTTATGTCTGTGGTGTCGCACTCACGAAAAAATACATATTACGACAGAAAAGTTCACATTGGTATACCGACGTCGCAACAACTGCTACATACAGTAGATAGAATACTCTTTATTGTACACCATAAAAAATACTGACATACATAAAGCATAAACTTATTCATATAAATGTACAGAGGCGGACTTAATGCCATATGCATTTCTACCAATCAACTTTCGGGTGATGCAGAGACAAACAGTGGTAGATGCAACAGAGAGATTAGAAGATTTTTTTTATATATATTTATATACATATATATACCATTATACCCTCTATATTTCCTTTTCCCTGCTGTGGGACGATAATGGGGTGCTTATTATTATTAGATACTCCGCGCGTTCTTGTTACGCCCACAGCTCAATGGGCGCAGGCGTTATGTATATTTGCCTACTGCGCTACGTCAACTACTTGTAAGAGAATTTATTCAGACATGCAATTTATTGATATAAATATTTCCTATGAATAATTATTTCAAGAAAGAGTTGTATCTAAACGTACGTACGTTTTTATTTCGAAATTAATAAACACCCCTAAAATCAGTTTCTTTTTACAGAAGACTAAAGTGAACAAATGGGTGTTTTGGTACCTACCTATTACTTTTGAAATCCCTAGAACGCTCAACTGGCAATCAATTTATTATAGGTGCATCGTATTCACATATAATTATATAATTAATGTATACAAAATATTGTAAAACATTTCAAACGAGTAAACTACCTTTTGTAAAGGGCGACTAGAATCAATTTTATATTTTTTGTAAATTTTGAAATTTTAAAGTACCTTTCATGTACCTAATTGAAATAAATAATTTGACTTTGACTTTGAATTTGAATAAAACATCGTCACTTATAGGTAAATAGTTAACAAATTATATAAAATCAAAAAAATCAAACCAGGCGTGCCTTCAATCTCAGAAACGAGGCACAAAACAATAGCAGTAGATTAACATCACAGAGTATACATGTTTGTCAGAAAATTAATTAATCGTTGATAGTTAATTGTAAAAAAAAAATGTACTGTGAAATAGGTAGGTACATATAAATATTACCTACTATCGTCGCTTCCTAACTTCTTTCATCCTGTTCTATCGTTTAGCATTACTGTGATTTGGATTCAATAAAATGAGTGTTGGCATCATATCAGTAATCTCCTGAGTGTCGCAGGCATCTATCATAGCTGTTTAACCACTTTCCATGCCTGGCTGCCTCGTCTGTTGAAAAAGTAAAAAAAAATCTTAATTGATGAATGGTATACTTTTTCTGCCAGAATTTTTTTGGTACCTACTAGAATCTCACAAGGAGATCTTAGCCAATATGAAATAAAAAAAAAAAAAAAATATAAACTTTAATACTTATTACTAAACCCTATTTTCATTACTTAGCTAATTAGAAGGGGCAATATTTGATTCATTCATTGAAATGAGCCTACTGGTTTAAGTAAACTCATTGCTATTCTTTGCGCGGTATCAAGCTCGATGGACCTCACGTTTAGTGCGTTCGGCCTTCTGATATTACTATAAAGTCGGTGGGTGTCGCATCTTTCTTATCATTCAGTGCAGCAGTAGCTCAGTGAAAACAATCAAGATGTTCAAATATATGGTGAGTTCTTTTATCGAAAGTACTCAATAATCTACACACGCTAATATCATTTTGTTCAGATGAAATTAGTTAGAAGCCAAAACCGTGCTTAAAAAGTGCTTTAGGTATAACCATAACTAAACCATAACTAGGATATATTTTACCTACTTCAGCAATTGTACGTGCTGAAGTAAAATAAATCAGATAGGTACAAAATGAATATAGCATTTTGTGTTTTTCTTTCCAGATCGTATTTGTGTGCATGTTGGTGGCAGCGATGGCTGAGCCCAAGCCCGGTGTGCTGTACTCTGCAGCATACACGGCGCCAGTAGCGGCGGCGTACACCGCACCGTTGGCGGCCGCCTACACCGCGCCGCTCGCCTACTCCGCATACACCGCACCACTCGCTGCATACTCCGCCTACCCCTACGCCTCGCCCTACGCCTCACCCTACGCCGCTTACTACCTGAAGAAATGAACAAATTAGTCGATCTTCACGATATAATAACACAGCCGAATAAATTATAAGAGTTAATACCTCAATATTGTTTTTAATTTGTAGTTAGAAAGGTTTTTTTTAACAAAATATTTCTTAGCTATGACAGTTATACAACATGTAAAAAAAAACCTGTCCAGTCCGTGAGGGTGTTGTTAGGTATCGTACTGAGTCTATAAGTGCAGTGCTTGGAGCGTTAAAAACATGAAAACCTCGGATTTCTGTTATAGTAAATGAAATTTAAAAATTCAAAATTGAATTATTAGCTAATAATATATTTAAAAAAGTTTACCAATAAAAAAATATGATATTAATTTGAAAAAAAAAATGCTTTTGGAACAATTCAAGTAGTATAATATATATTAAGGTGTAGAATATTTTTTTATATCGAAATTAAGTTAACCTTCTATCTTTATAGAGATAGTAATCGAGAAAAAGAAGTTAAGGAAAAATATTAGTAAAATATTTGTCATTTACATCGTTGCCTTTAACAAATATTTTCTTCAACTTCATTTATTAGAATGATAGGTGGAGTATTGAAACAAATATTTCCAGCTAGCATCCTCAATTATTAAGATAGAGAAATGAAAATGCTATCAAAAACGTTACTGAAAAAAATAATTAAAAAAATAACGCATCTTTTGATATCATTTTCATTTCTCTATCTTAATAATTCAGGAAACTAGACCCCGGTCGCACTTTTCTTGAAAACGGGTACCACTGAAGCGATCGAAAATTCATTTTCAACGCAAAAATAAAAACCCCAAAAAAAATTGGTAAACATTACAATGTATAGTATAAAAAACAAAATCCCACCTCGATCTTAAAAATTCATTCACTGTAACAAAAATCCGAGGTTAAAACCCTCAGGCGCTCCACTACTACACATTTTTAGTACTTATTTTGGTGCTAAAATCTGAATTTTAAATAGCAATAACCTTTTTTTATTTTCAGTAATAATAAGATTTTTTATTACTTTTTGGTAATTTTATTGCCTTTCGGATCGGACAGGTTTTTTTACATATTGTATAGTACCATAATAAAAATAGCCTCAGTTTACTAAAATAAATATGCTTGTAACCAAATTGTACGAGTAATACCTACATGCTTCTACATGTCTGGTTAGATGAAATTTATAATAAAAAATAAATCATCTTCATTGATTTTAACAGACTGCTTAATTAGTAAAACCTAATCAGTGGCTTAAAAGATTTTAAAATCTTTCAAACCATTGATTTGATTTTTCTACTTCCATCGAATACTAATTCGTGTGCAACATTATAGGAACATTGTGTCAATAAGTATGGGTACTTATGAACTTTGTAATGACTTCATGGTAGATCATGATTAACTAATAAAGGCCAAGCCAAGCATTTTCTGCTGATTTTGTTTGCTTGGCTTGGCCTTTATTAGTTAATCATGACCTACCATGAAGTTATAAAGTTAAAAGTTAAAAAAAAATAGGGTTCAATAATTAAAATATTGTGATCAGGTCATAACTTGATCACAATATTTTGATTATTGAACCCTATTATTTTTAAACTCTACCCAACACTTATAACTTCTTCTACGTACTCGTATATCGCCGGTTCACAGACAAACATCTTACATACAACGCCCAGATCCACAACTAACTGAATGAAGATATCACAAAGATTCTATTGCATGCCATTACCTACAGCACAGAAGTCAATCAAATAACTCAATAATTATCGTAATGAATAATTATTTATTGGTTATTATTAATTGTGGTTAATAATTATGGTAATAGGTGTGGTGGTATGGTATGGTATGGTATGGTGTTAATCATTTCTTCAATAATTATGGTGTTATTCGATGTCGCCTAGATACACTTAGTGCTTATAGGTACCTGCTAAAGTAGATCTAATAATTATTTTGCAGATTTTTTTAAAGCCTTTACGGAACCCATTTACGTACGACCGGTCGTTGTTGCGATAATTATTAGAGGACTATGTCCGGCAGTGGACATTTTTCGACTGAAATAATGAAAAAATAAATAAAGTATTTATAGAATATACGATATATTTTAAACAGAAACATTACTTACTGCATGAATAAAGGCCTATTCAGATTTAAGCGATATCGCTGTCGCGGTCGGTAGCGATGTTGGTCCAAAGTGACTAACCATAAGGCTAAACAGTATCGCTACCGAGCGCGACAGCGATATCTCTGATTTCTGAATAGGCCTTATTGAAACTCAATACAAAAAAAAGGAAACTACAATATTTTGAACACCTAGAGAAATTATTCACTTTTGGACACTTATGCCGTATAAACTCAATTTCGCATTTCTTGCAGATGTGCCAATATATTACCGAGTGAGCGATATAAACATTCTACTAATATTATATATTATTTTGTGAAGTTTGTATGTTTGTATGTTTGGATATTTGTTACTCAATCACGCAAAAAGGGCCGAACGGATTACGGACCTGGATAGTTAATAACACATAGAATACTTTTAATGCCAGGTGTGCGTTCCCCCAAGGTTTTTTTTTCGACAACAACGCGGGCGAAGCCGCGGGCTGAACTAGTAGGATATTAATGAAAGCACGTATAAGATAGATGATCTATTTATGAAAGTAATTTCACAAAAAAACGGAATTTACCTGCGGAACATTGATTAACAATAAATTGCGAAATCGGTAACTACTTATACAAGTGCCCAATAATAATGTAACTAATTGATTGTAACTAAAGTATATGTAACACATGTGTACATGATTATTAGATACTAAATTACGATTTATAAATTCGAAGATCTTTTTTATGTTTTGTTTAAAAAAAGAATTAATTTTGTTTTGTTTAAAAAATAATTTGTTAAGTTATATTAGTTTAAGGAGATTTTATTTTGGTTTTTGTGTTTATTTTTATTTTATGTACCTAAAATTAGTACATAGTGTTTAATTTGTGGAAGCATGTAAATGGGATTTTGTTCATAATCATCCCTAGTTCGAACTCGCCCGCTTTTTTATATGCCCATCAGCTGCAAGGGTACAGTTTTTCGGAAAAGTGCTACGATGTAGAAAATAAATACTCTTCTCCTAAATCAGGGGTCCAAGCCTATTAACATACGCGCCCCTCTAATTTTCGTTTTAAATCACTACGCCTCTGAGTTACTCTGCCAACATAAGCAGAAAAGCATAAGAATGTAATGCGAGCGAAAGTAAGGACGAAAATATTTGGGGAGCAAATGTTTGGGTTTTGGAAACTCGTCTTAACCTTTTATAACCAAGAACGCAAAATTTAATAAATCTATATCTTGATATTGGAGTCGCCGCGCCCCCCAATTAGTCACTCTACGCCCCCCGAGGGGGGCACGCCCCACTGGTTGGGAATCCCTGTTCTAAATAATAAATACTGATCACGTTTTAATTTTATTATGGCAGTTTGATCTTTTTCTATATTTTTTTTTAACAAAATATCCTACTTAGATTCCGTGAAAATAATTAGTTATGAATTATTAAATATTGCATTCCTAGAAATGATACAATAATTTAATTGAATTATTGTATATACAGACTGTGGTTTTATTTGCAGAGAGCTTTCATTATTGAACAAACTGTTTTTTTAGAGAAAAGATTTATTTTAATATGTAATTGAAGTATTATCTATTGTTCTTATAAACTGTGACTTTAAGAGGTTTGTTATACGAATGATTCTTTTAAACGAGAGTATAATGCATGCCTATGTTGTTGATTATATTTTATAGATGTTGAAATAACACTAATAGTACCTACCTACATACTGTAAATTTTATACCGCGTATTATGACTGAATAAAAATAAAGAAAAATCATAGTAGCATTTTTCTTACAATCAGTACTTTTGCGCCTTCTAGCTATACATGTAGGTAGATATAAACGGATCGGGCGAGTTCGAACTAGGGATGGGTATGAACGAAGCCGTAAATGGCAGTTGTAAGCGCTGTTGTACATTACTCACCTTTATACATTGACTGTAAGTTTTCTGATGATTAAATAAAGAAATAATAAATAAATAAGTAATCATCGCATTATATTTACCTTAGTTAAATTCAATTGACAGTCATAGACACTCTTCATTGAAGGAAACTAATGATTATTCAGAGCACAGAACTTGCGTTCTCGATTAACCTCACGTTGCATGCATTCGTCCTTCTCAAGTTGCTATAAAATTCGTGGCTGTCGCATCTTTCGTATCATTCAGTGCAGCAGTAGCTCAGTGAAAACAATCAAAATGTTCAAATATATGGTGCGTATACATACATTACAGATAAATATAAGTTAATTTTAGGGCCTGGATTGCAGTATTAAGACTTTAGTTAAAGTGAAAAAAAAAAGTGAAGTTACCTTCTGAATAGTGCCTTCTTCTAGTATCGGAGTTCGAGTAGGGATCGCATAGACCTGGGACTATTCCCAGTCAGTCAGTCAGTCAGTTCAGCCTCTACTGTAATCTGACATCATCTCGTTGGAAAAAATATTAGAGTAATAGAAAATGTGAAATTAATTATGTTTATCATTTTCCAGTTATTCCTCGCTTGCATGATGGCGGTTGCCGTGGCTGACCCTAAGCCCGAACCCGGCTTGCTGTACTCTGCCGCGTACACGGCACCAGTAGCGGCGGCGTACACCGCGCCGTTGGCGGCCGCCTACACCGCGCCGCTCGCCTACTCCGCATACACCGCACCACTCGCCGCATACTCCGCCTACCCCTACGCCTCGCCCTACGCTGCTTACTACCTGCGCAAATAAGTCAATTTTCACGATTTGGAAAATACAAACGAATAAATGATAAGATTATTACTTACCTCTAAATTGTTTTTAAATTATTCTGTAGGTATAGGATACTTTACCTCAAATTATTACCTGAACCCTTAAGGGTACACTAGTCGGTCATTCTTCCATTCTTCCATACAAATGTAGTATGGTGAGGCGGAGTATGCGGCAATGGTGGCGATGGCGATGCTGTCGCCGCATACTCCGCCTACCCCTACGCCTCGCTCTACGCCGCTTACTACCTGCGGAAATAATCTTTGTATGAGGAAAATCGATATACAGCAAATAAATAATACGTACCTAATTTAATCAATATTTCTTTTGTTTCTTTTTTCTTTTACTAAAGTTGACAACTATAGTTTAGACTCACTCAAGAAGAAAAAATATTCATCTTTGTTCCTGATGTAATTTTCCTTTTATTTGTCATGAAATAGTATCTACAAACTAGCACTTAGTTCTTATTTCCTACACCAAATAAATTCACTGCTTGTTTTTTTTTACGAAATACATCATATTCACACAGACTAAGCTATTAATTGAATATTGATAGATAGATAGAGTATAGATGTAACTTTACTGTAGGTAAACTGAAATTATTAACACAACACAGCTCATACATGGATTAATGGACTCCCAAGTAGCATTTGGTTCTCTTTAATAGTTTACTGGTGATATCTAAATATTAAAATCGGCCACAGGTGGTTCATTGAAAAATTCACTTATAGCTGTATAAGGCATGTATTTGAGTGTAAAATTGGCTTATTGAGTAACTATTGGTGTTATAATAAGATTACATTACTCTTCTAGTCAGCTTTCCTTTTAAAAACTGAACAAGAGCATTTTAGGAGGGGAAAAATACGGCATTGGCTATTTAAAGGTCTACATGTACGGTGTTATATTGCTAGCATTTTAACAGAACACATGAGAACATTAAAGCAGCCAAAAGCTGTGTAGAACCTTTTCTGGAGCGTTATTCAGGTTGTTATTGTAAGCGGTAGTAAATAATGGTACACATGTGAACCTTCAAAGAGTTCACAACATTAATTTGGAGCTACAATGGTGCACAGTAGCTGAAGAAAATGTCCACCATTTTGTTCACTCATAACCCATAATATTTCTAAATTAAATATGATTTTATCAGATACTACGGAGTTTTCGTAATTATATTTGTAGTAAGTATTCAAATACAAAGCCATAGACTGATTTAGATGCCACAAAAACACAAGTATGGAAAGTTGCGATGTTCGTCTCTGCTCTTTAGAAAGATTTGTTTTAAAAAAAGACATTATTTCTGAGGCGCGTGAAAATTTTATATCTAAATATGTATATATATTTTACAATAAAGGAGAATGGCAGCTGAATTGTTGATAAAAATATTATAATTATGACACCGTGATAGATACCGCCCAAATTATTTATTAAGTTTTGTGAAATCAAGCATAAGGCCTATCGAAATTGAGGCGGCGGCCAGCCCGCCGTTTGAACGTGTCCCAGAGGGTCATGGCCACCCGGCTGGTCCGGGGATACCGCACGGTCTCTGGTGAGGCGGCGAGCCTCCTTGCCGGATTACCGCCATGGGATCTGGAGGCAAAAGTCCTCGCGCACATGTGGGAGTGGCGCGAGGAGGCGAAACGCCGCTGCCGCGAGAAAACGCGGCACAGCGGACAGAGCCCCGGCGGGATCTCATGGCGTCATGGAGAGTGCGATTGTCGCAACCCAGTGCTGGGCACGCCACTATTGCGGCGATAAGTCCCCTCTTTGAGGAGTGGCTAGAGAGACGCCACGGCGTCCTCACCTTCCGCCTGACGCAGGTCCTCACCGGACATGGTGGTTTCGGGAGGTTCCTGTTTCGTATCAGGTGGGAGGAAACGCCCGGGTGTCATCACTGCGTAGATCGCCCGGAGGACACGGTGGAGCATACGGTGGAGGTCTGCCCGGCTTGGGCAGAGTACCGCCGTGTCCTCATGGAGGCGATCGGTGGCGGGGATCTTTCGCATCCGGCCCTGGTCCAGGCCATGGTACGGAGCGAGAGGGCATAGGAAGCCGTCACCTCCTTCTGCGAAGCAGTAATGCTCGCGAAGGAGAAGGCAGAACGCGTGAGGGAGAGGCAAATTTCGCGCCCTCACGCCCCTAGCCGCCGCAGGAGACGCCCTGGGCGTCGGGAATCGCAGGCCGATTCCCGGCCACCGTAGGCGCGGGCTTGCGGACGGTGAGCAATGGGTAGCTCACCGGCCGATAAGGACCAGGCCCGGGTCGATGGCGCGTTGTGTTCCACGCGCGCCTCAAAGAGATGTCAGCAGAAGTGAAGGGGTCCGTTAGGACCGATGCCTGCCGGGGTTGCGGGAAAGTCCGAAAGGGATACCGTGGCCCCTGGCAACGTACAGGCAACAGAAGGAACACGGGTAGGTTTTAGTCAGTAAGAGTCTGACACGCCCTTCCGCTCCACCCAGAGCGGGAGAAGTTATTTGATAATTTCCCACCCAAAAAAAAAAGGCCTATCGAAATCTGGAAAAAAATCGTCATAATTGAAATCTGAATTGACTGGTTTATTAATGATAAAAAACAATCATGGCGTAGTTTTCTTTTTCTGGCTTGACTTCATGTCTTTTGGCTAACCTGAACTTTTAATGTAATGCCATGTAATTAAAATCTTGATCAAGTTGCATATAATGCCTTGCTTTACAAATTGCATTAATATATTAAGGAAATACAATTCTACATCAGAATAAAAATGTGAAAATAAAAATAATAGTTTGTGTTAATAATATAGCGGTCATAATTTTTAATACATAAATGAAATCGCAGTACAATTCAAGTACCTATGGCAATATCGCCAACAAAAAAAAACATGACATTTCCTCTGCCAATCGAATAACTGACAAAGTGACACCTTGTCGTTCATTGCTTTTTCTTTGATTTTCTACTTTATGGAATATGCTATAAAAATTATGATTATGAAATGTATAGCCATTGTGAAAAGAACATTTCTGTATCCTATTTATTATAAAGCATTTAGCTTTATAATAAATAGGATACAGAAATGTTCTTTTCACAAATGTAATGTAATGTCCACTCAAATCTGTGTGGTTCTTTTCTAGAAAGACTATTTCAGACACTAATCTACATGGTCCTCATATGGCTTGACCAAGATTATGTCTGGACTTTAAAAGAGACTAAGTTTGGTTCGGCCTTTCTTCTCAGAGTAGTCAGGTAGGAAACGCCGAAATAATCTAGCATTTTTTTTTAATTTTTTTTATATCACTTGTAAAAGTGATTCCAATATCCTATTTACAGAATAAACAATTTCATTTCATTTCAACCGCTTTAGAACCCCCAGTGCTACTTGGGACTTCCTCCGTTTATATATTTAAATAATTGAAGGTACAATGGCGGTCTTTACACTGCACGCTGATAGTAATAACATCTGTACGAGTATAACACTTGTCTTCAAGAGTAATATCTTATCAAAATGGTTACGTACTTTCACCATGTCTGTCTGTAGGTGTACCTCAAGGCTCAATACTGGGTCCATTCTTGTTCTTAGTCTATATCAATGACTTACCATTCTATTTAAAGGGTATCTGTGAAGTTGTACTGTTTGCAGATGATACTTCACTTATTTTTAAAGTAGACAGGGATTGACAAGACTTTGACGATGTAAACAGTGGACTCTCAATGGTTACAGATTGGTTTTCGACAAATAACCTAGTTCTCAATAGCAAGAAAACGAAATGTGTAAAGTTTGCCCTTCCAAATGTTAGAAATCTAGGACCCAACATCATCTTAAATAAAGAGTTGCTTGAAACTGTAAACTCGGCAGTTTTTCTGGGCATAACAGTAGATGCCAAACTTCAGTGGGGCTAACATATATCGAGCCTAGCGGGATGGCTCAGTTCGGCCGCCTACGCCGTCAGGAAAGTAAGACAATACACTGACGTTGATACAGCTCGGTTAGTCTATTTTAGTTATTTTCATAGCGTTATATCCTACGGTATTCTGCTGTGGGGCAAAGCTGCTGACATTCAAAATATATTTTTCCTTCAAAAACGAGCTGTTCGAGCAATTTACCAGCTAGGTGCCAGAGTTTCTCTGAGAGATTTTTTCAAAGATATCGGTATCCTCACAGTGGCATCACAATTCATTTTCGCCAACATATTATATATTAGGCAAAATATACACTTATATACTAAAAACAGTGATATTCACAATGTTAACACTAGAAATAAGGACAAACTACGTACTCCCTTTCAGCGGCTTCATTAGGTTCATAACTCATTTGTTGGGCTTGGTATAACCTTTTATAACAAGCTACCTTCTTCTTTGCTAGATTTGCCTTTTAATGCGTTCAAAACTAAAGTAAAAACCAAACCTCTGTTCAAAGGCATACTATTCTATCAACGACTACTTAAATGATAAGAATAGTTGGTCGCTGTGATTAATCACAGCGACCAACTATTCTTAACAAGACAACTTCTCAAGACAATGTTTAAATGTTCTTTCTCCAGAATTAGGTTACTTACTGACATACATGGTTATATGAGTTTATATAATTATTTATAATTTTACTTCAATTCAATCAATCGTCAATTTATTTTATTTTAATTTATTGTTGACATAATCTACTCATTACAATGTTTTTTTTATGAGTTGTATTGCAATATGTGGTTAGCTAGCGACCTCGATATTTTTTTAATTTACCTCGATGGTCCTAGTTTATCAATTATAACTTCTAGTTACAGCTATATGTAAGCGGGCACGCCCTTTATACCTGGAGGATTTTATTTAGATATTGTTTTCGTTAAGTTATTTTTATTTCTGCTTAGTACAGTTCTCGATGTTTTTGGTTGGTATATTGGCGTGTGCTAGCTGTCATATGGCTATTAATTTTATAATTTAAATTATGTTTTGTGTTGCGTAATGTAAATATAATTTTGCATACTATTATATAGAATCATTTTTTTTCTAACTGAACAGACAGCTGTGCTGCTGGGGAGTTTGTTGCGCCACTTCTTCTTCCCAGCTAAAGCACTAGGAAGTGGTGAAGGGTGGGCGTTTTGGGGCATTATTTTATTACTTATGTAATTTTGACGTTCGAAAAGTGCTGATTCTCAGCCTAGTTTGAATAAATGACTTTTGAATTTTGAATTTTTGTCAGTCCGCGGCTTAGCTCTTTGGAGGAGGAGGAGACTCTTAGTACTAGAAAGCTGTAATTTTTTTTTTTTTTTAAACGTTGCCCCACACTAGGAATTTCTCCTGTATCGTGGGTGCGTTTACAAACATTTAAAGTCACATACACAAACAGCCAGACCCGGAACAACTACTTGTAGGTCATACAAATATTTGTTCCGTGCGGGAATCAAACCCGCGACACGCAGTGCAGCAGTCAATCGCTTAACCACTGCGCCAACCGTGCCGTCAATTTTGCATGGGTACACAGGGTGGATTTTTGAGATGGGGCAGAAAGGGTACTGTAAAAAGAAAAAAAAAAGAAATGACCCACATAGTCACATTCACATTCACAATAATTAAAAAAATATAATACTTTAAGAAATAAATATTCATGTACGTTATATATAACTGGCGCCATCAGCGCGTTGCGTAATCATTGCTAGGGAAACAGTTCGTTACGTAGTTATCTGAAAAGGGCAGTAATAGTTACAAAGATTTAATTAGTTAACACAAATGCATAAATTATGGATGATCATTCGAGATACTTAAACTTGACAGTTGGACAACACTGTCTTTATTTTCCATAATATTCTCTATCGAAGTCTTAAAACAATTGGAAACCATTCCACCATTGGAAGCTCTTGATGCACATGGATTGCTTGGATTGCTACATAACTTTCATACTGTAGATATAATTAGGTACCCAATCGATTGAATTTTTAGGTGTATTGCAGATATACATATAACATAATTATTTTGAAAGTGAGTTTATTGTGTTGTATTTTTTTTTTGTGTGTGTTGTGTCGTTAATATTAAAGCACTGCAGAAAAGTTTGTACAACGGAAATATATCGTAGCAAAGGAGGACAACGTTCGTAGCACGTCATTAGGAGACAAGTCAAAATAAAATTCATAATTTATAACATTAATAATTTTGTAATTAATTTTGTAATTAACTTAACTACAACTCATTTGTAGTAAACCGCGTAAGGCGAAGAAGCTACAGAGTAACTGTAGGCGGAGTATGCGGAAACCGGTGAAGCGGCGTATGCGGAGTAAGCGAGCGGAGCCGAGTATGCGAGTGGAGCGGAGTATGCGGAGTACGCGAACGGAGCGGTGTACGCCGCAGAGTACGGCGATCTGAGGAACACTTGCGGCTCGGGGGCCGCCACTGCCACTGCCAGCATACAAGCGAAGATGAACTGTGAAATAGAAATCATGTTATGACATTCGCCGGTAAAAATATTGTTGCCTGCACATGGCTTCTTCACAATGTAGACCATAAGAGATATGCTTTATTACATTAAGACCACTTTACACGTCACTTTTAACAGTAAGCAGCTTTTGCCTCTATCTTCATCCAAATGTTTTTTTTTTTTAATCTTTGTTACGAGCTCCAACCCTGGTTTTTCCTCCCTCAAGGGTGAAATTTCCAAAAATTCTTCCATAGTGGAAGCATACAATACCAAAAGTACCTACTATCATTTTCTAACCATATTTCTACCTAACTGAGGCTATAAGGCTAGGATGATTGAGTAGAACATGGGGCTGAGCGACCTGTCAGACAGAAGGTCAGACAAAGTCTTCTTTTAGTAACAAAGTTTCTAAAACTCGTTGATCTAGTGGTCGCATGTACTACTGCTCAGCATGAAGTCCTGGGTTCGATTCCCAAGTCGTTCAGGAATCTCTTAGTAGCAGCCCAGAGTCTAGATTGGTGCCCAGTTGATGGCAATAGGCTTAAAAAACTGGCGAAATGTGGGTGTACTATGACTACACTTCTGCCTAACTCTTCGGGGATTAGAGGCGTGATGTTATGTTATGTGTGTTCTTTTAGATTTTATTTTAATTTTTGGAGATACGTCTGTACATATTATAAACATAATCGCTTTTCGCGTTTTCGCGCAACAGATTTTGATGAGGTTTTCACCGTCGTTTAGAGAATTTATTCCGGAAGGTTTATGTGTATAATACGTTACGATTAAAGTTACGTTAACCTAAGAAATCTCAATGTTTTGTCAAGTCGTAAAAACCGTGCGAAGCAGGGCCGCTAATCGAATGATCAATGTGACTACGGAAACCATATTCTTTAGAAGAAACCACTAAATGTAAGTAGCAGACTCATTCTACAATACTAAATAGGTCATTCTAGTACTAAAAAGTTAAATGGTTAATACCAATTTTCTGTCTCAGAACAGCTAGAATTATTACAAATAGTACTTAAGCATAAACACTTAATTTATTGAAATTCAAAATGTGTGTCAAAATGCATGTCCACCTAATTAGGCATGACTGAAACAATTACATCCTTGGGCAAACAAATGCTCTGTGTAATTGTATTCATCAACAAGTAATGAGTGAAGCACATCCTTGTTTAAGGCTACGTATGTAAAGCATAGATAAAGAGTGAAATCCTTCATCTTATGCAAAAATTATGTACCATGTATTAACAACTAGTTTGACAGCAGAATGATTTGTTTGCTTAAAAGATTCACAATTTTTTTTCATTATTGGTATGATCTTTTACAAATAGCCTCTACGGGAGTGTAATGGAGTTCTAAATTCGAAGTTTTTGACGTTCAAAAGTGCCTTACTAGGGCCTATTTGAAATAAATGATTCACTTGATTTGACTTTGACTTTGAAGGTATATACACATGCACGAGTACATCAACATAGTAGTAAACTAATTATCGAAAATTTTAGTAATATTAACTGTATCCGTATGGATTGAGGAGTCATGTCTCATATTTAAACGTTTTGTAACTTTTTAAGGGTTTTACTACAAATTCCAGGATCGGGCCTATAAAATCGGCAAATTTACTACTAAATATTGGTAGTACCCGCGTTTAAATATGAGACATGGCTCCTCAATCCATACGGACACAAATTAACTGACGAGATATAATATAGTTAATGTTTAAGTAAATAAATACGAAAATTAAGCTTAAATATGCTAAATTACGATGAAGCAAAGGGATGAAGTAATCTTGATTAAAAAGATAGGCTTTTAATCCACGAACGGACGAAATGGTTCTAAAATCCATTCCTTGTAGCACTCAATAATTGTTGAAAAAATTCACTAATAAAGATTTCCTAAAAACACTAATTGAAATCAGCGAAAAATGATGTAATAATTCACTCACCAATTTGAACATTTTGGAGGTTGTTGTCACTGAGCACTACTGAGCTAAATGATGTTCACTGAGTGTCCGGACGCTTCTTTATAGCGGTGACGAAGGACGGTGCATGTATTGTGAGGATACTAGCCCCATAACGTGACGAATATTATAACGATTAGTTTTCACACTGAGCTGTGGACGCGACGTAACGAAAACATTTTTTTCTTGTCTTCTAAATAGTAGGTACAGCTACAAAATTACGCTACAGAATATAATAGATCGGTTCATAAAAGGGGAATATTTTAATAAATCCTGTAAAACTTTTTGACATTCTAATGATGATCGCCTGCTTTACTCAATAGAAAAATTAATTAACTAAAGTAGTACATAATTAGCGTATCGATAAATATTTTTCGGAAATCAAAATACGGGAATTATTTGAGGATCGGTTAAATACATGCCTTCATAAAATATGCTTCAGGTGAAAATCAGTCGTACTCGATTAAATATGTAATAAACACGGTAGGTATCGATAAATGGTTAGGTATTGCATAGGTTTCTCGGTTGTCGAAGACTATAGACGAGCAATTTTTTATACCGACGCTTGAGCCTCGTTGCCGAGACACGTGCCTGCTCACTCCTTGATTGAAAAGTTACGTAGGAATGAGATCTTATCAAGTAACCTACTGTGTAAAAGTCTTTTTTATTTTCAACCATTTTTATTTAACCAGTCAGTAAACAAACTTATAAACCTTTTTCTTTTTTTTTTGGGTGGGAAATTATCAAACATCTTCTCCCGGTCTAAGCGGAGCGGGAGGACGTGTCAGACTCTTACTGGCTAAAACCCACCCGTGTTCGTTTAGTTGCTTGTGTGTTACCAGGGGCCACGGTGACCCTTTCGGACTTTCCCGCGACCCTGACAGGCATTTGTGCTGACATCTCTTTGAGGCGTGCGTGGAACACAACGCGCTGTCGACCCGGGCCTGGTCTTTATCGGACGGCGAGCTACCCATTGCTCACCGTCTGTAAGGCCACGCCTACGGTGGCAGGCAATTGGCCTGGTATTTCCGATGCCCAGGACGTTTCCTGCGGTGACTAGGGGAGCGAGGGCGCGAAGCTTGCCTCTCCCTCACGCGTTCCGCCTCCTCCTTCGCAGAAGGAGGTGACGGCTTCTCACGCCCTCTCGCTCCGTACCATGGCCTGAACCAGGGCCGGACGCAAGAGATCACTGCTGCCGATCGCCCCCACGAGGACACGGTGGTGCTCCGTCCAAGCCGGGCAGACCTCCACCGAATGCTCCACCGTGTCCTCCGAGTGATTCACACAATGATGACACCCGGCCGTCTCCCGCCTTATCCGGAACAGGAACGTCCCGAAGCAACCGTGTGTGGTGAGACACTTATAACCATTAGTTTCATATTTCAGCCTACCTGTAGTAGGTGAACATTGACTCAATTGTAGTTTCCAAGATCACCTTTTGGATTGCCTGAATTTAGTAAAGCGTTTAGCCCGTGCAAGCCACAAAGGCCGTGGGCTGCAACTCTGAATAGCTGTTAGTGATTTTCATCACAGATTTCCAGCTTCTTCTTTTTCTATTGATATAGGTACCTATTTTTTGAGCATCGATACCAGAAAAAAACCTATCAAATTGAATTTATAGTGTTAAATTTGTTTGCCGTGGTGGCCCATTGGTTTATGAGTTGAAGGTCGTGGGTTCGAACCCAGGCAGGCGCTTTACCACTGCTCGCAAAACAGTGAAGGAAAACATCGAGAAGAAACCGGTATGTCCTAGAACCAAAAATTCGAAAATATGTGACATCTACCAACCCGCACTGGGCCCGCGTGGTAGATTACAGCCCACTCCCTCTGTGTCCCAGCACTGGGAGCATTATAGACTGATTATGCTAATAGGTCTTTACCTATGAAATTGCCGTTTTGTATGAAAAAAATTAAACGAATTTTTTTCATGTATTTTTTATTTGTATTAATCGAAGTAATCACCCATGTAATCAATGCATCTTTGCCAACGCAGTGGCAGTTTATTGATGCCCTTCTTAAAGAAATCAGCTGGACGGGAGGCAACAAATTCTTCAAAGGCATTTTGTACTGCCTCTCGGGTATTGAATTTTTTTCCCGCCAAGAAGTTATCCAAATTCTGGAAAAAGTAGTAGTCTGTAGGCGCAAGGTCTGGTGAGTAGGGCGGATGACGGAGAGCTTCCAACCCCAGTTCTTGCAACTTGGAGACCGTCTGCTGTGCAGTATGAGGTCGCGCGTTGTCGTGCAGGAGCAGCGGAGACGAGCGATTGACCAATGCTGGTTGGAGATGTGCCAGCTTCTCCATCATTGTGTTCAGTTCTTCACTGTACACATCTGCAGTAATGCTCAACCCGTTTGGTAAGAAGCTGTGATGAATCACACCGGCGCTAGACCACCAAACAGTGACCATCACTTTTTTAGGGGTAAGTTTTCGTTTAGGGCATTGTTTAGGTGCTGAACCAGGATCCAACCAACTTGCTGAGCGCTTGCGGTTATCAAACAGAATCCATTTTTCATCGCAGGTAACAATGCGGTTCAAAATTCCTTCATTTGTGTGTCTGTTGAGCAGTGCAAGGCACGTCTCGACGCGTACTTCGCGCTGGCGATCATTGAGTTCGTGGGGCACCCATTTGTCAAGCTTTTTTACCTTGCCAATTTGACGCAAATGGACCAATATTGTTTTGACGCTAATGTCGAAAGCTGCTGCTAATTCCGCCGTAGATTGTGTATCATCAGCTTCCACAATCGCCTTTAATTCGACATTGTCGACCAAAGTCTTCGGACGACCGCGAGGTTCATTTTTCAGGTCGAAATTTCCAGAACGGAAGCGAGCAAACCAATAACAGGTGGTGCGTTGGTTTGTAGTGTTAGCTCGGTAAACGTCGTTGATGTTGCGTGCCGCTTGTGCCGCGTTGCTGCCACGACGGTACTCATATTCCATAATTACTCGAATTTTTAACGTATCCATGATGACGAAAAATATTGAAATGCGATGAAAATGTAACACTAATCAATAAAGAAATGAATACTTTTGAAAAAAAAAAAAAACATGTTTTTAAAATAAAATTAATTTGAAATTAGAATTCTTAGCCAAACAAAAATTATTTTGATTTGAAATGGCCAGTACTGCAGAACGGCAATTTCATAGGTACATATCGTTGTTTGCAAACTCCATGCATCTTGTTGATCATTGATCAATAATAAAATATTATTTAGTTTTATACGTTGTTCAAATGAAATCCTATAACTTCTAAGTTCTAAGTTTTGTGTAAGTTCTTATCACGCGTAAAGTAATTATTAATCTATTTGGGAGACCGTTATTGTAATCAAATTGTCATTGTCCGTCATTATAATTAAATTGCAATTCTCCTAATTGCAATTTAATTATAATGTTTGAACATTAAAAAAAACCAGTTTGCATTTGTTGATCTATCAACAAGACGTAATGAAGAATTTTTCCATGTCTGCATAATTGTGATGGGTTCTGGGTTTTTCCTTAGTATATTTGGGTCAGAATATTGAGCCACAAAAGGGATAAATGAAAGGCAATTGCATGCAGGTGAAATGAGAATGCTAAAAGGGATGTGTGGTGTTACGCGAATGGATAGAATAAGAAATGAGTATATAAGAGGAAGTCTGAAAGTGACACCGGTGACTGAAAACTTGAGTGGAAACTGAGTGGAACGGCTGCACGAGTAGGGGAAGACAAAAGAAACGATGGATGGACAGTGTGGAAGATGATATGACTAGAAAGGGGGTGACTACCGAGATGACGACTGATAGAGAAGTATGGATGAAAGGGACATATTGCGCCGACCACAGATAAATTGAGATATAGGCTGGAGAATTTTCTAGCTTTCTGCGTACATCATGCGAAAATCAGTGTGAAACAGACAAAATTATAATTTTTAAGAAAAAGAAAACTAAGAAGCCGTGCCATAAAAAATATGAACGATTGAAACGAAAAGCTATTGCTCGATCAAAGTTAGAACGTAAAAAGGCTTCATTGTGACTTAAATGTTTCTGTTTTAAATCAAAGTATATGTAAGCACACCAGCAACTGTATAGGTTGTTTTAATCGTGGTGATAACATACCTACGTACTTTTTATAAACTTTATACTGGTATGTATTCTGCTACTGTTTTAAAGAGAAGCATCAGGGCCAATTCCTACGCCTGAACCTATCTATATACTGACTGTCTTTATATATAGTACCTGTTATACCTACTTACCTACTATTATATATTTTCAGTACTTGCTTATCGCTATAGTTGTCGCATGCTAAACTCGTTTCAGTCACCTAGGACAGACCTACAATAATGGAGGAGGTTATGGTGACGGACCAATCTCAAGCAATTTTCAAAAAGAAAAGATTTACAGTGAGAGATATCCAAAGAATATTCCATTAAATGGTGCTCCATTTAGCGGAGGGTACTTACCTGGTCGTCATACCAATCAACTTCCAGTAAATACAGGATGTCTTGTCAGTAACAGAGGTCTTCAGACTGAAATCAGTCCTCATTCATCAAACCAAGTACCCCCAGGACGTTTCATAAGCACATATCCTCCTGAATTTATTCAAACAGTCAACAACGATGGAGGATCGGTGCTTTATGACAAATCTTTATTTTTTAATCCAGGCATAGGAAATGCGAACCCTACCAAGAAACCCGAGAAAGTTCGCATAGGTCATAGGTATCCGCTTTACGATGGATCTCGAGTGGTCCACCCATATGATGATCAAAACCGAATTGTTTATAACCGAACGCCGTACTATAACAAGTTTAAAAAGCCGTCCAGTGGACAAACAAAGACGATTAAACATCCTGCACCTTACGGTGGAACTTCCGGATGGAGTATAAATAGACACCCAGCCAATAAAGAAGAATCTTTAAATTACAATGGATATCTGGGAGTTCGTTCTTTTAGAGATATCCCAACTGTGCATGAAGGAGGAGATCTAACGGCTCACGATAACTTTGTACTGTACGATAGTATTCCCAATGGCGACCCAATTGATTATTTGATCGTAAAGAAAAGAATCATGGCGGACTATAACTTTTTGTGATGAAGAAAAGTATATTGTAACGTGTGTGGCTTACATTAAAATTATTAATTAAAATTGCAGTTTTAATTGTTGTATTATATTTATTTTATACTAGCAGACCGGTCAGACGTTGTCCTGTCAAAATTTCAAAATTTCTTTCCTATACCACCCAACCAATTGAGGCGAACAAAACAAAAAAACGATTATTCAAATCAATACATAATAAAACAATTTTCGAGTTTTTGCGAGACTAATGCACGGCAATTGATTTATATAGATTTCTAAAAAAAAAAAACTGATCGCGTTCTAAGCCGACATAAGAAATGAAATGAAAAAAATGTTTATTTCTGTAAGACACTTCAACACGTCAATAAAATTCGTAAGCCCGGTATTAATTGAAAAAAAAAAGATCAAATCAATTTGTATTCATTGAAGTACATGAGGAAGCTATACTTAAATACATTTTATTAAAGATATTAAAGTGGTATTTTTATTTATTATAGGATTTAAATCAATCATTTAGTTAGAACATGCGAATCGCAAGCTGAATTAATTGATTAAGTATTTGAAAGGCAAAGTATAGTACCTACCTATTTATTATTATCATTAGCCGGAAGACTTGAAAGCCTAGGCTTTCTTGTCCTTCTTGGTTCCCTAGCTAAATGGTTATAACGGGAACCTGTTATTAGTAATAATGTCCCATGCAGGGGCCTACCTCATAAAATCAAAATAAAATAATCAATAAATCGTCATACAAAAAAAAAAAAAAACTAACGTACCCGCAAACGTAACATTCAAATACGAAACTTCATACCCAAACATAGTGGAGTGCCTGGGGGTTTGACCTCGGACTTTTGTAACAGTGAAACCAGAATGGTATAATTTTAAAGCCCTTTAAATTCTAGAGGATTTTTTATTTTACGATATGTCATGTAGTTTTTAAGAAGTTTAAGATTCTTTGAAAATGTTCCAAAAGAAACGGTAAAAATTTGGCGTTTATGTTTTTTTTTTTTCCATTATTGTAGAACTTTCAGTAACGCATCTTTTAATACTATTTTCATTTCACTATCTTAATAATTGAGGAAACTAGCCCCCGGTCGCACTTTTTTTTGAAAACGGGTACCCTACTGAAGCGATCGAAAAAGCATTTTCAATGATAATCCTATCAAAACCTGATTGGTATCATTTTTAAGCCCTTTAAATTTAACAGGATCATTGTTTTTAATTTTTTTGGTTATCTCTTTTCGTCTTTGAGAAGTTTAAGATTCTTTGAAAAAAGTCCCAAACAAAACGGTAAAAAAATGGCGTTGTTCCTAAATTTACAAAAAAAAAAAAGCTGTATTATAGCCATAGTAGTACAGCATCTTTTGATAGCATTGTCATTTCTCTATCTTAATAATTGAGGACGCTAGCTGGAAATATTTGCTTCAATACTCCACCTATCATTCAAATAAATGAAGTCTAAAAAAATATTTAATACAGACAACGATGTAAATCGTTTAAATGAACTATACATTTTATTAGTAATTTTATTCTTTATTTAATTAACTTGTTTTTCTCGATTACTATCTCTATATAAATAGATAGGTTAACTTAATTTTGATATACAAAAATATTCTACAGCCTAATATGTATGAACTACTCGAATTGGTCCAATTTTTTTTTGCAAATCATGATCTCTATTTTTTTACAGGTAATCTTTTTTTTTATATATATGATTAGCTAAACACACCATTTTGAATTTTTAAATTTCATTCACTGTAACTGAAATCTGAGGTTTAATATTTTTAACGCTCCAGGCACTCCACTAACAGGCGAGCGGCGCGGGCGTGTTTCCGGTGGCCGAAACAGCGACCTTATCTAGTTTTAAAACATGATTAAATTTTGACCTGTAATTTTTTTTATTTATGGTGAAAGGGCAAGAGATATTTTGTTAAAAAAAATCTTATATTTTTTGTTGCAATTATCTGGTTAAATATGATTCGCAGCCATATCAAATATTTATTTATAGAATTATATATAATACAACTTTCTAAATTCATATTACCCTACCTTTGAGGCCAATTCTAACATAAGGAGTCGTATTACTGATTCTAATGATTATAATTTTGTAAAGCCATATTTGTTACGGTCGCGAACCATATTTTAATCAACATACAACCTGACACTGACCTGAAAATTACAAAAAAAGAAAAAAAAATCCCTTGGCTACCTTATCCCCTTAACCAATTTACATAAATAAATATAATTTATCATCAAAATAAACCCTGTCTAAGTTAAATTCTTACACAATCACACACTAAACGGAATTCGTAACGCATTCCTCAGAATTTAGCAGGTTTCAACAATTTAGGTATATCTCACCACGTTTTCTGAGTATTGAACAACATTAATAAAGTATATCTAATTAAAAAAAAAATGCGAAAGTAATGTCCAAAATTAAGGTTATAAAATTGCTACTACAAACCATTCACAGATCCGTTTGTACACAAAAACGGAGCAGAAAACAAAAAAACCGGACAAGTGAGAGTTGAACTCGCATTCCGTACAATGAATATGTTATCCACCATCCCAAGAACAAACTTAACATTGTAGTTAAAAAACGTGTTCTACCATACATTCCAATTGCAAAATAATGTAAGTATGCACAATATTGAGAGATTTACCATGTTATTTTAAGATTTAGATTATAGATATTCCTGTAATCTATAAGTAAAGAACTATTTACTGTACTTTTTTCAAAATTTGAGGGCCAGTCTCAGCTCAGAATTGTAAATTTTCATCTATTTTCTACAACTAAAATTACAAAAATTGAGACCGTCACAACAAACCCTTAATTTTGTTTTTGTGGTTTGCCCCCAAAGGTGGTGTTTGCCCCCTATATTCAAAATTCATTTATTTACGTTATACATCCGTGTTTGGGTCGCAAAAAATCATATGTTTACCAAATTTGATCTTAATCAGTCCAGTAGGTTCAGAGCAAATTGGCTGTGACAGAGGACAGACAGACAGACAGACAGACACACGAGTGATCCTATAGGGGTTCCGATTTGTTCATTCTGACGTACGGAATCATAAAAAATTAAATATGAACATGGGTATACCGCCGTTTACCCGAATTTTATTTGCCCTAATATCATTTGCCATAATAGTCAACAGCCATAATATCATACGACATAATACTCATTTGCCCTACTCTCATTTGCCACATTAGTCACGTGCCAGAATCATTGTTTCCCATAAAGTCACTTACCATAACATCATTTGTCATAATCATTGTAAGCCCTAATTATCACATGCCCTAATTATCACATGCCATAATTATGATATGCCATAACATAATTTGCCATCGACATCGGGTGTGTAACGGTTGCTTATATCAAGATAAATTGGATGCAATTGGGACTTTAGGGCACCCCGACTCGGACAGGTTAGGTTAGAAGGGGATGGCGGGGTCGTGTGAGCGAGCGAAGCGAGCGAATAGACCCCGCCATCCCCTTCGTGGTTATTTTTTTTTAAACCACACAGAAGTAGGAGCCCCGCGAAGCGGGGCTCCGTCGACCTAGCCCACCATCAACCATGCACAGAAAAAAAAACCTTAAATATTTGTCTAATACTTGTCATGCCATTTAAATATTATGCCATTTAAATATTATGTCTAATAATTATTATGGCACATAAAAATAAGGCAAACAATACTTATGGCATTCGTATCTTATGGTATCTAAAATTCGGGTAATTAAAAGTATGTCATATGTCTTTTAGGGCAAATGAAACATTCGGGCAAATGAAATTCGGGTAAATGAAATTCGGGAAAATGATGATTATGGCATATAATCTTCGGGCAAACAATAGACAACCATGAACATGACACGCAACACTAAAAGTACCTATGTGATAAAATGCAAACTTTTTCATCATGTACTTTTAGAACAGACCTACTACTTCACGCGCGCGTCATATTGCATTATTAGCATAAGCATAATATAATCAGCCTATAATAAAAAATAAAATAAAATAAAATAAAATAAAATAATGTTCCCACTGCTGGGACACAGGCCTCCTCTCTGTAATGAAATGAAATGAAATTGTTTATTCTGTAAATAGGATATTGGAATCACTTTTACACGTCATCTTAAAAAAAATAAGTAATTAAAAATTAGCTAGATGAGTTCAGCGTTTCCTATCTGACTACTCTGAGAAGAAAGGCCGAAACAAACTCAGAGGTCATAGTCTCTTTTAAAGTCCAGACATAATCTTGGTCAGGCCATATGAGGACCATGTAGATTAGTGTCTGAAATGGTCTTTTGAGAAAAGAACCACACAGATTTGAGTGGACCTGTCCTGTCAGTGCAAGCATTTGTCAGTAATCGTGGAGCTCAACCCAGAACTTAAGGAGCTCAAGTGTGCTGTGAGAGGGAGTGGGCCGTAATCCACCACGCGGGCCCAGGGCGTGTTGGTAGATGTCACACGTCTTCGAATGTTTGGTTCTAGGACATCTTCACGATGTTTTCCTTCACCGTTGTGATGAAATAATTTACGCAAAGTAAAACGCCTGTCAGGATTCGAACCTACGACCTACAACTCATAAGTCGCGGCCGTTACCACTGGGCCACCACAGCTCTTCGCTTTCACCATATTGCATTATTACGTTCATTTCATTCATGTTTTCTTCTATTGTGATTTTACGAAGTGTAATAAACAGTAATTGCTGTGTCTGTGTTAATATGGATAAATTACAGCGCTAAGTTTGTGGCGAAGATGACATTTGTGTCCACTAACTACAATATTGTTCGTATTACCTACGATACCATGAGTGCACGAGTCCGAACACCAGGCCGGTTTTGGTTTTTGCACTAGGACTATTTATTTCCATGTCAAAAAACTAGGTAGTACCACAGGTTTCTGTGATCTAGACATATAGACGGTTATTAGTCTAGATATAGGTTCTCATGTGGAAGGTAATAAACCAAACAATTTCTGCTTTCGGATGCTTAAATAAATTAAACGTAAAATACAATTTATTGTTTTGTATTCCTGAGATTGTTAATATGGAAACATAACACTTAACCAGTTCTTATCACATGATAATTAAGTAATGATTTGCTTGGAAGACCATGACTAATGTCGATTCAGTCCTAGCGTTAAAGTCCGCTGCCATAATTATTAAGTTAGTCATGTTCAGAAACTCCAGCAAAATGAAAGTTTTAAATCATCTGGTACGTACAGCGTAGTTTATAACATTCAATTACAATTACTCTTCTTACAAGGGAAATCCTTTAAAAACTATGATAGCTATTAATTTCATGATATTTGTTAAAAGAGATGTATGTTGCAAGTAACAAAATAAATACATAGATTTTTGTGATGCAGTCTTTTTTTTTGTTACTAGTCTGTAAAGTCGAAATTGTTTTGGAGATAAAAGTTGCGTTCGATTCAACACATGTGTCTAGCAAAACAATGACCTATTTATTATTAATAATCTACCTCAAACATTAGCCGTGATCAATATTGTCGGTGACCTATCAGTATTTTTGTTTTCGAAGGCATTGACCGCCATACACGATGAAGTTTTTGAAAGCGTATGCATGATCAGGTTATAGAAACAAAGTACCCATGATTATTATTAGAGTTATTTTATAGTTCCGATGAAAAGCTGGTCATTTATTTGATGAACTCATCGGTTGGTACTAATGTACGATATAGTTACCAATTTTTCTTTTGCTTTCTAGTTATTCCTTGTGGCTGCAACAATTACTGGTCGAGCTGATGTAATACCTGAAAGAACCCGTCGAGATGACAATCAGGTACCAGTAGGTGGAAAAGTAAGAGCTTATTATAGTTCCTCGGTTAATCCTAATACAGACGCTCAATTAAGTGCTGAAATTGGAGAAGGCGGTGCATTTATAGACTATAGTTTGCGAACCCCCAATGGTGTTGGTGGTTTAAACGAAGTGGGTGAGTCGTTTGGAGCGGAAGGAAAGGCAGTAGCTGCATACGATGGAGAAGGTCAGTTTAATGCAGGTAATATCGTTGATGAACATGGTTTGGCACCACCGTCTGCAGGCTTTGGTTACGGAAATCAATTTAAGACAGCAGCTCAAGCTAGCGCTTCGGCCAAGGTTTACACAGGGGAGACAGCTGCAAACGGTGGAACGGCTCCAGCTGATATAACAACTCAAGCAAAATTACAAGCTCAATTTGAACAAGGAGTTCAACATGTCGCGGAAACTCAAGCTGATGCTATAATTCAAGAAAAGCAAGGAGTTCAACATGACAAAGGAACCAAAGTTCAAACTACATATCAATCTATAATGCCGTTTAATGAATTAATGAATTCTGGACCTCCAGACCTAGCAGGCCCCATAAAGTATCTATGGCTAAATAGCTATGGTCCCGGTTACGTTGAATCATTGAACAATCCAAATCGAGGGAATAGGCCTATATCTGTTTTTACGACTCCACCACCTCAGGCTGATACAGATCCTTACTATAATCAACCACCAAGCGTTCCAATAAATGACACTGGAATAGAACAATTTAAACCAATGGCGAATATATATACAGGCGAATGGATAACTCAAAGTCCTAATTGGATTAAAAAAGGATTATTGTATAATAATGTTGATTGGAATATTTATACCAAACCTGCTCAAACTTTAGTTCAAATGGATAGAAAAATCGAACCAGATGTATTAGCTCAAGAAAACGGTGAACCTCAATATCAGAAACAAAATCAAGCTAAATCAATGGTACAAACGAACAACGGTGTGGACGTAACTGCAGTCAATGCTGACGCAGAGGCTAAAACAAATGCTGGGTATGGTGGGCAATATAACGCTGAATCTCAACCTGGCGTTATGGCTCAAATAAATAGTGAAAGTCAATATGATACTTCTGCCCTAGCCGACAAAGTGGTTCAATCAAGCGGTGGAGTCCAATATAGCGGAGAAAATAAATTAACTAGCTCAGCACAAGCTAATGCAAGGATTAAAACAAATGTTGCTTCTTCATATAGCGGTGGATTACAACATAATGGGGGAGCTCACTACGTAGGAGGATATGGAACTAAAGGAGCTGCACAAACGAGCGAAGGAATTAAGTACGGAGCTAAACACAGTGAAAACGCTCTTAATGCTGATACAGGTAAATATAACGGCGGATCTCTAAATGGAGAAGGATTCCAAGCGAATGCAAAAAGTCATTTACAAAGTGGAGTCCAATTTGGTGGAGCAGTAGGCGCTGAAGCCATAGCCCAACCCGGTATTGTGGTGGAAACTAGATTTGGCCAGAGCACTCACCCGCCGCGTCGACCGATACCAGGCTTTGGTTATAGGCACCCATATAGTGTTTGGAATCATGGTTAAGTTTGAGGATGAACTGTCATACGATTTTGAATAGAATTGAGATAATTGTTTCTGAATATTATATTTTATAGACTACATTAATTTAAACCATTGTCATTTAAATTGTTTTAAGTAAGCCTCTTAGTATTTTTTATGATAAACAGGTAAGTCAAACAATCTATTAACACCAGGAAATGATATTTTTAGAATGCCGCTAGCGGCACTTCCTATTTTTTTAAAGACTAAAAGACATTTTAGTCGAGGTCTTTCTAAATTATACCTACCATAACGATTTCTGCTACAAAGTAGCATGTTCCGGTTTAAAGGTTATGGCTGCCGGTGTAATAAAAATGCAGACAAATGAGACATTTCAGCTTTGTCTCTGGGTTCTTAAGCCCTTAATCAAATTAGGTTCCCACACTGATTCTGTTACTGGATCAGTCACATTTTATTCGTTCCCTACCTACTTATTCATTAGCACAACAAAGTCCCTGTAGGTCTACACCAGGCAGTAGAATGTAAGTAGTTACGTTGTAGGTACTGACTTACTAACTACCAACACGAGTTTGGAGTTATATATAGATCGAAGCATACATATGAGAGTAGTACGAACCATCAAATTGTTGTCTTGGCCTCTCCAAAACAATTATTAATACACAATACCATTAATAATTGATTAGCAGTGGACTTATTGCCTGATATATAAATTAAATAAAAGCTAGTCTTATTTTTCATGTGCGTTACATGAAAAATAAGACTAGCTTTTATTATTTTTTTATTTAATCAACGGACTAAGAAAAAGTAGGGTAGCATAAGAGGATGAATCTTCGGGTATCGTGAGGCGTAGGCAATTGGAGTGGAGTACGCCGCTTCTGGATACACCGGAGCCGTGTACGCCGCCGCTGGGTTCGCCGATATTAATGGTGCCAATGCTTATACTACATCAGGTTTGGGCGCCGCCATCGTTACCGCCAGTAAGCAAAGGAATACCTAAACTAAAAAAAATAATTGATTAGGCACCTGCTTTAAAACAATTGATTTCATCCACTGCACTGTCAGTACAAACTGCACAAAAGTAATAGGTGAGTTCTGACAAGTGTCGCCCCGGAGTAGATCGCATTTCAGTCAATCAGTTCATCATCATCATAGTTTAGCCCGTTTTGAAGACGGCACAACATTTTCGTGAAGGGCGCGGTGGCTTTTTCGCTCTCAATCTTCCATTCCAAAACAGGGGAAGTAACTGATACTTAATTATAATTTCTGTCTATTTCTCTAAATGAATTGGTAATAAAACTAGTACAGTAGATCGCACTTCTGTGGTAACGAACCCAGTATAAGCTGGCCTCTTAATCTTTTGTTACGTACTACGATAGCTAATCTCAAGGTCATAGTGGTACCATCAATTTTCGGTTCACTTTACATACGTACCGAAAACTTGATTTCTAAATTATGATAAATTCGGTAATAGGTAGTTACCAACTGGAACATTTCGACCCTTGTAGTAAAAATAAGGAGTACAAGAAAAAATACTAAACTAGAGCATAGAACTGAGATGAGTAATGATGCCCTACTGTGCCATTGATGATTTTATATACTTTTTCATACTTGTTTGAAGAAGCAGCCTTGTTCTACCTGACTGGAATAATAAATTCGGCTATTTAAAACTGTGACAATCCATATTCAGTGTTCGACGTAGTTTTTCAGAATTCATAATTAGTGTGGAAATCTATTTGTTCCGTCAAAAAAACAGATCGTTTGTTCCCCTGCCTGGGGTTCCTGAATAGTCTCTACCGATTATAACTCGACACCTCCTTTGATAGTTAAAACGCCATGAAGCGTCGAAACTTGAAAGACGTTTAAGAAAACCGAGTATACAATACATTATATAATTTTCATTACGTCATATTACCACTGACGTAGTATCTTTCATAACTTCCTGCCACTAAGAAAAGGAATTTATATTTTTCATAAACTAAACTCCACCGTTATCTTGAAAGCCCTGTTTTCAATCTACATATTAATATTATACAGCATTAGAACTTGTGAAAATTGAGGGTGCGGACTCTTAGTCACACCAGATTGTCTCACCAGTAACGGTCAATAATAACATTAAACATCGTAAACGCGCATGTAACTACAATTTTTTTATATGCTGTTAGGTCCCCTGAGAGTAATTTAAACCCAAGTTTGCAACCCTGAAAACCTTGTCCTACTCCCATGGTGCTCGAAAAACTGCGACTAATCATTTCATAATAAAACCATTGATTTTATTATTATTCGATCGGTCCAACATTGGGCTCAACTAACGAACCTATGAGTCCCTCTTAATGGCAAGCAACATCACGGCTGGACCAAACGGAGATGACGGGATGATGAGCTGATTTCTTTCAAGAATTAGATTATGAACTATCGAAAAATTGTGAACTGGGTGAAATGGATTAAAGTAACCTAACCCATATCACCCAGTTCACAATATATCGCCAGTTAAATTTTTCAGCCAAGCGAGCGCTACTTCTTATGAGAGTACTTAGTGCGTCATATCGCTTGTTGCTGACTCAACAATATCCCTGGCCACTGCACTGTCCTACTTACCGCAGATAAAACTGTTTTCCTGGGGATCACGCTCGACTCAAGGCTGCAGTGGGGTCCGCATTTAACATCTCTTGCAGGGCGGCTAAGTTCAGCAGCATATACTGTAAGAAAAATCCGTCAATTTAGTTAATTATTATTATTTACTAAATTAATTTAGTCTATTTCAGTTACTTTCATAGTATCATGTCTTACGGTATTTTACTATGGGGACGGGCTGCAGATATCGACTCTATTTTTATTCTGCAGAAAAGAGCCATTAGAGCAATATATTGCCTCCGCAGGCGCGATTCTCTAAGGGAACTGTTTAAAAATATTAACATCATGACGGTACCTTGTCAATATATCTATGAAAACGTCAGGAAAAATCTTAATCTTTTCAGTAAAAGAGTTGAAAGACACAATTATAGTACTAGAAATCGGGACCAATTAGTTCAACCGGGTTTCAGACTGGCTAAAGTAGACTCATCCTTCATGGGGTACTGTTTAAAATGTTACAATAAAATACCTCCCCACATACCACAACTAAATTAAACTAAATTTAAATCTTGTATAAAACGCACACTATGCTGCCAAGCATATTATAAGCTGGGGGATTATATCGGTGACAAAAATGCTTGGCTCAACGCTTGTCCAGCTCCACAAGGGCGCATACACTAATTTAATTTTAGCATTCGAAAATATTGTTGGAGCTGCTGAAGATTGCATAAATTATCTTTGAATTGTATAACTTCAATCTCGTAGTATTGTATAATTGCATAGCACATGTGTGAGCACTGTACCTTCTATAAAGCTACAATTTACTGGGTATGTCTTTCATTGACTCCTAACTACTAACGATCCAACACACACGCCACCGCCAGGGCACATTCAGTGCCCTGGCGGCTGAGAGTATGTCATGCTCACTCAAATGTCTCGCTGGCGGTGGCATGTTCGTGTACGGGCGCCGTTAGTAGGGACTGGTCATCTCTTATCTGCCACAGCTTATTTTAATTTTTGAATTGTTTTTATATTTTTTTTTCCACATTGTTCTCACATGTATAAATAATTTCAACATGAGTGATGTAACCAATATTTTGTAACAATATTATGATTGAAAAGTGTGTCCGTGGAGTTTCTTGCCCGTTCTTCTCCATGGGAACCTACGCTTTGGAATGGGTAACTAGCTTCATATTTCTGACTGACTGACCCCTTGACAATTCAAAAATTCTTGTAAATGGTTTAATTGAAATAAATTCCTTTTTTTTTTTTTTTTTTTGTGTGGGAAATTATCAAATAACTTCTCCCGCTCTGGGTGGAGCGGGAGGGCGTGTCAGACTCTTACTGACTAAAACCCACCCGTGTTCCTTCCGTTGCCTTTACGTTGCCAGGGGCCACGGTATCCCTTTCGGACTTTCCCGCAACCCCGGCAGGCATCGGTCCTATCGGACCCCTTCCGTTGTGCTGACATCTCTTTGAGGCGCGCGTGGTACACAACGCGCCGTCGACCCGGGCTTGGTCCTTATCGGACGGCGAGCTACCCATTGCTCACCGTCCGCAAGCCCGCGCCTACGGTGGCCGGGAATCGGCCTGCGATTCCCGACGCCCAGGGCGTCTCCTGCGGCGGCTAGGGGCGTGAGGGCGCGAAATTTGCCTCTCCCTCACGCGTTCTGCCTCCTCCTTCGCGAGCATTACTGCTTCGCAGAAGGAGGTGACGGCCTCCCATGCCCTCTCGCTCCGTACCATGGCCTGGACTAGGGCCAGACGCGAGAGATCCCCGCCGCCGATCGCCTCCACGAGGACACGGCGATGCTCTGCCCAAGCCGAACAGACCTCCACCGTATGCTCAACCGTGTCCTCCGGGCGATCCACGCAGTGATGACACCCGGGCGTTTCCTCCCGCCTGATACGGAACAGGAACCTCCCGAAACAACCGTGTCCGGTGAGGACCTGCGTTAGGCGGAAGGTGAGGACGCCGTGGCACCTCTCTAGCCACTCCTCAAAGAGGGGACTTATCGCCGCAATAGTGGCGTGCCCAGCACTGGGTTGCGACAATCGCACTCTCCATGACGCCATGAGATCCCGCCGGAGCTCTGTCCGCTGTGCCGCGATTTCTCGCGGGAACGGAGTTACGCCCCGGCGTTTCGACTCCTCGCGCCACTCCCAGATGTGCGCGAGGACTTTTGCCTCCAGATCCCATGGCGGTAATCCGGCAAGGAGGCTCGCCGCCTCACCGGAGACCGTGCGGTATCCCCGGACCAGCCGGGTGGCCATGACCCTCTGGGACGCGTTCAACCGGCGGGCTGGCCGCCGCCTCAATGAACGCGCCCAAACCGGTGCCCCGTAAAGGGCCATGGACCGCACGACCCCCGCGTATAGCCTCCGGCAGGAGGCGTTTGGACCCCCTAGATTGGGCAGGAGCCGCTTCAAAGCAGCCCCGGCCCGCTCCAGTCTGGGAGCCAAACGTCGGAAGTGCTCCACGAAGTTCCACCGGCTGTCGAGGACGAGTCCAAGGTACTTCATCGTCGACTCGATGCCGATGTGAACTCCTCCTACCGTTATTTGGGACCCCAACGGTGGCGCGTTCCGAGGACCATGAAAACACATGGCCTCGGACTTGTGCAGGGCCACCTCGAGTCCCAATTGCCGGATTCTGCCCACGATTGTCGCAACCCCGTGTGTCGCTAGTTCGGCCGCCGCCTGGTGCGACCTCCCCTGCGCCAGGACCAACGTGTCGTCAGCGTAGCAAACGACGCTGACGCCGCTAGGGAGGTCAGCGCGCAGCACCCAGTCGTATCCGATGTCCCACAGATGCGGCCCCAGGACCGATCCCTGTGGGACACCGCACGACATCTCTCGCCGGTTCCATTCTCCCCGGTGACCGGGGTAGATGACGGCCCTGTCCGTCAAATAGGCCTCGACCACACGACAGAGGTAGGTCGGCATCCGGTGATACCGGAGTGCCTCCCTGATGCAACTCCAGGGCAGGGTATTGAAGGCATTGGCGATTTCTAGAGACACCGCCAAACGACCCCACCCCGGGACACAGCGTCCCCCGTCGTGAGGGCTCGCACGCGCATGATGGCGTCAACCGTAGAGCGCCCCCTGCGGAAACCAAACTGACTCTCCGCCAAATCCGGCCCCACCCGCACCAGCCGCCCGACGAGGCGGTCTGCAATGACTCTTTCAAAGAGCTTGCCCACCTCATCGAGCAGCACGATGGGCCGGTAAGCGGACGGAGAGTCCGCAGGGCGCCCCGGCTTCTTAATGAGGACCAGTTTCCCCGTTTTCCAGCGAAGTGGGAACTGGCCCCTCTCCAAGCATGCGCTTAGGAGCCCCCTTAGTCGAGGCCCGAGAGCCTCCAAGGCCAGGACCCAGGCTTTCCCAGGTAAGCCGTCGGGTCCTGGGGCGGTATTTTTGGCATTCAGCCTACGTACCGCCACTCTCATCTCTACCTCGGTCACCTCCGGAGCATCGTCGTCGTCGTCGGCGGTGTGATCCGCATCGGGCACCGCAGTAGGCGGAGCCATGGGCGGGGAGGCATGTTCCCCTCTCGAAGGGAACAGAGCGCTCACCACGTCCCCCACAAGCTGCGGCCGGAGACTCTGCGTCAGCGGGGGAGCCCATGGGCGGAGTTTCTCCCGCACCATCTTGTATGGGCGTCCCCACGGGTCCCTGTTCAGAGTCTCCAGCGACTCCTCGCGGGCCACTCCCCTGGCCCGCAGGATCTCCGCTTGGAGGGCGGTCTTCGCCGCTCTGTACCCCTCGTACAGCTCCGCCTGAATGGCTTCCGTATCCGGAGGACGAATACGGAGCCTGCGGTGCCTGGTGTACCGGCGTCGCGCAGCAACGCACGCATTGCGCAGTGTCGTCAGCTGTTGCGACCACCAGTACACCTGGCGCGAAGCACGTCCGGGCTGGACCCGGGGCATTGCCACGTCACATATTTCGGACATGGCCTCCCGGAACCACTCCGCCTCGTCGTTGATGTCGGCAGGCCTGTCCGGTGGTGACACCCAGGCCTGCACGATCGAGGCTTCCAGGAGGAGCTCCCGGTCCAGCTGCTTCAGCGCCCACCGCGGACGGCAGTGTTAGTGCACGCCGAGCCCGCACTCCAACGCTGCTCAACGTGTGCTCTCTCCGAGTACACGTTAGAGCGTTCCTCCGACAGGATATTGGCATACGGGCAACGAGACCCCTTAGGCATAAAGTACCTAATGGGGAGTCATTGCCCGTACCCCAGGGTGCACCGTCCCGGAGACTGGCCTTCCCCCCGGACGCATCCATAAGGGAACTCCAGCCCACAGGAACACGGGGAGGTTTCCTGTCCAAGCACCCCTGAAATAAATGCCTTGAGTTTGAGTTTGAGTTACTTACCTTCGATTTGTCGCTTTCGAAGCACATTAGCCGACCGCTCCAAAAATCTAACGTAACCTTGAAGGTGATTTATGCAGTATTTGTTTTAACCTAGTTAATAATATTGCAAACACAATCATAATCGTGTAACTAAGTGCTAACAACTATATATTTTCCGTAAATAATATATACATTTTTACCCTAATTATTAGTATTTAAGTAGTAGTTATAAACGTATAACATAATAAATCAACTAACTATGTCACTATTCTTAAAACTTATGTTAAATATTGTTTAAGAAATCAGTTGTCCAAATAGTAATTGTAAGAACTCATGCCGCCTGTGATCACCTGTGATACATGTTTATCCTAGTACAGGCATCATACTTTGTAATGCCTACCTTATTTCTAAGATTTACACTGTATTTTACCAATTTAAACAAATAAAAACAAAAAAAAAAATATATAAAAAATAGTAGCCCACCGGTATCAGGAACAGGGTCCAAGCCACCGGTGGTCAGGGCTCCTGAGAGAGGAATCTTCTAACGATACGCGCCGTGTCCAGAAGTACCGCTTTCTGGATCAAGCCCTTGGTCCAGCTGCCTAACGAGAGCCTCCTCAGGTGTTGGTCGAGGCTCTTGGCTATTATGCCATTGGCCGTCACGACTATCGGCACAATGATTGCTGTATCCACATCCCACATGTCAACAACCTCGCGAGCCAGGTCAAGATACATAATCTGCTTATCTTTTTCAGCTTTAACGAGGTTCTCGTCATGCGGGACCGCTATATCAATAATCATTGTGCGACGCTCTCGATTATTATTATTACTTCCAAGTTGCTTGCAGCTAGGGAGGCTATTTAGTATTAGGGCAAGATGCGTTACGTCGCAACTCGCAAGCAAGTTTGATACCAATTCACAATTTGTTGGTTTCCCATGGATAAACTATAGAAAAATAATACGTTAAATTGCAAATGGTTTGTTTCAATTCACAATTTTTCGACAGTTTATAATGTAACGGAAATAATACCGATATATTATAATTATAAATTAACGAAATTCATAATTCCACGGTGACTACAAAAAAAATCATAATTCCATATGCACAAAATAAAAATGTTTAATATATACTACATACTATACTTATCTAGAAAATGGATTTTTATATCGATATTTTTCCACCGCTCAATAATACGAGGTAAATGGTGTAATGGTGACGAATCCGCATTCAAAATAGATTCTAAGTAGATTCTGAGAAATACAGTTTCCTTGGTACTTTGGGGCATCAACTGAACTTCTAGTGAATCGTGCGACGTTGAACCAGCGCGCCCTCTTTGCAAATCCAAATCTCCTGCATGCTCTGTGAAAGAATAATAAAATAATCATGTTTATTTCACCATCACACAATTAAAACCAAGTTTTATACGATTAAAGTTTCTTCCAGATGTACAATAGGTATTTAATATCTCCAATCAAGTGGAAGGAAGAAGATGAAAACAAATCAGAAATTATGTTTTAAAAAATTAACCTAAAGTAATTAACCTATATAGTTTTGTGTACAACAAAGATTAGGCTCACCAATCCATTGATAGAGATGGACACCGACATTATCTTATGAATATTTGACACCAAATAAATCCAATGCGTGACGATTTGAACAAAGATGATACGAGGCTGAGAAAGAGCTCATTCTTACATGGAACCCACACATATAGATAGATGTTAAAGATAATATGCCGTGTCTCTGTTCAACCGATTCTCTGATTGTTTTCACTCGTCACAACCGATTTATTACTAATAATAACGCTGCAGAGTTTGTTTGTTTAAACGCGCTAATCTCTGGAACGACCAGTCGGATTTGAAGAATTATTTTTGCATTTGGAAGCCCAGTTCTTGTGGAAGGTTATTAACATCACGCTACAACCATGGAGGACCAGGAGCCGAGCAAAAAGAAAAGTCTGTGAGAACGCTAAGCGAACGCGAAGTAATAGCGCGATCGGGCGATGCGTCGCGACGCGGTGGGTCGGGAACCGTAATATCAAGCGGACGAAGTTTCGAGCATAAGCTAGTATATGTATATTTAAGTAGGAATATTTTCAAGAGTATCCATCGTTAGGGGCGTTTTAAACAATACTGATTAAATACCTACACCACTAGCTTATCGATACATTAATTAATGAATGTTGAAAGTAGAAACAGATCTAATTAATTTGTCATACTACGGGCTGCACACATATCAGCTCAAATTAACAACTTCTTTTAATTAATATGGTATATAAGCCGCATTTTGGTTTCGTATCGCTGAGTTTATGGTTGTGACAATGTTACTTAAAGCAGTAAGTATAGCTATCGTGAAAATATTGAATTGTTATATAAGGACAGTTAGCCCAGGTTCCGACGGACCTGTTTACCCGGATCGTGTTTTTAGCGCGACGATTTTTTTTCGTACACTGAATTTTCAACTCTCTGTATCGAGCCGAGCGTTGAGAATCTAACGCGTTTGAACGCACTCTCGTCCCAGCGCGTTGAAAAAACACACTGTTCGACTTTCAACTCTTGGCGCTAAGCAAAGCGTTGAAAATACAGTGCACGAAAAAAAATCGCCGCGATTTTATTACATCCGTGCGACCGTGGGCTTCAAATTTAATATTGTGAAGGTATACGACCATTATTATCTAAATAATAATGTAACAAGATTGAGGCTTTCGTAATATGAATTTAAACTATGTAGATTCAATGTTTCCTTGTATTTACTTAACATAACAGTACGCCTGTATTTACTCGAAGGGTTAGGCAGAGGTCTAACTATAGTTCACCCACATTTCTCCAGTTATGTTTAAGTCCCATGTAATAGGGGGCGAGCCTATAGCCATCAACCGGGCACAAATACAGACTAATAAATACATATACATATTATATTTACTTAATGTGTTGTTATAGGGTGTTCCAACTTAAATTAACGAGCAGGTACCTATCCATATCTCATATCAGAGCGATTCCGTGAAAAAATTACCCGTTACTAAGCGGAACAAAATGGACAATTTTAAAATTCCATGAATATTTCACGACACTAAACTGACGTGACGAACTCCCGCTTTATTAACAATAATGACTACAAAACCAATATTCTTTGTTATTTTAGACTGAATCATTATTTCATTACATTCGCAGATATATAAAGTATAATTCGCAAATAAGAGAATGTTTTAAGAACTTCCCAGTATCACGATAAAACTGTGACTATAGTGGACTTCTTATTTGACTACCTGTAGTTCGAACGCCTTTCGTCACCGATTACCGCGTCACGGTTGCCCGATGGGTATAAATAAATGGCTGACCTACCATAATAATGTTACCATGAAAATAAAATAACTTGTTTTAGTAGTTTTGTACTATCGAAAGCAAATAAAACAGTAGTGACTAAAGCGGAATGTCCACCTTGGTACTAATAAGATTATCATTATTTCAAGAATTGAATTGTAATACAATAAGATTTGTTTATAAAATTAATGTTATAATTTAAAAAAAAAACAGTATTCTTTAAAACCTCACAAAAAAACGCTGAGGTGTGTCTTAAAAAACCATGAACATAGGTTAGTTAAAGTTAGCGACAGGAGCTGTGACACACAAAAATTGCCTGTTTTGCTTCTTATTTTTAATCAGTTAAATTAGCAACAATTGACTCTATTATAATTTTTTTTAAGCGTGAGAACTAAACAGTACATTAAAAAAAAGCTTTCAATAAAGAATAAGAATGGCTTGTAAATTGTTTGTAAATGTTTGTAACAGTACTTTTTCCTTAGGACAATTTTTTCACGGAATGGCTCATCAACAAGCTACCGCTCGTTTGAAAACTACGTGTTCCACCTAAAATGTTTCCACAAAAAAAATAGGCGTTATGATTCTTCACTCGTTTTCTAAACACTTTTTTAGGGTTCCGTACCTCAAAAGGAAAAAACGGAACCCTTATAGGATCACTCGTTTGTGTGTCTATCTGTTCGTCTGTCACAGCCAATTTGCTCCGAAACTAATCGACCGATTAAATTAAAATTCGGTACACATATGTATTTCTGTGACCCAAATACGGACGTGTAACGTAAATAAATGAATTTTAAATATGGGAGTCAATTTTAGAGGCATGCAAATAAAGAAATTAAAAAGGTTTTGCTAACTGTACCGTGTGACATATAAAAGGGCTTGTTGCGAAGATCTCAAACCTGCGGCGGCTAGGGACGTGAGGGCATGAAATTTGCCTTCGCATAAGAAGGTGACGGCTTCCTATGCCCTCTCGCTCCGTACCATGGCCTGGACCAGGGCCGGACGCGAGAGATCACTGCCACCGATCGCCTCCACAAGGACACGGCGGTGCCCCGCCCAAGCCCGGCAGACCTCCACCGTGTCCTCTGGGCAAACCTCACAATGGTGACACCCGGGCGTTTCCTCCCGCCGTATCCGGAACAGGAACCTCCCGAAACCACCGTGTCCAGTGAGGAGCTGCGTCAAGCGAAAGGTGAAGACGCCGTGGCGCCTCTCTAGCCACTTCTCAAAGAGGGGCCTTATCGCCGCAATTGTGGTATGCCTAACATTGGGTTGCGCCAATCGCACTCTCCATGACGCCATGAGATCCCGCCGGAGCTCTGTCCGCTGTGCCGTGATTTCTCGCGGCAGCTCCCAAATGTGCGCGAGACTTTTGCCTCCAGATTACACGGCAAGGAGGCTTGCCGTCTCTACTACGGAACCCTTCATTATGTGTGGTCTGAAACGCACCTTCCGGTTGTTTTTTTAGAAGGCCCACTAAATCTCTTCTCACACGAAAAAGAAATGCAATGTGTCAAAGATTGCATTGCAAGTAATTTATAAGATGTAAAATATTTCAGTAGGTACGTCATAACTCCTTTTTCAAGGAAATAAACCGTATAAAAATTCTTGAGAAAGTAATGCGGGGTCGCTGGACCTTTTACTCAGGCACAAATTTTACAACCGACACATGTGCTGTGAATATGGATGGATGTAATATAAAAGAACCTGAAAATTACATTACAGAAACATTATTTTATTATATCTCACACTCACATACTTACCTAAGAACAGCTTTGCAAGGCTAAAACCTTGTCGCAGAAATCCATGATTTACTAACTGTATTGATTCACAAATGTTTGTGTCTACACAGTAGCAAAATTATCTCAAGAGGTATCTTAGACACATAAATAACTACATATACAAGGTGTGATTAAAATAACTGAAAACTTAAAAAGGGGTAATAGGGATAAAGACTTAAAATATTTTTTTGTCCTTCAGTATATATTGTTAAAAAATATTGGACTCGTATTTTTTATTTTTTTACGTTATCAAAAGATTTTTATAAAGCAAAAAATACGTGTCTACTATTTTTTTATTATCTGACTGACGGACTGAATAGAATTGCTTTTTTTACCCCTATTGTAGCTATTTATCATTACAAACAAATTTTACTATTGGACAAACACAAACAAAACTGCTGCTGCATACATTTTGTCGAGTAAACATAATGAAACATCCGTAATAAACGCCTGTAATCCCCGAAAGATTAGGCAGAGTCCTATAGTACACCGAGTTACGCGAACATAATGTAAATACCAATTAGCTTGTTTGACTGTACATATGAATCTGTAGATAGATGATTTAATAATTAAACTGCCTTTATTCCCAGTGGCTCCTCCTATTCGTGGCGTGTGTGATGGCCGTGGGTTTGGGCGATGCGAGGCGAGCTCTCGTGCATCACCACCGGCGACGCCCCATCATCCTATACAACAAGTTGCCACGCGTCAAGACCCCCAAGAGAATCCTGCTATAACAATGGGGACTCTCGCCTAGCGTGACGTCACAACGCTATAATATGATATAAATAAATTTTCCAACTGGAATTTTGATTTTGTCATTTCCTAAGAACCCAAACTTCCCGTATATATTTCTATGAGAATGTTACTTAAACTAAGGATAACTTTGTTTTTTGTAGACTACTGTACTAGATATCCTGATTGAAAGGTGGATGAACCCCCTGCCGGGGTTGCGGGAAAGTCCGAAAGGGATACCGTGGCCCCTTGCAATGTACAGGCAACGGAAGGAACACGGGTGGGTTTTAGTCAGTAAGAGCCCTCCCGCTCGATAAAATAAATCAACCATTTTTCAGACTATCTAAAGTACATACATCTTTTATGGGGTACTGTGTTAAATGTTACAACAGAATACCTTGTGATATATTAGAATTAAATGAAAGAAAATTTTAAACTCATATAAAAAATACACTTTGCAAACAAGCATATTACAAATTAGAGGATTATATCCAAGATAAAAATGTTTGGAAACATGCTGGTCCTGCTCCATAGGATAATTTAGAATCTAGACAAAATCTAACTGGTTGCTAATTTAATTGTATAATATATATATATATATTTTTTTTTATATTGGTTTTAGATTCTGTGATTACTTCAACTCACACACTGAGTTATATTACTTGTAAAATGCTAGGAATATCGTATAATTTTCAATGTTTGTAAATATGTGAGCACCATGCATCTATCACATGATTAATTTATCTGTCATTCCTTAATTTTTCATTATTTTTACCTAACGTGGTATAGTAATCTTATTCTAGGTGCATCGTCTTCACATATAATTATATAATTGATGTATACAAGATATTGTGAAAACATTTTAAAAGAGTAACGGTGGATTTTCTTGCCCATTCTTCTCCATACGAAAACTACCTTTTGGAAGGGGCAACTAGAATCAATTATTATTTAAATGTTGACGTTCAAAAGTGCCATTTTTGTGCATAATTGAAATAAATTATTTGACTTTGACTTTGACTTTGCTCCGCCCAGAGCGGAAGAAGTTATTTGATAAATTGCCATACAAAAAAAAAAATTTGGGTGAACCCACTTCAAATGTGTTTTCAAGAAAATACAAAATTATTTCACTTAAACACTCAGAAAGTTAGTTCCCACTGAGTTTCTAGACTAAAACCACACATACACTTTAGTTAACTTTATCTAGAGTAGAACAGTGAACGAAAAACTTTACGATGACGACAATCTTGTGTAACTACTAAAATAGGTCCGTGTTTTTATGAATTTCTTAAGTTTCTGTTGGCTATGGTATTTAGAAATAGTGTCCTAAGTCCATGATCTAATATATTTTACCGGCCGTCGGTGACACGACGCAAGGTTGCGCGTGCTCATACTGCTTAATGGGCTAAAGGAGGATATTTCGGCGTTATCCGGTTACACTACCATACTACACATTGTCGTGCACTTGACCACTGATATAAAAGAAGTAGAAGATTGACTGGTTATCATTGTGCATCGGATCTTGTGTCCTACAGTCTCTTACGTCTCCCAACAAAACAAACAAACATCAAGATGTTCAAATACGTAAGTACCTACCATTCTCTAATTAAATTTTAGTGGGAACTTCAATTCGAAATTTGTTTAAATAATAATTTTATGTTTACAAACAATTGGGTGGACCGATAATTCTTATTATTTAATCAGGCCTAGATTAGGTTAGTCTCACTGCTGAGTACCCCGAGTAGATCTAAGGCCTCCCTCCATATTACCACTTAAAACGGATTTTTGCTGGTTAAGGTCCATTTTTTCTTGAACATAGAAAATTGCTTAAAATCTAATCAAAAACAGAATGAATTTTTCGATGCTATATTTTAGTTTTTCAATAGTTTTAGTTAAGTTTGTTTATAATTTTGCAATTTTTATTAATTCATTAGATTTAAGATATTATATGTAAATAATTTTCGTTTAATTACAAATACATACCACCTTGTCATAAATATTTATTAATAAATACACTATGATGTAACGCAATTTAAAAATTAAAAACATGTACAAGATGAGAAGATACAAATTTTATGACACAAATCTTTATTTAATTTTAACTTCTTTATACTAATTTTGCTCCACTACGTGTATATACTAAAACGTAATATTATTTCCAGGTGCTGTTCGCTGCTCTCCTGGCTTTCGCCTCAGCCAAGCCTAAGCCTCTGGTGTTGGAGTACCCCGTAGCAGCTGCCTACACTGCTCCCGTAGCAGCCGCCTACACTGCTCCCGTCGCCTACTCCGCCTACAGCGCCTACGACTACGCGCTCCCGTACTCCGCCTACAGCTACGCAGCCCCATACACTTACTACGTACGCTGAGAGATTTAGACTACGGATTCTTTGAAAACTGACTACGATGCAAATGTAAATTATTATTATATCGCACAGCAATCATCGAAATAAATTCTATTCGATAATAATCTTTGGTTTTTATTTCTTGTGACCTTCTGCAACCTTGTAAGAGCCAACATTTATTTCATATAAAATCACGCCTGATTCCCTGTAGGGCAGAGTTGTAAGTACAACCACAATTCGCCAGTTTTGAGTACATTACGAATGACCAGCAGTTAATTGTATTTTCACATTCGTCTTTGTTAAATAGGTTAGGTTTTACTGTACCTCATTGTTTGGGTTCATAATATTCCTATGTATTATGAAAGGTAAAGGCTTTATGGTTAAATAATAGCATAATACTCGTAATACAATAATATTACTATTTGTAATGTAATAATGCCGTAAGTATTTTATTGACTTGCTAATAGTGACGCAATTGTACATTCATAAATATCTTAATACTTACGGTATTAACGGACTTTAATTGCTTAAGTAATTGTGCTCTAGCTATATGGGCATTAAAACACGTTTTCAGCGTTTCAGAACTTACAGAATCCCAAGTTAGTATTTGTATGATATCTTTGCAAATGTTGTTACTATAATGGCATTATTAAATAAACGTGCACAATAGCAACTAATGTATTTCAATAAATACAGCCTACATTCGTTATTATTGTTATGACCTAAACATATACGTCACAGTATATGAAACTATCAAGGCTGTGACTTGGGGAATATTATTAAAATGTTGAATCGAAATTAGAACACGCACGCTAAATGAGCAGAGGACGAAAAGTCGCTTGTAAATTAAATTGAGTGCAACGATAAGGTAGATTTTATCGACGAGCTAACTTCTAGTCGGTGTTGATGTCGATTAATGTTGGAGATTAGTGATTTTATCGTTCGATACCGTAATAAAAGGGCAGTATAATGAAAGGCGGTGGTGCCCGAGACGTATAGTGTAGCTGATGAAAACGTGAGATCGTGGCAAACGTCACGTGAGTGCGCCCACATAACGCTAGTTATTATGAAATCAAGCTTTTATTCAACCAACTACGCCGACTAGGCGCAGTTTGTTTTGCCCTGTAAGTATATAATTTATGTTTAGGTGTGTTTAATAACAAAGTACCTCTATTATTATTATTCATTTATTAATTCAAGTTACGATGACTCATACAATATTCAATGCAACACACACACATCAAGCAATCATTAACATTACAATACAATACAACAAACCACAGTACATTCAACACTTACATTAACACACCATTAATGGCCGACGACTGTAGGTGACGTGCAAGTCACTGCAGCGTCGTATGTAAGGACAGCCGAGCCTGTCAGCTATCATCATCATCTATGGATGGAACTTGACGTTCAGAAATTAGGAAGTGTAGTAATCTCAATCATTTCAGAACAATAATATTTAAGGCTCGACGAAGCGGGACTCGATGTACATTATAATGTTTTAAATAATAGTTCTTAACTCTTATCAAAATCATAACTTCTTACAACACAAACGCGAAATTCACGTTCCTCTTGTTTCAGGAATTCATAACGAGCACCTACTGACTTCTAAGGAAACTCTGACAAGATTCTGACTGCAGCCTCTGACTCTCACGAGTTACCTAGATAGTACTGACATATTTCTATTAAGTGCTACTGACTGACTGGCTGACTCGTTGGTCTAGTGGTCGCAAGCGCTACTGCTGTGCATGAGGTCCTGGATTCGATTCCTGGGTTGGGCAAAGTGTTATCGCGTTTTTCTTTCTGGAATTTCTCAATAGCAGCCCGGAGTCTGGATTTGTGCCCGGTTGATGGCTATTACATGGGACTTAATTCCTGCTACAGGTACACCTCTGCCCAACCCTTCGGGGACACAATGCGTGATGTTATGTTATGTTACTATGAAGTGCACTTTGCACTTCCGACCCGTGTCACTCGACAGGTGGAGTGCGCTACGGTGATAAGAGTAAACAGCACCCAAAGCTATGTGATTACAAGTGTAGCAGTTAAGTAATTCGTATTTAGCAAATTTCCAGAAAAAATATATTTTCTTTTTGCTGGTTTATGACAAACTTTTCGGAGAATGTATTAAGTCAGCTGCCTATTTTACCTACCTTTAGTATATCTAAAGCTTAGTAAACATTTTCAAAGTAAATAAATTGGTGTTGCTTGTACATTTCAGGAAAACTCTTCAGTGACATTCCCAGTTTTTCCCAACTTTTTAAAGTCGAGCTAGGGTAGTACCTCGTTTTGCGCGTTCATTACTGGTCATCATCGTTCTATTGCATAAAAAAGGCCAACTTATAATATTCTTAGAAATAGAGCAGGAGGCTGGACATTTTTTGTTCACAACCAACGTTTCGTATACTATTTATTTTACAAACAACTTATTCCGCAAATGTTTTATTTCATAAACACTCGCTTCACAAACATTTATTTAGCAAATGCTTCTGTTTACAAATGTTTCGCATGATTTTAAATCATTTGTACATTTTTCATTTAATATTTAGATTCTTTTGGAAAAATCACGTTTGTACTAAATATCATTTTATAATAAATTTACTAAGCCAGTCACAAAGTGATCATGGTTGCAATTTCCATTTGCGTCAAATAATTTACAGGCAAGTACTGAAGTTTTTAAACCTACTAAAGTTTTTTTTCTATATAAAAGACAAAAGTTAAAAAAATTGAATTCGAAAATTTGTAAATTATTTTTTGGCGAAATGACTGGACGCATAAGCTCCATCCATTTTATCTAGGACCCGATAAGTTTCTAAATATATAGATCAAACTACTAACATTATAGTAGTACAATCTTTATGGAAATTAGGATTTTGCAGTAACGCACCTATGACACACGGTGGGAGTTAATTTGTTTGATCCAGTTTAGTGAGGTGACTGTTTAGTTAATATGCTGTGGTACGGGCAATTAGTTTATTAAAAAAAAAAATAGATTAAGGACGTGTATTCTGAAAGTGGGCAACGTCGCAAATAGATGTCCAACATTTAGCTGTTTTGATTAATTTGGCAATATGACCGCATGGAAATATGAAATATAGCTAACTAGTGAATTAAAATATTGATTATGAAATGCAATAATTAATATCGTAACACCGAATATTTAGTTTAAGATGTAAAAAAAGTATTTGAAATTATACACCTAAAACGGTTACAACATCAGATTAATTGTTATAATTGCAATCCATTACTAATACTCTAATTCACTAGTTAGAGATATTTTATATGTCCATACAGTAATATCGCCAAATTAATCAAAACAGGTAAATATTTGACAGCTATTCGCGACGTTACCATCTTTTAGAAAACGCTCTTAACATCCAAACGTTTCGTTTTTGTTGGCTTATTGGATCAAGGTCCTTTAAAAATACCTGAGTCAAGGTTCTTGTAAAATTCTAACGCGATCCTTTAGCTTCTGTGTTAACCATTTTTTGTTGGTCTCTTTTTAGGACTTATCGATTTGCCAATTAACTTTGCATTCTCCTGAAATCAGGCTCAATAAAACACATGGCTTTCAACAAACAGATGGCTTTCAAGCCATAATTTGCAAAAAAAACAGCGTTGCCCCTGTAGGTAGTCGCAACTATATCCTGAGAGCTGTGGCAAATATATATTTTATGCGGAGGTTGCTCAGGTAAGAAACATGTTTTCTTATCTGGTCGTCCTCTGCGTAGAATATTCATTATTTTAAATGTTTTAAATCAGTATTACTAACACTACAATATTAGTTGTTTTGTTCAGCTGTCGACTATTTCTGTTTTATGCTAGTGATTTCATGTGTGCTTTATTTTGTTGTTTTCTGATTACTGTAGTCTTTTTGTATGCACATGTGTGTTTCTATTACAAATAAACCTATTTTTCTTTCTTTCTATCTTTGTAATACTAACACAATTTGGATCACTGTTGTCCGAAATAAATGAATTTTAATTGAATAAGTCAAATGCTGCACATATTATGCCCTTGTAAAAGATGAAAGCTCGTGCCCTAAATCAAATTTAGATACTTATTAGTAGCTGGTTGACCGTGCATTCACCTAAGTTGGTTGGTCACATCTCACCCTTGTGGCACCCCAGGGACCAGTAGCACTGACCGAGTTTAGTCTGGGGTGTCTTGGCGGTTGTTGACCTGGTTGCATGGGATGATCGAAACTATTTTGTGGGCAATTATTTACAGGTCGAAGGTAACACTTTATTTTATGTGTAAACTTATTTTTTACCGTAAAAGGAGCAAATCCATAGGACAATGTGCTAAGCATATTGAAATGGCTATGGGCAGGATACGTAGCCAAAGGGTTCTCCATTGGTTGGTACCCTCGCGATGCACCACGCACCCGAGGCAGACCCAGGCGGCGTACGACGATATTGTGGTCGTGACCTGGACTGGAATAGCCCTACAAAAAGAGAAATGGCAAAAGATGGAGTGGCCTTCGCCCTTAAATGGGCCACCAATAATAATTGAAGATATTAAAATATAATTTTATTCTATTTAATCTACAAAATCAATCAATTTATTTAATAATCTATTGTTGTTTATCGAGTTATTTTTGAAATGCATGCTTAAATTATGAACGAACTATTTTTTTAGAAGCAAATTTTATTTTAACATACCTACTGTGTAATGAATGATTTAAGTGTACTTTTTTGAAAAATAAATGGTATATATAATAATAATAGGTAATTGTGTGTATGTAATTAACCAGACTACTTCATTCAACTTTTTTTTTCACGAGGACCTTATATATTCTTGTATCACATTTAAGGTTTTATCCACAGTTTTAAGTTGAATACAGTGCGCAAAGGCAAGTGATTCTTGACTTCACACATTTTTCTTGAGTTTATGGAAAATCGAGTCATGTAGGTATTTGCTCTATTACCTATGGCCTAGTCTTCTTTACACTTGATTTCATATTAATAGTAACTGGTTGATTGCACAATTTATTATAATAATCACTGCTCCTGATTATCCTAGGGAGTTGGTATGCACAAGCTAATCAAGTTATTTCCAATTAAATATCGTAACATAGATAATCAAGATTTTAGCTCCAATAATTACGAGGTTTGAGTACCTAACAGAAAATTAGAAGAGTCTGATGCAAGGTAGGTATGTTTTATAGAAAAAACTTATAAAATACAATACTTATTAAACTGGTAGATACAGGACTCGTAAAACATACATGCATTTTCAAATATTTTACACACACCGGAATTTCATTTTTTTTTTCTGTGATAATTTTAGGTACAATTTGTAACTTACAATTTCATTCGACCAAAAATTTTTTTTTTTTAAACGTTGCCCTACTCTACCAGACTCGGAACAAGTACTTGTAGGTCATACAATTTTTTTTGCGTGCGGGAATCGAACCAGCGACACGCAGCGCAGCAGTCAATCGCTTAACCACTGCGCCAACCGTGCCGCTCCTAAAACCAAGTTCTCCAAGCATTCCAGTTTTATTACCCAATTTAACTTGCATATCTGTGACCGAAATCTGATTAAGCACGTTTATCGTGACTGTTGCTCAAGTTAATATGTCCACCTATTTACAACTATGACAAAGAACTGAGGCTTATGTCCAGCAGAGGACGTCTTTCAGCTTAACGATAGAAGAACACTATCACGCACACACCAAATCTCACACATTGAACAATAGGCATCAATAATTACGTTGATGTGAATCACATCATGTAACAATAATGATTGATAATTTCTACCTAGACTTAAAATTATTCAAGTAAGTCACACGCAAAGGGGTCCAGTTGATTTATAAAACTGTAAAGGTTCCCGCAGACAGGCGCGACGCGACACCGGTAGAACAATTTCCGTGAAGATTTCATAGAAATTGTTCCACCAGAGTCGCATCGCGCCGTCTATGGAAGCCTTAAAGCGATTGAAAAATCTTTATACTAAGGATTTAACTTTTTCGGGCTCATGTTACAGGACAAAAGGCTTATATGTGTCTACCTAATTATGTGATGAATTGACGGCACTCCTAATTTATTTTTATCAAATCACGTAGGTCCATTACACCTACATCTAATTATTTTCGAGCCACTTGAGCATTCGTCTTTGCGAACGCGTCACGCATGAAATTTCGTCAATCATCCATGAAACTGTATGGAACACGTTCCAGTATGACGTCATTACTTCGCACATTTTTATCAACAACATTTATCGAAAGTTACGGACAGATTGTGTACGTCATATTACGAATGTTACGATGCTGTGCGCATTTGTTTCTTGCAACGGAAACGTTTCCGTTTATCACAGTTAAGAACCGTGTAGGTAAGATAGAAGGTGAATTTGAATTTAAATCTATTGATCTCCGTCTCGTGACTCTTTAACAAAGTATTTTGTGAAACCAAATCGCTCACAGGCAAAAAACAATTGCATTATGTTCTCAGCGGCCATGATTGTTTAAACACGTTTCGAGATTTGTTTAATAAGCTAATGGAAATTTTCGCGATCCACTCGCTGAAAGTTTCCTTACACGAGTCCTAGAGACTATTGCGTCAACATCGGCTTTGTTCACTTCAAATCAACACTGTTGTTTATAACTTTCTATCGACAGAAAAGCATTTGAAGGTTGTGGCACAGTCCATGCAAAAATATCAGATGTCTCACGTTCGACGTATTTGATTAGGATTGCTTGATAAGTTACACGTCACAGACATGCGTCAATCGTTAGGGCCGGTTCACACGATGGGGTCCGGCTACGGCGCGGCGCCAGCGCCTGTAATAAGCGGTGCCGCTGCGGCGTCCTACATACAAATCACAGATTAATATATAGTAGCAAGATACAAATATCCATGGCATACCATGTATATTTGTAGGTTGCGGCGTGCGGCGTCCACGTCACCGTACCGCACGTACACCGGACTTGGCGAGACGAGGTGGGGAGGGGGTGTGCGCCGGAGTAACCAGATTGTACTTATCATACTACAACACTCTTCGCCCACTGCGGCGTCGTAGTAACGGTGCGATACCGCATCGTACGTGTGTACCTACGCCAAACGGCGACATCGTTGCGGTTGCGGGGATCGGCCCTTTGTAGGCGTTGAACAATAGATTTATATAACAATGCATCTAGTTTTCATGTTTTAATTACATAAGTTTTGTAGTCCCACATTTGTACCCTGTAAAGTAAATGTTTCACATAAAATAAGCAACGCTAAAAGGCTTTACTGACTGACTATAGTACCTGCTGAAAAATATTAAAAAAGCGGCTAGATATACCTTCCCGTAATAGTAAGCCCATAGCCCTAAACATTTTAAATAAAGAAATTCTGCAATCGCACTCGCAAGTTAGTACTTTAAATATCTAAATGTAATAAGCATGTGAAAATCTAGCATTTACTGTAAAAACTCAAGCATGTGAGCCTTTGTGGACACCACGTGGAGCATTCTTATACAAAACTTACTTAACTACTAGAGAGACCTGCGCAAACCTGTCCCATTTCCGATTAAATATAAAGTAAGTAAACAAATACCTGTTTCATTTTTACTTAAGCTAACCACAAAAGACATTTTTGTTAAAAGGTGTGAAATTTATGAAATACCTACTTAGATTAAGCCCATGAAATAATATAAGTAAAGAAATACAGGTTACCGTTATAAATGATCGAGTCAAACTCATTGTTATTCGTTTTTCATTGTATATCCTGTTTTCAGGAGGCTTATTTCTTCCATGAAATTGGAACACTTATGTGCTAAAACATAATTCGTGGAATCATTTTTATTATTGGTTGAATTAATATTTGGTCTCGCTTTGTGCGAATTCTGTGATTCCAACCTGTTGCTACGGTCCTTATTCCGAAGGTAAATTCACACATTGTGACTACGGTATGCTTCTTAGGTAGCAAATGCTAAAGAAAGATCGAACTCAATGCGAACTTAATGCGAACTCAATGTTCGCGAATATCTTTTTAATGAAATGCAATATAAGAAAACTCATTACCTATATCCTGACACATAGTCAGGATAATGGATCTCAATTTACTTGAAGCCACTTGTTACAATCAGTGCACTTTGTATTTACACACTTTGTATTTATGGCCACTCTTTGCAACATAAAATTCGTGTTCCAGCTGTTGAAACACATTAAGTTGGAAATGAGACGTACACCAACTCCAGGCTTGTATTATTCTACATATATGTATCTTAAGCCAAGCTATAATTATGTTTGCAGATTCATCACCACTCCAACGCTTTTAACAATCCTTGATGTAACGAATTCTGATAATCTATGGAACAGTTAATAATGCTATCGGAGTCGACTGCAGTAAAAAGAAACTAAACGAGAAGTTAACACAAAGTAAAATCGAATTCCGTCGTCAAACAAAAGATGTCTTCCTCGATCAAAAACTAAGATTTTCTAACATTACATTCAAGTTGCATGTACTTACCTATGTCCAGCTCAATAGTCTGCGAACATAATTCATATGAATTACCAGCACAAGATAACCTTTACATAAACGATCTGATACCAGACCCTACGTACATGAACAGAACTTGTAATCGCTTACCGAAACTTTTGTATTCAGTCGAGCCATTGTCTATCTATATACAAATGTTTGTCACCATAATTAGTTTCGATGTACCTACGCATATAACTACACGCTTTTGTTGATAATGAAAGCTGAAATGTTACATAAATGTGTGGTGAATCTCACACAAAAGCTATTTGTATTCCTTTTGAATGGACTGTCTCCGTCTAATCGCTGGCGGTACCTTAAAGCGGTTCTTGTCGGAATGATAGTAATTATAATTCGAGCCTTTTAACACTTCTGACTCCACCCACTTTTCATAGAACTCAAACGCCATGCCGCCATACATATTTGAAGTGAACCCTCCGGGAGGGTTACCGGCATTACGTTTGCGCTAAAGTTAACCATCGAGAACGGTCAACGATATGCGGCATTAGGTTTAAAACCATGTTATAAAACAATGTAAGACGAAGTAAAATAGTGTTTTAGTTTCCAACCTTTTAATTTTTTTGTAAATATTTGTAACCGTGAACAAAAAATCAAATACACATACAAACATGCTTGGATTTTAAAACCAACTCATATAAAAATAAATCTTGTTAAAATATGCATCACATTTAAATTGAGCCCTCTGCGAGGGCTCCCGGCATCCCATATACGACTAGGTGAACCCTCCAGGCTCTCGGCACTGAATATGTTAATGCTTACTTAATTTATCATCAATATCAATATAATCTTAGGTTGGTTAGTACGGATATCGGCAGACATCTGTCAAATCCGAATATTGATTTATTTACAGCGTGGGACCGATGGAGGTATCACGTGGAGTTTTCAACTGGTCTCGTGTTGTTTACCAACTTCTTAATTTTTCCATTTATCTTGGAGGTATAGACAAAAAAAGTACTGACTTTCTTGATTGGTTATTTATGGGTAACCATTGTATTTATCAACGAACTCATTTTGCCTTTACTAAAATCGTATTTCAGTAAGTATTTTCATCTTGTCAAAAGCTACGTTTTGGTTTTTTTTTATAGAGTGGGAGTAGAAAAAAACTAACACTTTAAAAAAAAACATTTTTTGGATTGATTGTGTCCTTGTTTCGGAGAATAAATCATAGGATATATATCGTATAATTACTTTGCTAAAATAAAACGAGGCAAGCAGTGATTGCATTATGCCTCTCCTGAAATATTCAAGAATTTGTAAGTCTCAAACTCAAACTCAAAGCATTTATTTCAATTAAACCATTTACAGGCACTTTTGAATTGTCAAGGGGTCAGTCAGTCAGAAATATGAAGCTAGTTGCCCATTCCAAAGCGTAGGTTCCTATGGAGAAGAACGGGCAAGAAACTCCACGGACACTCTTTTAAATCATAATATTGTTACAAGTACCTAATATAACTATGTACGAGTATGTGCAGAATTTATATATAAACAGTTTTCCTATCCAAATATTTAACAAGAGGCAGCCGTCAAATGGATCAGATAAACTGTCGAAATAATGTTGTAAGTGCAACAACAATGTTATTTAAGTTAGCTTCCAAAATTGCTACAGCAAACAGCTTCCTGTTACAAACACAAGATATCTTACTAATTTATCCTTATCTAAATGTTTTACGAGGACAGTGAAAGATTTACAAGTAGGTACAGGTGAATCGCAATAAAATATGTGTGCTCTCGTGAATTCCGATGACTCCCGAAGGCAGAGACTATTGGCTCGCTGATCACGCAGCGATCAATGCCAGAGACTTCGCCGAGGATGGCCGGTTGCAACACCGTCGGCGCCTGCGACGTATATAACGTACTGGCGAACAAGCGAACAGTACGAGTCCTGTTCTATCAGTACAAGCACTACCAACCCAACCTTCAAGATGATGAAGCTTGTGAGTATCCTTTCATCATATTGTGTGAAAAGTAGATTAGATTTTAATCAGTGAAACTAAGAACAAAAATGTTTTAGCGATTGTTTTCATAAAGTGAAAAGCACAATTTATATTTCTTTCTTCAGTTTTTGATCCTGTCCTTATAATTAGAAGGGCAGCCTTCATATCTAGGACACTACAAATGAATGAGCAAAAAACTATAAGGATAAAAGAATCTAAACTATGTCCATCAATAGACCTACTTGCAGTATCTACCAGCAACTGATTATTTCCCAGTTTCTTATAACAGTGACATCTTTCTAACCCCAATAACTCTATTCCAGATCGTTGTCCTCGCCGCGCTCGTCGCCATCTCTGCCGCTAAGCCCGCCTTAGTGAGCGCACCCTTAGTGGCGGCCGCTCCCGCACCGATTGTCACGGCAACCAGCTCGCAATACTACCACCGTATCAACAGTGGTCTTGCCGCGTACGTCGCCGCTCCAGCCGCCTACGTCGCTCCCGCCGCCGCGCCGTACGTGGCTGCACCCTATGTTGCCTCTCCATATGCTGCCCCTTACGTTGCCGCTTCAGCGCCTCTCATTGCCTACTAAGCCATTGGACTTCGCTTCGTGAGCTAATTGTGATACTACGACTTAATTTTTGCACTGGTTGTTGATTAAAATAAAGATGTTATGAAGAGTTTTTGAGCTATATTTTATTTACCTTTGTTTTTATCTTTTATAATAGCTACCTTTAAAGGTTAGGTTCTTGGTGTGGAGACGAAAGGTATGAGAAAAAGTAAACTTAACTAGTAGCAATAATGGTAGTTGGTGTGTAACTAAATTAACTTTTAGATACATATTTCAACACTTGAATTATTTTATACTAATGCTAAATCCGTGTCAAATACTTGGACTCCATCTCCAGGCAGTGTCCAATAAAAAATACGACAGCTATGAAAATTTTAGCTACATGCGTAAAACTCAAATAATAAAGCTATATAGAAATATAGTTTTATGACTAGTTACTAGTAATGTTAAGTCGTGAAACACGTGATATTTTATAAATTAACACCTAAATTAATTTGGGCATTTCAAAGACGGCTCGTAAAAACCATTACAATTTAATATAACTTCAATTAGTAAGGAACACAGGTACTATTATGTTGCAAACATACCTACCGACATACTAAGTAAACAACACTATAGAAGCTTTCGCCCGTGACTTCGCCTGCGTGTAAGTCAGAAATTATCCCACGGAAACGTTCTACCGGGATAAAAAGTATCCTATATGTTAATTCAGGTTATGAACTATCTGTGTCCCAAATTTTATTCAAATCCATTCAGCCGTTATTGCCTGATTGAGTAACAAACACACAACCATACGAGTACAAAGTTTCACATTTATAATATTAAAAAAATAAATATATATATATATATATAATAATTATATAGTTTATTATATAGTAAATGTACACACATGTACATGTAGTGCATGTAGGATGTATAAAGTCTTTATCAATATATCTACCTATCTTCCTATTAATAGATTTAGTTTAGAATTTTAGATCCTTAATCAATCACGCCTTTTTGCATAAAATTTAACTCACAGGTAGCGAACTGTTTAGTTTATACAAGTATTAGTATAGTATTTTGACGGCACGGTTGGCGCAGTGGTTAAGCGATTGACTGCTGCGCTGCGTGTCGCGGGTTCGATTCCCGCACGGAACAAATATTTGTATGACCTATAATTAGTTGTTCCGGGTCTGGCCGTTTGTGTATGTGAGTTTATATGTTGTTTTTCACTAGGAATTTCTCCTGTGTCGTGGGTGCTAAACGCACCGAAATTCCTAGTGTGGGGCAACGTTTTTAAAAAACAACAATAAAAACAATAGAGATCTAAAGTCAACGCGGTCACAGATATAGGCACTAGCTGTTCAATACCTACAGCGTCGACACATGTTGAATAGGTACTACCAAGACCTTTAATAACTTGAACAAAGAAAACGATTGCCGTATCTATCATACTTTTACATCTGGGGGCATGGTAGTGCCCCCGCCAGGACGAACCAAAAACAAAAAGCAGGGGGGCGCTACCTACCTTTTCTCGAAGCGTTTCGTCGTATTTTCAAACCTATTTTATTACTTCAATCATCTTTATTTATACATACAATTTTTTTTAAAAATGTGTATATTTGTAATGTCAAAATAACATCTTTATATTAATTGCATATGAAAGTATACACGGTACTTATAACAAAAAAAATATATAAAAAATTGTTCTGTCGGCCTGTCTGTTTGTTCCAGCTAATCTCCAAAACGGCTGGACCTATTCGATTTGACGGGACTTTCACTGGCAGATAGCTGATGTTATAAGAAGTTACTTAGGCTACTTTAATTTTGGAATAAGAGTTACGGTCCACACGGGCGGAGCCGCGGGCAGTAGCTAGTCAATTATATATAAAGAAATTAACAAAATTCCCTTTCAATAATGTGGATTGATGTTCGTAATTGAATTATTAGTCAATGATAAGGTTTTTTTCCCAGGCTTATTGTCGAGGCTTTCTGAGAATTTATGTTTATGGGACAAGGTCCCTTGAAGGACTTCGGATTCCACTTGTTTTGTTGTGAAAAATAGGTCTAGGTTGTCCACATGGGTACCTGTGGTATCCTAAACAAGATTTATTGGGTACAGAGTACCTAATATTATAAGAACTAAGGCTTCCTGTCCAACAATTCCGGGTGTTAGTGTTGTAATAAATTATTAAAAACTATACAATGTATGGCATGTTATTCTCGAATCTTTAGGGAAATAATTCCTAACAAATATGAGCACTGCATGAGCATGAGGTCCTGGGTTCGATTCCCGGGTCGGTCAAAATGTGATTGGGTTTTTCCATCTGGAATTTCTCAGTAGCAGCCCGGAGTCTGGATTTGTGCCCGGTTGATGGCAATAGGCTCGCCCCCTATTACATGGGACTTAAACATAACTGGCGAAAAGTGGGTGTACCTGCTACAGGTACACCTCTGCCCAACCCTTCTGGGAAACAAGACGTGAAGTTATGTTATAATTTGGAAAATAATAGTAAATTTTTCAGAGGCGCTTATACATACTTTTCATTATCTTACAACCTAGATTCGGAAAATCAAGTTGACTACGAAAATTATGAAAAATGAAAGCACATTTTTTTAATAATCTATGTAAGTAGTTAAAGAAATGGTTTCAACTTTTAAAATATTAAATCATTAGCGCCTAACAGAATACTCACAGCATTTCACTGAGAAGTAAAAATTAAAACGACGCCTAGAGCACTCGAACAAGTTGTATAAAACTAGTGCAAGAAGTCAATACAATTTATCAGGCGCTTCATAAACTCAATCTGTGTAACTCAACCTGGTTACTATACTTATTCACAAACAAACGTAGTTTTTAAAGTCTGCTATTACCCATGTGAATTAAGACTCCGATTTGTTTAATCCACAAGCGTGTTCTTTTTAATGGGTGAACAATCTTCTACACTAAACTATACAATGTAGGTACACTTGATTACCGGCAAAGAAACACTAGGTTTATAAGCTACTTTTCTACGTATTTCCCTTAACGAATAAATCGTTTTTGTTCCTTTCCTGAAATCATGAATACCTAATACAACTTCGGCGCTATGTCTTGGGTACGTTATAGTTTTTTTTTGTTGCCCCACTCTAGGAATTTCTCCTGTATCGTAGGTGCGTTTACAAACATTTATAATCACATACACAAACAACTTAATGCGTTAACACTTCTATAAATAGAATATTTTCAAGAGAAACTTAAAAATTAATATAGATAGTATACCTATCTACGTAACTTCGATTATTTCTAAGTAGAAATAATATTATCTAAAACATGTCCAATATTGAATACAAAAAAGAATACGTGAAATTACCTCAAAGTACCTGCCTCAAGTAAATTTATCACAAGATTTCTATAACAACATTGTATTTCATTTTCAAGGTTGTTTCTAATAACAACATTTCGAAACAACCTTGAAATTAATCAATGAAGCCCTAATATTCTGCTAAAGCTTCTTTTACGTTAATCCATGAAACATTATTTAATGATTTTACATTGCTTTTGTTTCGATTATCTTTAGTGTTTTATTAATTAATTTAAACTTTTCGGTTTTGTTACAGGAAAACTTATAATTTAAGGCTGTGTAAGTCTACCTTCTTTCTTTACCATTTTCTTGATATTTTTTAAAAATGTTTATAAAAACATCTTACGGTGGCTAATTAAGACAATTTTCAGTCCGTTCTGAAAAACAAGAAAACTGAACTAAGTTCCTGAGCATATTGAATCTGTATTTCAACGTACACAAACAACCCTTGGCTTAGCTATTGCCCGCCATACCTCCTTTTTCAAAGAATAGGCTAAAATACCTAAAAGACTGTGAAGCATGCCGTACGTCTGTTATCAGTACATTAGTAATCACAAGTTATCACAAGTTATCACAAGTAAAGGGCTCCCAGTTTCTACTCATTGCCATTGCCACTATACCCAGACGAAGGCATTGCGTTTGTGCTTATAAACGCAATACCGATTGCGCTGATAAGCAATCGGCATTGATTTTTCTTCATGGAAGCGTTTTCTCGAGTCAATCTAGCCGTTCAAAGTATTGGTCAATCGAGCCAACCGACCGTGACGTATTCATTTTACTCTTGTAGTTTGTAATTTACGGAAAGCACAGGTCATAAAGGAAAAAAAAAACTTCTCATCAAAAAATATAAAATCTTAGTACCATTTTTGTAGTCACCTACACTAGTGGTTCTGACACCCACTTGCTATTAACACGTGACTCTATTTTACGTAGTACGCAAACATTACTCTAATTATCCTGTTCAACCTTTAGGAGAAACTGGCGTACCGATATGAATGAATTTTCCTTATAAGAAGGAAAACAATGTCTACAATAGATATGCATTCAGTATATTTTCGTCCCGCAAAATGAATACCCGTATGTCTTATCCGCTGCAGATTTGCTTAGAAATTTATCAAAGCCGCACATTGGATTCTATTGAAACTCGATTGGTAATTGACGAATATGTCAATTAAGCAACCTAAAGTGGGTTAGTAAAAGCGATAACTAGGCAAATACGATATTACGAGTGTTGTGGTGTCCGCTGGTACTTTCCCAATGGCCCATCGTTATTATTCCCACGACGTTTTCAATACGATTTTTGTAGCCATCAAGGTCCGTGTCCTTACCCATTGTACCATTAGGTATTCCGCGACACCCGCCATGTTGCCTCACCACGATGCAAAATTTGTTACACCTATATAAAAGAGGGGGTCCAATATTCTAACGCCCGCATTATAATATCAAAAGCGGCCAGAACAGGGGGCCTCAAAATGATCCGAACGGTAAAATCCTATAAAATTGATAAAACCATTAATAATGTTGTCAATGTGGTTGACCTTTTCTGTAATGTGAATTTTTTGTTTTCAGATATTGCTGTTATCGTCGATATGTGGTTTGGTGAGAAGTTCGGGAGTGCACGGCAATGGACTGGCACACTTCGGCCACGTGGCTGCTTTAGAACCTGCACCAGTAGCCGGTCCAGCTCCAGTGGTCACGGCTGCTAGCTCACAGTACTTTCAAAGAACCTTCAATCGTCTGGTAGTACCTCCAGTAGTAGCTCCAGTTGCTCCAGTGGCACCTCCTCCTCTGCAACCAGTTTTTCAAGTTGCCCCAGCCCCCCCAGTATTCGTAGAACCTGCCAGAGCAGTTCCTGTTGCCGTGAACCCACCACCAACCCAAGCGGCTCCAGTTCATCCGAATGTAGCAATAGCAATCGCGACAGCGCACGCCGCCGCACCTGTCGCCACGATTCTGCTACCGCCATATCCCTTCGGATTCCCACCAAACTTTGGTTTCATCCCTCAAGAACAACCTATTAACGTGCCTGATGAGAATAACAAGGAACCGACCACTCAGTCAACTACGCAAGCTGAGGTGACAACGACGCAAGAGCCCGAACAAACCACGCCTATACCATCAAGCAGTGATGACAACTTTGTGCAACAAGCATTGCCTTCTAATGAAGATGTGAATTTCAATCAGTATGGCCCGCCACTGCCGCCGCAAGACGAACAGTTCCCACCTAATCAACCTGGTCCGCAATTCCAGCCGAACCAACCTCGTCCTCAGTTCCAAGGACAACAACCGCAGGGGCAGTTCCAACCTCAGGGACAGTTCCAACCTCAGGGTCAGATCCAACCTCAACAGCCTCGACCCCAGTTCCAGCCTCAAGGACCTCAGGGGCAGTTCCCACAGCAGCAACCCCGTCCTCAGTACCAGCCACAGCAACCACAGTTCCAGCCACAGCAGCCACAGTTCCAGCCACAGCAACCACAGTTCCCACTACAACGACCTCAGGAACAATTTCCACCACAACAACCTCAGCCGCAGTTCCCCCCGCAGCAGCCACGCCCGCAACACCAACCGGCGCCTCAGCACCCGCGACCACAGTACCAACCGGCACCACAACCACAGCAACCTCACCAGCATTACCAGCCCCAGGCGCGACCGCAGCAGCACCGTCCGGTATACCAGGCACCTCAACAGCCGTGGCCACAGCAACATGCTAGGCCTCAGAAGCTGAAGACTTCAGTAGAAGTCGTGCCCGTACCACTGGCGTACATTACTCCTCCACCACTTCACAAAACCCATGCACACGTGAAAGTCGTGAAACATGTTTATACTTTTGTACCCGCTAGTCATGCTAAAATCATAGTAAGACCTGTAAAAGCAAGAAAAGTTCGTCTGGTGAAGATAAAGAAAGTCCATCCCCAGAATTTAAGGGCTAATGCTAGAGACATTGAAGTCACTACTTTCAGCCCGTTTCCTAGGCCCAACACTAAACCGCCTAAGGTATAACTATAAATAGTCAATTTGTACACTCGTTAATAAAAATGCACATTGTAAATATGGTTTAGAATGAGATAATATAGATATATTTATACTTTTGTATATGTTTGTTTTAATTACACACATTTCCTATGCCATTGTGATAGCCTCGGTCTAGGCCAACTGGCCATTATGACTTGTGCAACTGTTGTATTGCTTGGTAGACGTGCTAGCTTTGTCAATGACACTGGACCTATAAAGTAATGTAACGAAAGTGACATTTGCATGACAAGCAAGGGGTTTTCCATGAATTTATTATTATGTTATGTGGCATGATGATGTACTCGTAATATTAATTTTGGAGTTACACCTAGTGAATGGGAAAAGCTACCAGTCGCAAGGAAATAAAATAAGACTTAGATCAACACCAAGATAAACATGTAAATGTTTTCCTCAACGAAAATACGTTTGAGTTTGTGATACAATGTTAAAGACTGATTTTAATCGCATTACTGACGACGTGCATATGATCCTTAGCGATAAGCTTATGTGTGCCAGTGGTGTGTAATTTGCTGGCACGCTCTACACCGGTGAGGAAGAAATGTGTAAACTGATACCTATTGCATTCTAATTAACAACGGGTCAAACGCGATTTGATCAAAATTAACAGTAAAATTGAAAGTCATTACACTAAGGGAGTTTCCTTTAGTCCAACTTCTTCTTTCTTGGCGTGGGCGGAACGGTGTCACACGCGTATTCGCCCGCAAAGAAACAAAGTGCTTAGCCAGTTCCGGTGGTGTATCTGGATCCGACTTTTTGCTTGGTTTTCAAGCAATGCTTCTATTCGGTTCTAGCTGGGTATTCAATACCTGTTTTGTAAAATACAATTTTATAGCAATTAATCAAAACACAAGGCTTGCTACATTTTTAAGTAGTTGAATCCTTGAAGCTGAGTCACTTATGTATTCAGCAGACGCGAGAAAATCGTGCGTTAGAAACACTAATTCCTAATTTCCCAAGAACGAAAGAATACATTGTGATTTTATGAAAAAATACTTTCTATAAGGCCTATAATAGGTTAGTTATATGGTTTAGCCTTAAATCAGTGACTCTCCTACCTTCTCTGTTTCGAGATATAAAATATCTTCATTTCCTAGATTACTCCCAGCGGCTTGTCTCAGTCATGTAAAATGAACATTATTTTACTCAATAAAATTGTCATTTCAGGTGACAAAATTTGCTACAACAGTAATAAAAACATACAGAAATACTTATGCTGCCAACGTGATATTAAAACAAGATACTAATATACACTTTTCTCGCGTTAAGACATTCTCTTTTTAGCATATGGGACGGAATTAAGTCCCTCGAAGCTTTTCGAGGAAAGGTAAATTGAAAATGAGTTCCTTGAAGAAACTATCTTTGAAGTAGAGGATTGTGGGAGCTTGTAACTTCGACATGACCTTTTGAATTTATTTGAAAATATAATATTTAATTTGTATTTTGTTTGTTAATTGATGTATCGCTTATGTACATGAAAAGAAAGAGTTGCATGGTTCATAAATAAAGTGTGAATTGCATTTGACCATAAGGAGACGCTTTTCACATTTAAACATAACATAGCGACTATTTTGGCAGTAAGTGTTCAGTAGGTACACTCACATATCGCTAGTATGTTTAAGGCCCAGTACCTGGGCGACCACGCACTGCTCTGGTGAAAATAGAGTATGCTTATTTATAGGATAGTTCATACTAATTCCATGTACAGTACTTACTAATTCCATGCTGCCATCATAGTAGGTACTTGCTAATCCCTTGCTGCCATGATAGTAGGTACTTACTAATTCCATGCTGCCATCATAGTAGGTACTTGCTAATCCCATGCTGCCATGATAGTAGGTACTTACTAATTCCATGCTGCCATCATAGTAGGTACTAGCTAATACCATGCTGCCATGATAGTAGGTACTTACTAATTCCATGCTGCCATCATAGTAGGTACTTGCTAATCCCATGCTGCCATGATAGTAGGTACTTACTAATTCCATGCTGCCATCATAGTAGGTACTTGCTAATACCATGCTGCCATGATAGTAGGTACTTACTAATTCCATGCTGCCATCATAGTAGGTACTTGCTAATACCATGCTGCCATGTCATTATTCTAAGGTAGCCGTCTTGTAAACTTTAGGCGACCGGGCTCAGCTCGGGTGAAAATACGGAGAAAACGAATTTTCCCAGATATGAGATCTAGCTAGATGGATTTTTTGCCCACGTAAACCCCTATATTGCAACTTTCATCGAAATGGTTAGAGCCGTTTTCGATAACGTGATTACAAATTTGTATATTATATAAAAAAATATTGCTCATTAAATAGTATAGGATACTAAAGGACGGCCTGTTGCTATTATTCGGGCATAAATCCAGACTTCGGGCTGTTACTGAGAATTTCTTCATCGAAAACCACAATAAAACTTTGCCTTGAAAAGGCTAGTCCTATTTTTGATGGTATGATTAAGAATTGGCTAGAAAATTTCCGTGACTAAGTCTACAAGAAACTACAAATAAAAAGGAACACGATGCAGCATCCGTAACTACTCAAATTATTCTTAAGTAATATAAAGCACATAAGATTTGATGACGAGAACTCAAACAAATCTAAGCTATGACGGTGACGACATAAAGTGTAACAACAACAAGTCACGAATATAGCGTAACGTTTTACGATGCGTCATGATGATATCGTCTCCGCCGTAGCAATGATCGTAGACGCGTAGCACAGAATCATTATGGCGTAGCAAGGTAGCATAGCAACATATGAATGTATAGAGATTATTATTTTCGTGGTAGTTTTGTAGAATGGAATACTTGCGTATGATTTTTTTATAAAATAAACATCCAAATCAACTTTTATTTCTTTCAACATAACATCACGCGTGTAATCCCCGAAAGGTTAGGAAGAGGTGTATCTATAGTAGGATCGCCAGTGTAGTGGTGTGTATATTTCTTTAAAAATGTATTTAAACACATTTTTAAGGCCTTGTAATATGTTTACCGTGTAGGAATCGAATCCGTTAAATGATACTTGTCTATCTATTTAATGGGTTAACCCATTTAAGCCCGCTGTCCTCATTTGGGGACATTGATATTTTTTTAATACATCAAAGATTTTGAAAACCTTTATCAATGTCTACTACTTCTGTACATGATCCAATACAAGACTGTATTTTCAAAATCGCTTACCAAAAAAAAAAACATTTTAAAACCCATCATGTAAATCACAGCTACAAATTAATATTTTCAGCACCGCCCCAAAAATAAATCTCTATTTGACAAGACTTCAGATAATGCCCAAAACTGGTCAACTAGTCCAATAATGTTATCAGTCTGGCCAGCTTTACTGTCGTAATGATACGCGTCCTCAATGCGTGCCCAGCGTCTAACGAGCCACTGCAATCGATGACGAAACGAGACACAAGGTGAATCTTACTTGGGTACAGTATAAAAGGTAATGTCACAAAACTTCGGACATCACACTCACATCTTCTGTTCAGAGACAGACACCACCAAACCAATCAACATGTACAAGATCGTGAGTATTGAGTTTTTACTCATTTATTCAAAACACTTTTTGCGAAACAATCGGGTTTGTATTACCCTGCGACCAAAGCGAATTTTTCAAATCTTTACCTAATTGTTTTTGCTGATATTTATTATATTATATTTATTGATCCTTGTTATTCCAGGTATTCTTCCTCGCTACCCTGGCTTTGGCTGCCGCCAAGCCCAGCGGAGTGGCCGCTCCCCTGGTCGCCGCGGCCCCCTTGGTCGCAGCGCCAGCACCCTTCGTCACCGCCACCAGCTCGCAATACGTCGCCAGGAACTACAACGGCTTGTACGCTGCTGCCGCTCCATTGGTCGCTGCTCCTGCTCCTTACGTTGCCTCTCCATACGCCGTCGCTCCTGCGGCTAGGTTCGTCGCCCCCGCTGCTGCCCCCTACGTAGCTGCCCCCGCTGCTGCCCCCTACGTAGCTGCCCCGGCCCCAGTCCTGCCCGCTTACGCCCGGTACGCCGCCGCTCCTTACTACGCAGCGTGTCCTTACTACGCGGGGTCTCCTTACTACGCCCCCTCTGCCCCCCTTATCGCTCTCAAGTAAATTACGACTGATACTTAGCCCATTTTTATACTGAAGAATATATAATTATGACTTATTTGTGGTTTTCTTTTATGAAAAATAATTTACCTAACATACATACAACCAGGATTACAACATAAGTTTTGTACACATATAAAAACAAGAAAGCTAGAAGCTAATCGCTACACTACACTACACCACAATAAAAACAATACAATAACTAATTTGCACAATGACAAATATTATTTCGCAATTAATTAATTACGAAAATCAATTTAAAAATTCTGTCTTAAGTCTTGTCGCTATACAAGGAGCTAATTGCGCATGTTATTGTGCGTGATCGAAGTCGTGTATTTAGTTTCAAGGAAGTTCGCCAGTCCTTGACACAAGCAATTTGCCTAAGAACAAAACGCGGTATCTACACGTTACATAAAGAAGCCGCCCACCAAATGACGAAATTATATTGGCTTATTGCTGTACAAGGCGATAATGTTTTGATAAACATATCTAAGTACGTAATAACCAAAAAATAAACTTGTTTATGTCTTCCCAGATATCGATTTCACCTTTCCGCAAAAAATGTATGAATGGAATGTAGACCAAAATTATCATAATTTTAGGGAATGGATACAATGGTAACCTAAACGACGAATAGGGCTGTACTTGTATTTATATGTTGTTTGAGAAGGAAGTCTAACTACGCAGTACCTACACTGGCTACTTAGGCACCCACACTGATTTGTGAACTAAGTTATTCTTATTCTTTCTACTTATTTAGTTTCAATTCACGTTACCTCAAGAAATAAAATACAAGCTTTATAGCTTTATTTTACTGTGCAATTGTATTTTTTTAAGTATTCCCTAAACGTTTTGCAGTAGGTTGTACTTGACGGTTTGTTAACGGAATGAAATCATGCAAATGTGTAGAAATTTATAACAGGTAAGAATGTGTTAGATAGTTCTCAGGGTGTAAATCATTTAGATATGGACGTGTTCATCAATGGAAACCATTTAAAGATGGATACACATAATCTTTAAGCCCTGCGTTTGGTAGATGAATTAGTGAATTTCCTTTATAAGGAATTCCAATGAATTTGCTCATTTAAAAATTCTAGTCACCGTTTTGAACATTCGGCATATAATCAAGCTATTGTACGTGTAGTCTTAAAATATCTGTTAGGGATAAAATATATATGACAAAAGAAAAGGTACTAAAATTAAAAACCTACGCCAAAAACTATAAACTCAAAAACTGACACAAGTAGGTTGTTATTTTTCTAATATTTAATGAAGTACCTACCTACTCCCCTACTCACATCGATATTAAGAGATAAGAAACTCGTTTAAAATTTTACTTTGAACAAACGTTTTTTATACGTAGCTACCTACAAGTAGTAGAAAATGCGCCACTTTCAAGTCACATGCTTTGGGTGCAATAAAACTCAACCCTACGTCAGACGAAACGCAGATCGGGGGCAAAACGTGGGCGGCGTTTTTGTCGAGCCCGAGAATTCATTTAATAAAAACACTGAAAACCTATACACAATCTTACTGAGTGAGTCACGTGAACCGAAATGTGTTTGTAAACTTTTATTTTCATTATTTGCCATCTGCGAAACACGTGCTCGCAGATGGCAAAGAATGAAAATAAAAGTTTTAGAATTAGTAGCTTCTTAGTTTTCCTTTTTTGTGTAAACTGAAGAAATATGAACGCAACCTTCTAATCTGTCATGTTGACGAACGCGACTTTTTACTGATGTGTCAAATTCATTTTTGTACTGCTTCCTGTTTTCTGTCTGCTCTGGATACACTTTGCAGCGATATTTTAATCTTTATCTTACTTAATTAAATCATCCATAACTCACACATATAAGTCTTCATCATTTACAACCTAGTTGATGCTTGCGAAGCTTGTTTGTAGTGCATGCTTTAAAGGTGTGTTCAAACAAGAGCGCGGCAGCAACACGCGGCGTTTGCAGGACACATTTCTACCGCGCTCTAGTTAAGACTAAGCCGACGATTGTTTGCGCGGCAGTACTGTGCGGCACATCTGAGACATGCCGCGCACTTCAGTTGGCAATATCAATCTGCCTAGCCTTTTCCCAACTATATTGGGATTGGCTTCCAGTCAAACCGGTTAAAGCTGAATACCAGTATTTTACATGGAGTGACTGCCTATCTGACCCCAGTAACTGTGTAATACGATACCACTTGGTAAGACTGGTTGTCAGACTTTCGGGTTTCTGACGACCAGTAACGACTATCAAAGATCCACGAATGACAGCCGAGACCAACGGCTTAAAATACGCCCATACACAATTAGTGACGATTGTATCATAGAAATATTTGTGCGCGGCAGGTAGACAGAAGCGGCAGGCCGCGCGCGGCATCCGCGCACGATTGCCGCTCAATGTTTGGACACACCTTTACGATCCTGTTTGTTTAGCCTGTGGTCATGAATTATAATTTAAGGAACATTTTAATGTAATTTTTTTTATTTATTTATTTACTATTACCACTTACAATTGTTTTTACAGGTAGGAACCCAATACAACAATGTAGTCACAATTTCCACACTCAGAGACGTTACCCAAAAACCGATTAAACACCACCACCAACAAAAATGAAGTCTTTTTAAACTGTCCTATTAGGAGGAACGGCTCCAGCAGTCGAAGGATGGAAGACGCGAAACAAATTTAACATGATCAAACAAAACCTTCTTTCGTGTGCCCGGTAAGATTTCCCATAGTCAAAAAAAGATGAACTTCAACACAAACTTTAATTTCTTATTTAACCCCTATATGGGGTTGAATTTAAAAAAATCCTTCCTTAGTGCTCACCTTTGTAAAATAAGGAACTCTTGTGCAAAATATCATGCTTGTGTTGTCTGACAGTGTAGAGATGAAGAAGATGACCAGGTTTTCTATAGCTTTCTCTCTGCTTTAGAGATAAACCTTAAAAAGATGATGGAAAACTGTGCGTGTCTAGTTACCTTTACAAATCAGATTCATCAAACACTTTCCTACAAAGAAAGCGTGTCAGATGGGCTAGTGAAGTGAGATTTAATAAAACCAGAAGATTTTATAGACAACATCTCAATTTCTAAATAAAAAAAAAACAACATTTTTGATAATTCCATTCTGCATTAAAATAAAACTGTAACAGTACGGGGTAGGTAGAAGAAACCTTGTTGACATTTCAAATAAGGGTCTGACGTAGGCTACTAAAATATTCTAGTAACTATTAATTGCAATCAATACAACTTGAAATTTTCGAGAATTTTTCGACGACACTTAAAATAAAGTCGATACTTGATATTACAATAAGCAATTTAAGGTGTATCCTTTCGCGGTACCATTACCGTATCGGCGGCGCGCACTTCTGAATACAAAGCGCTTGGACTAGTGACGCGCTAAGTAATTACAATTCGATTCATACATGGTGATTCTGTTCACTGCGCATAATATCGAAGGCGTCCTTCATCCGTGAACTAATTCACCGATTGCTATTTACATAATTTGATGTTTCGTCTGCTTCACGTTTTAAACCAACATTCGGTAATATGTATGTAGTGAACAAGTTAAATTCGTGAAAAGGTAAATGGCTAAGATAAGTAAATAATAATAAACAAGTACTTATAGATGTCAACAAAACAACAACAACATTTTCATTTTACCGTTTCAAAATCATAGAGACGAGTTCTCAGAACCTTTTTCTTATACCATGGCTCTAGCGTATTATAAAATACCAGGTACAAGGTAATTTTCCAAAGGTCGCAAAAGAGCAATAATCAGGAAAACTACAGAGTTTTCCGTAAAATCTTTCACACTTAATTTAATTGCAGTTCTGGCAAATAAATGAATTAAAAGAGAGTTTCAGAGAATAGTAATTGCCACAAAAAAGAGAAAAATACTTCTTTTTTTTTGTTAATGTCAAGCATATCTTCAATTATATTTTTGCACAATTATTTAATTCGCCATCTCGCTATTGCATGAGACTTTACCTAACTACCCTCAATGCAATCCTGAGAGCCGATATCTAAGCTCATACATTATGAACTGTCACAGTTTACCGAATAGTTGGTCTGACAGTGATATATCGCGTGCCAAGCATTTACCAAAATGATTGACACGAATTTAATTTATGCACTTATCCTATACTTACCAGGAAATAGAGACCTAAAGATAAATGAATACGAGTAGTCTCATAGCTGAGGGTCTACTCCCTTAGCGAAATCCGTAGTATCGGCCGAAGTTACAGGCGCTTCGTTCTCCGTCTAACTTACGGTATGTCCGTAAGTGAGAGAGAGTACGAAATGCCCGTAACTACAGATTTTTCTTAGGGATTAGGCCCCTTGGTGTGGTGTGTGCATGACGCTGGAGCCGGAGCCCGAGGCATCGGCGCCGGAGCGGCGCGGCGGCGCCGGACCGCATGTTTCGTTGCAATGCTTTACCGAACTGTGACCGTACTATTTAATTCGCCATCAATGCCAGTATACACGCGGTTCCGGTGCGGTAGCGATGCGGCGCATGTGCGATATTCATTCATATACACAAACTTGCGGTCCAACGCCGGCGGCGCCGGTACGGCTCCGTACATGAAGTCTAACACTGTGTCGTAGTATTATCTGTGACTGTGTCCATTTTTTTGGAGACTGTGGTCGCAAGCTTCTTCGCAGGACATAAATACTGCTGATAGAACTGACATCATTGGACTAGTAAACTCATTTAATAATGCAAACGAAACAGAAGTCTTAATTTAAATGGTTTAAGATGGGAATTTTAACATAAATAGCTATAAAATTTTATAATGAATGTGGACATCTAAGTAGGTACAAAAAACTTTCCCTCAAAAGGTACGTCTCTAATAAATAGAACATATATTTAGAACTGCCATTGTTACTTTTTGACAGACCATCATTTCTGTTTACACAGTTTGCATATTGATAGAAGAAACAGTCTTCGTGAATCACTGTTTTGTAACTTTGTAGGTAAGTAGGTATATCACTACTTACATATTATGTCTTTTGCTTACAAATAGGAAAATGGGATTAGCTCATAAATTCTATGATGTAAGGTTAAAATCGTCATTGTCTAGTCATCCACTGATCGACGTGGTCACCGAGGAGTTCTACAATGACAACCCAGAAAAGCAACGCTGTGATAAACATTTATAAATTGAAGCATGGCAGGGACCTCTAACTTTGGTTGTCACTGCTGGATGAACCGACACCCTGAAGAAGACATCCGCGGAAGGATGTAGATGGCGTGATTGGTGTAGAATACAATACTCTTCAGTTCAGGGCATACAAAAAAACTCATTACCAAAGTAAATATTGATAATAATCAACGAATAGTCCACATACTAGCAGATGTTTAAAACGATGTGGATCACACATATCGCCGTGATTGTTCGCCTACTAACAGTTAGGAAGTTCTCTTTATAGCTATAATGATTAGCATTCTAATTATTGCCAGTGTAAGTGTAATTATTAGCATTATGTACAACTGTATCACTTGACAAGTTATGTGGAAAAAATGTTCAAGTAAATTTTATTATTTCCTCTAGTTTCCATAATCACATGGAAATTATATGAATCGATAATGAATTATATTGATTGTATGTAAACAGCTCTTATTAGAATATAATTGTGCTGCAGGTGTAACAAATATATTTATTTACAAGTAGCATGTTTCGTTTCTATAAGATAATTAAGATATGGGGCTATTTCATTTCAAGTTGTGTCGATAAATTAAGTACTACTGACCGTGTCTTTCTTAATGTTAACATAGAATTCATTATCTATTGTTTATTATGTATATTGATCGAGTGTTCGAGTTACTGATTTCTGGTTTATTATTGTTTGTAACTTACCAACTTATTTAATATACAAAATGTAGGTATTATGTTTGGACAAAATCAAAGTCTATTAAAGTGAATGTTTCTCTGATAGTATAAAGTTTTATCATAGCCTCGAGTGTCTTCATTGTGTTTTATTTTATGAATGAATTTATTAACTACATCGAATTTCAGCACAAGTTCTCATTCACTGAATCGGTATAATATTACGGATAAACTAGACCTTCCGGAAACTGTTTAAAAAGCCACAGGTAGTAGTAAAATTAACTTTTACTTACATAATTGTTTTATTATCTTATTAGGATTTCCATTTAAACAATACATTTTCACCGCTTATTCAAATCATAGTATTCCTCTAAATTGTATTTTTATAATTAATTAGCACTACAAGGCCACATGCAATAAAAATAGCCCCAACTTTTGGCCCGACGGGGCACTTAACCGTTCGTCTAATTGTTGCAGTTATATAATATTCCTATGAATGGCCGGCAGTTTGACATATTCGGTAACTGATGGTGTCCATACGACACCTAATTGAGCATGCGCAAGTCCTGCCTAAGGAAAGTGAAACCGACTGCTACCAACATAGACGTAATGCTTGCAACAGTATGAACTATATAACGACATGTAACACATTCATCGATACATTTCATCGTTGATACTCGACTGACCGAGTTCAGTTATCAAATTAATCAAAATGTCCTTCACAAGATTAGTAAGTATTTGAATCATTGTAGAAAGCTCTTCCATTTTTTTATAATCACATTGAACTTTCATTAATCATTCGTAATTTTCCTTTACAGGTTATTTCCACCGTCGCCATTATAGCTAGCTGCAATGCTAGTGGCATCGGTCACATCGCTCCCGCCTTCAAGTCCTTATCAGTGGTTCGGTATGCTCCATTCTACAACTTCCCGAATGGAGTAGGAGTGAGGTCCATACATGCTGTGGCGGCACCAGTAGCATTGCCACCTCCGGTGGCGCGTGCACCAGTGTTCGCAGCTCCGGGGCCAGTCTTCCCGGCTCCTGCTCCAGTATTTGCGGCGCCTCCGCCAGCTTACCCAGCGCCCGCACCAGTCTTTCCAGCGCCTGCACCAGTGTTCCCAGCGCCCGCACCAGTGTTCCAAGCACCTGGACCTGTCTTCCCAGCGCCAGCTCCAGTCTTCGCAGCCCCAGGTCCCGTTTTCCCTGCGCCGGCACCGGCCTTTCCAGCGCCGGCACCCGTGTTCCCTGCCCCTGTATACCCTAGGTTTGCCCCAGCTTTTGCTGCAGCCCCCGCATTCACCCGTGCCGTTCCTGCATTGCCATCGGCACCATTCTCCCCCATCGTTAGGCCTGTAGCAGTACCACAGCCTGCTCCATTTTTCGCGCCTGCTTATGGCCCCGCGCCCGTACCTGTGGCTAGGGCACCCATCAGCATATCTCCTTACGCTCCAGTGCCATATGGCCCAGCGCCCATATTCAAACAGTTTGCGTGGAAATGAATCTAGTCTTATTTAATTTTATTGTTATATAGTGTAATTGTTTTCTAGTTAATATACCTACTTAGTCATTACTTTTTATACCAAATATTTTGTAAATAAATTATCATATGGTATACAGATGCTTTAATTTAATTACCTTTTTAATAACACCTATATCACCAAAACTTGTCATGTGTAGATGTTTTAAAATAGTAACTTTTATTAAGAAATTAAATGGAGAAAAATACAAGATATGATTGCATTTTCAAAAAAAAAACTAGTTATGTTCCTAATTTTAACATAATTATGAATCCTTCGGTATTCTTAAAAAAAATTGTTAATATTTTCTTTGTGAAGATTGCACTCAACAGAAACACTAAGGGTGAAATTCAATTAAAGGCATCAATGGCGTCAGTTTAATCGTTTTTAAACATTTGTTTAGTCAAAACACGAGGCACTTGGAAAAAAACTATTTTCATAATCAATTTGAAATATCACGAGGCAATAAAAGAGAAAAAACTATAGGACAAGTTCAATATTCGTATAAACTTAGGGTCATCTTGAAATTACTTTACGAAGATTATTTCGTCCCGATGACAGGAGCTTTACTGGACAGCTGAAGAGGGTGGGTCACGATGTAAATCATTAAAAAGGCATCTATCACAATTTCATTGAACTGTTCCGGCGAATCCTCAATCCATCTCTAGTAGGACAATGATCTCTAAAATAATATACTTAAAGTCCAGCTTTAAAAGCAGACATTGTTTAAAAAAACAAAAAGATGCAAGACGGTACTAGTCGCCTTCTTCTTTTATGTTGGTACGGTTGGTAACTATTCCAGACTATTAACATTAGTAGATCCCCCAGTTCTCTGCCTCCAGTGCTACCATAAAGCGAGTATTTCAAGTCAAGTGTGTAAGTAACATATCATAATTTTATTGCCCTTATACCAATTTATTTGGGGTCTTCACAACATGTCGTCAAGTATATATAGTACTAACGGAGTCCGCTAGGGCCGATGCCGGCCAGGGTCGCGGGAAAGTCCGAAAGGGTTACCGTGGCCCCTGGCAACACACAGCAACTAAAGGAACACGGGTGGGTAAGAGTCTGACACGCCCTCCCGCTCCGCCCAGAACGGGAGAAGTTATTTGATAATTTCCCAACCAAAAGAAAAAGTAGTATAGTCTTAATGTTCTCGTTATTTAAGGGTATGTTGTGTGGGTGTCTCTTGCTTTACAGTGCAGTGATGAGTGAAACTGTTTTTTATAGAAGTGTCCTGATAGTAAAGATAAAAAGTTGTTACAGGAGAAAATTATGTCTTAGCTAACAAGAGGTGCTAAACAAATTTTTATTTAGCTTTTTCAGTTCAGTCATTCTTTCTTCAGTCATTAAAAATACATATTATTTTATAATAACAATTTTATTTTATAAAATGTATAAAAAAATATAAGTCTAATCTTTGATACAATGTCTCTTCTAAAGGAAGGTCAGTCGAGTGTTCTCTTCTAATCTATCGTACGTACGCTGGGGCGTAACCGAAAGGAGAGGCGCGTACTAGAGGAGATGCGGCGTAGGGGTAGGGAGCGGCGTATGCTGCAGGAGCAGCATATGAGCCGGGCAGTACAGGTGCGCCACCAGCGAAGTAGGGCCCGGCAGCGTAGGGTGCAGCAGCGTAGGGGGCGGCAGCGTACGGTGCAGCAGCGTAGGGAGCGGCAGCGTATGGTGCAGCGGCGTAAGGTGCAGCAGCGAAAGGTGCGGCAGCATAGGGAGCGGCAGCGTATGGAGCTGCAGCAAAAGGCGCAGCAACTAGAGGGTTAAGGGCCTTGTTGACCACGCTGACCTGCGCCGCGTACGGTGGGATGTTCTGGGGCACAGCATGAGCATAGCCTACTGCTGCCGGAGCCACCAGTGGCGCAGCTGCTACTGCAACTCCACTGCATTCCGCTCCAATGTTGAAAACCGCAGCGATGAGCACGATCTGTAATGCGGAAATTGATTTTTAGTTAATATATTTTATAGAAAACCATAAAATTCTAATTGTTAGACAAAAATACTTACAGATTTGAAAGAGAACATCTTGCTTGTTTTGGTAGTGGACCTTCCTTAACGAAAAGAGGATGTGAAGTGTGACTACCTAGAAAAAGTATCGGCTTTTTATACCTTGTTTATTGTGATTCAGATATCGTCCGACAAAATAAACATTTGACGTATTGCGGCCGGTCAATTGGGATTCGCGGAGGCGTGCGCGGAGAAATGGAGCAGATTGGGAAACTTTCCGTTGTGAAACTTTTTTCTTTGCCGCCGTGCAATTTCTGCTGCAAGACATGTAGGTACGTACTAAAAATTCTTTGTCGAAGGTGGAATGAAAATTAAAGTTAAGCGCAATCGATATTCAAGACAAAGAGTAGAATGTGTTGTCGATGATTGGAAGAATGATGAGTATAAAACTTTTAGGGAACAAACATTCGGAGACAACTCAAATAAGCGTTGATTGATGTAATGCCAAGATGGTATGGTTATTAAGCCCCAAGCTTAGTGATAAGAGTAAAGAGAAAGGCGCTATTGGTTCTGTAACAACTTCAATCTTCAAAAAGACCGATTATGGTGATAATCTCAGGTAATAAACTAAATCCAAACTTGTATCAATTAGCAGGTAGCGCAAGATATCATTGCATAAACCTAACTTTCAAAGTGCGCTATCGCCGGACAATCAAAGCAGGCTCTGCCAATAATCCACCTTTATCAAAGGAATTAGATCAAATGAAGATTTCTCTAACCCACCCTGACCCACTTCTTAATTGCAGATAACAAGTTAGATTCTGCCTTACAAGCAGTTATGTGTATGACAATATGTGTTTTATGTTCCAATGAATTTCCCTTTTGATAGTTACATAACTTGCAGTGAAATTGGTGTGCACAGAGTTCAAATTAGAATGCTCGGTCCGTCAACCAAGTCTGGGTCGAAAAACAACGGCGCGGCAAGGCAGCGGCGATGTCCTGCGCATTATTTAGCCGCGCATGCGTGGTTCGTCCACGCTATTGCTCAACGAAACCAACAGTGGTATAAAACGTGACGATGCCCTGGAGACGGCACAGTCCATCGTATTTTTCAGTGTAATCACTCGTGAGCAGTCACATATCCCAAGCAAAATGATCGCCAAATTCGTTGTGAGTGTTTTGTTTTAAACTTCCTTGATTCTTGAATTCCGTACTTTCAAAGTTCACTCTCTCCTTTCTGAATATTAGCCACTAGTTCCTCAGTGCATCAATAGAAGTCACCTTCTTGTTTAATGGGAAGGACAGAAGAGCTGAACAATAGTCCCTGGTCACATTTCTGGTCATGTTGCTTCGATATAGAACGAGGGTTGATGAATTGACCAGTCACATGGTTTACCATGTCATATTAAGCTCTAGAAACAGAGCTAATACTTAAATAATATTCGAACTGTTTAACGGATCAATTCATTTGACACTTCTGTGACCCATAATTTGAAATGAATTGTACTTACTTATTAAAGGGCTTAACTTGACTGCTATACCTATAGAAAATCGGGACATAATTGCAGTTCACAATTTGCTCTGACTTCACCTTTACAGGCTATTTAGAATTGAAATGTTTTAACTTACTGTGATTTTTGTGCAGGTTGTGTTCGCCCTCGCCGTCGCTGCTGCCAACGCTAGCGTAGCTGTCGCACCTGCTGCGTTGGTCGCTCCGGTCGCCCCTGCGGCATACGTGGCTCCTTACGCCAGCTCTTATTCGGCGCACGCCATTAACCACGCCGTGGCTACCCCGGTCGCCTCAGCCCCCTACGTCGCCGCAGCCCCGTACGCTGCAGCCCCCTACGTGACCGCTCCTGCCGCTCCTCTCGTGGCTCCCTCAGCCCCATACTTCGCCAGATACCTTTCCGCCCCATACTTCCTATAAACGAATTTGGTGATATCATTGCCTAGTGACTTGCTCAGATCATATGCTTCCTAGTTATTTTTATTATGTATTTTATTGATATACGAATTTATACATACTATGCATTTTATTTTAAACTTTTTTATATCAAAGAACTAACAGTGATCGGAATGTAGCTTTACCAAACGTTAACATACAATGCGACCTGCATTGATTAATAATGAAGAACTATACCAGTTTTGCAATACGAGAGCCAGTATGCATCGTGTACAAATCTTTATTTCTGTTATTAGTAATAGTAGTTACTATTAATGTGCAAGATGTTCCTATCATCAAATTTCAGACCTTACCTACTTACAATTTAAAAAAAGGATTTTGCGTAAGTAAGTTATTTATAAGTAAATGGTAACTTAGTTTGGTATGAAAATGGGTATGTGCTATGACTTTGACAACTTGTTTGTTTCCTAGCATTAATTCCAGTAGGTGGGTACTTATTATGGGTTCCTTCCAAACTTAGTACCTAAAAGCCGACTGAAGTTTATAGAAACAGGAATCCATCTAACGATCCATAACAATTGAAAACATGCTTACCTTCACATATTTCAGTGTCAAGGTTACAGAATAAATTATTTCGTGCGGAAAATAAAATTGTTCAGATAAAATTAATGTTCCATTATTTCTATTTCGTCGAATCGATAAGTATTATACCTATGTATTATTTTCGAGGAAAACCAGCCATCTCCTTGAAGTATATATAATAATATTTTTCTCAACCATTTCCACGAAGATTGGTCACTCACTCATCGCAACGCAATGAGAAAGAAACACGAGCAACAGTACATTGTTATGTTTGTTTGTTGTTTTCATTTAAACATATTATAAATTAAAGTCGCCTGGGTGGTCGGGTCTGTTTGTGACCGCGTTTTTCTTCTTAACCGCGGAACGTATTTTGATGTGGTTTACATCAATATTTAGGTAATTAATTCCGGAAGGTTTATGTATATGATACATTAATATTTTAAGCTTTATTGATTTAATAAATCTTCATGTTTTTTCAAGTCGTAAAAATCTTGCGTAGCAGGAGCAGGTCGCTTGTCACTTACATTTTCCTATTTGTCAATTTTCTTTGGCACGGACAAGGGGGTCTTTTTTCTAAGCGAAATCCGTAGTTTCGGCCGAAGTTACGGAGGTTTACCTCTCCGTCTCACTCACGGTATACGGAGAACAAAACGCTCGTAATTTCGGCCTAAACTATGGATATCGCTTAGGGAGTAGACCCACTGAACGGCATGCCCGTAAGTGAGACGGAGAACAGACTACTCGTAACTTCGACCGTAACTACGGATATCGCGTAGGGAGTACACCGAAAGGCACGGACGTAGCACGAATCACAATGCGATGTCCAAACAATCAAGTGACAGTAACTGTGCAATTGCCTTTACACAACAAGATCCGTAACATAAATATATCAAATGTTACACTTATATCCTTTTACCGGTAATTCAGTACGTACTTTGCAATTTAAACCGAATTACATTAGCATAAATAATATCAACATGTATGATATTTTACAGGTACAGATGTCAGTTAGTACACCTAACATTACGATAAGCTAGGTTTAATTATTTTACTGCATTCACACCTGTTCATATGAAAACTAGTTCGATATATCAGCACTTATAATCGTTATCTGTTTACTTGAACCCACTTACCATGTAAATAAGTGGTCTTAATATTTTATATGTAACATGATTTATAGCCTGAGGGTTTAATATTAATGATTCCAATTTAATATGCCTGAACTAGACCGCACAGACATAGGTCAATCATTTCTAACCACTAACTAAATTGTATCTTATTGACTTTACCAAAGTTACATCAGAGTCCCAGATTTCTAAATTAGTTATTGGATTTGAAGAGCAAAAATATTAAAGAAAATTATTTATTTGTTTAAATGCTTTAAAACTACCATTACAGGTCTTAGCTTAATGCGATAGCCAAGTCACACACACCAAATTTAAATTAAAGCACCAAATACATCATAAGGTCATAAAGATCATTCTTTATAACACAGTGTAAACAATAGTAGTTACTTTTGCGAATTCACCCCAATGACAGATTGAGTGATTCTTTAAATAAGATCGGAAAATGAGTCACCAGTAATTTTTTCCAAGAATATTATAAAGATTTTTCTAATTAATAGAATTATGTTTCGGTTATTATGCTTGAGTTTTTTAATAGATATCTATATAAACTATAAAGACAATAGCTTAACAAATAAAAGTGGAGACCAAAAAAACATAAATTCAAGGATTCTCAAGGAACGAAATCCTTAAATTTATGTTTTTTAGGCACATAAGCCACCATAATAAGGCACTTATGGCTTTTCTCGTTTCCACTGGCAAAAATGTATCTATTTCTATTTGAAAGCAGACTTGTCCTGCCATCCTAAAATAAATAATACATGAAAAACTGTCGTGGTGAAATAAGCCTGAAAAAGAACAAGGTTATTTTAGGAGGGGTGCTTGGACAGGAAACCTCCCTGTGTGCCTGTGAGCTGGAGTTCCCTTATGGATGCGTCCGGGGGGAAGGCCAGTCTCCGGGACGGTGCACCCTGGGGTACGGGCAATGACTCCCCATTAGGTACTTTATGCCTAAGGGGTCTCGTTGCCCGTATGCCAATATCCTGTCGGAGGAACGCTCTAACGTGTACTCGGAGAGAGCACACGTTGAGCAGCGTTGGAGTGCGGGCTCGGCGTGCACTAACACTGCCGTCGGGCAGGCAGGAGGAAGTGTTTTCTTCTGCCACCGTTGGTCTCGTAGCCCCGAAGAGTGTCAAGGTCATGTCTCTGGCACTTGACGGGGGTCGAGGGTCCTGGCTTAACCGCCCGGGCCGCGAGGAAGAAATCCTCTATAAAAAATTACCCCAAACCTCCAAGCGGCGGCGCACCGTGAGGGAGGTTGCAAGCTTGATTAATGGGTAGCTATGGAATTAATCGCTAGTGCGAACCACATTTTTTTTGAGTCAATAAAACATGTTTATACTCGTGGGAACAAATATGGGAAATAAAAACAAAACAAAAAACCAGAAGGAGGGGAGTGATGTGGGGTCGGAGTCCGACGCTGCATCGGGCGCAAGGAGCTCGAGTCAGAGCTCGGAGCGTGAAGTGGTGGGAGCTGCTGAGAGGAACCGGAAGTTCCTCCGGAAGCGCTCCAAACCGGAAGAGGGGTCGTCCGCTGACGAGTGGGTCTCGGGCTCAGGCCATCGGTCGAAGATCCACTCCAGTCGGCGGGGTGCGGCCCGGGGAAAAGGTTTGGGCAGAGGGCTCACCAAGAAGACCAAGAAGGCCGGCGAGCCGAGCCAGGCCAGCCCAGCTGAGCTGGAGAGGCTTGCCACGGGCGAGCACCACCCTGTAGAGACCAGCACCGGGGTGGCCCTTACAGAGCCTGCAGGTGGTGAGCTGGACGCCGCTGGTGGCTCCAATTCGGAGCGAGCGGCCAGGTTTGCGGAGGTAGTGGCAGCCGCAATTAAGGGTGTGGCCTTGAAGAGGATCCAGTCCTCTAAAGACAAGGCCATACCCGCGGCCACGGCCTCTATTTTGGCGGCAGCGGAGGCCTTACACCTCAGTCCTCCGTCGGACGGAATGTCCGAAATGCGGGCGGAGGTCGCCCGCTTGACAGCCGCCATGGAGCTTCTCCGAAAGGAGAACGAGGAGCTCCGAGCGGACCTGGCTGGCCTCCGAGGAGCCGGCCCTTGTGTGGTGCCGCAGGGGAAGGAGCAGCACGGGCAGGGACGACCCGTGCCTGCCGAAGATCGGGTCCTGACCCTGGTGCGGCAGGAGATGGCTTCCCTGCGGTCCCGTTTTTCCGCCCTAGAGGCCATCGTCCTGCGCCCCCCGTTAGCGGCTAGCATGCCAGCCTCTGGCCAACGGAAGGCGACATCTTATGCCGCCACCGCAGCTGCCTCGGCCAAACCGGGTTCGTCGGGGCAGACCAAGGGCGGGGCGGCTACACAGGCGGCGAGGGCCCCGGCCCAGGCAGCGGGGGCCCCGGCTCGGGCAGCGGGAGCCCCGGCCTTAGCGGCGAAACGGCCGCCCCCACCTCCTTCTTCTAAATCTCCTCCGGCTGATGCTGAATGGCAAGTAGCCGGGGAAAAGAAGAAGAAGGGGAAGGCGAATAGGGCGGCCAAAAAGAAAGAGAGGCGGCAGCGGCGCAAGGAGCGAAGCGTCGCGGCTAGGCTCCGCGCCCCGAAGTCCGCAGCTGTAGTTATCACGCTACAGCCAGAGGCGGAGAAAAAGGGCGTGTCCTACCGCGACGTGCTCGCCAAGGTGGGGGCAGCGGTGGACCTGAAGGAGATCGGCGCCGCCGATGGCATCCGGGTAAGGGTCACGGCGACTGGGGCCCGGATGCTGGAGGTCCCCGGTGCGGCAAGCGGTCCGGCCGCTGACGCTCTGGCCGCAAAGCTTAGGGCGTCCCTAAATGCGGACGAGGCCCGAGTGTCCAGGCCCACCAAATGCGCTGATATGCGTATTCTGGGCTTGGACGACTCAGTGACGGAGGGACAGGTGGTGGCCGCTGTCGTTAGGACTGGGGGGTGCTCTGCCGAGCAGGTTAGGGCAGGCACCATCCGTCCTGACTACACGGGGATGCGAGCCGTTACGATGAGCTGCCCTGTCTCAGCGGCCAAGAAAATAGCCGGGGAGGGCCAAAGGCTATTGGTGGGCTGGGTTTCCGCGCAGGTCAAACTGCTGGAACCCAGACCTCTGAGGTGTTTCCGCTGCCACGTGGGCAACCACGTGGGAGCTAAATGCACCTCGGAGGTGGACCGCAGCGGACACTGCTACCGCTGTGGTCAGGCCGGTCACAAGGCCGGCTCGTGTGATGCCACGCCGCACTGCGCTGTATGTGCGGCAGTTGGCAAGCCGGCCAATCACCGGATTGGGAGCAAGGCCTGCGCACCACCCGCCAAAGCCAGAGGCAAGCCCTCTGCCACCGCCGTCACGGCCGCAACCGCCACCACCGCCGCTGTTGCCGCCTCCACTACCGTCGTCGTCGCCGCCGCAGCCGCCGCGGCAGGGCCCTCACAGGGGGCACGGGAGGGGGCTGACATGGACTGCCAATAATGGCCCCATTACGCCTCCTCCAGGCGAACATCAACCACTGCGCCGCAGCTCAGGATCTGTTGCTCCAGAGCATGGCGCAGTGGTCGATTAACATCGCCGTGGTCGCTGAGCCGTACTTTGTCCCGCCCAGGGACGACTGGGTGGAGGACCTGAGCGGCTCAGTGACCCTAATTTCGTCGGCCGCCGCCGGTACTCCGTCCCTCGAGGCTGTTAAGAGAGGACGGGGTTGCGTTGCAGCACGGTTCGGGGAGATCGTTGTGGTAGGGGTATACTTCTCCCCGAGCCGAACTCTTGCCGAGTTCCACAACTCCCTTGCGGAGTTGAGAGTCGTCGTCGTCGGGTTCTGTTCCCTTCCCGTGTTCGTCCTCGGGGACTTTAATGCCAAGAATGTGGCTTGGGGTTCCCGGTATACGGACACACGGGGCAGGATGGTGGAGGACTGGGCTCTGGAGACAGGCCTGGTCGTCCTGAATCGGGGTTCTGTCCCCACATGCGTACGGATGCGGGGTGAATCAGTGGTGGACATTTCGTTCGCCAGCCCCGCTCTGTCGCCGCGCGTAATTGACTGGCGCGTCATGGAGGGGGTGGAGACCTATTCCGATCACCGGTACATCCGGTTTGACGTCTCCGCCCAGACCTCGAGTGCGCCGGTCCGACAGGCCCCGAGTGGTCCGCGGTGGGCGCTGAAGCAGCTGGACCGGGAGCTCCTCCTGGAAGCCTCGATCGTGCAGGCCTGGGTGTCACCACCGGACAGGCCTGCCGACATCAACGACGAGGTGGAGTGGTTCCGGGAGGCCATGTCCGAAATATGTGACGTGGCAATGCCCCGGGTCCAGCCCGGACGTGCTTCGCGCCAGGTGTACTGGTGGTCGCAACAGCTGACGACACTGCGCAATGCGTGCGTTGCTGCGCGACGCCGGTACACCAGGCACCGCAGGCTCCGTATTCGTCCTCCGGATACGGAAGCCATTCAGGCGGAGCTGTACGAGGGGTACAGAGCGGCGAAGACCGCCCTCCAAGCGGAGATCCTGCGGGCCAGGGGAGTGGCCCGCGAGGAGTCGCTGGAGACTCTGAACAGGGACCCGTGGGGACGCCCATACAAGATGGTGCGGGAGAAACTCCGCCCATGGGCTCCCCCGCTGACGCAGAGTCTCCGGCCGCAGCTTGTGGGGGACGTGGTGAGCGCTCTGTTCCCTTCGAGAGGGGAACATGCCTCCCCGCCCATGGCTCCGCCTACTGCGGTGCCCAATGCGGATCACACCGCCGACGACGACGACGATGCTCCGGAGGTGACCGAGGTAGAGATGAGAGTGGCGGTACGTAGGCTGAATGCCAAAAATACCGCCCCAGGACCCGACGGCTTACCTGGAAAAGCCTGGGTCCTGGCCTTGGAGGCTCTCGGGCCTCGACTAAGAGGGCTCCTAAGCGCATGCTTGGAGAGGGGCCAGTTCCCACTTCGCTGGAAGACGGGGAAACTGGTCCTCATCAAGAAGCCGGGGCGCCCTGCGGACTCTCCGTCCGCTTACCGGCCCATCGTGCTGCTCGATGAGGTGGGCAAGCTCTTTGAAAGAGTCATTGCAGACCGCCTCGTCGGGCGGCTGGTGCGGGTGGGGCCGGACTTGGCGGAGAGCCAGTTTGGTTTCCGCAGGGGGCGCTCTACGGTGGACGCCATCATGCGCGTGCGAGCCCTCACGACGGGGGACGCTGTGTCCCGGGGTGGGGTCGTCTTGGCGGTGTCTCTAGACATCGCCAATGCCTTCAATACCCTGCCCTGGAGTTGCATCAGGGAGGCACTCCGGTATCACCGGATGCCGACCTACCTCTGTCGTGTGGTCGAGGCCTATTTGACGGACAGGGCCGTCATCTACCCCGGTCACCAGGGAGAATGGAACCGGCAAGAGATGTCGTGCGGTGTCCCACAGGGATCGGTCCTGGGGCCGCATCTGTGGGACATCGGATACGACTGGGTGCTGCGCGCCGACCTCCCTAGCGGCGTCAGCGTCGTTTGTTACGCTGACGACACGTTGGTCCTGGCGCAGGGGAGGTCGCACCAGGCGGCGGCCGAACTAGCGACACACGGGGTTGCGACAATCGTGGACAGGATCCGGCAATTGGGACTCGAGGTGGCCCTGCACAAGTCCGAGGCTATGTGTTTTCATGGTCCTCGGAACGCGCCACCGTCGGGTTCCCAAATAACGGTAGGAGGAGTTCACATCGGCGTCGAGTCGACGATGAAGTACCTAGGACTCGTCCTCGACAGCCGGTGGAACTTCGTGGAGCACTTCCGACGTTTGGCTCCCAGACTGGAGCGGGCCGGGGCTGCTTTGAAGCGGCTCCTGCCCAATCTAGGGGGTCCAAACGCCTCCTGCCGGAGGCTATACGCGGGGGTCGTGCGGTCCATGGCCCTTTACGGGGCACCGGTTTGGGCGCGTTCATTGAGGCGGCGGCCAGCCCGCCGGTTGAACGCGTCCCAGAGGGTCATGGCCACCCGGCTGGTCCGGGGATACCGCACGGTCTCCGGTGAGGCGGCGAGCCTCCTTGCCGGATTACCGCCATGGGATCTGGAGGCAAAAGTCCTCGCGCACATTTGGGAGTGGCGCGAGGAGGCGAAACGCCGGGGCGTTACTCCGCTGCCGCGAGAAATCGCGGCACAGCGGACAGAGCTCCGGCGGGATCTCATGGCGTCATGGAGAGTGCGATTGTCGCAACCCAGTGCTGGGCACGCCACTATTGCGGCGATAAGTCCCCTCTTTGAGGAGTGGCTAGAGAGGCGCCACGGCGTCCTCACCTTCCGCCTAACGCAGGTCCTCACCGGACACGGTTGTTTCGGGAGGTTCCTGTTCCGTATCAGGCGGGAGGAAACGCCCGGGTGTCATCACTGCGTGGATCGCCCGGAGGACACGGTTGAGCATACGGTGGAGGTCTGTCCGGCTTGGGCAGAGCATCGCCGTGTCCTCGTGGAGGCGATCGGCGGCGGGGATCTCTCGCGTCCGGCCCTAGTCCAGGCCATGGTACGGAGCGAGAGGGCATGGGAGGCCGTCACCTCCTTCTGCGAAGCAGTAATGCTCGCGAAGGAGGAGGCAGAACGCGTGAGGGAGAGGCAAATTTCGCGCCCTCACGCCCCTAGCCGCCGCAGGAGACGCCCTGGGCGTCGGGAATCGCAGGCCGATTCCCGGCCACCGTAGGCGCGGGCTTGCGGACGGTGAGCAATGGGTAGCTCGCCGTCCGATAAGGACCAGGCCCGGGTCGACGGCGCGTTGTGTTCCACGCGCGCCTCAAAGAGATGTCAGCAGAAGTGAAGGGGTCCGTTAGGACCGATGCCTGCCGGGGTTGCGGGAAAGTCCGAAAGGGATACCGTGGCCCCTGGCAACGTACAGGCAACGGAAGGAACACGGGTGGGTTTTAGTCAGTAAGAGTCTGACACGCCCTCCCGCTCCACCCAGAGCGGGAGAAGTTATTTGATAATTTCCCAGCCAAAAAAAAAAAAAAAAAAAAAAGGTTATTTTAGGAAAGCAGAGTGAAATAGTGATCACGGGTACAGGCTAATTATACGAAACAACAGTGGCCCCTCGAAATGTCTATGTCTATGGTTTAGTGATGGGGTATTACGAATTTGAAGTTCAGATGTTATCGATGTTACGAATACAATTATAATTATAACGCGCAGTGTTGAATAAATTATTAAAATTTTGATATATGCCGTTTGTTTTGACTATTTTATTATGAAAAAAGTTTACTTCAAATAGTAGTTTCATCGACTCCTAAATTATTATTTTTAACTTTATTTGTAATAAAAAATAATTTTAGGAAAAATAAAATTGCAAATCGCTTTGGTCCCTGGCCACCACCTCGAGTTTTAGATACATTGTGCTTGTAATTAGGATTAGGATAGTTATGGGAACTAAAGATATTATTACGTCACTGTAATCAATGAAAACAGCTAGTAAGAACCATTGATAAACATCAAAATGCCAACCTCACTATTCATAGATATCCACACCCACCAATATTATATAGTATTTATTACCTACATGTACAATTTATTTAAGAAAAATGTGTGAAAACTATGCCTCTTGAAATTTTTGGGTCGGCTTTTGCGACATAATCTTACGCACGTGTGAATTTAGGAAAATTTGTGATGTGCCACATTGGCACAAAAACCTCAAACTAGAAAACCTAGATTAAAACCAGATGTTCCTAATTATACACGATCGCACGTGCTACCTCGTTTCGGTTAAAAACTTAAAGTAAATGCTTTGTAAAAAAAAAACTAAGTTATTAAACTTAATACTTTATAGTTCTAGGTAACTCATATCGTTCCTAGTTATGGCGCAGTTGAATGTGTCATATGCTTCAATTACAACAGGTACAAGGCTAAGACACCGATTGTCGCACATAATTGCAGTTCTTTGATACACTGTAAAAAAATATACGTTAATTTTAAAAGGGCTTTGTAACATACTATTCCACTATAAAACCAACAACATTGTGAATTATGTTAGAAATGAAAAATAATAAGATTTTGGTCCGAATTTTTGTAATGAATAATGATTTAAAAAATTACGATGCATTTGAGATTCTATTCCAAAGTCATTTTTTACGTAGCTTATTCAGCAACAATTTTTTATTCAAAAGCACTTGTAATTAAACACTGGCCAATTTTTTTAATGAAAATGGGAAGGAAAAATAAATAAAAAATAAACTATAATGGTTTTCACACTGTTTTTACCATTGATTAGCCTGTCTGACATTCGTTCGTTGTAGGATCAAAAATCATGTGAAAGCAAAAAGTTCTTAATATACAGTAAAAAATATGTTTTCAGATACTAAAGTCAAAGTCAATTTTTTTTTTTCAAATACACGCCGTTACACGTTTACGTTCAAAAGTGTTACGGCACTTCCAAAAGGTACGGAGAAGAAAACTCCACGGCTCCTCTTTTAAAATGTTTATAATATTTTGTATACATTAATTATATCTAAAGACCTACAATAAAAATACTATTCCACAATAGGTAAAAATAACTAAAAATTAAACAATGACAGATAAATGAATAGGGATGTTGACATTTTTTTTTTTTGTTCGTCTTATATATTATTAAAAAATATTGGACACGTATTTTGTTCTTTTTTTACGTAATCAAAAGATTACGGCAATAAATTGAGTTTAAATGTGGCATTTCACTGGCCGGTATATTTCATACAGAACTGTGACGTAGCAAGCCCCCACTCCCCAACTTTAATGCGTTTTATCAAAATATTTTTTTATTAATATGATAAAGCAAAAAATACGTGTCTAATATCTTTTGTGAGTAATATTTTTTATACCCCTGTCAACATCCCTATTATGTGATAGATACATGGTGCTCACATGTTTACAAACATTGCGGAATTATACGACTTCCCTGTAATAAGTCAGTGTGTGAGTGAAAGTAATCACAGAATGTAAAATCAATGTCATAAAAATAATAAATTATAAAATGAAATTAGCAACCAGTTTGATTTTGTCTAGACTCTAGATAGTCCTATAGAGTAGGACCAGCATGTTTCCAAGCATTTCCCTCTATTTTAATTTCTAATAATATGCTTGTTTACAAAGTGTACTTTTATATGAGTTTTAAATCGTTCATTAAATTGCAATATATCACAAGTTGAATTCTAACATCGAATTCTAATTTTGCACCGCTTTGACTGGTACTATTATAATGGATTTCTAACTGAAATCCGGTATTGCCTTTCATAGCATTTATATTACCTACGGTTCCGCTTTGCGCCTGAACCTGTTATTCCTGTCTTGGGTTGAGACAGCTCTTTATTAAAGCTTAGCTTACCGGCCAGCTTAAATTCATGTAGACTTGTAAATTATATTCAGTTTGTACCAGAACTAAATGCGTCATGAAATTATGTAGGTACACAGCATTCTTTTTGGTAGCAGCATTAACAAAGTGCTGCACATTATTATACAACTAATTTTGAAATATCCATCAGGAATTTCTCAGTAGCAGCTTGAATTCTGGATTTATGCCCGGTTGATGGCAATTAGGGTTTTCTGAAATTATGTTCACTATAGGTGGCAGCACGGAGAGGTCAGGTCCTGGGCACCTGTGAAAAGTGTCAAAGCGCCTATATTTTCATTAAAGCAGTGTATAGTGAAGCTAGCGGCATAATAGTGGTGCTGTCTCGGCCCAGCTAAAATGCCGTAAGTATTGTATTGTCATTGTCACTGAGTCAGTGTCACTTGTTATTTTGTTTGATTGTTGAGGTTAGTTAACTGTAAAACACCACATTCCTAAAACATTACATCTCTTGTGCCAAAACGGACCCTACTAGCGTTGTGTGGTTACAGTTCTAACCTAACCTAACCTACGTTTCAGCCATTTTCATTTGCTACTTAATTTTTCATAAATTCAGTCATTGTAGTGATTTTTGATATAATTATCTAAAACAAATACAATCAATCAATACAAAGGGCGGCGAACTAACCTCAACAATCAAACAAAATAACAAGTGACAGTGATAATCTAATGCTTACGGCACTTTAGCCGGTTCAAGGCAGCGCCACTATTATGCCGCTAGCGGCACTCTATTCACTTCCTTTCATTAATCGTGACTGATTGATGAACGAAAGAATGAAATGAATGATGAATGTCATCATATATTTTATATTCACTGTCGAAATGGAAGACCTCTTGTCAAAGTAGCGCCACCTGGTGGCGCGAATTTTCATGAAATTCATTGGCTCGCCCCCTATTACGATTTAAACATAAGTGGCGAAATGAGGGTGTACTGTAGGTCGGTAAAGGTAGTTAAACTAAGTAAATAAATATTTTTTACCCCTTTTATTTAAATTATGTTTTACAACATTTCCTTATTTGTTTTACCGTACACAAACGTATGTACACACGGCTACACATTACGCTATACATTTCCAGTGTAACCTGACCTCGCATTGTACGGAAATCCTATACAATACGAGATCAGCATAAACTGGAAATGTACAGCTTGATGTGTAGCCGTGTGTACAAGAGATCAGTAAAATTATCATAATTGTTTAAAACTATTATTGACTATTATTGAGCTAGGCCTGATACTCGTACCAGTACACTTTATAACTTCCTATTATATTTTATTAGTTTTTTTACATAAATAACACGTTTTGGTCTAATATGGTGTTTCTTAAAGTATATCATTAATTACTATTATGCGAATAAGTTCATTATAAGACGTCATTTAATTTGATATCGTAATTAAAGGATTTTTATATTATTTATAGGTATATGCGTCAAGATTTTTATTTGTACCTGTTTTTTTTCTGTTTCTGCTGAAGGGTAGGTATGCATTTTTGGAGTATGGTTTATATTATGACGTTCAAGAAATCAATTATTTCGGTACACTTTTAATTAACAGTTTTCTTTTTTATTTTGGTTTTTTTCCGTAATGAATCTGCAGTTAAAATTACACATTCACAAAAATGATAAATCGTTTTTTTTTGTAACCTACATTTATTTAATTTTATTTTTTTAACAAACATCAGCCATACTTTGCCGCGTATAAAACAGTAGGTACCTATAGGTTTAGTGAAAATCTAATTTTAAAGTTAACATAAGTTGCGGTAATTGATATTATCTATACTTGTGACATATAATTAATCGTTGTCATGATTATATGAAAAGATAACAAGTCAGCTGACCGAGTGAGTACTTATAATAGTGTCATTGAGAACGCCCTGCCCTCCTTTGCTTGTGTACGAGCATCGAGTAGGCGATTTTCATGTATGGACAAATAAATTTTAGTCAACCTATATTAACGAAGTCTGAAGTCTGCTTGCTTCGTTTTGATCCTTCTCATTGTCAGACACAACACAGTTTGGCTTTACACGGACGCCTAGAGAGAGATAATAGTATCTCTCACTCTCTCTCTCTCTCTCTATGCCTCAAAAGGGCATAGGCCCTCTTGAGGCAAACCCTATTTCAATTAAATATAATTGTTTTCTATTCTAGAATCAAACGCAACATAAATGTACAATGTAGAAACAGTTTTACTTAAAACTGCTTCTTTAAGCTATAGGGTGGCTAATTTGGAAGTATACAACTTTAAATTAATATTATTTTTATTACAAACGGAAATTACCATATATTTTGCCATAATTAGACAGGCTTGGCAATGTTGTACGAAAGATAATATCCGCTAAATTTTAAACTTTTACTTGGGAAAATGCGACCGCTTTTCATCGTGTTTTACACTAAATTTTCACAATTTTTATTAGGTAATCCACTATCAGATTCACAAATATTCTGCTTTAGAATTCAAAATTGACCATGACACGTCCCTTTCTAACTCCGCAGAAGTCTGAACCTCTCTAAAATCGTGAATTTGGGGGTCAATTAATGTCAACTTTTTCTGGAATTTATTTTTTAACATTCCTCTCAAAGTTTCTTTTGTTCCGCGCTGCGTGGTTTCTGGCTCCATCTTACTGGAACCACGTCTTCCCTAGTTCTAACTAATTAATTTGATAAAATTAAAAAAAAAAACTGAACATTGTTTCGATTGCCAGTCGCAGCTCCTGTCCGGTATCCGCTTCAATGGAGAACGATGTAATTACAAGTCAGACAGAAATAATTTAAGGATCCTACGTGGGCAAAAAGGGTTCCTCTTGTCACATTTTGTTTATTTAACAAATATTCTGTGATCTCGTACTGATTTGTTGAAAAGTATTAGGTAGTTTTTCAATTCATTTAGGAACTTTAGGATAAAATTATTGAAGTTAATGCGGTAGTATTATAAATGATGTATAACAAATTTGCCACATTTTAACTAAATAGTGGATATCAAGTAAGCGTAAAATTTGGCGCCAAATCAAAATGGTGGTCAAAAAAAATTGTATACATTCGAGTTGGTCACCCTGTAGTAGGTAGCACCGAGGATAAAAAAAAAGAAACAAATGTTTAGAGTTTGCCTTTCTCAGTAAACTTGTAAAACAATGCAGGTAGAAGAAAAAGTAGAGACTCATTAAATGAAATAGACTTATTAACAGGAACTTAACACTATGAACAAGAAAAAGTGCATTTATTACAGTTAACACCTCTATAAACCCATTTAAGACACTGACCAGTACACAAACAAACAATACATTTTGTAAAAAAACTGCATCATTCAATATTTAACAAAGTATCAAGATCGCTTCAATAGTTATTAGTGTATGAACATAACGTGTGTTAAAAATACATCTAACTGAACTACCAAGTGTTCAAAGTACCGTTAGATTCAAAGTTTAACTTAAACCACAATGTTTTCTTTTTATTAAATTAAATAGTTATTTTATCGTAAACAAATTAACTAAATATACTTTTGAAAAAACTTACATACGGAAATAATTAAATAAATGAGCGATATTATTGGCATGAGGATCTATTCGGCATTCTTGTGTCAGCAAATACTTTTGTTCTTAAAAAAAGGCTCCAGTGACGATTGTATGCCTTTACCAATCAAGTTGAGTAGGTAATATCTTAACAGGGCAAAACCTATTCTCGCTAAGCACGTGCCAACAAGAGAGAAAAAGGAGAAATATAATCTTAGCCGGCTTCCATGAGTCCTTTTCAATACGAGCAGGTAATATATATCAAGTTAGTTCCGCGTTTCAGATATCTATGTTATTAATAGATATTTGAAACGTGTTGAAGTTTCCTACGAAGAAAACCAGCTTTAACTAAGAAGCCTAACCTATTGGTTAGCTTCTCCTTGCCTTGTATAGGCGGTTCTACAATGACCGCTAGACCGACCAGTCTCTATAGTTAAGGTCCATTGAATGATATCAGGAATCGATTCCGGAGAAACTATTGTGAAATGCAAGCTTGCTGGGCTAAGAATACGGTACACTTGTAGATTGTATATATAAATTGTACAACTAGGTAGGTACAATTTATCTTGAAGACAAGGAAGTTTGGCAATAATTCCTTCTGCACATTTTGCTTCCCTAGTACTTCACATAACTATGTAAATGTCTATTAACTGCTCCCAAATTACGATGTTTATTTTTATTTTCATTTTTTTAATATTTCCTTGACATTATTTGACATTATATACCTACAATTCTAATTTCAACTATTTATTTATTTATTTATTTAATACTTCAAGCACACAAATGTACAGAGGCGGACTTAATGCCATAAGCATTTTCTACCAGTCAACCTTCGGGTGATGCAGAGACAAACAGTGGTAGGTGCAACAGAGAGATTTGAAGATTTTTTATATTTAAATATAAAGATATACATATATACCTATTAAAAACTATAAATATAATAAATACACCTAATTATACATAAATATAAGTACAAATAAGACAAACAATGGGAAAACAATACCGTTGTGATGATACTGCCAGCTTCTTGCGAATATGCTCGCGAAAAGATAACCGGTTGGTCGCCATCCTGATTTCCTGGGGGAGCGCATTCCACAGAGAGATAGACTGAATGAAGAAGGAAGAAAGAATGAAGTCGTGTTTTATTAGTGGCTTTTGCGGACAGGATATTAATTCAAATTTGTGACAGTTGTAATGGCAATCATGTCATTTGGTTTAAATAGGTTTTTATTTTTATTATATTATTCATCTCTTATATGTATAGGTTATTTAATATTTTGTGAATGTGAGAACGTTGTAGGCTTAAAAGACTGTAGATTTGGAGACCATTTTCTATTTTGTTAAGTACCTAGTACTTATTGACATTATCCTCCGATACCTATTAACACTGTAAATTAAAAACATTATAAAAGCCATTTATCTTTAAAGAGTACCCGTGGAGTTTCTTGCCGGCTCTTTTCCATAGGAAACGACCAATTGGAACCGTGCACCTAGCTTCTGACGTTTCATAAGTGCCCTTGTAGGTTTATGTGAAATAAAATATTTTGAATTTGTGCAAACTTAAGTAAACAGAATAAATTTATGAGGTTAATAATGATTTATTATTGCCCTGCATTTGTCTCATTGCAGGGCAACGGCTAAGAATGCAAATCATGCTTGCTCACTGTATGTTGGCGATTTTACATCAGGTCTTCGTACTATTTCGAATTTAGTTAGATCTTGGACTTAGAATTAGGAAGAAGAATTCTGTCACTTATTCGTACCACGTATGAGAACTTCTTTCTTCCTAACGACATTTTTTCGTAAACTCAATATATTTTTTTTGTCCTCTCGTTACTATCATGTAATTTACCAACACAAACCAGTGTTACCGCTTATAAAAACACACATGCCTAATTTGTGTCTGAACCTATACATAAACCGTGATTGTAAATCACAATTAGTCTTTCGAATTCTATTAAACCGACAATATCATATCAACTGACCGCCAATAAACTGAGAATGATACTTATTGAATTTATTACTCTTACACAATTTGGAAATTAATATTGAAACCTGATTGTTCGTATTTATTCTTAAGTAAACATTATATCCTTTTTCATCATGAAAGGCCACAGCTAGTGTTTCATATTAAGTTACCAATTCTTTGTATTCTGTCTGTGTGTAGGTATATTGATCAAATATAGCAAATAACGTAATTGCTAATAACATTTCGCTGTGAATAATTGAACCTGATTGGAAGTAACTGCCCACTGTATTAACTTGAAAGGGCTGTTGCGAAATGCGAATTCTGGGCTATTATACTAAAATATTTAGGCGCTAGAATTTGGATAATGCAAGTGCTTAATATGTCGACACTTGTAATACCTATAGCACACACTTTTTTGGATTATCTAAAAATAATTTGGGCCTAACCCTTTTTTGCTGTCCGTACTCTATGTAGTAGGCAACGAGTGACCTAGGCCCAGGCTATGGGTAGGGTTAGACGGATTTGGCCGGCCATGTGTTTATGAGGTATATAAGACACAGTTAACGGGCCCTTAGTCACATTCGCTTCTACATCCTCCTTCACTTACGGAACACCCCCATCCCTTCAAAATGTACAAGCTGGTAAGATTTGGCTTTTTTCTCAAATCACACACACATCATCTCTTTTCGTAGGTACACAATAATGACTTTCCACTGATCTATTTTGAAACATGTTCAAGTAAGTAAGACATAGAAAAGTTTAATTTTGAGAAATCATCGTACCAATCAGACTAATTATGAAGAGACCTTTGTTCAAACTTTAAGCTTTCTCGTAGACATATAGATTGTTAACTTAGATTATTTATTTTGTTATTGCATAAACTGATACCTCTAAATTCCTAAGAACTTTTGAGCAAATCCACAAGTTACATGAGCAATCGTGATTATTTATTATTTATTTTGACATCTTCAATTTAAATAGGTAATAGATACAAAAATTAAATAAACAAGCAAATTTTCCTGTCACAAGGGTGTACTTACGTCCTCCAATTATCCTTTGAAGGTGCCAAGTGTCCATGAATCACAAGCTACCTATATTTTTTTTATTTTCTGCCGTTCTTTGTAGAGTGACATTCTCTGCAGCGGCAACGACCCACCGAGGTCGCTCCAGTTGCCACCCGGTACTCGACCAGCCACGCTTTTTACTTATACAATTGTTAATCAGTGCAAATAGCTCAACCCAATACATATTATATCAATGTTCTTTTTACTGCGACCATGAAAAAATTTATTTGTACCATAAACTTGGCTGGATTAAATTATTACTAAGTATCGTTCCGCAAAAAATTAATGAAGTCGAATATAATACCTACATTGTATAGCTTTAAGCCATTTATTTCACTTTTTATTAACCCGGTGTTCAGTTAAAAACGTTAATTGTGGGCGGAATATCTTTTAAAATAAATATGATTTAGTTACTCCTTTAATTATTATGTGAACTCGATTTATTAGGATACTCCTTTTGAATCAGGTGTATCCTAATTATCGATAATCGAATAGGTATCATTATAATCGGATGATAATAATGGGTTTGTGGTTCACACCGATGTCTTCTAAAATTAATAGTTTTTTTGTTGTTATTAACCTCTATAAGTCAAAAGTGTGAAGAATGTACCTTCATTTGTAAGTTATTTGTGTTAATTTAGCAAGTCCTATGAGTGCTACAAAGCCACATCTGCCACCGTGTCGACCAAAAGTGTAATTGATCGTGGGATAACTTGTATTTACTTAGCCTACTAAGTTGAAGTGAACAAAGACTGTGTACTGAAGAAAGTAAACATGTTATTAGTATCGGGCTATAGGTTCAAACTATCTCGATACTAATAAGAATGTTGACCGTAGGAACTAACAATTACCAAATTAATTTGCCAAATTCAAAACGCACGAAATAGTACCTACGATTGCAAATTCATTGTTGTTAAATTTTCCTTGAAAACAACCTTACAAATTATTTACACCACGGTTTAACAATTATACGAAATTATTTCCTGTCATTGGTATACGCACTAACTACCTACTAACATTACTTGCTGGATTGATGTCAAGAACTAATAGTCAATGGTAACGTAATTATTAGGACCGGTCTAGTAATTACTCGTGGTCTAGATAAGCCATCAATATGTCCTCCTGCTCACGCCCTTTGCTCGTAAACTTTAACTGATATTAGTCATTTGAACCGTATTTCAACGACATTATATTTTATTGTTTTATGTTCGTAGAGGATAACATGCAAATGTAGTTAGGTAAGTACATTAAAAATTATCCATAACTGAAACATTTTGTGAACACAAGATAAGAACATTGAATTAAAATAACTACTATCCTGATATGTAATTGTTTAAATATCACTAGCGGAAATATTAGTAACAAAATCCTGCATGTATATATTCATGTATTTTAGTAATTTATTATTATGAGCCTGATTGTTTTTAAGACATTCAAAGTCCAAACAAAACTGACTATTATTTTGGTTAATTTAATGTAAAATATTGTTATTGTAAAAGATTTTGTTATTAAAAATAACCTCATATTATGATTGCACCAACACATAGCATACGACATCCACAGTGGTCCATCGTAAAGCGAGCCGTCCAGCGCCAGCTAAACTAAGTTAGCTTACACTTAGTTTAGTTTAGCTTGCCAGTTTTTCATACATGTGGGTGGATAGCACGCGTAATTCCTCTTTATATCCAACTAAAACACAACACTTCCATTTTCAAATCAGGTTGCAAGAAGGATAACAATTAATAACAAAAGAAAGGCGGTTGTATAAGAGTAATATAATCAAGTGATTGTTTTGAGCAAGCATATGCGAGGCGCGTGAGTGATCGCCACAATAGATCCGACAAAAGACGATCATTACGCTGGACCACGTGATCTTATTGTACCTTTCAGAAGGGCTTCTCTACCCTTTAACAACTTCTGAAAGGAAATTTGACTATCTGTCCCGATATTATATTGATTTACAGGGTATTTTTGTTCCATACCAATTGTTTCATTGTGAAGAAGGTAACGTAATCTATTGTAAGTAGCTACAATGCTCTATTCAATTTTGATTTTAATAAAGCGTAATATAGCAATTGAATAAGAAAATAATAGACCGCGAACTGTGACGTAAGGCAACTGAGAAATAATTAAGTTTTAAATGAAGCCCATTTAATGAAGAAGTTAAATAAAATTGGAAACTATACACAAACTTAAAACAATTTCACACTGAAAAGAAAAAATACAAAAATTACATAAAAATAGCACATACAAACAATTTAATTGAAAACTACCTATTCATAAACTTTAGCAATTCAAACTTTATGATTGTTTTTCAATACAAGCCTCTGAATACAGGCTATATTTTATAGAAGATCTTCAAGTTTATGAATCACGAATGACGTTTCCATTATACTCATTGTAGGTATTTTGGAAGAAGAAACAGTAGAATATTTTTTTCTTTTTTTTGCGATTGTATTATAGCACACTTTATCATTCAACAAAATCCTCTTCTGTTTTCTAATTAAACTTAAAACTTAATTCTTTCTACCACTATTTCCAGGTTGTCTTTTCCGCCCTGCTGGCCGTCGCCGCCGCCGCCCCCGGATATTTCGGTGGCTACGCTGCCCCCTACGCCGCGGCCCCCATCGCGGCTGGTTGGGGACACGGCATCGTCAGCGCTCCCATTTACAGCGCCCCCGCCGTAGTTAAGACCGCCGTACCTGTCGCCACTTCTTACGCTAACACTGTTAAGGTACGATCATTTTAATTAGTAATTTATTGTTGAAACTCGTTTTACGTACAATTTCTATCGATATAAGACCGTTGACCTAGCAGAGTTGGTTTTCTACGATAAGACCTCACTGTGAATCCGATAATGTGCTCTAGACTTCATTAAAATTAATATCTAAAAGATAAGAAGATATGTATGTACATGTTTACACTTAATTTATGGAAAATATTTTTTTGAACGCGTTGATGTCTTTTAACCTGAATAGATTTCATTTTTCAAAATTTGTCTCGCACAAATTATCATTGATCGAACTACATTTTTGAAAAGTAGCTTGACTTGTTTGGGCCAGGAAACGTAATTTTATAATTATCTCTCTACCTCTTGCAATGGAAAGTAGCTTATGGAATCGCATCTTATTTCTTTTAAATCACTTTTGTTTTCATTACCACTTATTCCTTAAATCAAAATATTTTATTTCACATAAACTTACATGGGCACTTTTAAAACGTCAGAAGCTAGGTGCACGGTTCCAATTAGTCGTTTCCTATGGAGAAGAGCTGGCAAGAAACTCCACGGTTACTCTTTTAAAAATAAATGGCATTTACAATGTTTTCAAATTACAGTGTTAATAGGTATAAGAGGACAGTGTAGGCCTATCAACAAATAGCAGATACTGAACAAAATAGAAAATGGTCTATAAATCTACAGTCTGTTAAGGCTACAACGTTCTCACATTCACAAATTATAAAAGAATCTATATAAAGGACGAATAGGATAATAATAAAAATAAAACCTATTTAAACCAAATGACAGGGTTGCCACTAAACATGGATAACCTTCCATTCATTTATACACATTTCTTTTCTGTGATCTCTCCTTGGCCGCCTATTTGAAAACGAATTCTAACATAGTAATCTCATAACTCAAATGATATATTTCCAGCTCGCATCTCCCGCGTTAGTGGCTGCCCACGCTCCCTACGTCGCTGCGCACGCGCCGATCGTGGCCGCGCCGGCCTACGCCCACGGCTGGTGAACACCCAACTAAGGCCAACACCTAATCCATACCACCCAGGCCACACCATCCAGGCCATACCACCCAGGCCTAGTATACCGGATAGTGCAACAGTCAACATCTACTCTATATATTTATTATTAATAGTTGTAAGACCATTCGGAATGTTAGATTGGAGCAAAAATCTAGCTCTAACACGAGTTGGACAGTTGTGCCATGTTTGGAATCGTAATTAAATGCAGTAAATTCATTTTGTTTTTTTTTTAATAAGTTTTTAGACACCCATGAAAAAATACCTTCTCAAACTTTGTATGTACTACGCTTCAACGACTTAATAACTATAACATACACAAACCAAAATCACATATAAACGTTTTAAGTATTGTGAATTCGTCACTTACAGAAGTGACTATATATATACAGGGGGGTCCAAATAGTGACGTCATAAAAAAAAATGATTCCTCACGCCCAGAGGGACCGCTTTAAAAAAATACTTTCTTTATTTTTACGCTTTTTCAGATTCATTATTGCAATTTTCGTTGTCATGAAATATTTATGTAGGAAGGAATTCAACATAAAAAATATTTGATCGAAAAGGAGGAATACGTTCGAGTGATATACAGAGTCGAAATTTCCGAGTCAACTTTTTTGTGATATTGTGCAAGCCAGGAACCAGGTAGTATATTTTTATTTTATGTTATTTGTTTTATTTTATTTTTATTTATATTGTTTTATATTTATTTTATTTTATTTGAAGTAGAAATTTTTACTCTGTATCACTCGAACGTAAATTCCTCCTTTTCGATCAAATATTTTGTATGTTGAATTAAAGATGGGACGATGATTATTTTATGTCTGAAAAAATATTCCATAAAAAAGCAAAATTCAATAAAAGAATGTTAAAAAGCCGTGTAACAATAAATAAAGATTTTTTTAAAGCTCCCTTCCCATGTGTATTTCAAGATTTTTTTAATATTAATTATAGCTCCAAAACTATCAAGAATGGCGGTAGGTACATACATGGGGTATTTTTGATATACCCCATGTATGGGCATTAGGAATCTATATTTTTAATGCCATCACTATTTGAACCATCCTGTGTACATGTAGCTCTAGCAGAGGCCTTAATGATGAAAGGACCATTAGTTGAATAAGTAACAAGTTACTTGCTAGAATAAAAACGCGAAAATTAACTATATTCATAAATACAATGTGAAATACAGAAATATTAAACAAAAAAAGCCTAAAAAAGAAGGAATTGGAAGTGCACACTTCCATTTCCTTCTTTATATAATATTATTAACAGGCGGCTCGTGACGCACAGAAGTCTCGAGTTTCCGAACTGGTAAAAGATCTGGTACGGAACCTGCCAATAACCAGAACATTTCACTTATCTAAATACCAGCACAATCACTATACAAGTTCTAGTAACGTTTTTACAATAAACGGACTTAAGTCAGTATCCATTATTCATACATATCCACAGGTTCGAAACTTGTCAACTACTAATCATGCGCAGGCGCAGCGGACACAAAGGAGCCGATATCGAGAAAAACCGGTTCAATGTTTGCGTATCATTTTAATACCGATAATTAGTTCCCATTGGAAAGGTCACGTTTTTGTAGACTATTAGTGGGCGATTCCCTGGACGGAGATATACATAATTTAAATTTAAATTTCGCAGTTTTTAAGAATTAATTCCTCGAGTTACAAGTCTAGTAATTAAACAAAATGTTAGAAAAATCCAATTAACAATAATTGATTCCGTTAAATTATGGAAACTAATAAAAGATATTTCCCCGAATGCCATTAATTAACACTTAGCCCAAACAATGGATTCGTTCATGTATTACAATAATGTACCTTTATTTTTGTCTGTTTATATAAACATAACATAACATTACGCCTTGTTTCCCCAAAGGGTTGGGTAGAGATGTACTCATTTAGCAAAATATTGGGAGTTTGGTCTTTTTGCTCTAATTTTGTTATATGCCTAATATTTTTGCCCAAATACTACTTTTTTAATCTTTAATTTGACGGCACGGTTGGCGCAGTGGTTAAGTGATTGACTGCTGCGCTGCGTGTTTCGGGTTCAATTCCCGCACGGAACAAATATTTGTATGACCTACAATTAGTTGTTCCGGGTCTGGCTGTTTGTGTATGTGAGTTTAAATGTTTGTGAACGCACCCACAATACAAGAGAAATTCCTAGTGTGGGGCAACGTTTTTTTTAATTTAAAAAAAAAATATATATACAACCATATGTATACGTATAAGCTGGAACTTGGGCAGTAGATACGGTTGTCTCCGCATACGGTCCCTCAGATTCCGCATGCCGCGCCGTGCGTAATGCCATACTGTTGACACTCTTGATACATATATTGCGAGAGCTGTTGGTATGTGTGCCAAGGAATTAAATTGGTGGGTATATATTTTTAAATTTCATACTGAATTATTCAAATTAAAAAAATTAAATACCCCGTAATCAATTTAAAAAAAACAATACTGGTTAAAGTTGTTAAGCCCGGAAGAAACATAGTCAGTAAATGGAGAGAAAAGGGTTTCTGTACTTTTATATCAAATTCAAACTCAAAATATTTTATTTCACATAAACCTACATGGGCACTTATGAAACGTCAGAAGCTAGGTGCATGTTTCCAATTGGTTGTTTCCTATAGAGAAGAGCCGGCAAGAAACTCCACCTAAACTGCAAATAAAACTGTTAGCTGAATTTGGGCTACTATGTTTGTAACAGCTATGTTAGGCAATAGATTGCTATTTGACTTCACCTTTGCCATTCATACAACAATGTCAAAAAATCTATAAGTTTTAAAGCCAGGGAACTTGATTTATAAGCAAATTCACAAGTTCAACTTAAATTGTCCTTAAAATCAAATCACAACTTTTATCTTTTGTCAGTCGGATGAAATGGCTAAGTATGGCAAATTGAAGTATTTTGTAAATGTGCTTAACAATCAAATTCCCTGATAGTATATACATCTAAATTCCATGCTATACTAAAAATGATGAACTTAAAGAATCATAAATAGCATAGAATACAACGCGTATTAACAACTCTTTACATATACATGTCAAGCCTACGCCCAGTTGTTCAGAATGAGCATGAAAGCGCGCCCAAGGTCGACCAAACCTTAACATTTTGTTTACCGGCCACATTGACGCAAAAAATAAAGTCCAAGTTTTTACGACGGTCACACCAACACACCACTTGTACCTACAATATCTCATTACAGGTTTACATTCACTGCACTACTTTTTATGTTTTTTTGTTTCCATAAATAGCAGCTTAATGAATACAGTATGCATATTATATTATGTAACTATATTTATGCTAAATTATGGTCGCATTTTAACACCAACTACGATAAAGTCAAAAGAATGGTTTATAATCCTCAAATATACATAGCCTTCCTGATATATGTGTTAATTAACCATGGAGTTTCTTGCCGGCTCTTCTCCATAGGAAACGACCAATTGGAACCGTGCACCTAGCTTCTGACGTTTCATAAGTGCCCTTGTGGGTTTATGTGAAATAAAATATTTTGAATTTTTTAAATTGAAATTAATCCTTTTTACATACAAATTAAAATATATTCGTAATTAGTCTCGATGATAATTTCCTTAATCAGATGTTCATAAATGAATGCCACTGGTATAACGTAAGTAGGTGTTAACGTTTATATACAGCAGAACATAGTATGAAAAGGTTTAAAGATCATGGAAATAGTAAAGACTTTGGCAGCGATTTGTCTTGGTTTTCTGAGACATCATCCATGCATCCTTCAATGAATAGAATGGAGGGTGTTTCAAAATGCTAAACAACACAAATATTACTTTTAATTTTACATTACAAACTTCTTTCAGCAACTTAGAACATTATACTAAAAAAGCTTCCTTAATAATTGTTTTTTTTTCGGTAATTTTTATTGGTTATTTTACCGTTTTGTGTGTTACTGAAAAGGAAATCAGTTAATAAGAGACTAGGGAAAGTGAAAATCGTATCATTTGTTTAATTTAGTGCAACAAAAAAGTTTATAACACGATAAAGGAACATGATCGAGATCATGCAGGAACACAACAAGTTTTGCGAAATTCGATTTATTGTCTCAACTACCAGTACAAAAATTTACAAAATAATGTAATAAAATGAACTTATTGCGTGTACTGACAAGAAACTTGTCGAACTTGACTTTCATTTCAGGACATCGCGAGCAGTATAAAATACATTCGCAAGCCAAAAGAAAGCATCAGTTTCATCTCATTCCCTTGTCGTTCGCATCTGAATATACACAGACCACGATGAATTCGCTGGTGGTGTTCTTATCTGTGGTGGCGCTCGTCGCTGGCAAGCCTTCGGGACTGGAGCCCGTGCTGACGTCGTACTCGGCGCCAATCCTCGGTGCTGCTGCCGCATACGCCGCACCTGCTGCGTACGCCGCACCCGCGGTGTACTCAGCACCGGCTGCGTACGCCGCACCTGCCCTCTACTCTGCACCAACCATCTACGCCGCTCCTGCCGCAATCGGAGCATCTGCAGTGTCCAGCCAGTCTCGCCTAGACATCAAGTCGTCGCCAGCAGTGGTATCAACATCGATTGAGCCAATAGCCCGCACCATCATCTCCGAACCAGCTGTGATCGCTGCTCCAGCCATCGCTACTGCCGCCATCGCGCCCGCCGCCGTGTCCAGCCAGTCCCGCATCGATATCAAGTCAACGCCCGCCATCAGCAGCACAGTGCTGTCCGCGCCCCTCGCCTACAGTGCCGGCCTCGCTTACAGTGCAGATCCCATCGCCTACGGTGCTGCCCTCGGCTACAAAACGCCCATCCTCGCTGGTGCCATAGCACCTACCTTCTTGAAGACGGCGTACGCCCCCGCCGCCATCGCCGGACCTGCTGTGCCCCTGGACACCCCTGAAGTGATCGCTGCTCGTGCAGCCCACTTCGAGGCTAAGGCTCTGGCTGGTGCTCATCTCATCAAGAAGCGCTCTGCTACTCTGATCGCGTCGCCGCTGCTGTCCACCCACCTGGCTTCCCCTTTGATCTCCACGTACGCGTCTGCCCCCGTGCTGTCCACCGTGCACGCCGCTCCCCTGGCGTACTCCGCGCCCCTCGCCTACTCCACCCCTCTGATCACCAAGGCGTACAGCGTGCACCCCTGGTGAACGTCACCACGATAACGAGGAACTTTCCTCGGTTCAGATTTAACGAACGACAAATGATAAAATGGCTTGTAAATAAATAAATTTATAAGAAATAATATACGTATTACTCTCTTATCAAATTATCATGATGTTTTGACTGATTACGCAATAAGCTTTTCAGTCTAAATAATAGAATGTTCTCGTACACGAACACGTTAATAAGTTCCCTCAGGTTTACGTAAATAGAAGGCTAAAGGTATCTAAAATAACAATAGTCGAGCAACCTCATGAACTTATCAAGGATATTTACTTGAGACCCACAAACTAAAACAAAGTTAACAATTAATGATTTATTCGGACTAGTAACACAATTCAATTTATTCTATTCATTTATTTCCAATAAATGAATCGTGGCTGGACGTATGACGAGAACTACGAAACATGATATCTATTAAAGCACTTTACAATTACTCACCTACCACCAGGAATTACTCAGCATTCAAGTTACCAACTTCAGGAAGTCTAAGACAAACCTTAGACTTACATACACACGTGAACTGTGATGTGAAATTATATCAATAACATTGGTAACCTTTGAAGTCACGTTTTTAAAATAAAATTGCGCAAATAACAATAAAAATAACGTTGAAGCGTGATCGGTGTAATTTTTTTGAACTTTTAATTAAAAGTTTTTTATTTTTTACATTCGAATTAATTAATAGTTTTTGGGATTGTTATTACTTTTTTGGCACAGTAAAGGCACGTGATTGTAATTAAGTTCTCTTTGGCTAAAGAAAATATTGTATAGAACTTGATACATCAATCCTGTACTTACGTTCATAGAAAAACAAAGTGATATTGAAGAGTTAATCTACTTTTTACGATACTTTTTTTTCATACAATGGAAATCAGGTAACACCTGAATGAGACTAGCGTATGGAAGCATAGCAAGTAAGGGAGGTTACCTATACCCAACACCTTGTAGAACTAGACAGGTACAGATGATGATGATTGGTTAAAATATAAACTCAGGCCTGGTCAAATCTATAATAAGCAGCTTGTATAATTCAGAATGAAAACAGTAGAAAAAACTGCATCATTTTGCTAGCCATTTGAGGGTGTCAATATGCACAGCAGTGACAAGCACAGAAAGACAACTGCTTTGTAAGTATGTCACGCAAGCTTTCAAAATCTAATAAAACATGCACGAAATATTCTGCACTATAAATGTCAAGTTTGCCTTTTTACGCAGTAATTAAATAGACCTGCGTGCTAAGATACTGACATTTATGTACACAATGCCGACTTGTTGATGCTATCACTCAAACTTCGAGTGTGCTACTTAGATAACTAAGCGTGACACATTTGACAGACCATGTAGAACTGTAAGGCCGCGTCCTAACAGAAACGGTCTGTCGCGCGAGTAGGCGATTACGCGATCGTTTACATGAATTATGACAATAAGCGCGACGTTCGCGTACTCGCGTGACAACCACATTTAGTTAGGACTGTGTTAGCGTCAGTTCACACGACGCGCACTTTTTTAAGATCCGATACAATATTGAATTTATTTACTACACAATAAGGTACACGCGCTGCGCAGCACCGCGCATCTCAGCGTACTTCAACACGCGTTCACGCTCGCACTAAAATTATACCTTTTCAAGAAGAAAATAAGAACGCTGTTTGTTTAAAGTGTGCGCAGCGTCGCGTCGCGTCTCGTCTTGGGGTGAACTGACCCTTAGGCTGCCTTTCCATCAGAGACGTGCGAGGTAGCTCAGCGGTGAAGCTAACCTACAAAAATATGTGTCTATTTCCACCAGAGCTATGTAGCGGAGCGGGTAAGATTCGCTGTGAAGATGCGCTTTGTAAGTGTGTAAAAAACTTAACTTCGTTGAACCCTTTTCCACCACAAACTACGAAAATCAAATGCTCCTAATCCTATTGGTTGATGATATCATACATATCCATCGCTATGCAGCTTAACACATCCCCGTGGAAAGCTATCGCTCTATGAAAACAATTATGACACGCAAACTTGCTATAAAGAGTAACAGTGTTTATATTTCAAAAATCTACAAAAAGAAACGCTTTTCGTACAAGACAAGCTATTCTGTAGGTATACCACAGACAAAATTATGACTAACTTTGACTCCAGTGTGTCCACTGTCTAAGTTTAAAAGCTTTTACCAACGGTTGTTCGGCGAATGCTTGACATTTTGAATACCTAGGTAGGAGTGCTGACAGTTAATTCGACCTATTTGGAAGATTAGACAGATCATTGAATCTTAAATAATAATCTAAAGCACGACAATTGTTAGTTGTGAGTTGATGCTGACGTAATAATATGTTAGTCACTAGTAATTGTGCGTGTCGCGGGTTCGATTCCCGCACGGAACAAATATTTGTATGACCTACAATTAGTTGTTCCGGGTCTGGCTGTTTGTGTATGTGAGTTTAGTTTAAATGTTTGTAAACGCACCCACGACACAGGAGAAATTCCTAGTGTGGGGCAAAGTTTAAAAAAAAAAAAAAAAAAAAAAAATTGTTGTGGTCTCGATTTTCGAAAGATCTTAGTGTTGAAAGCCTACTGCAGCTGAATGAGCAGAATTTTATTATCACTTATGATCAACTAATTGTTTTACTTATCTTAACTAGCACTTAACAATATAATTTAACTTGGAGATGTTTCAAAAACTTTAAGCTAAGCTATATTAAAGCGAAATAGGCAAAAAATTTGTTCGTTACTGGAAAATTAAGTAAAATAAGCCAGTTTAGTTACCAACATTCGGTTCAACTCCAAATATCAATAGAATATTTAGGCCTTTAAAGACCTTAACTATTTTATGCAAAAATAATCATTACATAAACGGCTCTGTATTTTTGCAAATAGAATTTAACTATTCGGCGTGAGTAGACTTTAATATTAATTGGCTTGTACTTACTTGAGGAAAATAAATGTAATTAATCATAAGCGTAAAAGGTTCTGAGATACTTCAAAAATAAATTAAGTATCAAAAAGATTTTGTAACTAACGTTAAAATGATCTGGAAACTACCAGTGGGAAAACCTGGATTTGAATTGTACAGTTTTTAATAAATCAATTTTGTAATAGTTCATAAATGGACACTGACATATCGGGAAAGCTTCCTATGTGAGAAGAAAATCCTTATAATACTAACAAATTCATAATTCATTCGTTCAGGAACAAAAAGTACAGAAATTAAAAAAGATTTCTCATACTTTTATTTCTTTTCATTTTATGAATAAATAAGGTCAGCAATCAGGTCTAAAATGTCAATGCAATCAATTTTTACGTGAACAGGTTACATGCAGTGCATGAAATGATAATCAATGTTCCATGCCTACTTAATTTCGATCTTCCTGAAACTAAAATCCTCGATAAACTTATTAACTTATAATTATTTTTCATATTTCAGACAGAACATTGCGTTTGATGATTAGACAACACCTCATAGAGATCACTGTAGAAATAATTAGAATTAACAAAAACTTAATAATGTGAACTAATGAGGTTTTCCCAGATCACCCTTAACAAATCGATTGTCCAACAATAATGTAATGTACACCTTGGATTTCACGCGACACTTGTCACTATCTGTAAAACGATTCCGGAAGCTAATCACACATGACAAAAAATCTCGCTGGAATAAAAATATTAGGTAGCTTAAATATCAAGGCATAGACAGTGGTTTTGAAGGTTATTCGGGTAGCACTTGTTTTGGTAATGAGTACATGCTCAACGCTTCGTATAAAAAGATCCGTCACAGTGTGTTAGACATCAGTTGATCCAACTTCTTCAGTTCGTTAACAACACAGACCACTTCACAATGTACAAGCTGGTGGTGTTGCTCTCTATCGCGGCGTTGGCTGCCGCTAAGCCTAGTGTGTATGCGCCGTTGGCGTACAGTGCCGTGGTGCAGCCCGGTTCCAGCTCGGTGTCGCAGTACAGCTCCAGCGTGGTGCATGGCTCCCCTGCCGTGTACGCCACGCCTGCCGTATACTCCGCCCCCGCTGTCTACTCTGCTCCTGCTGTCTACTCTGCACCCGCTGTCTACGGATCCCATGTCGTGTCTCCCGTCGCACTCGCTCAGGCCCCTCACTCACCCGCCGTCGTCCTGGATGCCGTCAACGGAGTGCCGCTCGACACTCCTGAGGTAGTCGCCGCCCGCGCTGCCCACTACCAGGCTAAGGCTCTGTCTGGCTACCACCACCTCCGCAAGCGGTCCGTTGGCGTCGCCCCCGTGGCGTACAGCTCGGTGGTGTCCCCCGTGGCCTACTCTAGCCCCCTGGTGTCCGCCTACCACAGCCCCGCTGTTGTGTCCGCCTACTCGTCTCCCGTCCTGTCCGCTTACTCTGCCTACCCCTCTGCCTACCCCTCTTCCGTGGTCTCCGCTTACGGCCACCCCCTGTCCTACTCTGCTGTGTACCCCAAGGCCCTCAGCGTCCACCCCTACTAAACCATCCAAATGAACCAATCTGATATACTGTAAATCCTTCAAATCAATATGTAACGAATTTATCACTGCCGAATAAAACGATTTTATTATTACTTGACCATCTTTTATTTGTTTTCTTACATTTTGAGCATGACTTGACATGTGTACCATAAACACAATTTATTAACATATTTTACTGAATTTGATTTTAGAAATATCTTAACTTAGCTTAACTAAGAGTTAGGATTGTAATATAATACACACGCCGCTACTTTTCACTTAAGATTCATCTGTGTTTAAGAAAACATATAATATAATAATATATATATTATTATATTATATTATATTTATGACAAAATACACAAAATAATCTTATTTAATAATAAACTAATACATAATAAAAATAAACAACACTACAAAATCTAGTTACTACGTTGGGTCGGCGACGTATTGTGCTGAGTCGTGGTGTCATGTAGCCTTCCGCGAAAACGCCGATACACGACACCCGTCGGCCAAAATTCCTCCTTCATGAAAGTCTCCAGTCTCCAGCTGCGTCGTTGGAATAGCCGGACGCAGCAATATGTCGGGACCAGTCATTGCGATACCGCACTGATTGCGACAAGCAGGCTTCTTCTTCGGGATACCTTCTTTTCGCATAATGTTCTTTGCCCTAATATACTTCGGCATAATGATTTTGGCACAATTTGTTTTGGCATAATAATACTTCGGCATAATTTTTTTAGGCATACTTTTTATGTTGGCATAATCATCTTAAAGACTAATTTGTTTTGGCATAAATTTGATTCGCATAACGTTAGTAGGCCTAAGATCCGAATTGCTGCAAAACAAAACCGACTCCACGTAGTCTTGTTTGTCCTACCCCTAGAGTGTAATTTAAAATCGCGTAGGCGCGTAGGGGCGAGGCGGCCCGCGGGCTGAGGAGCAGGCGGCTGCGAGCGAGCCGCCGCGGCTGAGGCAGGCTTCGGCTTGTTGGCCGGCTTCGCCGGCCAGCCTCAGCCGCGGCGGTGAGCGAAAACCGTCTGCGACGATTAGCACGCGTGGGGCCGCCGGAGGCCCGCAGCGCCGGAGCCGTGACAGAAACCCTGCCTGCTGCATGTTGCATGCTTGCTTGAATGCTGCATGCTGCATGCTTGCTTGCATGCTGCATGCTTGCTTGCATGCTGCATGCTTGCTTGCATGCTGCATGCTTGCTTGCATGCTGCATGCTTGCTTGCATGCTGCATGCTTGCTTGCATGCTGCATGCTTGCTTGCATGCTGCATGCTTGCTTGCATGCTGCATGCTTGCTTGCATGCTGCATGCTTGCTTGCATGCTGCATGCTTGCTTGCATGCTTTAACTTTATGCTTGATAAATGTATGCTTTAGAATATTATGCTTAATCATTATTATGGTTAGAGAAATTATGCTTAAAAAAATTATGCGTAAGCTGTTATGCGTAATTATATTATGCGAAAATATAATTATGCCAAACAACATTATGCTAAGTTATATTAGGTCTTAAAATTTTATGCAAATGGATAGGGAACCTTCTTCTTCTTGTTCTTCTTCTCCACACGAATGAATCCTTCTTCATCGGCCTGTCCTTGGCTTGTTACCAGCGGCAACGAGCTTCGAACTGCTTCGGAGGGCTGCTGGGCACCCCTCGTATTATTAGGTTGCCGCTGATGATTTGCAGGAGCTTTAATAATATGGTTTTAATGTCAAGTTTGCCTCCAAAAACAACTCAATATTATTATTGAGTAGTCAAGAACTTTACAAGTGGTTATATTATACTCTAGACAAAGCAATAATATACTTTATTTAAACTACGGCTAAGCCCGCTTATTTTTTAATTGCGGAAGTTTAATTTAAACGCCTTGTTTCCCCGATCACGTATACCTAATAACTTATGCAACGCTAAATATGTAGTTCTTGTGTTATTTTAGCAGCTGTAACAAAATAAGCCCAATTAAAATCTAAGGCTGTTTATGTTGGTGTGTGAAAAAACTAATTTTAAATGTCCGTCAGCTTTATTAGATTACTTGTTCCGACTGTGTTCGTTATATAGTAGGTAATATTCTCTTTTGTTTCCTACTTTTTCTTTTTAGAGTTTGATCAAGCAATACCTTTCAAGCCAAGCGCTGTCAAACGTCAAATGTGCTGGTGTGTTTCGTTATGTGATGAGTTGTAGTGGCAAGAGAATTAAAGTGTCAAGTTGTTCAACACAGAATGTTCCGGGACTCATTTAGATTTAAGAATTGACTGGGTGAACTTTAGGATTAAGAATAAAATCTATATGGCGTGTTGGTCTGTAGAGGTAATGGTAGAAGCTCAACTATAAAAATCAATCATCTTTTCGCTGTCGTTCTCGTCAGCAGTTATTTGGTAAGGTTAACTGATAAATATTTAAGCTACAGTTTAATAATACAGGGTTTAATAATACACCAAAAATAATTATCACTTCTTTATTTGCATAAAACACTACATCATAAAATTGCACGCTTCATATCTAATTTACAATACTGATTATTTTCTTTGAGAAATATGGAGACTAGTAGTGACCATGGCCATAACCAAGTCCACCATGGCCACCTCCGAAACCGCCTCCATAACCACCTCCGTAACCACCTCCATAACCACCTCCGTATCCTCCACCGAAGTGCAGCGGTCCAGCAACAAAGGACTTATGCAGAAGAGGTGCGGCATGCAACACTGGAGCTACAACGGGTGCCGCCACCGAATGGTGCACGTCCAAACGGGACTGGTGGGATACAGCCACAGGTGCGACGTGAGCTATTGGGGCAACATGAGCCACGTGAGCCACATGAGCCAACGGAGCAACAAGATGAGGAGACCGCTTCAGGATATGATGTCCGTGGCCAGCGTGACCATGTCCTCCAATGCCGCCAAATCCTTCGTAGCCAAGTCCGCCATGACCAAGCCCGCCGTTTCCAAGTCCTCCAACAGCGAGTCCACCATGACTAAGCCCACTGTGTCCAAGTCCTCCAAGACCGACGCCTCCAAGACCGAAGCCTCCATGACTGAGACCTCCGTAGCCAACTCCCCCATGGCCAAGACTGCCGTAGCCTAGACCTCCGTGGCCTCCGAGTCCTCCACCGTAGCCGTATCCTCCATAGCCATGTCCACCGTAGCCGTGACCAGCATAGCCAGCAATCACTGGAGCCACCACAGCAGTATGGTGGGCCACTACAGGCACTGCATGGCCATGGCACAAGGCCAGATATGCAAACAACACGACAACACGAAACATCTTCAACTTATTACTTCAAGATCACAAATCTGAACAAACTACAAGAGCTGACTGACATTAAAACTCGAGGGTTACCTTCTTATACCCCAAATGCTGATTCAGAGTGACAGGATCAAAACTATTAATACACTTGTCGTGATATTGAACATTGTGATTGTTGTCACAAAAAAGTTGGAATTCGCCAGTTTATTAGAACTGAATTGGTTTTTATAAACACAATAGATAAAGTACGTGTTCATAACAAAGTTGTCGCCTTTCTTATAATAGACCCTGAATAAGCTGTGAATAAACGCGTGTAATAACAAATGTTCAACGAATAAATTATAACTACATAGGTATGATTCATCTGTGGTTATTTCGTAATAGCGCATCAATCATAAATGGTATTGAATGATGTTTGTATAATGCATCTCAATCCGGCCAGTGCCCCGGGGCCGTAGCCGCAGTGACGCAACGACCCGTCCCAGAGCCGCGGCCGAGAACTTGAACCCGTTGCGCCCGCGCATTACGTAACAACTACCGTTATGCAGCTATAAAGTAACATCCCATCTGCCTTTCGTACACACTTCAGGTTTAGTGCAACAAACAAGATGATTACGCTACTTTTACTTGTGAGTGCAATGTGCGAAGTGCGTGGACAAATGGTTCCTTTGATATACGCGGCGCCAAGTGCAGTTTCTCATCAATACAGGATCGATATCAGGCAAAGTCCTGGCTTCATAGCTGGACCATTGATATACAGTCCAGGAACGACGTTGTTTGCCCGTCACCAACCTGAAGATAAACCTCGAGATACCATATTAACACCCGTAGCATTCAGCTTTTTCCATAATCTACCGTTGGCAAGAGTACTTGAACACCCAATCTCGATAGATAAAGTACAAGAAGAAAATGCAGAGAAAGAATCAATCAAAACAAATGATGAAGAAACTCAAAACACAATAATAACGGATATTCCTGAGCGAGAAAAAGAAATAAAGGTAGAAAAACAAAAAATTCAAGATAAAAATTACATAATAATAGCATATGATGAGAACAATCAAGTAGCGAGTACAACACATGAACCGAAAATGGATGTCACAGAACCTTGATTGATTTGGTTTTAATGTTTAAGGAAATGAGAAAAAGACTTTATCTATGAAAAGAATTAGTAAGTTATTTTACAAAGTTATTTGTAGTAGACTGAATTATTTGTATCTTAAAATATTTTAGACCTAAATTTTCTATAGTGATGGTTCTATTATTTTGCGTTTTATAATAAAAAGTAGTAACATTTGTGTCACATAATTTATTTCCATGCTACTCTTATTCTACTTGTATACTCATCAACAATTTTTGGCAAAAAAATATTAAAATGCTTCTTGCATTTTTTATTTTTGTTATCACACAGATTTTCCAACTACCCAACCCAGGTAGGGTTGGGTAGTTTTAAAATCAGTGTGATAACAAAAAACCTACTTTAAAAACCATATTTCCATGAGCCAACTCTATGCGCCGTTACATGTTGATAAGTCTAAAATAATGTAAACAATAGAGCACGTTTTATCAATTTCATCAACCACTGACGGATTTAAACAAACTTTCCTCTATTCTTACACTCAAAAGAAGCAATAAACGTCAAAATATGACCAATATTTGTGTCCAAAACCAATCATTCATAAACAAGAACAAAAACAACTTTTGTGGTGTTTGAAGTGTTTACAATACACCTGAACATGCCTATTGTGTGTAAGCTCAAGCAAAAACCTTTTTGTTCAGTATAGTTGAGGAAATGTGTGAGTACAATACAACACGTATTAAACACACGTGACTGCGAAGGGTGGTAATCAGTGCTACTTCTTACGACTCCGGCATAAACGTGAGCTTCAAATACTAATTAATTTTCTGTTACAACTTCACTGGATTTTCGTTTAAATCGCCCACAGTTTTCACGCAAACGAGAGAAGTAAGAATCCTGTATTCTGCACAGTTTTTATGTTTTCTTGACCTACATACAGGCAGATTTAGGTCACAATTATTAAAGGTAATAAAGTTTTTAAATTTGTTGCCAGAAAATCGCCAACATTGACAATAAAGGTTACTGAAAAATATTTTCCTTTTCAGAATATTGGGGGGCTCATCTGATCAATTTTGATCATATTATGTCAAACGAAATACTTGCTGCTTTTAAATTTAATAAATGAGAGCAAAATAGCCGTAACAGCAAATTGCTGGTAAAACTTATAGCCCTTCAATTTTGTTCATGGTCGATTCTTGAAATAGGCCAAGATGATCGAATGTATGATCTACAGGTTACAAATACTATGTAGTACTCGGGTATGTTGCTAATGATTTAATTAATGACTCGACAGATCATTAAATACTTAGAAATGTAGAAGTGACACATGATACTACTGTTTTACCCATAGCGATGTGCTCTATATGGTATAACAATTGAATGACTATAAACGAGCAATAAATTCACAGTTGACTGGAATTTTAAATTCCACTCAAGTTTATTGCCTTGTATGTGTGGCGTGATAATAAATACTATGGTAATAAATAAAAGTGTTATTATAAATTCCAGAATTTATTTAATCTGTCATGAATATTATGTACATTTGAGAACACTATTTTAGATTATGGACAATTTTGGATTTATTGTCTTCCACTATAGAAGTTCAGGTATTGCGATGTCTCCTGGGACGTACTCTCAATTAGTACAGATGGGACACGGCGAGGGGGCTGGAGTAAGCGAGGGGGCTGGAGTAAGCGATGGCTGGGGATGCATAGGATATGGAAGAGTAGGGGGTATGAGTGGTCTGCAGGTCGAATCTTGACTGATGGGAGTAAGAGGTAGGAGCGATGTAAGTGTTCAACAGACCAGCTGATCGCTTCTTGATGAGGTGGGTGTAAAGGGGATGAGAGATCAAAGGCTGAGAAATCAGGGGCTGGGAGATCAAGGGAGTATGGCTGTAGATCGGGGCGGTTGCGGCGTACGTGGATGCCAGAATTGGAGTGGTGGCTGCGTAGGTGCTGGGCGCGTAGTAGGCAGGCAGTACAGACCTCTTCTTGATGAGGTGCACGGCAGGCACCGATGCGATGGGCGCTGGCAGGATCTGGGCGTTGTGGATCAGCGGCGTGTTATATGTAGTGGCAGCATAGTAGTTAGGGTAGTACGTGGCGGGCGCGGCGTACGTCAGAGGGAACTGCGGCGAGCGTTTCTTGATGAAATGGGTGTATGCCAAAGGAGCCTGGTAAATGAGCGGCGATGGATGGATCACGCTGCTATCCTGTCTGGTGATGGTGGTCGCTCCAGGAGCCAGGAAGGTCGAATATTGCGTGATGGGCCCCGCGATTAAGGCACCGGGCTTAGCGGCCGCCGCGGCGAAGAAAGCACACAATACCACCAGCTTGAACATGTTGGTCTGTATTGTTTGTTGCTCGGATGAACGACTGATGCCTTGACAATGTGTCGCTTCGTATTTATAGAAAGTATTCACTAAAGCTAAGGGCGATCTCGTTTCGCAAACCGGTGCAAGTCAGCCGTTCAGGAAGCTGATATTTAAAATCCACGAGGTCGTCTAGAGCCCCGCCTGGTCAGTTCATCATCATCGTAATGCTTTTGTTGCGATACATATGCCAACGAGCCAACAAAAGTAAACGAGACGGTGCAGTCAACGCCCCTGCATGCAAAATATCAGCCCGCTAAGAAATAAATATTAATAAACACCGCGACATGATTATGTAGACTGCAGATAAAACATCACGAATGCAATTAAAATTCATTGAGGGTTAACCTCATTAGTGGAACAATATTATCACTATCAAATATATGTCGGTAAATTGTAAGGAGGTTGTACCCTAATGGTGCTATAGCAAAAATGGTAAAATTCTAGTCCAATCCTTTTGAGAATGTTCTTGGAAATCTCCACAACATCGAACGATTCAAATAAGACCCATGAAAAGTTTTATGTATTCTTCTATTATTAATTTTCAAATACTGCTGTACTGCGAGGAACACTGTTGCTACCTCTAATTCTCTTGTGAATTCAGAATGAAAATTATTTGAATAATGAATTTAAGCTCATTAGCAATTATGATATCTTTTCGTGCGTGTGGCGTGTCCTACTTTATACAAAAACAATCATTTTGATAACACCTTTACATTACGGCCCTTTATTTGTGTGTGTACAATATTGAACAATACCTATACTTTATGTGGTTTCTGAACGTCTATACCACCTGCTGCTGTTACTATGGTGCCTTTAGTGTAGAAAAAGCTTAAATATTTACCATACTGTTCCTGAATTTTCAGTTAGGAGAAAATCTAAATTAGGATGAATAAATATATTGTCAGTGGCAGATACTAGGCCTGTTACATAGAGCAACATTATATAAATATTTGTTCAGTGCGGGAATCGAACGCGCCACCAAGGTTCGTGCATCAAGCTGATTGCTCGCTGAGCCAGTGCGCCAAACGAGCTTTAATGCATGAAGAATGCGAAAAAGAAGTTATGTTAATAATGTAAAGTAAATATAGTTTATTTCCCAAAAAGAATATACATACACTTGCTTCAGAGTACAAATATCCAAATAAGTGAAACAATTTGAAGGAAACATAATAATTATACCCCGTTATTTATAAACATTGTTTAAACTTCGTTTAATCCTCAGAATGTATGGTTAAACAGTCGCTAATCGTTACTGAACTAAAAGCAACGTTTATAAGTAAACCCCTAACTGCAAAAGATGCAGATTTACTTAAATTAAGTAATGAGCAGTTTTATGAAAAGTGCTTAACTTGGTTACAAGTGCCTCGCAGAAATTTTAGCAAAACAATCCGTTTTCTAAAATCAATAGAAAGTTCTTGTAACCCATAATTTCGCCAAGCAAGCTAAGACGTAATATAAACAACGTATGTCCCACATACGTTGTTTATATTACGAGCATAAGGGTACGTGTGCGATGTTAGTAGTTTAAGTTAGGCTGTATCACTGAATACTAATTTAAAAGCGTAGTTAAAAAGCCTTATTTACATGGATAGTGCTCACGTACTTAGTCCTTAGGAGCACCTTCATCTACGATAATCACAGAGAAAAAAAAAATTACACCGTATTCGCATTTTCTTCCTAAATCCGAATTAAACTAGGTTCCATTCTCATGTAGTCATGTGAACGCTTTTACATTCTTTACCATCATGTTCTTCATCTTGAATTCAATATTAAGGACCTTCTTGAAATAAAGCAATTACTCACGCCCTATCGTGCTGCAACCACATCAAGTCTAAAAAAATCATACACAACTCGTGTTTTAATCCCAAAGTTAAGTATTGTTATAGATTTATGTCAATAGACATAAATCTATAACAATACTTAACTTTGCGACCAGTAGACTCAGTCAATCATTAGACTGGTCGCAAGCGCTACGGCTGAGCAAGAGGTCCTGGGTTCAATTCCCAGGACGGGTAAAGCGTTATTGGTTTTTTCCCGGTAGTCTGGATTTGTGCCCGGTTGAGGGCAATTATTATTATATTCTTTATTTTCGGACAACAATGATCCAGCGTGTTAGTAAACAATAATTTCACTTATAGTGTTAGTAGTAAAAATAAAATAAGTAGAGAAGAACACAGAATAAATAGCGTTGTGAAAAGGACATCCCCAACTTAATATTTAGTGATTATCCTTCTCACAAAACTTTTAATAACCGGAGAATCGATACTCTCCGCCATAGGTTTTAAAATGGGCTCGCTTATATTACATGGGACTTAAACATAACTGACGAATGTTATTGATCTATTAGATACACCTCTGCCTTACTCTTCGGGAATCACGTGATGTTTTGTGCGTGACTATTTAATACTAACATAATTTCACTCAATTTTGTCTGACTGAAAATTAATTGACATTAACCAAACTGTGAAGGGTAAAGGGTCATTTAGTATCACAGCTAACAAGATCTTCTGCTAAATCGAGAATAACGCTTGCTTGCTTTTTATAATCAGCTATTCTATTCGCAGCCAAAACAACCCGACAATAACAAATAAATTCCAAAATTGTAGTGGCTTTAATAATAGACGCCTGTGACAGAGGTGTCACGTCGCGACTCACAGCCGACGATGCGAGCAGCATGTTACTGTAATGTGAATAATTTCGATGATCACAATATCTGGCGTTGACGTCCACTCAACCTATCCCTTCAATAATATTAAATCCACATAATTATGACCACTTAATTATTCCAATGTTTACAAACTGATAAAGAACGATCGAATGAACTTTATTTTCTCGGACAAAAGTTGTCCTCTCAAGGCCAGCGATGTGTTCCGGCAACGCCTGAGATGTTAATAGTCTCATTCTATGTATATTAATATAAAAGGCGATCGCTACTGTGCACATGCATCAGTGCATCTGAGCTGAGAAAACAACACAGACCGACATACAACATGCTGAAACTGGTAGTGTTGTCCTGCATGGTGGCTGCTGCCGCAGCCGGCGCGTTTCCGCTGGCACCCTTCGCGCCATTTGCCTACACTGCACCCCTCGCTTACTCGGCACCAATCCTGGCACCCTTCAGCAGCAACTATAGAGGACCGCTGTCTCTGGCGCCCGGCCAGCCCGCCAACATCCTCGCAGCTGACGGCAGGCCTCTTGATACCCTTGATGTGAACCTGGACCGTTCCGCGCACTTCACCGCCAAGGCTCTCAGCGGTGGCATCCACTACCTGAAGAAGCGCTCGGCACCCCTGATCGCGCCGCTCGGCCATGTGGTGGCCTCGCCGCTGATCCACAGCGCTCCGCTCGCTTACTCCGCACCTGTGCTCGGCTCGCGCCTGTCCGTGGCTCCCATCGCCTACTCCGGAGTACCAATCGCTCGCTACTGGTAAACAAAATCGCACACTGAAACGACTAAAATAAAAATTAACTGATTTAGAAATCTACCATTTCTTTTCTTTCCATCACCAAGTGAACACTCTTGAAATTATAAAATGTCGTTATTTATATAGATAGCTGGTTAGATAGCGCTGTCTGATACACAGACATGCTAAACAGGAAAAGGTTTTCAAAATAGACAAATATAACTTTGGCCTCTCCTAAGGGAGGAGATCAGGCCCGAAACTTTTAGAAGTAATTATAAATTCAAATTGAAAATATTTTATTACACATAAACCTACATGGGCACTTATGAAACGTCAGAAGCTAGGTGCATGTTTCCAATTGGACGTTTCCTATGGAAAAGAGCCGGCAAGAATCTCCACGAAGACTCTACTCCAAGAACACATTCTTTATATTTTATCTATTCCCGCTTAATCAATTTGCAATGCATTATAAAAGATGACTTTGAATCTTAGGACTCACAACAATAAAGTGTGTTTATGTCAATGCGTTGGTAATCTACCATAAGTTTAGCCCAAAACACAGGACAAGTAACGGGTCACAGTGTCGAAAGGTTCACAGAAGCCTAGTCTTACACGCATGATATACCTTATCTAATAAATATCATAAAAATATACTAATTAGTACAAAAATACGCTCCAATACAAACAATACGCCTGTATTCTCAGCTGGAGTACATAGTGCATCATATCCCTGCCAGATATCCCTATAAGTCAAACATATTAGGGAGAGAGCTAACTAACAAGGTACTCCGGACTATTACAGAGAATTTCCTGATGGAAAAACCACTGACTCTGCCCCACTTTAGGATCTAACCTTGGACCACAAGATCAACAGTCACGCGTGCGATCACTGGACCAACACGGTGTTTGCTACTAATACTACACAAAAAAGAATATTTTCACTTTTATACATAAATAAATACTAACTTATGTTTTCTACTCTGACTATGGGTACCAAAGCTATTCCAATCATAGGTATGTAACCTATCAAGACAGACATTCATATTTCCGCCAAATCTTCACATAGTCAACTTAGCTACCTAATGAATAGGAGATACCAGCATTCCTTAAGACCATAACATTTTAGGACAATAAAATATATAATAAGTTACCAGACTCCTTGAAGCGACTAAAGATTATGAGCTTCAAGAAGAAATTATCAATGTTTCTTTCCATAAATATTTTTTTTTATTAATTTTATATAATTTTTTACACTGCACTGCACAACTATTATTAGTACACTGTAGATGAATTTCTTAATGACAATAATATTATTATAATTTGACTAAGTAATGAATGTGTGTTTTTGTTGTATATTGTCTGATTTATTTATTGAATTTAATATTATTTAATCTAAAATACCTTAATGAATTTTTAAATACTTAATTTAATAATTTATTATGATACTGAATGTAATTTTAATGTTGTACCTACCTACTGTAACTATAAAATTTGTACGCCACTGGCAAAACATAGAGAGCCAACTGAATTTTTACTGAAGAACAAATGTGTGTACCTGTGTTTAACAAATAAATAATCATTCATTCGTTCATTCAGGAGTAAATGTCTTAAATGGAAAATGAGTTGATCCCAAATTTTTAAACTAGTAAGTATGTATGAAATAATTCAATAAGATATAACATAAAAAGAACGATGGGAAAGCCAAACGAGCTGCTTATGAACACATTTAAGCTACTTTAAGCTTTTTTTACCTACCTTTAAGTACAAGTAACCCTTTTTAGCCTGAAAGGGTGTTAAGAACAGTTTGTTTTATTACTACCCCCGGCTTCGCACGGGTAGCAGAGCATATTATATGCCAACTTTTTTTTTCTGTCGTAATGTCATATCCGCCTGTTGCATCGAGCTATAATCTAACCCACATGTTAGATTAAAATGTAACTGATGTTCATCCTGCTTGGAGTATTTTACATCGTCATATTTAAGCTAATTTACACAAAACCATAATGAATTATACACTTAAACCTTCCTCACGAATCACTCCGTTCATTGGTGAAAACCGTTTGTAAATACGTGTGGGAGTTTTTGAGTTTATCGCGTTGAGACAGACAGACTGACGCGGCGGGGGGATTTTGTTTTATAATATGTAAGGATATGTTGTAATGTGTAGTGATTCTGTGTTATAAGTGGAAGTAATGTCACAATAAATTACTTTATGAATTGGGATTAACATACCTGCCGACATTGCAAATTATCTAGTAATCGAGTCGAGATATTTATAAGTAACTTAATATGTTATTAATACTAAAAGAAAATTTAAAAGTATTTTTGGAGTATTAGTATTACCGTTTAATTAACACCGGTTCTCGAATCTCATTTCAAGTGATTTGATTGGATTTTATTATTTTGGCCAACCAATCCCGACAGCTGATATGAGGTTTGAAGGCATGTTACTTAGCCGCAGGAGACGCTCGAATTGCAGGCCGATTCCCGGCCATTGCCGGTGAGCAATGGGTAGCTCGCCGTCCGATAAGGACCAGGCCCGGGTCGACGGCGCGTTGTGTTCCACGCGCGCCTCAAAGAGATGTCAGCAAATGAAGGGGTCCGATAGGATCGATGCCTGCCGGGGTCGCGGGAAAGTCCGAAAGGGATACCGTGGCCTCTGGCCACGTACAGGCAACGGAAGGAACACGGGTGGGTTTTAGTCAGTAAGAGTCTGACACGCCCTCCGGCTCCGCCCAGAGCGGGAGAAGTTATTTGATAATTTCCCATACAAAAAAAAAACTGCAATTAAAATATGGGGATATCGCCTATATTATATTTTACTCGTTCATCATTCAAATCCCAGTCTTGATAAGACAGAAAATCGACGGGGTTTTTTTAAATTGAAAGTTTGCAAACTCCCCCTAAAACAAAATCAAATAAATCCTTTAAAACCGAAGTGAACAATGTTCGCCGTAGAAGTAAAATAAATCAGTAGCTTTTAAGCCCCCAGTACACGTTGGGCGAACCCGTTGGCCAAGCGCGCTCGGCCAACGCAAAATAGACGTACATCACGTAAAAAGGCCCAGAATACGTGGGCCGAGAGACAGGCTCGCCCAACGTATACTGGGGGCTTAAGCTAAAATGGTTTAAGGCTCCGTGAAAAAAAACCCTCTTTTGTCAATTACTTATCTAATTGAGAGAAAGCTTGAAATAATTGGAACATTATGTCTATGTGACCATAAAAGTATAGTTTTCATGGTGCTAAACCATTCGTGTCAGTCACAGCACCTGTTAATAGTTGCATCACTTTTGCGCTCTCGAAAATATGGTTTATTTCGTCTTTGATTTACTTAATGAAGATAATGTATAATCATAAAATAAAATAAAATAAAACATTGATTTTATCTCTAGGATAGCTGAAGATTAATGTGTGATTTTTAACCAAACAAACCAAACCATAGTTTGCTACATGAACATGTTAATGGCATTCAGGTGTATAACAAGTTACCTAATTAATTTAAGGAACTTCCCATCCGTTCAAGAAAAAACTGACAAGTTGGTTATTGGATAATTACTTTTATGACATCGGCGAATATATGGAATAAATCCAAGATGACATGGACTTAATTTTGTCATTTTTTGATTAACTATTACCATAATTATTATAATACAAATTCATATTGGACTGATTGAATAATTATTTATTTGTTAAACACAGGTACACACATTTGGTCTTCAGTAAAAATTCTGTTGGCTCTCTATGTTTTGCCAGTGGCGTACAAATTTTATAGTTAAAGTAGGTAGGTACAATAATATTAAAATTAAATTCAGAATCATAATAAATTATTAAATTAAGTATTTACAAATTCACTAAGGCATTTTAGATCAATTGATATTGAATTCAATAAACAAATCACACAATATACAACAAAAACACACATTCATTCTATTACTATTTCATAGTCAAATTATAATAATATTATTTTCATTAAGAAATTAATTTACAGTGTACTAATAACATCTATTGATTAGAAACATTGATAATTTCTTCTTGAAGCTCGTAATCTTTAGTTGCTTCAAGGAGTCAGGTAACTTATTATATATTTTGGGTGCTATACCCATCGAGCTTTTGCGCATTAAAGCTGTCGTACATTTCTTGGCACATAAAACGTTTTGTTATTGAGCACGTATAGGACCTCTCCGACAATTTAGTAAATAGCATTGCATTTTTTTTGACTAATGTTGCATTTTCTAGAATATACAATGATGGATTTTTTTATTTTCAAAGATTTACACATTGGTAGACAGCTATCTCTTGTTTTCAGATCGCAAATAGCTCGAATGCAACGTTTTTATACTCTAAATATCATACGTCTTTTATTTGAGTTTCCCCACAATATGATTCCATAGCGTACCTATGACAGATGTTACGAGACCATGATATGCAGTTAGTACGGCTTCACGGCTATCGACTTTTGACAATTTAAAAAGAGTATATTGTAAATCACAAATTTTAAAATTAATTGTAATGACAATTAAATATTTGTACACCATATATTATTTTGTGGTAGAATGTATAGAACTAAAAAATATTAACACCATAGTATGTAAAACGACATTCTTACAAATAAATAAATTCTGATTCTAATTCTAAATACTTAATAGGAAAAAAAATCGGACTGAGTTTAGAAAAATATATTTTGTATCGAAGTTTAAAAAGTGGTTCAACCCTATGCAAGTAGACCATATCATGATGTTTATGATATTTTTTAATGTTCAAAATCAAATGTAGTTTTTTGTAGAAAAAGTGATTAAACGTCAGTCTCGCGTCATTTTTCGGAAAACTTGTTGCGGATATTAGTGATTTTCCATGAATACTTAATTTATTTGAAAATTCCCTTTCAGCTGCATGCCAAACAAAGAACTCGACTTTTCAAATCACAAATAATATTGTTTAAATTATTTTCCCTTTCTCACAAACAATGAACAAAATTGATCAAAATCGATTCGAACGATTTCACGCACGGCGCCTTAACAACAACTTGTTATTCAGAAATTCGGGTCAATCACTAAAATACTTAGGGTACAATGCAACATAACATGAAACATACGATCAGCGAGTTAATTCAAGAGCAAGACAATTTTTTTTTAAATGCACTGTGCCTAACAGAAATCTTATAAACTGCAAATCTAATTAACGTTGACATTTGCATATTTTAGACCACCAACACCTCGCTACGCAAAAACATTTTGCTTCCTACTTGTACTTGCAGTATGTCACAAAAAAGGTCCAGATCAAATGCTTTGTATGTATGAACTTTATTTTCTCGTAGGAAAGTAGTCTTTTCAGGGCCAGCGAAGTATTCCGGTGTCGCACATCAAGTTAATCTTATCACACTAGTATATAAGGTGCCTGACATAGTGCAAATGCATCAGTGCATCTGAGGCGAGATATCAACACAGACCACTCTACATTCAAAATGCTAAAGCTGGTGGTGTTGTCCTGCATGGTGGCCGCGGCCACAGCGAGTGTTCTGGCACCCTTCGCGCCCCTCGCCTACACGGCGCCCCTAGCCTACCCGGCGCCTCTTGCCTACTCGGCGTCGCTACTGGCGCCCTACGGCAGCAACTATAGAGGACCGCTGTCTCTGGCACCCGGGCAGCCCGCCAACATTCTCGCAGCTGACGGCAGGCCTCTTGACACTCTGGATGTGAACTTGGACCGCTCCGCACACTTTACGGCTAAAGCGCTCGAGGGTGGCGTACACCTACTGAAGAAGCGCTCCACTGCTCTGATTGCGCCCCTCGCCTACACGGCACCCATTGCCTACTCTGCGTCACTCCTGGCGCCCTACGGCCACAACTACAGAGGCCCACTGTCCCTCGCTCCTGGCCAGCCCGCCAACATCCTCGCGGCTGACGGCAGGCCGCTCGACACCCTGGACGTGAACTTGGACCGCTCTGCGCACTTCACCGCCAAGGCTCTCAGCGGTGGCATCCACTACCTGAAGAAGCGCTCGGCGCCCCTGATTGCGCCGCTCAGCCATGTGGTGGCCTCGCCGCTGATCCACAGCGCTCCGCTCGCTTACTCCGCACCTGTGCTCGGCTCGCGCCTGGCCGTGGCTCCCATCGCCTACTCCGGTGCACCCATCGCTCATTACTGGTAAACGGCCGCGAACACTGGACTTACTAAAAATAAACAAATGACCGAATAAACATTTTGTTTTGATTAATCCGCAATCTGCTAAAATTATCCTTTAGCAAATCAACATTTATAACTACGGTTCCGAAACATTGTTCTTTGTGTTTGTAATTAATCAATTTTTAACTTTTTTTGGGTTGGGAATTATCAAATAACTTCTCCCGCTCTGGGCGGAGCGGGAGGGCGTGTCAGACTCTTACTGACTAAAACACACCCGTGTTCCCGTGGGCCACGGTATCCCTTTCGGTCTTTCCCGCGACCCCGGCAGGCATCGGTCCTAGCGGACCCCGCCAGTTCTGCTGACATCTCTTTGAGGCGCGCGTTGAACACAACGCGCCGTCGACCCGGGCCTGGTCCTTATCGGACGGCGAGCTACCCATTGCTCACCGTAAAGTAAAATATTGCACCCCAAATTATAAAAAATATTATTTTTTCCAAAATCTACCAACGTGTTTTCACCAATATGAAAAGAGCATTTCCTTTACCGAGTCTTGCCTCATAGAACAAAATAATACAGACAGTGGTGTAACAAACAAATATCAGTATCAATTACTTAACTATGTTGATTGACAGGTTACCGTCAGACCTTCAGCTATCGAATGTCAGAGACACGTAATCGAACGATTTGTTGCGTATTGAAGTATTGAAACAAAGATTGTTTGATCACACCCACGGTACAGTGACATGCGACAAGTAATGCCGTCGGCGTCGAGGTGTTGTCATTTACATTACAACGGGTCTCGACGGGAAGCCAGATTAAAAATCTAGAGAACAGACAGGGCAGAGAGAGACAGGGATAATCAGGAAAATAGGCAATACGTTTGAATATGTTTGTTCCACAGTTAGTGCATTACTCTGACAATTATTCAAAAACTTGAAAAGTATTGCTGTTTATGAAAGGAATAATTCATAATATTATGTATTTCTTAAGAAAGAAAAAAAAATGTTTAACCTGCATAAATAAAACGCACTTTACAAAAATTATACTCATAAAATAGCATAACATCACGCCTGTATTCCCGTAGGGTTGAGCAGAGGCAAAATTATACACGTACTAAAACCAAAAGCCAATATAGGAAAAATAAAAAAATTATATAAAAGTCTTTATTTTTTCGAAAATTCTGCCAGAAGCTAAATTGAATTAGAAAAGCAAGTGTGCATAAAAAAATCGAATGATAAGAATAAACTCACCATTACTTGAGATGAATTATTTTCATCAAAACTTGAACTAAGCTAGTGGAAAGTGTTTCGGTAGATGAAGAGGACTTTGCCTAATATTATAATACCTGTCTCTTTTTAGAAATCACAGGTGAGACTGAAAACTACATAATCATCATTCTCTTGCAATAATGTCTTTTTCTTCAATACTTCTCTATTAGTCGTCATCTCGGTAGTCACCCCCTTTCTAGCCAGTCCATCCATCGTTTCAATGACTACCCCTACTCTTACAGCCATCCACATTCATACTCAAAACTTTCCTCATTCCTCTGCATCACATGCCCATATCATGACAACCGACTATCACACAAAACGTAAAACTACATATGAAATAGAAATGAAAAAGCAGATCGAGGTGATCTTAGCTCGGTGCTGCCCATAGTTTTGCATTCAGCTTTTCGCAATCCAGTGTTAAACTTACTTCGATGACCAACGTATCCCGTGTGGCTCTGTTGTCTTTCTAACCCCACATGTATCAAAAGTAATTTGCAGTCTCTTCGTCATCTTGCGTCAGAGCTAAATAAACTCAGTTTTTCAGCTTCCAGATATGAAATTTCGATTATTTACACAATTATGGAAAGTTGTCAGGCTCAGATTATATACAACTTTGCCATGAATCAAACATAAAAAATCTATACGTATAAAATCTCAATATTGTTTAAAAATAGCTACAGAATATAAATCGGTTCTGTTTACGGTATGTAATACGATATAATATTATATTGTATATGTAAGACGATATAATATTTTATAGCAGATTATATTTAAATTAACCTTTTCACCGAATTTTCATAACGCAATACTCGTACATACGTTTTTTACGATTAATGTAGAATCCTCTTTTCTAAAAATAGCTAAATGTATCACGCAAATTGGAACATTGGGCGTTCAAATTGATGTCGCTTTTTATTCCTTTAATAACCGTGGTTTCGTCAGTAAGACCATAGTAGTTAAACGAAATAGGTAAATACAAGAAATAAATTGAATTAAAATTAATTGAGGAATTAATTTTAATCCCATTCTTGAACATATTTTTTTGAACACCTGCCTCTTGACTCACCATAAAAAGGCAGGATAACTAACCTGTCTTCCAGAATCATTATGAAAATGTTGGGATATAAACAAAAACAAGAGGATATCATATTCTAAAATTCATTTAATACATTTAGTACCTATTTCCTGTGTGAGGAACATCTATGAGTATTTACCAGTGAGTGAAGTGAGCAATAGGCGCAGCGGAGTAGGTGATGGGAGCCACGGCTAGACGTGAGCCTAACACAGGCGCGGAGTAGGTGAGTGGCACTCTGTGGATCAGCGGCGAGGCGACCACATGACCGATAGGCGCGATCAGCGGAGCCGAGCGCTTCTTCAAGTAGTGGATGCCGCCGCTGAGAGCCTTGGCGGTGTAGTGCGCGGAGCGGTCCAAGTTCACGTCCAGGGTGTCGAGCGGCCTGCCGTCAGCCGCGAGGATGTTGGCGGGCTGGCCGGGAGCGAGGGACAGCGGCCCTCTGTAGTTGTGGCCGTAGGGAACCAAGAGCGGGGCTGAGTAGGCGAGAGGCGCGATCAGAGCAACAGAGCGCTTCTTCAGGTAGTGCACGCCGCCCTCGAGCGCCTTGGCAGTGTAGTGCGCAGAGCGGTCCAGGTTCACATCTAGGGTGTCAAGAGGCCTGCCGTCAGCCGCGAGGATGTTGGCGGGCTGGCCGGGCGCCAGAGACAGCGGTCCTCTATAGTTGCTGCCATAGGGCGCCAGTAGCGACGCTGAGTAGGCAAGAGGCGCTGAGTAGGCGAGGGGCGCCAGTACGCTCGCTGTGGCCGCGGCGACCATGCAGGACAACACCACCAACTTCAGCATTTTGTATGTAGAGTGGTCTGTGTTGTGATGTCAGCTCCGATGCACTGATGCATTGTTACGGTGACAGACGCCTTATATACTAGTCTGATAAGATTAATATGATAGGCGTCTGCGGAATGCATCGTTGGCCATGAAAAGACTACTTTTCTCCGAGAAAATAATTCATACGAACAAAGCAATATCACTCTGCTGCCTTACCTATATAGCTATTAGGTATTGTTATAAGTATATAATAAACATTCGAAAAAAACATGTGACCTAACTGATCAAATGTTTTAAACTTGAGGAAAAAATCTCTGTGAAGTTGTGTGAGTTTATTTCTCCATCTTCATCTTCCTAACTAACTTTAGGTACTTATAGTTTAACACAAATATGACTTCCTTGATTAAGGCCTCAATGAACTAATTGGAATTTATTGAAATCGCTTGACAACGAAGTAATTCAGGTCGTAACATGAGTATGTAGATTACAAGACCTCGTGAGAGTGATGCAGAAGAGAAGCAGCAGCAGCAGCGAGTTGATTATTGTTACTACGATAATTTAGAACTTAAACTGAAGTTTTAACGCTAAAATATAAACCGATGCGTTAAGATATGACTCGAGCTGGCGAAGATTTTTTGTTTTCAATTATTTTAGTAACAGTTCTGAAAAGGAATTTATAACCTGGAAATTATTAGACAACATTTTTTTTTTGTTTGTTTTCATCGAGGAAAGAAGCAATAAGTAGGTAGTATTTATTATCATAATATCATCAATTGCAAACAAGGATTTAAATATAAATCTTTGTTTGTACGCTATTTAATTTTATTCTATACCTAATCAGACAAATTATTTACAATATTCGTATGATTGATTGTGCATCACGTCAATAGTGTAACAAGTGGAGTTCGAACTCACGACGCCTAACTCGCCAGCCCGCATTTTCGCTGTTAGTTAACGTTTGATCAAAAGATAATTTATGATACTAAGAACCAACAAGCATTATACAATAATGCTTGTTTAGGAAACAATATTTATTTACACAAACGTATTTACATGATTTAAAAACAGACTTAAAATAATAATATTATGTACAAGTATATAAACAAGGGGGGGGGGGGGGCATTATTATAGGGCATCAAAAAATTCGTCCGCATCACTGTCAACAGGAAAAGTGCCCAAAAGGCTGGCAGCATTGCCACGTTGAATGGCAATGCTGATTCTTTGGCCAAAGAATAGGCTAATAATGCTTGTTGGTTGTTGTTATAGATAGGTAATGGGGTAGTACAATAATAATTATCACCTCACAAGTTTTTTCTTCATAAGTTTTTTCTTGAATCAAGAATATTACAGCTAAGATTTTCATTTTTTCTGTTTTTTTTTTGTGTGTTACTAGGTAATAATATTATTATAATTGCGAAAATTTGTTTGTAGTCAAAACCGTAGTAGTAAGTAGGTTTGTTTATTACGTTTTCACGTAAATACTAAGCAACAAATCTCCGTGATCTTTTGCACAGATAATGTTGCAGGTTTTATCGCGTAAAAATATATTTTACCAAATACTTACACGTAGAAAAATAAAAGCATAACTTATTTAGATAGATATCTGTGAATATTTATATATTTATAAGAAAGTATTACGGAAGTAAATAGGTACTTATTATCTGTGTATAAATTTGGATTTTTCCATTCAGGGAAAGCCAAAAAAAAGTCACAACTCACAACCAAAAATGAGAATGAAAATCACAACCACAACTCACACTCAAACCTTAAATGAGATCCACTATCGTGGACCCCATTAACATTTCATGGAGCCCCATTTTTTTCCCGCTGATATGGACCCCTTGCAGGTCGTCATCGAACCCTGGGTGTAAGACCACTTTGGGAATCACTGCTATACACTATAATCCACCGCTTTCAGCAATCTGACGATGGATTGGATTTTGTGGTGGCGGATTAGCGAGAGAGTACTGTAGTTTGTGCCGCCACGAGAGAAGAACACGTTAAAGACTCCACACTCGCATATTAGTTGGTAGCCGCATGACGAGAATAGCAGGGATCGAACTAAATAGCGTGCAATCGATTTGCGAGGCCTTTTTCCAGCAGTAGACTGCTATAGGCTTTTGATAGAGGGCGATGACACTCATCCACCAAAGACTATGCCAGATCCGAAAACACCTCATTAAATATAGGTATTTAGATTTCAAGACTCCTCTAAATTGTTTCTATAAAAGACCTTAAGCGGATGAAGAAGAAGAAGCAGTCAACAATTTTAAACAAAGATGTAGATCAAACTTGAAGAGTATGAAAGTCCCCACGGCTTTGTTCGGAACGGTAAAGGAAATAAGACTTGTCTTGAATTATTTTTCGTATTTAAAATAATACTGACATCCCTACTAATCAACCATATGTTAGTGACGATGATTGAAGATTCACTAAGATGAGACAAGAAAGATGTATTATTCCAACAATCCACATCTTATAAACTTACATACAAACATACAAAATAATGTAGGATATGTTCCTAATAAATAATAAGTTAACACATATTACGTAAGGCCTATGTCCAGCAGTGGACGTCTTTTGGCTGAAATGATGATGATGAAGATATTACGTAAGTGGCAAGGGCACTATTTACATCGATTCATCGAAATATTAATAGGGTAAGTGTATGATGTTTAAAGAAAAATGCTTTTTCCGGTAACTCTCTTTATAAACTACAGGCAGATATATTGTCGAATATACTAGACTTTCTTTACACAGTATTTCACCAATGAGGTCCCAGGCCGGCATGACCCAAATGTCCCAGGCCCAGAGGACCGACGGGTGCGCGCCAGCCGAGATGTGCAGCGGCGGGCAGAGCTAGCGCTGCGGGTGCCAGAGCGTGCGCCGCGGGCAGGCCCGCCCATGGCGCACCCAGCAGGGGTGCCGAGCGCTTGCCTAGCAAATGCCCGTGCGCTCCTAGCAGGTGCCCGTGCGCTCCGACCGCTGCGACTGCTCCAGTGGCGTGGTCGACAGCCCTGGCGGTGAAGTGCACGGCGCGGTCGGCGTTCACACTGAGGGTGTCCAAAGGCCTGCCGTCTTGAGCCAAGATGCTGGCGGGCTGGCCGGGAGCAAGCGACACGGGCCCCCTGTAGTTATGGGCAGCACCACCCAGAGGCGCAGGGACCACGACGGGACCGGCGATACCAACGGCGGGAGCGTGAGCAACGGGTGCAGCCAGTAAAGGGGCGGCCAGCGCCGGTGCGACCAGCGGGGCACCCAGGTGTGCGCCCAGACCAAATGGAGCTCCCAGGCCTAAGCCATGAAAGCCGAGAGGGCCGAAGCCGAGTGCGCCGAGACCGCTGGGCTTGGCGGCCACCAGGGCCAGTACGGAGGACAACACCACCAGCCTGTACATTGTGGTCTGTGTTGTTTTCTTAGCAGAGAGCAACTGTAATTCTTACCCTCTAAACTTCAGCTTATATACCAATCAATTTCGCAGGCGTATTCCAGATACCTTTGTGACGTCAGCAAATATGCGGCTAGGCGTTGGCAGTAGGTCGCCGGTGGATAGAAAAGGACCATGGGGCGGCGCAGGCGCTACAAGTAGTTACCGCCGAAGCGGGTTTTGAGATAATGCAAAAGTCAACTCTAAACAAATCGGTATACATTTGAAAATGACTCCAGAACTGACAGTACTTCCCTGTTCACCTTGAACATTGATAAAGGGCCGTTCACTTCAAGTGATTACTCGCCTCGATGTGCTAAAAATTTAAATTACCCCTCCACACTGCGTAATAATAATGAGATACGCTCGTGTAATAGATGAACTCACCTGTATTCATTATATCATAAATTATGAATTTTGGTACTGTGAGGGAATGAGTGTCAATGACTTCTTACTTTCATTTGTACACTTTAATTTAAATTTTAATTAATATCTTGCTTGAGACGTCATTTTATTTTACAAGTAGAAGTTCGGTTATGAGAAAATTAGACGACCATTATAATCACAAATTGCGCATTTGGAAAAGTACTAAGTTGCTGAAATGGATGATACACAAACATCTCCTGAATTCTTAATACAACCATTTCTTAACTAACTTTGATTGCGTTACTTTAACTATGAAAAGATAGGAAACTCTATTAATCATTGTACCTATGCAAAACCTTTGATACTCGTATGTCATGCGTACAGCGCAGGTCACACTGAGAACGGAGCACGTAACTACGTTAGTTTTTTACTTCTGTTCATAATTCAGAGTGTGAACCGAAATATGAAAAAACGTGGAAGCTACATGAGCGAGACTAAACGAACTTAGATTCATTTGTTTCTGTTCTCAGTGTGGCCTGCGCTTAACACTCCATAACGATACATATAACACGAAGATTATTTACATAAATATAAACTAAGATTATTAAAGAGGTAAAATTTACTATTGATTGTCAACGGAAATATCTGAAAGTACTGATCCGATCACAAAAATTCTATTGCCGAGTCCCATAGGAGATGTTATATTTTATGTCAAAACACGGATGAAATCGCGGCAGAACATAATGTAATATTTATGTTTATATAGCACTAACTTCCGCCAGCGGCTTAGCCCGCGCGATATCTTCATAAATTATAGCCTATTTTACTCAGTGATAATATACTATAGCATTCTACTAGTAAAACATTTTTTTAATCGGTCCAGTACTTTTTGTGTTTATTCATTACAAACAAAATACAAATCTTGATCAATCTCAAAATACATCTTCTTTTTATACAATATTAGTGTAGATTATTAGTGCACTGACTTTAAAATTAAATTTACTGGAGTCTCAAAACAAACAAGAATACAATACAACGGTCAATGACCAGCGGTTTAATAATACAACGGTCAATGACCGGCGATTTTCATGAAAACAGATACGTTTTCACTTTATAAAATTACATTAGACCTCGACGGATCATTAAAAACGCCATCTGGCATTCTTGAGGTTGCCAAAATGTCCGGGTCTAGGGTCGTATTGGTAGTTAAGCAAGATTAATACTATTTTGGAGCAGCCTAATCTCTTTTGAGTATTTTAAGGGCCAGCTCTCAGCTTACATACCTTTAAATATGAGAATGTATTCCCCGAAGGGTTAGCCAGAAATGTACACTCACATTTCACCAGTTATTGTATACCCCATGTAATAGAGGGCGAGTCTATTGCCATCAACCGGGCAAAAATTTAGAGTTTCCAACTTACTTGCTGAAATTCGTGTCCTTAGTCTTTTTCCAGGCATGTGCCTGGAAAAAGACTCGACTGATGGTTCAATGAAATCAGATAAGTCCCACTAATAATATTAGATAATAGTAGTAAGTAAGTGCTCATAGCTAATTGCCGCACGGGTCAAGCGCAGACCGATCCGAGATCTCGATATCTCTCTTATCGAGACCCCTCCATGCCTTAGAAAGCACGTAAAGTCATTGGTCCTGGCCGTCATTCGTAGATCAATAGATATTCTTCAACTAAATGAGAAGAAATTTAAAACTTGCATTAAACGCACACTATGTAGACAAGCATATTATAAGTAGGATGATTATATCATAGATAAAAATGCTTGGCTTAATGCTGGTCCTGCTCCAGACACTTGGGCTCACTAGTTAACATGTTTATTTTTGGAAGAGTTGCTTCCCCTTTTTTATTTTTTCTGACTTTACGAACTTAATGTTTATTTTTTATTTTTACTTAACCAAGTTTTAATTGTTGAATACTCCAAAAGATAATAATGTTTTTTTTTTTCTTTTTGGTAGTAAAAATTCTTTTAATCTCACAAATTCATTGCAAACTATAGTTTTGTATAATTTAGAAGCATTTTTTTTTCAATTTTTGTAAATGTGAGTACCATGGAGCCGTTTACTATGTTTTTATGTTGTATGTTGACTTAAAAGAGCATGGCAGTTGAGAGTATGTCATGCTCACTTAAATGTCTCGCTGATGGTGGCGAGTGTGTTGGATCATTCGGTTCCCTACAAAATGGTTGAGCTGGATGGTGCTGATCCACGCGTCATGTTCGTGAACGGGCGCCGTCGGTTGAGACTGGTCATTTCTTATCTGCCATTGCTTATTTTTAATCGTTTTTGATTATTATTTTATTTTACATTGTTCTCAAAAACAAAAGTAATGCACAAAAGCACAACAAAAGTAATGTACCCAGGATTTTGTAATTTCTATATTTAAAAGAGTGTCCTTGGAGTTTCTTGCCCGTTCTTCTCCATAGAGATCTACGTTTTGGAATGGGCAACTAGCTTCAACTTTCTGACTAACTGACCGACTCTTTGACAATTCAAAAGTGCCTGTAAATGGTTTAATTGAAATAAATGCTTTGAGTTTGAGTTTGATCTTTGACAGTGTTTACAGGTAGTCCAAAGCCCAAAAATCTGACAACCTGTCTTACCAGGGAGTATCGTGTTACCCAGTAACTGGGTTGTGGAGGTCAGATAGGCAGTCACTCCACGTAAAATACTGGTATTCAGCGTTTGCGTAGTTTGTTAGATTATCATAATTTCAGCTGATGGACGTCCACTGCTGGGCATGGGTCCCCCAGTTTTTTAGATGATAATAATAAGGAATTATCACAGGGTCACGTCGAAAGAATTATCACTAGGCATATACCTACTTTCTTGTATAAAAAATACAGAAAAAAAAACACAAAGTAAACAATTATTCTGTAAAGAAAAATGTTATAAAATGTAAACGTTTAATGGATCAGTCATTGAACTCGTTCATAATTACATCCCTTTCATCGCATCCCAGTAAATTTGAACCGCAGAAACCTAAATTAATAGAGTATACAATAACAAAAAAATACTCTGTTAGAGTGTTTTGCTAAAAAATATGCCTTGAATAGTGAACAATATTAAAGTTCTAATTTATTATTGTATTTGTAAGGCTTTTAAAAAACAAAGTGTGCTAAATTACCTGTCTACAAGCTGTTTTAAGAAACTTTCTAGGTCACGAAAAAATAATTAATCTAATCTCAACGTAACATAACATCACGCCTGTTTTTCCCTGAAGGGTAAGTGGACAACGTCGCAAATAGCTGTCAAATATTTCGCTGTTTTGATTAATTTGGCAATATTACGGTATGGAAATAAGAAATATGGCTAACTAGTGAACTAGAATATTAATAAAGAATTGCAATTATAACACTGAATTTGATGTAGCTGTTTTAGGTGTAAAAAAGGCATCTCAAAAGTTTCCAAATACTTTTTTTACATTTAAAAATAAATATTTGCAAGCGCTACTGCTGAGCACATGCTCAGCAGTAGCGCTTGCGGTGTCCTGGGTTCGATTCCCAGGTCGGGCAAAGTTTTATTGGGTTTTTCCGACAGGAAATTCTCAGTAGTAGCCCGGAGTCTGGAATTGTGCCCGGTTGATGGCAATATTCTCGCCCCCTATTACATGGGACTTAAAAACATAACTGACGAAATGTGGGTGTACTACAGGTACACCTCTGCCCATCCCTTCGGGGAAACAAGGCTTGATGTTATGTTATGTTGTAAAATTAAAATGTGTAATGCCAATATGATTTACTAGCTGCGCCCGTGGTTTCACCCGCATAAGACTCGATCCCGTGGAAATATCGAGATATAAAGTATCAGATGTCCTAACCCAGGTCATGGTCTACCCATGTGCCAAATATCCAAATTCGTTCAGCTGTTTTAACGTTAAAGCGTAACAAACATACAAATAAACAAACAAACTCACTTTCGCATTTATAATATTAGTGAGGATAATTATGTGAGGCAGGGGTTTTTATGAAGGGGCTTAAAAAAGACAAGGGTTCTATGTTCTATGTTAAGGGGTTTGGTTTCCGCATTTAGTCCGTCAGGTGGTCCATTGTGCGTGGACAAGACAAGGGTATGTACAGCTAAATAAAACAAAGTTGTCATTCGAGATTATAAGGGGCAAGATATTTTGAATCAGTTTTTGGCATTTTCTATGAAGATAAATATCTGGGGGCATGGCAGTGCCGGCCAAAGTCGAGCAAAACAAACAAACAAAGGCATAACTGTACCCATCTTGTCTCGAAACCATTCAGGAACATTTTTGACCCACTGTAACTTCGTTGTGGATAAAGCTAGAAGCCTGAATTTTCTGTGATCAAGAGAGATTTGTGTAACTAGGTATATTTCTAAATATCATTAAATTTGAACTTGTAGTTTCAGAACTATTGCAGATCAAAGTTCCTTAATTTTTTTGTTCCTTACATACTCACCGATTATCAAATTCTAAGGTAGTTCTAGCAGACACACAAGCTACAAATTTTGGACACAATTAGTGTTTAGCCTATAAAGCAAGGAAAAAATTAAATATGGCGCTATTTCAGTCCTATTTTCTAAATATACGAACTGCATAAGTAACTTTGTAGGATTACAAAGTTACTTATATAAATAATATGCGATTACAAAGTTACTTTTGTAGTTCATGCAGTTTTTCGTCACACTGCCTAAATAGATGGATAATTAGGTAAATAGTGGGTATATGTAGGGATAGGTTCAGTAAGTCATAGATGATATCTCCTTTAATATACTTATACCATACTTAAGGTACCATTCCGTACCTGACCGCAGGCAGCAACTGCACGCGACGTATCGCGGCGTCATGTCGCGGCGACACGTAGCGGCATCGTGTCACTGCAGTCATGATTCCGAACCCGACTGCAGGCGGCAGCAGCCCGTATTCCAGTAGGTAGGTAGAAGATCGCCAGCAGTTGCCTCCTGCGGTCGGGTACGGAATGGTACCTTTATGCTTCCGCAGCGTGTCGAAGGCAACCGATGAGATTGAGATGTAGGCGATCTTATAGCAGACTAAATTGAGTTAGGCAATTATTTGTAAAATATGTATATGTATATGGGACAGTTTGTAAAATTATTCATCAGCTGCGTTACCTATAGCTATTTACATAGATAGGGACTAGAAGCCTAGTGTACCTATCTAATCCTATCCTAACTATATAATATTATAAAAGCGAAAGCGAGTTTGTTTGTTTGTTACGCTTTCCCGCTAAAACGGCTGAAAGGATTTGGATGAAATTTAGCACATGGGTAGACTATGATCTAGGATAGGATAGGATAGGATAGATAGGATAGGATACTTTTTATCCCGGCTAGTAAGCTCATTTGATTAGTTTTCCCTCAGCTTACTAGCTGCGCCCCGCGATTTGATAAAGATGTCTAATAACAAAACATAATTGCACATTTGAAGCTGCACATTGATACAGTATTATGAACCATTCGACATTCTCCTGCCCGTATCCCAATTTATTCGTGATCGGTAGTCACCCCCTTTATAGCCATATCAACACAGTCATCCATCGTTTCTTTGGTCTTCCCCTACTCTTTAGCCATCAACATTCATACTCAAAACATTCCTCACGGCATTTTCCTCATTCCTCCACATTTGTACGTACACAATGATACAGTATTATGGAACATAAATCACAAAAATCTTTTTACAGATTTTTGTTGCTGGTTGACTGCTATACTCTCGCTATCAAGAATGATGACAAACAAACCTGTGAAATATCATTACCAACAAAAAAAAAAGATGAATTATTTAAGAACAGTTACAATATAATCAATACATGCATATTCATCTTCACACCAGCAATAAACAAACACATGAACTTGACATCGCATGCAGTCACGAGAGTGTGACGTGTGAACCGGTTGCGTGCGCGTACGCAGCTCTTACGTACCACACACATATACCAGTTACACATACATATATTAACAACGAGTTTCGTTCATGTTTTTGCCCCTATGGCTATATTGACCTTGCCTCTTGGCATTGTTGAAACTGAAATTGAATTCAAGGATGATTTCAATAGAAGAAATGATGAAGCAAGTTTTAATCAAAATTATCATATGTACTGTTTTTTGTTAAGCTTTTTATAGTTAAATGTAATTGTAATAAGAAAATGAAAGTAAGTACATGCACGAACAAATAAAGTTAGTCTATCTGTTTGTTGTCTATGATATTTTGATGATTTTTCGTATACAAGGTGTAATTAAAATAATTGAAAACCTGAAAATGGATCATCGTCAAAATTATGTATAACTTTTACGTTAATCCCAGAAAATGGAAAACTCCGAGTCGTCTAATTAACACTCAGATTTGTTTAAATTTTAGAAAATGTTCCCTCTAACTCTGTATCGACAGACGACACCATCCCGCGAAGTTTTAATTAATATTTTCCTGTGAATGTGTCTACAATAATGAAGCGGACGCGATTAATTTTGTATCTGCTGTTTGGACCCGATTCATCAGCTACTGGTACTCAATAGCATGGATTTCGCATAGCAAGAGGTGTCTAGCCCTTACACAGCCCCGGATCTAGGGCGGCAAACCAGCACACCGCAATGAGACGCGCAGCACAATATAATCTTTCTTTTTTACAACAGTTTTGACGCATTATCGATCGGAAATCTGATTAATATGTTGCTGCCAAAATTTTCATTTCGAGAAAATTTTAATTTCGCGGTCTACCTTAGTGCATCCCCCATAAAGGATTGCTGGGGGGCGACAGACGGCACTTTCTTCCCCGGCTCAAAACAAAATCTAGATCCAGGGCTGCCCTTACACATAAGCTGGGCTTGGCTTAATAGTAGTTTCTTTCACGTTTACTATAATACGTCTCTTGTTAAAATTTTTAGCTTGCAGTATAGTTACGTGGTAAGTATGAAAGTAACAACTTATAACCTTGTATACATCGGGCACAACATGGGCATTCAACCCGCTACCTTCCAGCTGGCTCCCTAATATATTTGACATGTTGTCCGCGAATACCTCCCATCAACACGAATAAAAAAAAGTTCTTCAATTTCTGTTATGATAAGTATTTAAGTTTAAGAGGAGCTCGTGGCTAAGTAATAACAGCCCCACGGGTTGATTCAACTGGTTAAGCTACGCTTGCCGAGCTTGGTCCACGTATTACAACAAATATTTTTTCGACTGCCGATTAGCAAGCTTGAGGTCGCGAGTTCGAACCCCACGCGTTTCACTATTGACCCGAAGATTATTCAGCTTAGAAGCTTTCAACTTCAGCGTATGACTTATTGCATATTTGTAACTCAATATAACTGTAATGCTGATCGGATTTAGATAAAATTTGACACCCGGGTAGACTAAGGCCTAGATTAGCAAATGGCCGCATCCTAACCAAAAGCCTCCGTCGCGCGAGCACGAGATCGTCACGTTCATGTCACTTTTTGCTCGGAAAACTCTCTGTTGGCGCGACTACGTATTCCGGATCGCTGAACAAAAAGTGACATATGAACGCGACGATCCGCGACGATCGCTTTTGGTTAGGACGGGGGTATAGTATACCTACTTTACATGTTGGTAGTTTCCCTAAGATGCGAGTGAAACCGCGGGCAACAGCGAGTTCTAAATATTTCTCTGTTCGACCTAAACACAATCTTAGTTCCACATTAACATGTCTTGTGGCCTTAGAAGTGGGTAAACCTACCTTGGTACATATTTGATTTACAAGTTTAGTGTCGAGGCGGGAAGTGGGGGTGGGGCGTTTAGCTGATGTAATGGAAAGTCAAATTACATCATAGTTTCATGGCGTAACTGACTTATTGATTCTATAAGGATTGTGTACATTGAATTTATGTTAAATTCTTTTTGTTACCCTTTGTTTATTTTTGAACATATTTCAATTTGATTTGACTATCTTCAGCATAAGGCTATAGTCTCAAACTCATTCTAGAAGATTCTAAATCTAAAAGTAAATGTTATAATATTTGTGTGTAGGCTTGCGGTTGAGTATATCTATGGACGTGTGTTAGCGTGTTTGGTTTACAAAGCACTAACAATCATAATGTATATACTGAATTTAGACTTTAGTACACGATACTACTTACTCCTAAAAAGCATTTAAAAAGATGTATCCAAACAAACCCGAATTAAAAAAAATCGCTGTTCGCCTCTTTCTTTGTTTTAGCTTTAAGAATCCATCGCTCTACGAAATTTTATTAAGTAACATTCCGGCACAGTCACTTAAAAAGGTTCAAACGGTGTCCCATTTGAACCTTTTTAAGTTGAACGCCCTCTAAGGCCCTTTGTAGACGGCACGGTTTCTTTACTGTACGGCGTATAAACCGCGCCGTAGAAAAAACGTGTCCGCAAACAAGCTTCCATAGTATTCCATATAACACTAACGACAGTACCTACACACAGCGAATAAACCGTAGATTTTCACGGCAAGAAAAACGTGTGTGTACAAGGGTCTTAAGGAAACTTGAATACCAGTAACTTACATCCTGTGACCGGCTTCCGTACAGCAGTGACAGGAGAATATTAATAGAAACGACTATCTCGGAACGAATACATCAAAGCGTTGGCAAAATTATGTTAAACTCGCATTTAATTGGATTCGATCCAAAGATGTTTTTATTATTATTCATTATTCTTTATTATTATCCTTTATATCATTTATGTACATATCGTTTACATTTGTGGCGGCATCTACATCGCCACATGCGAACTACGCATCAAAGGCCTGACGTCACACAAATCCTGCATCGCGCAATTAGAGTTTACCGTGTGAACGACACATATATTATAAGACTATCCGACATTAACCATTGGGCAGTTGCCCGCTAGACACGACACCCGTCTGGTCAGAGGATCCTTCTTTTTCTATAGAGGATGAGTGAACTTTACACCCTGTTTCTCATACCTCTAAACATTTTTAAATAATTCCATTGATCTTTATCTTTAGTAGTTTCCCGAGGCTTCACCCTCGTGGACTTTAATTCTTTTTCTAAAATAAAATTAGCCTTACATACTCCTTAATCTGCCAGTGGAAGTCTCATCGGTCGAGCCGTTTCGGAGATAAGCCGGAACAAACTAAAAGAAAGACAGAAAAAAAATTTTTTTTTTTTTCGTCAACCACACTGTCTTATACTCAGTCCTTACTTTCAATGCCCAGCAATTGTTTATGTAATCAACAATTTTGTTGTTATTAGTAACATCTGATTACTGTCATAACATTAAAGTTCTGTTATATTTGTTAGTACAGACTTGAGCCTGGAGCGGTGATCAATTCAGCTGTTTATAGTTGCGTTGTTAAAGCAGCTGTTATTTGTAAACAAATAAACAGTTTGGAAGAAGGCTCTTGCCCACCAACCTACGCGTGTATCTACAGACATCAATACTTGCTACTCAATAAACCTACCGGCAAATCATGAAATAAAGATTTTTTCAATTCTCATACTTGGAATGTACGGTTGAAGTTTCCTGATTAGAGAGATGAAAAGTCCCGGAGAAACGATTTTCCCTGCTGTCAAAAATTTTAGAACTATGCAAGCCATCTCCCAACTTTTTATACAGCCACTCCGTTAAACCGCAGCGTAAAATTGTAATTAAAAAATATTTATAACAATTTTGTAACATGACTTTATCCTTATAATTTACTTTTCACTAAATTATTATTTAATTTACGTAGATTTGAGCTAAATATTTACCATCATCGATGATAAAAAGAAACAAAAAAAGTGGGATTGCGGCAATTTGATCTTGTCGAGTGCTAATTATTTACGTATACCTACAGATATTTGTACAAAATGAGTTTATCAGATTTAGATATGGATTTAACGCCTGATTTCATTAGAGAAGAGGCTAAAACAGTAGTCGAAAACCTTTTACCGCCAAAATCAAAAGAAATATTACGATATCTTCATAAAATAGCGCGCTGAAAAAAGAGTCAAGTCTTTTTCGGAAAACGTGTTAGTAACATATTTCAATGAATTATCTAAGAATCATAAATCTTCAACTCTATGGAGCATGTATTCAATGTTAAAGACGACTTTAAGCACAAAAAACGATATATATTTGAAAGATTTCGCCAAACTATCATCTTTTCTGAAAAGACATTCGGATGGATTCAAAGAGGAAACATCCAAAGTTTTCAACATCCAAACATCGAAAGCACAAAAGGTCCAAAGCTTCTTAAATCAAGCGCCAGACGAAATATACTTACAAGTAAAGGTAAGGAAATCTTTATAGTATCATCGCATTTAAGAAATTTATCTTAAACTATAATTATGTATGTATAGATATTATACATACCTCCAAGAGAACTACGCATTAAAGATTTACATTAACTTTTCAGGTCCAGTTGATACTGGCCATAAGTGGCGCTTGCAGAAGATTTGAACAAGTGAATATGAAGGTACATGACACAGAGAAACAAGTTGAAATAATACTAGTAAAGTTAAGAGGTACTAAAACAAAAGTTGACTGAACCTTCGTAGTACAAATAATAGAAAAATACCAAGGACTTCGACCTAGTGATATGGAACGTTTTTTCCTGAATTACCAAAAAGGGAAATGTTTGAGGCAAGTAATTGGCAAAAACAAGATGTCAGGTATCCCGAAACCAAATTTAATTTACCAAATCCAAACTTATATTCTGGTCACTGCTTCCGCAGAACTTCAGCTACTTTGTTAGCTGATTCAGGCGCAGATTTGACTACAATTAAAAGACACGGAGGATGGAAACCGAGTAAAGTAGCCGAAGGATACTTAGAAGAATCACTGGAAAATAAAACTGAAATATCAAGTACAGTAACCAAAAGATACAACAGGGATTCCGGTGCAGATTCCGAAATGACAATCCACTTCGTGACAGATCATGAAAAAATTGACACTTATTAATTAGACATATACGTCCCTTCATCATCTTAAGGTTTCTTAACTTTTTTAATAATTAAATCTATTAATCAAAACTAAACAACATCAATTATTTTAAAGATGAACTTAGAATTAACCTATAACTAATCGGTCGAAGAACAAGAGCTGGACTGTGACCGACTTCTGTGCTCTGTTACTATTGGGCGGTCTTCTGATTGAGCTACTCCGCGAGCCTGCGTAACGTCGCTGTAGTTCCCCATTCTCCGTTCTTACCATATATAACAAAAACGATTAATCTACATTCCTTGGAATTCTCTCCGCAACCTATTACTTCCTAAGACATCCGGAGCGAATTAAAAACTTTTTTATTCCAGCTGAAGAAAATTACTAAATATTGCTTTCTCCGACATTTACAGAAACACGAGAAACGAGTTTCCCAATAAATATCCAACTTTAATATACCAGGAAAGAAACTATCCCTTAGTATTATATTTATAATTGCTCTAATTTTAATATTAATTTTAAATAGATATTATCCTACCAATATTGTATTTATATTTTAATAAAATATTGTCTGTTTAACTAATTAGGTTTTTATTTACTTTCCTCATATTCGAATTGAAAAGCAGTGTGTTTACCTCGGGTGAAAGATCTATTTAGGCATCCCTTATAGCTTATTTCAAGAAAACTTATTTTTTTTTAAATATTAACCTCATTTTCACTAAGAATTTCTCTTACATTGGAGGTGCGAAAACCTCACATAAACAAATTACCAGAAACGAAACAACTATCTGCAGGCAGGCAATTATTTGTTCCGGGCGGAAATCAAACCTAATCAAAGTTAGTGTAGCAAACTAATTATTCAGTCATCGCACTAATCAAACTTAAATCTGGTTTTCTTAATTAGACGTTATTTATGGTCGCATGACGAAATTAAGCTTTAGCTAAAAAAAAAGTTCAATTTACCAATACACTCTAATATGACTGCGAACACAGGTACTTATTATGCAATCAAGTCTGTTGATTTTTGCTATAATTACAGTGTACGCTAAACAAAAAATCAACATTGAACAAACTAAAGCAAGGCCTTCGGTCATAACGAACGAGCATTCCGCGTCGCCAGTGGACGCCATTCTTGTACAACTATCTCACATAATTAGCATAAAGTTAACCTACTTTATAGCGTAATTACTATCATTTTGTGGCTTATTAATCATACTGTCGTGTCTTTTGAGGATAAGAAGCCACAACTTATTTAAATAATAACAGTATTCAGCCAAGCGTCTTTGAAGTAGGGTTACTTCTCCTTGGCTTTGAAAAAAGTTCTGACAATTTAATTTAAATCCATAATTTAATATTTTTGTGAATTTCTTCATTTTTCTAATAAATTTATCTGCTAGTCGTAAAATCCGGATAAATGAAAAAGTCATGTCCGGACAATCCTTAGCCTATTTAGCATAATCAGCCCATAGTGTCCCCACTACTGGGACACAGGCCTCCTCCCTGTGAGAGGGAGTGGGCCGCGATCCACCACACGGGCCCCGTGCGGGTTGGTAGATAACACATGTCTTCGAATTGTTCAAAATTCAAAATTTTTTTTTTCACACAAACAAGGGCACTTATGAAACGTCAGAAGCTAAGTGCACGATTCCAATTGGTCGTTTCCTATGGAGAAGAGCCGGCAAGAAACTCCACTGATTTGATTCTAGGATATGACGGTTTCCTCATTATGCTTTAACTCCAGTTAGCTGGCTCTTATTGGGTGCCAGGATTAAGGGGTTGATGTAGAAAGTAGTACTCCTGGATATGACACGCATAACAAAGAGGTTCCTCTCTAGAAACCTGAGTGACCATCGGCAGGGCATAGAACCGAAATAGCATAATGACCCCATCGCCATTTTGATTATATTTCTTTAAAGTGAAACGTTAAATATCGTTTATTTAACGTTTCACTTTAAAGAAATATTTAAATTAATAGTATCTGGAAGCAGAGAAAGTTTGGAATATTTATTTTATTTATTTATTTAGGTTAACCAACAATTGTTTACACAATACATTTATAATCAATTCCTTAATAGTACGTTTATAAGTGCAACAATTACTTACAGGCTAACACAACATGCACCAATTATGGTTTTACATAGTATAAAAGCTAAAACGGAAATTTAAAATTTAAGTTATTCATTAATTTTTGGTAATTTATGTGATCCGATAATATAACAAAAATTGCATTCTAAATATTAAAAAAAAAAAAAAATAATAATACAGATTGATAACAATAACATTAACTAAATTAAAATAATAACTAATAAAAATAATATCACACAATGCGATCCTATAATTCATGTCAACTCCTCCACAAACAGACGACCGTGTCACGAGCTATTCGTATTGACCGAAGCTTCTAGTTCATAACGTAATTATTAGAAATAAGTTCCTCGTAACGTTAACCGTCCCGACCAGTAACGAAGTATTGTATGTCTATTTCCTAATCATGATAATAGATAGGTAGGTATAGATATTATCATCACTGAGTGACTGTCTGCTGACTCCAGCAAGGTACAAACTAAGAATATTATCGGTTCAATGGCAACGGTAACAAAATGAAATATCTAGTGGAAAAGACTACTCACAGACTACTCTCCATATTAATTGTGCTTATTTCATTTGTAATTAACTGAATTGTCTGTTTCAAAAGTATCCAATAAAAGCGTAAACAAACCAGGTTTCAGACTGGCTAAAGTAGATTCATCTTTCATGGGGTACTGTATAAATGTTACAATAAAACTGCTCTCCACATGCTTCTGAATGAGACGAAATTCAAATCTTGTATAAAACGCACACTATGCAGGCAGGCTTATCATAAGTTGGGGGATTACTTCGCTGATAAAAATGCTTGGCTCATTGCTGGACCAGCTCCACAACCACAAATATTTGATTAACATTTGAAAATACTGTTGAAGCTGCTGAAGATTGTAAGACCATATTTGTATTGAAACTAAACTAAACTCAATCTCCTCTGCATTATATAATTTCATAGAACAGGTGTGAGTACTATGTACTAAAGAGCTATCATTTACTGGGTAATATGTCTTTTATTGGCTTGAATGTGCGCTGGCGGCTGTGAGTATGTCATGATCAGTCAGATGTCTCGCTGATGGTGGCGCGTGTGTTGAATCATTCAGCTCCCATCAAAATGGTTGAGGTGAATGGTGCTGATCCATGCGTCATGTTGGTGAACGGGCGCCGTCAGTTTATTATTTATTTTAATTTTTGAATTGTTCTTTGTTTTTAACTTTTTATTACGAACGCTTTTAACGTGCGTCTTTCTACATTGTTCTCACATGTATAATTACAACATGAATGATGTAACCAATTTTTTTAACTATTATTTATTTAAAAGAGTGTCCGTGGAGTTTCTTTCCCGTTCTTCTGCATAGGTACCTACTATGCTTTGGAAGGGGCATCTAGCTTCATATGTCTGACTGACCGACTCCTTGACAATTCAAAAGTGCAGTAGCCTGTAAATAGTTTAATTGAAATAAATGCTTTGAGTTTAAGTTTGAAACCCTGTTCAGGTTAAATTCATACGCAATTGCTCACTAAAGGGAATTAGCGATACGTTAATCTATATTTTGTAACTACTTTATAGCTCAACATTTTTCCAACTATTTGTTTATGAATAACATTATTAAATTGTAATTGAAATATCAACGAAAATTGAGGATATAAAATTAATCTCAATTGTCAAATATTTTGTCTTGTTATATTGTCTTTAAGGTGATTTAAGATTAGATTTTTTTTAAGTGGCACTACCACGTTTTCAGATCCATTTGCTTACATTTTCGTCAGATACTTTTGGAACAGACTAGGTGATAAATATGTTACCGAAAATAACTTCTGCAGATTTTGAGAACAATAGCCGGTATACCTAGGTCCTACTATTCTGGCTACATCACATCGCTTGAATCGTTTAGTCATAGCAACATATTCGATGTCCAAAGTACCCAATCACAAATCATTTACTTGTGACAACAGTCGAATTGTAACTCGTTTTGCGGGGGTAGGCGGGTTTGTTGTTTAGCTTATGCCAACTTACTACCTGTGTTGACGTGGATCGCCTTGATCTAGTAAAGCTGGTTGCCAACGCGACTATAGCGTAGCCCATAAAAATGTCAAGAAGTTATACCGCTTACACAGAATTATTAGCGTACTCTACATCGCGAAGCGTAACTGCAATCTATTTGTTGTAATCGTTTCTTATTGTTTGAAAAGTTATACCAGGTATTGATAAAAATAAAATGAGGAAGTAAACTGTTTTAAATAGAATTTTATACAGTAGTTGCCAACTGCCTGCGCTAAGCTGATAATCTCTAGCATGTCGAATAATAGTTAATCTATACCTATAGCTACCTACTATCTATACCTACGTATCTATTTTTCATTTAGCAAAATTACTTTTTAGGTTACCCCGTCTTTTTCAGCGCCGCTACCAACACGAACGTGACTTAGTAAAAAAGGAATTATTCATAAGGCCGCAACACCATTAAGTGTATAAAGTGAGATGTTATGACGTCAAAAATGACGTCACGTCTCACTCCACTCTTTGTGTAAGGTGCTTCCCTTTAGGAATTGTCACAAGCGGCCTCCTGTGACACGTACGTGTAAAAAATATTATTTATCGAGAAAATATTAATGAAAACGCTTTTTCACGCACACTTTTCCGTGGATCTTGAGTCTCTACGAAAAACAGTTTTTAGGGTTCCGTAACCGAAGGGTGCCAAACGGAACCCTATTGTTAAGCCTCCGATGTCCATCTGTCTGTGTGTCCGTCCGTCCGTCTGTCTGTCAGCGGGCTGTATCTAATGAACCGTAATAGGTAGACAAATGTTTTTTTTTTTTTCATATAACTTGACACGGACATATCTACATGATTAGAACAGTGTATATTCCTCGATTGTAATTAATCTAAATCATAATTTTACTTTTTACCTTTTTTTTTTTTTGGTGCTTTGTTAAGTTTGTACATGTCATGCCAATGTCATGTCAATACTGAAAAATATAATTATCAAGTTAAAAAAGTGACCAAATATTGCTCTGCTGTTACAAATACTTTCATTCAAACCAACTATAAAATAAGCCCTGAACTTTATAAAGATAATAAATAGCTACACAAATAACTACTCACTCATAAAAAAGATTTACTTTTATTTCATGAATTCATAAAAGGCTTTTATCGACCATCTTATCTGGAGGCGCCGACGCGCAGTAACGATAAATCGCGCTTGATATCAACAATGAGCAACTGAGCACTCAATGTTTGCCTTAAAAGGCCGATTGGTTTATGTTACGCTTCGGTGTAACAGCGGGACGCTTTTATGCAAACGTGAGCTGTATACCGTATTGTTCGAATGGAAATGGTGTCTGGCGTCTTATCAGATCGCTCTAGTTTACCACAAAGGTATATTGTGCAGTCAGCTCGCCCCCGCGTCTACCAGAACTTCTATTCTCTTAATAAGTAGGACAATATAAGTTAATGTTACATACAATACGGCCGATATAACTTGGCAGTTCGGAACATAGGCTCAGCGAACTTGCGCGCATGTTCTCTCACTCACACTCGCCTCATGTCACCATTTGGTTACTAAAAAATTCATTGCGCAGCCTTCCGCACGAAGTTCGGAACTGCCAAGTTATATCGGCCGTATTGTACCATACGTTTTCATGACAGAGCTTTATTTCTTACGAAATTTTTAATTTTTTGTTAGTTCCTTTGGCCCTGAGATATTGGATATGAATAGGCGAACATGTTTAGGTGTTTATGATGAATGATACTGCGATTAACTTATAAGTATCGGCTGCACATTGCAGTAACGATGCTAAACATTTAGTTGTAGTCGCCACCACGCCCATACTATATCAATAGGAACATAATAATATTCATCAGCTGCTGTATTTCCCTATGTATTTTTGAACATGATCCTAGCAAGCTTTGGTCGAGACTACTGAAAATTTTGATTAATAAAGAAACATAATACATAGCATAATCAGCCTATAATGTGCCCATTGCTGGGACCTGTGTACAAGCAGTGAGAGTGGGCTGTAATCCACCACGCGGGCCTATAGGTACATAGATATATTGGTCATAGCAACGAATCGAACTTATGCAATAAACCAGAATGCAAATAGATTTATGTTTGTACTTATTTCTAACACTATTGTTGATAAGAAACATTACGGGTACGCTAGTCGGTCATTCTTTCATACAAACGTAGTATGGTGATTACTCCTCTGTTTGACAGTGAACGTTCCAAATTAAAAAATATATCATATTTTTTTTGTCATTACCTATCTAGCCTCTTATTGAAGCTGAATTGGAAAAATAATATTGGTTTGGAAGTAATGAGCGTCGAAACTTCCATATTTCAACACTAATTTTAACTCGTCTTTGGGCTGTAGTAAAAAAATGGCAAAATAGAAACTGTACAAGGGATAGATAATTTATTCAATAGTTCAATATTATTATTTTTTTGAGTAAATACATCCAATAGTTTTTTGACATCTATACGTCCAAAGGTCTGTTTATGAAATTGTACGCGCTCGATTTCGATATAAATCATCGTCTATTTCACTAAATAAATTCATAAATATATAAATAAAATGTAGATAAATAAATAAAAATAAATAATTAATTAGACTAATTAGCATGCATATTATTAGTCACGCCCACCAACGAGTTCGAGCCGAAATAAATTGACTTATACAGTCAAATAAAAGAAACAATTATATAACTCGTATAACCTGTCAGTAGGTAAGCTAATTCTGGAGAAAGAACATAAACATTGTCTTGAGTTAATCACAGCGACCAACTATTCTTATCGTTAAAGTAGTCGTTGATAGAATAGTATGCCTTTGAACAAAGGTTGGATTTTACTTTAGCTTTAAACGCATTAAAAGGCAAATCTCGCAAAGAAGAGGGTAGCTTGTTATATGTAAAAGGTTATACCAAGCCCAACAAATGAGTTATGTACCTTTGAAGCCGGTGAAATGGAGCTTGTTATTTTGGATGTTGCTTATTGTGGACCTTATTTTTGGTGTTAATATTGTGAATATTAGCATCTTTGGTTATCTTTGAATATTTCAGTGAATATAATTCGTGAAACATTATTTAATTTCTCAGTGACGTCATCAAGAAAGCTATTTATAGCAGCTTTAAACTCGGTTACAATAAAAGATGAATATTAAATATTATTTGCCCGGCATAAGTGAACGAAATGGGATTGTAGTCAACTAATTATTATGTAGATTCTCTCAGATTTAAATAAAGGAATTTACCTAAATGTCAATAAGACTAGAGTGTTGTAACGAATTTAATGCTGATCCTATAAATGATTTGAGATAAAACTAAAACAAAACTGCAAGTAAATTTATTAGTGGGCCTGTCTTACGTCTAAAATAATAATAAAAACAATGGAAATCAGTAGATTTAATAAAGACCTGAGAAGACTTCATAGCTGAAAGCGAAAGCCCAAATCACTACGTTAACAAGGGATGAACGCTATCCTAAAAACCTAGGCTTGTCGGGTTGCCCTAAATTCATGATTTCCGGAAATTTTTGTGATAGCGTTCATTAAGGATAGAGTGATTTGGGTTACCGTTTACCGGCTGCCGAAATATCGTCATTTAGAGTGGTTCAGTGATCTAGACTTTCGTTTTCGGGTAAAGAAAAAGAAAAATAGGTTTATTTGTCACAGGAACGCATTCACACAAAAAGATAATTAAGAGCTCGTTCAAACGAAGACAATTCTTGTTTTTTGACGAATCATCTTTTTTCACGATTCGTTTTATTTTTGACTTTTCGTTTTTTTTTATATGCCTGTATTCACACACATCACGAATCGTGAAAAATTACGGACACGTCTTTAATCACGTTCGTCTAAAAACATGAATCGTGATTGTTTTGTGACGGAACCGCTGAAGCGCTCGTCCAAGACTGAACTCTGAATCACGAATCAAGTGTGAACATCTCTTCGGATATTTTAACGAATCGCGAAAAAACTCGTTTCAGTATGCAATGTGAACGTGCATCCGTCATGATTTATCCTTTTTTTTATGACGAATCGCCAATGACGGCTCCCGTGTAAATGAGCTGTAAGTTTAATAATAAAGAAAAAAATAATGTTCTATAATTACGAGCATGGAACAGAAATAGTCGGCAGCTGCACGTCGTGGCTGTGACAAGAAGGCTTCCACCCAGCATGATGCTGTGCTATGAGAGACCCACAACACTGCGTAAATTTTCAGTGGTCACCCGAAAATAATAAGCAGTATTCGAGTCTTGCGAAACAACTTAGCTCAAAAAGAAACAAAAGAACTAAAACTCCAAAGTGCAGTTCTCATTTGTAAAACAAAAGCGAAGCGGCCCTAGTTTTGTGACCGTAATAAGAGATACCGTGCCGCTTTCAACATGCTGCATTAAAAAACGAAGTACATAATAATACACAACTACCTAAACATATTATAAACTATGGCCATCGACAATGATTAATGTTGCTATAGAAGACAGGCTCCATACAAAATAAATTAAAAAGCTTTTATGAAAAATTTAAAGGGATTTTGAATGATTAGATTTCTTAAATCTTTTCCGCAAAATGCAAATGTGACAGCTAATTATTATTAATATTCAATATAAAAGTAATTTATAAACATTGATGGGAGAAAATCTATTCTCCAATCAATTTTGAAATGCTTGCAATACAACGCAATAAATCGTCCTTTTTCAGCAGCAAATTGTTGTAAAAATGCGTCAACAATCCTTCACTATAAATAAATGTATGAAAGTGAAATCTATCTGCCTAGACTTTTTCCAACTGTGTTGGGGACGGCTTCCAGTATTTTTATAGAGCGACTGTCTATCTGAGCTCCACAACCCAGTTACTGGGTAACACGATACCCCTTGGTAAGACTGGTTGGCAGACTTGGGCTTCTGAATACCCGTAACGACTTTTAAAGATTGACGACGATTGACAGCCGGGACCAATGGTTTAACGTGCTTTCCGACGCACGGAGGGGTCGTTATATAAGTATAAAAGTGACCACGAACAAATAATATAACCCTGTATCGAGCATCGACGAACCAGATCAACCTTATACTTGGTATTTCCGATGCCAAGCAGTTGGCGCTGATACGTCAACCGCTGACATTCAGTGAATGTCTTATATTATAACAATTATTTCTCAATTATCATACCCACTGCGTCATATATGGCAGAACCCATTTATTTTTCAAGACATTGCTTGAACTTTTCATTCTGGTTTCGGTTTTAGTGGTATTTATTATCTCGCACACTACCTTTTTGACACGTCCGTTGTTTTAATTAATTACTGGTATAGTTATTTATAACTTTAGTACGATTGAATGAACAGAAATAAAGCCGTTTTATTAAACTTATATTCACACTTCAAGAATGATTTTACGATCTGGTGGAGACTTAAAACTAAGCTTATGCAAATTCTAACTGCAATTGCAATGCAAATTCTAAATGCAGTTGGTAATTAAAGCTGTCCATTGCCATTAAAATTATACTAATGCCTCTCAAATCGAATGCATTTGGCAATCAAATTAGATTATATTACTTATTATTTTTACATGTCGGGAACTAAAAAGCAATTAAAAGTAAAGTAGTTGATAAGCGATCTTTCCAATCACTTAGCTACAAACTTGCACAAGATGGTGATGAAATGTATTTGTAACTTAATTGGATCTAACAAAAGCTTAAAGCCAATCTACCCAATAGCTTGAAGGCGCTGGGTGTTGGAACAATCAACTAAAAGACGGCTCGGTTTACTTCGGTGCCTTGGTGCTCAACATCTGTGCTTTAGGTTACGCGTTCGAATGTTGCAGAGTGTAAACCACATTTTTTTTATTTGGAATTTGATGTTGTAGGATTTGTAAATGCAACCACAGACAGTTTTATGTAAACAAAAGCAAATACATAAATACTGAATTGTTCACAATATATTTATAGACGCGTTGTTCCTAACAATAATATTATTGTTACTTGAATATTTCCTTAACAGAATTTGAAATAACATTAGAATCGCTCACAAAATGCCATAACATACATGGCAACCTGCATGTAGATTATTATTACGTAAAGCAAAGAAATACTAAAAGAATCACGTACATTCCATTACTACCATTTCGTTCGTTTATGACTAAGATTACTGTTGTACTTTTATGAGAACCCCATATAAGGTGGTACTATTAAGATCACGTTTGTCTCCACTCACGGCTGACATAGCCCATTCCGTAAATCTCCTTTCTATGTCATATACAATTTATGTGAACATGTTCTACTTCTATATTTCATCTTGATCTGACCTTAAACGGGCGTCAATGTTAAGTCCAGCTAATCTTCCAAGACTATCTTAAATATTAGTTTAAATGTCAGAGTAAGCAAAAAAGTTAAATAGGGGGTAAAAGTTATAACAGATTTTCAATGCATTAAGTAACAACGCAGTAATGACCTTAATTATTGTAGGTACAATTACATAATTCCACATACCTAACGAACTGTTTGAAAAACCAAAAACATCATTTAGCCGAAAAACATCCACTGCTGGATATAGGCCGGGCAAACACAAGGATCGCTCCTGTAAAAAAAAGTGTGCTATAACTAAAACTTAATTTCAGGAATAAAAACGCGAGGATAACCTAGAACCGTTTTATTTTTTTCACAAATTCACTGAAAACAGTCTACATACGTTTTTGTAGATTTAGACGACAAAACATTGATCGCTACGATTATTTATTTATTTATACCAACTAAACACATACACAGCATTAACCCAAAGTCTTTGTCATAAAATAAATCTCACAACATCTAAATTACTTGCTTTTTAACAGCATGTGCGTATAAAGAAGAATGGCAGCGCTCCATGTAATCTGGGTGTCGCACTTAGACTTCACGTACATTCGCAAAAATACTCTCAAAAGATAGGTCTCCGTCAAATTAAGATAAAAGGTAATCATAGCATATCTTTTAAATATTGGGTTTCACCTGAAAAACGTTGCTTGAAAAGCAAGTGGCTCCGTATAAACAGACCTCATAATAGTAAACCAAAGAGTTATTATGCAGTAAACCAACAAGTAAACAGTATATGACATTCAAAGATGGCCGGAATGAATAGTTCCAATAATGGCTACTGAATGGAAAAGTGGCACTAGTAGCTGACTTTGTATATTAAGCCCTCTACACATTGGACATCTAGAAGAGCGTAATGTCCTATTGTACTCCATGCACTTCTATGCAAAGCAAGCGGGCATAATTACGTTATGATTGACAAAATGTATATTGTTATTACTACTAATGTGAACGTCATCCTAACTAATATTATAAACGTGGAATTGAGTTTCTTTGTTTAATACGGTTTCACGCTAAAATGGCTAAACTAATTTGGATGGCACACAGATAAAGAAAAAGGAAACCAAAAATGCGACCTAGGGATACGTCCAAAAAATACTATGCACGATGGTTTGTTGCCCTGCAACTGCAAACCAACGCGTTTTCGCTTCGTGTCGTGCATCATACGCCATACATGGCCAAACAGGCTCCGACGCATAAAGTTTCCCACGACACGTATCCCTAGATATGTCTGGCAGCATCGAAAACGATGCAAAAGGTCGTGAGGCTTCGATATCTACAGACGTTGGTTGGTCGACATAGAGCGACTAGTGCCGCGGACACATTTGTCCAGTGAATACGTGGCTTATCACTGACAATACTTGTCAGTGGGCTTGATGGGACAACTGTCAGTCGTGATGTATTTACATTTACAAATATTTTCAATATTAGGTACCTAATATCTTATTATATTTACGCAAGGTTAAAAGGCGAATGTAGAACTTAAGACCTGTGATGGCATTCAGGCTGGGGAGTCCACGCATCCCATCATGTTGTCTTACTATCTTGATCGGCTTATGCATACCTATTATGCATTAAGCAAAAATTAAACATTTATTTGGTAATTAAATACAGCATTTTTATTATATTATTATATTCTAATCTTCGAAGAACTTCTTCGAATAACTGAGTAGCCGGCGCGGTCATCATGCTTGTCGTCGGCATCACCATACGATGCTCATCACACCTACTAGTATCAACTGTAATCTATGGCATTGCATTAGACTCGATCATCTCTGCACACCTGGTTTGCGTACAACCCTCGTATCCCCCTCTATACTTCACAACACAAATAAAACTAGTAGGTAAACAAACTAATCCACACAACTATTAACAACGACACGTCAAGAAAAACGAGTAGTGACATTAAAATATGACAAATAAGACATTTCTGTTGTTTTCACATTTGAAGCTAACATCAATAGATATTAATGTTGCCATGGAAGCTAAATTCTCCAAAAAATGCATACATAGTGGATTAATTTAACTGTCATCAACAATGAGCTAATACATATTTATTCATATAAAACATGTTGCAAATACAAATAGGCACTGGCTCCAAACCTTACAATAGTACTCTTGTGTTTCAAGGGACAGGAGTCTGCTTCTCCAAAATGTCTTAGATTTGATGGAACAACAAAACTGAGTTATAAAAGTCTTAATAGTCTGTTTAAAGTTAAACTATGAAACTACTACTTCCAAAATCCTGCTAATAAGCATAATTATAGAAATAAAAAACCATATTCCGGTAAGTATGGTAACTCCATAGCTACCGTCCCAGGTTATGCGTTTAGATTCCGGGTTTGATAGTCAGATTTAATCAAATATTTGTTTATTCTTTTTTTTTCTTTGTGCAGCTTAATTTTAAAAGCTGATGCATAAAAAGAAGAGCCCTGTGACTGTTTTATATAATGTACATACTTTCATTCATGAACGCTTCTGAAATTAAGTGACACTAAAACTGCCTTTCTTCTTTCAGTATCGAAGTACCTACTAATTAATACCTATCGCCCTAACCTCTTAGAAAATGTACGTCTATTTTTTTGATGAACCAATCATAACATCCTGTGGAGCAGACACTTTTATAGTTATCTGAATATTAAGTATCCATGCCTCTTTTTATACTTAACGAACTAGCTGCTATAAAATGTAAAAACCTACTAGTGTACGGGCGTAGAAATCATTATATATGTAAGCACCTATCTAATTAACAAAAAACTTACTCTATCCTCAAAGATATCCTTAAATGATCGACTATAGATTGTATATCTTTATTCCTCAAATACCGGTCTCCAGTTTTTTTGCTACCGTTTTTACTTCACAATCGGCGTCTACATAACGCCGATGGAATGCCCAATTTTAAAACCATGTATTAAACATCGTCTTTTTGTCAGTCTAAGCACATGTGACATACATACACAAGTGCAGTTTATACATCTTATATGCGCATTTTGTCAATGTAAAGTCGTTTGATTAAAAACGCCGTATACGGATTCAGAAATTGGAAAAAAATGGATTGTATCCTAGATAAAAATAAAAAGGGGTTATGCAGCACACAATAATTTTTTACATTTTTTTGCAGAATTATGGCCATTCACACAGATCTCAGCGAAATAGCTGGTAATAATTAAGCAAAATTACTGAAATTACCTAAGTCCTCACAAAAAGTAATAAGTCTTCAATTTAATGAACGGATTTAATTAATTTCACTTTGTATGCACTTATACGCTTATCAAGAACAAAACGAATGAAAAGTTCACTTTCACTATAGGTACCAGGAAGTTCAAGAAACAGCTTTTACAAGAATTGTGGTAGATACAGAAATGTGTTATCGTTTGTAAAAATACATCTTGTTCAACGAAATATTGTACCGATGGTTTCAACGAAACATTTTTATTAAACGTATCATCGTAAGCCACCCATTTTATTGTGAAATTAAACAAATGTACCTAAAGGTTTACTTGAAAAAAAATTAAATTGGTTTACTAAACCCAGTCATATTCATTCCACTTAATTTCCTTATGACATGGTATTTCAACGATTCTTACAACAGAACGTAATATAAAATGAGCTCATAGAATAATATTTTATTCTTGTATTCAAATAGTTTTGTATTTCTCATAAACAATATGTATTAAAGCTATGTAATTAAACGGCCTATAAATCCGTAGCAGTCACTTTATGAGTCAAAATACCAGCGATAAGCTAGGCTTGTCCGCCGCTTATAGTCTGGATAAATGTCAACGGATAGTGCTAACTGGCTACATTTGGAAACATACTAAGTATCTCCATTCCTGACAAATCCGGTCAGCAACAATGGCTAAAAGCGAATAATAATATCACACCGATCATCCAACCGATTTAAACGTCTCCATCTTTAATTGAAATAGGCGTTAATGGGCTCTAAGAAAATATAATTAAAATAGTTGTGCATAATGCATGAACTTAAGAGAGGCTAAAAATACGAGCATTAATTATTTGGATGCTCACTATTCAACAGACTCTTAGAAATTAATATCCTGAAGCTTTTATTTATTTATTTATTTTTCCTCTTATATCTATCATTACAGGGCAACTTATTGCGATAGTGTACTTTTTTAACCGACTTTCAAACGGGAGGAGGTTCTATGTTCGACTTTATGTATGTTTTTTTTTGTATGTTCACCGATTTGTCCGTCAATTGTGGACCGATTTTGAAATTTCTTGTTTTGTTTGAAAGGCTAGCTATGCTCTCGAGGTGTCTCATATATTAATTTTATTAACTTTGCTTGCATAGTTTTTGAGTTAACTGCAATAATACGTATTTACGTATTTTTTATGTGGATGATATGATGACAACTTTCTGTCACTGTTATTTACATAGCAGGTAGTGGTATTCGAATTTATGTGGGGTAGGTAGTCAAAAATAAAAACATTTTCCAAAAAAAAAAGACTTCCAAACAAAACACTACAAAGTGAAAAATAACTTTAATTTCGGAAGTTGGTGGCAAAAAACTCAAACTCACACACTTTGTAGTGTTTTTTTTTTGGAAGTCAGTTGTTTTAGGTAGTTGTACATAATGCATGAACTTAATAGAGGTTAAACATAAGGACATCAATTATTTGAATAGATACTCACTTTTTAAAAGGTATGGACAAGAAGAATATTAGTCATGGCAATTTCAAGCACAATTGTGCTTCCACGGTATGTAGACTAGGTAGGTAACGATATATGTGACGCCTGTAACTATTTACTATTATAGCGATCTGGTTTAATCATTATTGTGCATTTAATCACGTTTGTCGCATTTAATCGTAAATGAATCTGTCATATATAAGTAGGTACATAATTTTATACACTCCGTGATAAATTCCAGACTTAATCGTAAGACTAAAAGCACGATCGCACCTTTACAAACAGTGGCTAGACAACACTTCACGGTCATAACTTATTTATCTGCTTCAATGACTTCGGTCAATGGACAGTTCCATAAATAAATAACATGAATCAAATTGGCGCTGATCTTAGATGGCCTTTTTTATTCATTTTACCGCCGGTAGCACACCTCCGCTGCGAAACCATAGCAGCGAAACCCCAGTAGTTAAATTCAATAGACTCGCGTCATGTTCCGCTACTCGAATCGGATGCGAGTAGCGGAAAATGACGCGAGTCTATTGAATTTAACTACTGCGGTTTCACTGCTATGGTTTCGCAGCGGAGGTGTGCTACTGGGGTAAACGAATTGTACCGTCATTCAAGCGCTTAAAAAACGAAAAACTCATTTAAAATTAGCTATGTTGACATCGTATCAAAATTACGATCACTCAACAATCTACGCCCTGTCCTTTCTTTTCAGTTCGAAAGGATTCTTGAAAAGAGTTTTCAAAATAAAAGTACCCTGTAATTGTATTGTTCTTTTAATACAAGAACCCTCTCTCTCGGTTAGAAAATTGAACTATTTAAGTTTTCACCAATAATTCATTCTTCCAATGCATTAATTACGACAACTGATCAATAAATCACTGAAAGCAATGTCTTACTTCATCTTAAATAGAACCGATAACTAACGTCCCAAGTTATCGGATCTCGCTCAATTGGGAAGGAACGGACCCATTTTAATGTCAATGACCTGAAGAAAAGGTACTAATGCCGACGGTCACGCAATATTAGCCCAATGCTAGTACTAACTTTAATTGCCAAGTCAGATGTGACAGCTAAAGAGCGTTTTAAACCGGATTAGACCAGCATCCTGTTGGGTGGACGACCTCGGGTAGCCGGTAAGAAAAATCAGGATGAGATGTAGCAAAACAGGAAATAACATACCTTAAGGAAGACGTGTTCAATCCTCAGGGGGTTATTTCTAGTTGTCCTAACCCTCCTTTTTAGGCTTCACCGCAGACAGCTATAAATAATCTATCAAACAAACTTATATTATTGGCAATGGAACGCAAAACAACACGTCGCAGTTGCTAAATATGGATAACAGGCTATTGCTAAGTCACTTAAGATATGTCCACAGGGAGTGGAGATTCGACCGAAATATACGCACTTCCGGGTATTACAAATAGACAGTTTCGTGTACCGAAGTATAATTAACAAACAATTGGTTTGGAAACACGAACACATTATAAAAGAACCTATGTTTGTTCTCATATAAATTTTGAACAACGCTATTTGTTTTTACCCGACTACGGCGAAGCAAAAAGGAGGGTTATGATTTTGACCGGTATGTATGTATGTATGTTCATCTGTTACCTCATAACTTCTTAACGATTGATCATAATTTGACAAATGAGGTATCGTTGGAAGCGTCTTAATTGTCCGCTGGTTATAGGCTATGTGAAGTCACAATAAATGTGATATGATACAAGAAATATGGCGCCCTCTAAAGATTCTTTCTCTAAACCTTTTTTTAATTAATCCATGTTGAGTTTCAAATGAAAGGGCTTGACGAGCATTACAAATATGTACATATATCATATTGTCTAAGTAAATAAATATGTTTAAATTGTTAAAAACAAGTAAAATGAGACTGTTCTACGTACGGCGTGGCTGTAAAATTAATACCTATTTTACAATAAAACCTTAACAAAAAAAAAACAAAGATTTTATCACGAAATTATAACTAAATTATTTTTAATGTATTTTGTAAACAGTTGTTGGCTAACCAAATAAATAAATAGGCGACTAAGTTGAAAGCATCAAGCATCAAGAGTGCAAGACTTCAAACCTCAGATACATACACACTCAGTTTCAGACATTTGGGTCACTATAGCAAGTGGGTCTTAGTTTCGTCAGGACCACCGCCTTCGCATTGGATGTCGAACGGTTCCGGCCAACTATGAACGGACAATGATCCGTCAATTAGGCGTAACTGAATAGTTAATTTTATTCAATCAGCCCTCATTGATTTTTCCAAGGTGAGGCGTAGTAACTTTACATTTGTTCGTACGCCATCTAAAAGCGTCATTCACTTTGGCCCTGTACCAACTTAATGCTATCCTTCCTTATAGCACGTGGCCATAAATACCATTTTCCTTTTCATATGTCTGAAATTTGGTCTACCTGTATGCAAAGAATAAATACTATTTATAGAGACTAGAGTTGCTAAAATAAGGCGAACGTAGAGTAAGCAATATCGCTGCATAAAGTTCAATTCGTTTATTTTCGAATAGGTCAATTAATCTTTATCAATTGTTCATTAGACACAACAAAGAACTATTTCTCCTTAGGTACAAATTTACCACATTTCAACTACAAACACGTGTCAAAAATAAAAGTGGTGTTTTTCACCTAAAATAACCATGAAATGTTTATGCAGACACATACCTGCGGCTGGCTCGGACAGATTGTGTGCAATTGTGCGTTTAAATTGTAATGATGCTCATGTCATCACAATTATTTCCACGTGGTAACAAATTAATAGGGTTGATATTAATTAGTTTATGAGGAATATTTTAATGCTCACGTGTTTACCTATACACTTATGTATGAACTATTTTTATCTCCATAAGCTATGGTATTTCCGCAAATTTTCAACTAGTGTAATAAAAAATAACTGACGCAATGTTATTTTAGAATAATTAATTAGAATAGTTTAATATCCTTTATCGAACGTATCGAGTAGGTACCTATGTCCGTTTACGCTCTATTTTATAGTTAATGCCAGCTCGACTTATTACAGTGCACCTCTACAAGAATAGAAACAATAAAAAAAGGTTTAAATGAATTGAAAACTTCCTACATCAAGTAAGGTTAGGTTACATAAATGTATATCTTGTTATCATCCACCAATTGTTTAAAAATACATATTTTACTGACATAATTATGTGTGTAGGTAAGTAATTAGGTATGTTCGATATCACTATTCGAGGTATGACTGTACATAGTATGATTTTCGGGCTTCTATACTATCGATTAAAAACAGGTGCCACCAATAAATTGTAGAAAGATTTTTTCTTTCATATCTGTAAACACTATACTTATTTCTTATCAAGAAGAGAGAAATAAAAGTGCTGAAAAGAAGCATAACTTCGGCAAAAAATATTTAAGTATTTAAGCTTTCATAAGTCACACGTTTTCCTTTAGAAAAACAGTGCAAGTTTATTGGTCGTATGTACTCTTGTGACAAGAACACGGAACTATAATGTATTAGTAATCGAGTAATTCCTCGTGTTCTTGGACACCACTCCGCTTGACTGGGCGCGAACCTTTCATTGTCCGCCGACCGAAGCGCAAGCGCGCCGACCGAGCTTCTCAATACCGCCGACACATTTTGAATCCAACGACAATAACATAAGAATGATTTTAAATTGCCCAATCTCACACACTTCAACTCTTTTTAATAATACTAAGACGCAGCTTTTGTAATAATAGTACTTATAACGTAGTAAATCTTTTAGGTCAAGCAAAAGCTGCAATTGGCTAAGTATTATTAGATTAGTAAGCACTAAATTAAAGTCAAGGCACTTTTCTAATGCTGCAATCCAAAAAGAGTCATACGAAGGCTGAAATACTTTCATAAAATGTTATTTTAATCAATTAAAATATAGTAGAAGATCCGTTCGCATTTTTTTTTGCGTTTATATGTAGAGCGCCATACATTTCGCTGACATCGTCGCGCACTACATACTTCGACCACGAAATTCTTCAATGTAATGTTTGACCGCCACACACGCTCCGAGGTCACATTATTGACAAGTGGCATTGTTCTATCTATGTTACCAACAAATATACTTGCGCCTGAAATTGCTACCTTTTAATTTATATCCGGTCAGTATAAATATGGCTGAGTGCGAGTCGAATTTATCAGTCGACCGTCTGCGGTTTTGAAGTGATCTTCTAGTTCGTCAGAAAAAACACAGACCACGTTCACAATGAAATCGATGGTGGTGTTATTCGCTGTAGTAGCCGCGGCGTGCGGCTCGCTGGTGCCGCTGGCGCAGCCGCCGCACCACCCGGCGCTCGTGCTGGACCCGCACGGCCGCCCGCTCGACACCGCTGAGGTGATCAACGCCCGCGCCCTACACCTGCAGGCTAAGGCCCTGGATGGACACTACGCTCCGCTCGCGCACGCCGCCGTCGTGCCCTACGCCCACTCCGTGGTGGCCGCACCCTCCGCCGTATCCCATCAGTCTCGAGTGGACGTGCACAGCAGCCCCGCCGTTGTGAGCCACTCCGTCGTCGCCCCCGTGGTGGCGCACTCCGCATACGCCTCTCCCCTGCTGGCCCACTCCGCGTACGCCTCTCCTCTGCTGGCCCACTCCGCTCTCGGCTACGCCGGTCACGGACACTACCTGAAGAAGCGCTCCCTGGGACACCTCGCGTACGCCGCCCACGTAGTTCCCTCCGCCGTGTCGCACCAGTCCCGCGTGGACGTCATCTCTAGCCCCGCGGTGGTGTCTCACGCCGTCGCTCCCGTCGTGTCTCACGCCTACGCCGCTCCCGTGTTGGCACACGCCGCCCCCGTGCTCGCCGTGGCTCCCTCCGCCGTCTCCCATCAGTCCCGCGTCGATGTGCGCACCAGCCCCGCTGTCGTTTCTCACGCCGTCTCTCCCCTCGTCCACGCCGCTCCCGTCTACGCCGCCTCCGCATACGGCGCTCATGGATACGCTGCCTCCGCATACGGCGCCCCCGCATACGGCGCTCATGGATACGCCGCGTATGGTGCTCATGCTGGACTCCTCCACTCTGCCCCCCTTGCCCACGGCCACGCCTGGTGAACAGCGAAACTGACCCTAAGACTACGAACCTAAGATGATGTAAAAATAATAAAAAAAGTTATTTAAAATAAATAATAAACCTAATTCCTTACTTTCATTGATACCATTACATATCCCCATGCTTTTTAAAGTATTTGATGTATTTCTTCATAATTTTGCAGAAAATACCGTAATTATTGTTGTAAAGATGAGAGTATCTTACATAGGTACAACAATGAATCTGGCTCTGCGCAAAATGGAGAAACTGATGACTTGATGACTGTTCTCCATGTATGACGATCCCGTTATGCTCCAGAGAAAAATAAATCGGATCTTGGTTTTCATTTTATACGCATCTTTAACTATTAAGAGGGAACAGGGCCTGCGATTCTCCATACAAATGTATTCCGCTTTTTTCTTCCTGAATAATGCCTCTAGAACAAATTTTTTTTTTCATAAATACAAGGTTTGCTGTAGACACGTCCCTGTTATTTCCTTTTTTTCAGCAACTTATTGGTAATGAAAATATGACCCCCAAAAAATTACAAAAAATGCCCCATTTTTACCGACGTGATTAGAGGACTACTAGACATATTCGAAAAGTTTTTAACATAAAAGAAAATGATAGGAACCTAGACATACTCTTTCTTAAAATTGTAATGTAACAAATAATTAAATCGGCTCAGTTTTCGAGGAGAAAAAAGCGGAATACGAAACACCGATCTCGTCAATATTTTTTGTGATATAACCAGTCTGAGCTGCAGCTGTCCATATCGCACTCTGCGGAGGCAGACTTGATGTCAGACGACTGCTATAGTTTCTTCATATACCTATTTTTCAAATTCCTCGCAGGCCCTGTTCCGTCGTAATATTGGTAAGTTACTGTTACTGATCTACGTTAATGTTTAGATATCCTCAGTAATTAGCCATGTATTTTTTTATTTCTTAAAGGCCCAACACTAAGAATTTGTCAATTCACTTAACGTTTTTCAAAAAATGGAGAGAGGAAAATTCTGACGGTCTGCCCCGCTATCGAACTTACTACCTGGCTGATATTAGTGATATTATCACCTCGAGACTATTATCGTACCCGGTAAGCTTTGAACTTCATTAGTTCTCAGAGGATGGTAGGAAATTTACGAAGGAACTATACTTAAGACTGACTATATAAAAGAACAGGGCACATTCGTAACACTCTAGCACAGCCCAAACCGCTAAAGCAGGCACAGAATAATATTTTTTTTTTACTTTTGCAAGGTTTAATAAATAAATTAAGATAGAAAATCGAATTTGCATAGTACTTGTAATTTAAAACGAAGGGGTGTACTAAGAAAGGATGTTGCGAAAATCAGCCCTTAAGGGGGTGAAAAGGGAAGAATTCCTTTATATGAAAAATCTAATTCCTTGGGTTTATAAACTTGAAACTTGGCACGCATACGTACTTAAGTAAATAAAAGGTTTGGCATCATAAGTTTATTTAAATTGGCCCCCATTAGGCGTTTAGAGGCTATTATAGATTATATGGAAGAATCTTAATGCACGGTTCGACCAAGTTGAACTCAGCATAAAAAAATAAGAGTAAAATGTTTTGGGATTTTTCGAAAATCAGCCCCTAACTCGGTTAAAAAATGTAATCAAGTTTTTAGGGGAGGTTTTTACTCAAATAATCTCAAAGTAAAAAATTCAATAATATTAAAACTTTGACGGGGTGAACCCCGTCAAAGTTTTTACCCAACTACAGGGAAGCCTAAAGCTTCCTTTAGGCTTCAGTAGTTGTAGTTATGTATTTTAGCAGTCTATTTATGTATTTTTGTCCACCGTAGCGCCTAAAGTCCTAAACTACTCACCCGATTTTTATGAAGACGTGTCAATCGATATTTTATTATGAACCGGGTCACATAGGGTTTTTTTACGAACAAAATCAAAATGAAGGATGTTACATCCAAAAAAGTGGGGGATCAGTTTTTTTTTTGCTCTCATGTCTTTTGGGATGTCAAATGAAAGGTCATTAAGAGTACTTTCTGACCTATAATTATACATACATAAATCCCAAAAAAATTGAAATAAAAAAGAAAGTTAAAAACTTAAACCCAACTACGACAAAAACGCTAACTAAAAAGGTACAAGACAGTCACACGTCATTACTAAGTTTCGTCATATAATTAAGGCATAATTCGTACAGATTACAAAAACGCGAACTAAATAAGTATAAACAAGACATCGATCTATTTTTTTCGGTTTTCGTATGTCACACCTATACGAAAACCGAAGAAAATTGATCGATGTCTTGTTTATACTTTTTTAGTTCACATTTTTGTAATACATATTTCAAGTATGCCACTTGCTGTGGCAGGACACAGGAACCTCTGCAAAATAAACGTAGACGATTTAATTTTAAGAACCGGCCAAGTCTGAATCCCACTCGCGCTTAAAAGATGAATTCCTCAAAAACGATTATGTTATAACTATTATGTTTCCGTAACACGTATTCTGGGAAAAATTAAACTGGCTACCGGTTAAAATGAAACAGTTCTGTGATGATGGGCCATTTGGGATATCAAAATAAAGGGCCTCCTGGGTGTTTTTTTAATTTTCGCCGGAGAAAATAAAACGAAAACACGACTAACTAAAAAGTTCTAACCAAGCTCACTTTTAAAGCAATCTGATGCAGTTAGTGGCATCAAATCTGAGATTGAACTAAAATAACTGTAACGAGTGCTTGAAAAGTGAGCTTGTTTTATACTTTTTAGTTATAGTCGGGTTGTATTTATGTTTTTTTTTTTTGCTCCTGTCTAAACTATTAACAAAAACAAGTTGAGAAGCAATTAAGGAGCAGTGACACAGCAGATTCTTCGGATTGGCAAGCGAGAAGTAGTGAGGTATCAGTAGGAGGAGGTAACAACGATAGAGAGGAGAAGAGGACTTACTAATGGCAGCCCAAATGACGGCCTAAACATTGCTACGACGAGACCCAAAACACTGGTTAACATACTCTGTATTAGTACAGATTAATAGTATTAGGTATTCAATTATTTGTCTGCGATATCTAAGGCCGAATGTGGGAGCAGAGTCAATTTTATGGGGAATCCAATCCGCTTACCCGTACATGAGATACCTACATTGGTCTTAAGACCTGATTCTGAGGTGTTTCTCATGAATAATTTACAAGTTACTGTCAAATTATCATGACAATAACAAAATTGGAATGGCGAGCCCTAGTGAAATTACTCGTGTGCTATATACCCATTCTTAGTATTGCGGTAGGTTGATTTACACAACATAATCGTAAATAGTTCTTAATTTCATATATACAACTACACAGGAATGCTAAACGTACGATAATTATCGTACATGTACGATAATTTCGATTCCGGTACGATGTGCGATACAATATGTACTATCGTACGCAAAAGTACGATAATTCGCAACCCTCCTCCGAAGTGTGATGAAACGACTAATCAGCAAAAGTTATTTGACGAAAAGCCGAATAAGAAAGAGACTTGCAACAAAAACTGTTAAAGGGGCTTGACTTTCAGCGCAATGCGTAAAAACTCAATCGAAAGAATGCCTTTATTATAGTTTTAAAGCAACTGAAAAATATGTATGATATAACATGATGCGTCTGTCTCTAACTCTCTACTCCTTTGAGACGCGGGAGCACTTCTACTTGATCAGAATAACGCTTAACCAATATCCGGAGGCATAACTTTAGGTTACTAAAAGTTTAGATTTTTATTCCTTCGTCTTTGACATTCCGCCCGGTTATCGCATCCGCTTTCTCCGAACTAATTCACCAGCTTATAAACACTTACCTACTAAGTCAGACAAATGCTCCCACTTTGCATAGCGGTGCAAGGCGTACCTACACTTCCGACGTATTTTAGTTTGACCGCCACCGCCACACACTCACCGAGGTCAATGTAAAGCTAGAAACAATGTAGCAACGAATATACGAGTATTACGTCTGAAATTGCCTCACCTTTAATTTATATCCGGTCAGTATAAATACACGAGCTTGCTAGTCAAAATTATCAGTCGACCGTCCACGGTTTTGAAGTGATCTTCTAGTTCGTCAGAAAAAAACACAGACCACGTTCATAATGAAATCGATGGTGGTGTTATTCGCTGTAGTGGCCGCGGCGTGCGGCTCGCTGGTGCCGCTGGCGCAACCGCCGCACCACCCGGCGCTTGTGCTGGACCCGCACGGTCGCCCGCTTGACACCGCTGAGGTGATCAACGCCCGCGCCCTGCACCTGCAGGCTAAAGCCCTGGATGGACACAACGCTCACCTCGCGCACGCCGTCGTCGTGCCCTACGCCCATTCTGTGGTGGCCCCCGCCGTGCTGACCGCACCCTCCGCCGTGTCCCACCAGTCCCGAGTGGACGTGCACAGCAGCCCTGCCGTCGTGAGCCACTCCGTCGTCGCCCCCGTGGTGGCGCACTCCGCCTACGCCTCTCCTCTGCTGGCCCACTCCGCCTACGCCTCTCCTCTGCTAGGTCACTCCGCTCTCGGCTACGCCGGTCATGGACACTACCTGAAGAAGCGCTCCCTGGGACACTTCGCGTACGCCGCGCCCGTCGTCGCCCACGTGGCGCCCTCCGCCGTGTCGCACCAGTCCCGTGTGGACGTCGTCTCTAGCCCAGCGGTGGTGTCTCACGCCGTCGCTCCCGTCGTGTCTCACGCCTACGCCGCTCCCGTAGTGGCACACGCCGCCCCCGTACTCACCGTGGCTCCCTCCGCCGTCTCCCATCAGTCCCGCGTTGATGTGCGCACCAGCCCTGTCGTCTCTCACGCTGTCTCTCCCTTCGTCCACGCCGCCCCTGTCTACGCCGCCTCCGCATACGCCGCCCCCGCATACGGCGCTCATGGATACGCCGCGTACGGTGCTCATGCTGGACTCCTCCACTCTGCTCCCCTTGCCCACGGCCACGCCTGGTGAACAGCGAAACTGACGAACCATAAACCTAAGATGATGTAAAAATAATAAAAAATATTTATGAAATAAATAATACAAAAAAAAATTGATCATCTATTTTCATTTATACTTTCGTGCCTTTAAGACTTGAATAAACTGATTTTATTGATAGCGAAGGAAAACCCACATTCGCCAAAACATGTAACACAGAAAAAGGTTTTGCGCATAATATTTTGTAGAACCAGCAGACCTGGAAAAAAAACCAACCAATATCGTGCTCACGGTCCTGTTCTCACTATTAATTGAAGAAAAAGTGATTGTGTGATTATGCTTGTGAATCCTTATACTACTATTTTCTATTGCTTGTAGTTCCAGTTGCATATCAAAAATTCATCTCATATACAGTATATTTCACTTCTATAGTGGGATGATTTTGTTCAGTAATTTAAATCAAGAGTGTCAGAGTCTGACGACATGTGGTCCTCAACCTTGTGACGGATTTTAAGCAGTGTTACAATCAGGTGAAACCTTTTGAAGTATACTCATAAATTCATTGTTCCAAGAAGTATGTCATTATTTTAAAAGTCATATTTTCCATATACCTCAATAAAATATATCTATTTGAACACGGTTACGGTTAATTGATTAATTACTTTAGAAACTAGTGAAGGCCTTGCTTAAATCGACCAAGTTGAATATGTTAAAGTCTCATTACTGCCAGAAAAATATTATTCATCGTCAACTTCACAAAAGCATACAGAAGCATTTCTAAACGGATATAATAGAATGGATTCAGTAGTTACCAAAATAGATCTGCACATAGAGCAATACCATCTAACAATGAGCTTAAACAGTCTAGTAATAATGGTTGGCGGAATGCGTTTGATGTCATCTACTCAATGATATATATTTGCCAATTGTTAACCTTGTAGGATAGGCAATTAAAGTTCTGCAATGTCCTTGCGACCGTCGCTTCGACTACGTGAGATAGCTACCGAATTTAACACTATATTATTATGAATTAAAGTTGCAGATTTTGATGTGGTTTTCACCATCACTTAGAGAATCTATACTGGAACGTTTATGTGTATTTTGATAATAATTTGATAAGCAATATGTACACAATATGTCACATTCTCTTAAGTTGTTGATAAGACGTTAATTTTATTATTATTGTTAAAATTGATCTTTTTTCTGGGTGTGGAGGATGTGGAAAACCTTAATGATTTTTAATATATATTTATAATATTACTCTATGGTTAAAACACGATGATTGTCTGTGGATGAATGAATAAAAAGATGTCTTCGATCAATGTAAAAAAGTAAGTTTTTCTGAATCTCCAAAACTCGTCAACATCAAGAACCTCAGCATAATAAATATCGAGTTAGTAGAAACTAATAATCATGACATTAAGGGTACACTAGTCAACGGCTCGAACTCGTTGGTAGGCGTGACTAATATGCATACTAATTAGTCTAATCATTTAGTTTTATTTATTTAGTATTTATTTATCTAGTTTATATTTATATATTTATTAATTTATTTAGTGATATAGACGATGATTTATATCGCGAAAATGGGCGCGTAAAATTTCATGAACAGACTTTTGGACGTATAGATATTATGAAAAAACGACTGAATGTTTTTACTGAAAATAAAATTATTTGAACTATTGAATAAATTATCTGACCTTGTACGGCTTCTATTTTGCCATTTTCTTACTAGACTAACTTACTAACTTATTTATTTACGCCCAAAGACGAGTTAAATATGTGTTGAAATATGAAAGTTTCGACGATCATAACTTCCAAAACAATATTTATTTCCAATTCTGCTTCCATACATACTAGATAATGACAACACAAAGTGATATAATTTTTATTTTTGAAACACTGTCAAACAGACGAGTAATCACCATACTACGTTTGTATGGAAGAATGACCGACTAGCGACTAACCCTTAACACTAATATTAAACTTACATATAATAAATAAATCTCTATCGAAGTCGTAAAAACCGTGCGAAGCAAGGGCGAGTTGCTAACACCATTACATAAATAACGTACTTGGTATCAAAGAAACTTTGAGAGGACGGTCACTAAACGCTTCTCAAGCATATTAGTGTACAATTCGCCAAAAATCAAATGAGGATCCTAAGTCAGCACTTTCATTCACATGTCAAATAATGTTTGTATAATTAAGTTAATTTCTGCTACATTATTTCCATGTCTAGTCCCGAAACCTTATCAAAAACGATAATCTGTAGGTGCATATTCCTAGGCTTCTTAATACTTTTTGATTTTTAATGCCTACAATATGAAAAAGAATACTCGGAGTTGAGAATAAAAACTACAGTCAGACAACATCTATCGCCTAGCCATGCCTTTTCCAAAGTCTTATGATGCATCAACAATTCACCCTGTTCACTTTAGCTATTTCCAGGAGACGAGAGACGCTGCAATTAGTAACCAATCTACATTAATGACGTAGTGCACGCGGAACAAATTAAGCAAACCATAGCGTCATACCTTGTATCATGTAATAATCGTGACGTTAAGTTCGGGGCAGTTGTGACGTTCCCATAAAAGTAGGTCACCTTTAGTTACCGCCCGTTCTCGAAAGTTCGCCGTTGACGATTAACGGCACAAAAAACTTTGAATGAATTGACATGTACCTAGTAGTCACAATGGTAATCAAATCCGTTGTTAAACTATATCCAGCTGCTGCGGCTAGCTTTTTTGAATTCTTCTCAGTAGAATATCATCAACATTTTTGTACACTAATATTCAACATTTTTTCTTTTACATATTTGTGCCATCCCGCTGCTACAAAATACAGATATTTAATATATTGTAGGAAATGAAAATCAGGAAGTATAAATTATTATTTTATTGTTTGTCTATTCATTTTAATAAATAAGTATTAAAACGAAAACTACAGTCATTTTCGTTGAATCTCAGTTTTTTTTCACCAGAGTGCGGCGCTCAGGTGGTGGGGGGCGCTCCAAACGGCGGAGTGGGCGATGGGGGTGAAGTGGGAGACAGCAGGTGCAGCGTACACGGCAGCTGGGGCGGCGTACACAGTGGGAGCGGCGTGAGCGTAGGTAGCCACCACCGCGGGCTTAGAGATCACATCAACACGGGACTGATGGGACACCGCAGAAGGAACAGTGTGTACGACGGGAACCGCGTAGTGTGCCAGAGATCGCTTCTTCAAGAGGTGAGCATGAGAAAGAGCGAGTCCAGCGTGAGAACCGTACGCAGAGTATCCGTGAGCGCCGTACGCAGCGTATCCGTATGTGGGGGCGGCGTATGCGGAGGTGGCGTAGACAGGAGCAGCATGGACCAGAGGAGAGATGGCGTGAGAGACGACAGCGGGGCTGGTACGCACATCGACGCGGGACTGATGGGAGACAGCGGAGGGAGCCACGGTGAGCACGGGGGCGGCGTAGGCGTGAGACACGACGGGAGCAACGGCGTGAGAGACCACCGCTGGGCTAGAGACGACGTCCACGCGGGACTGGTGCGACACGGCGGAGGGCGCTAAGTGGGCGACGACAGGCGCGGTGTACGCGAGGTGTCCCAGGGAGCGCTTCTTCAGGTAGTGTCCGTGACCGGAGTAGCCAAGAGCGGAGTGGGCCAGCAGAGGAGAGGCGTAGGTGGAGTGGGCCAGCAGAGGAGAGGCGTAGGCGGAGTGCGCTACCACGGGGGCGACGACGGAGTGGCTCACGACGGCGGGGCTGCTATGCACGTCCACTCGAGACTGGTGAGACACAGCGGCGGGCGCGGCCAGCACGGCGGGGGCCACCACGGAGTGAGCGTAAGGCACGACGGCGGCGTGCGCGAGGGGAGTGTAGTGTCCATCCAGGGCCTTAGCCTGCAGGTGCAGGGCGCGGGCATTGATCACTTCGGCGGTGTCGAGTGGGCGGCCGTGTGGGTCCAGCACGAGCGCCGGGTGGTGCGGTGGCTGCGCCAGTGGCACCAGCGAGCCGCATGCTACGGCCATCAGAGCGAATAACACCACCAGCGTATTCATTTTAACGTGGTCTGTGTTGTGAGATTCGACGACACACAAGATCACTTCAAACCGTGTAACGGCTGACTGATACTTTTCACTCGCTATTGGACTCTTTTATAGTCCGAGCGGTCAAATTATAAGCTGAGTACATACACAGTTCATAATTTCTCAGATCTTAATTATATTAGGTAGTGAATAGCAATGTCATAATGAAAGTAATCAGCCTTGCACTAAGGCAGCTTTTGCGTTGTACTTAATCACGCTTCCGACTCGGCAGCCGTGTACATGTGATCATGGCTTAAAGTAAATCGTAAAACAGCAATGTAAATAAAAACGCGTCAACATGCGTAATACGGATATACAGAGAAAACCATATCAATGATTAGATGAGTATTATTCAAGTTATAGAGCAATATTTCGCCGAAGCTACTGGTGTAGCAGCAGCGTAATAAGTTTGTATTTGAGTTGTATTGTCTTTCACTTAGCGCAGAATCTACCTACCTAATCCTTAGACGTGGATCTATGTCACGCCCTGCAACACTAACCTACTTGTAAATAACCATATTTTTATTTTTTTATTCTAGGATAAGAGTAATTGCGTGCCTGTATAAAAACACTTGTAGATAAATCTACTTAATAAAAGTATATTTGAAAGCTTTCATAAGTTCAGTTTGATTAGATTTGGGTGAGTTTTTTATCTTATTTCGGATATTGAACACATGTAGGACTTCTTTCTTTCCATTTATTAAAGTAGGTCTTCTTAGAGTATTTTTTCGTAGTTATTTCTTATGTATACGGTTTCGCAAAAAAACAGATCATGTGTACAAAATAAGTGTGAGTGTATAAAATTACATATTCTCACGCAAGCCTTGTTTCAAGTTTATTTGAGAACACGAGCGGAATACAATTTGTTGGGGTTTTCGTCTAGCCTGGAACTAATTACCTACTACTAGGTTTGAACATACATTACAATTATCAACACGCTCGTGTTTCTATACTGAACTGACAGATTTGTTTCGAAGTTTCAGTGGAAATGCCGCGGGGTCGTCGCAGCTTTCAGATACTATGATATTGTGTATGACATACAGTGTGTTATGCTTCGATCTGTTTTATAAAATAATTATATGTTGACATTGGTTTGTGTTGCTATGTGGACAGTGCCTCCCCAAGAGTAAGGCTAAGCGCGCACTACGAATTTTAATAAAATCGCAAACAAAAATAATTCCTACGTGCACTATAATTTATTATTGCCTGCGAAATAGCGGACGCCAAAGACAGTCAGTACTGTGCCACCACTATATATATGATCCTGACCGATTTCGGCCACAGCGACTTGGATCTTCCTATTGAGAACAACGCTGGTGTGCTCTCAGGTGACTGATATAGCCAATTTTTGCAGTGAAGGTGCGTCCACATTCACTGCAAGTCAGCACCCCTCCGATATAATTATATTGGATGGCCGCGGGTGGTCGGGCCTTAAGCTTGTCTCGCTTAGCATCGAGCTCTTCTTTACGTTGTCTTTCAAACGCAAAAACCTGAGTGCTCACGGTACGCCTCCACAGTGACCGGTCTGCGGCCATTGTCTCCCATTGTGACGTCTCTAGCTCACATCGCTTCATGTGACGCTTAAGCACATCTTTGTACCGAAGGAATTGGCCGCCCTGTTTCCGCTTGCCATCCTCCAGTTCTGAGTAGAAGATGCGCTTCGCCACTCTGCCGTCTGACATTCGGGAGACATGGCCAGCCCACCGCAGCTGCCGCCGCATTATATAGGCCTCTATTCCACCGACATTAGCTCGCCGTAATACTTCCGTGTTACGAACACGGTTCGACCAATGGATGTTCATAATGTCACGTAGGCATTTCATATGGAATTTATCTAATGTGCGAATATGCTTGCGGTATAGGCACCATGTTTCGGAGGCATACAAGAGATTTGGCAGAACTATTGCCATGTACACAGCTATTTTTGTAGAGCGCTTTATGTCATGCGAGCGGAACACCTTGGCACGAAGCCTGCCAAAGGCCGCAGCAGCTGCTCCAATTCTGCTGTTGACTTCGTTATCAAGGAGACACTTAGATGTTATAGTGCTGCCCAGATATTTGAATTTGTCTACCTGATTAAGGGAGACGTCACCGAGTTTAATGTCGACTGGGCCACCGTTCAATGTATCAAGAGCCATGACTTCGGTCTTCTTCACACTGATCTTAAGGCCAAATCTGCGACATGACTCATCAAGACTCGACATAAGTCTCTGTAAACCATCTGGGGATTCCGTCGCAAAGCACAAGTCATCTGCATACATCATCTCAGTGATAGTCACGTGAGACACTTTGGTGTGTGCTTTAAGTCTAGTTAAGTTGAAGACACCGCCGCCATCGATACGAAAACGGATACGAATACCCTCCGATAAAGTCTGCAAGGCATCCCGAACTACAACTGCAAAGTACAGGGCGAACAGAGTTGGAGCGAGTACGCAGCCTTGCTTTACGCCGCAGCTCACAGAAAAGAACTCTGAATCTTCGCCCTGCACATTGACACAACAACGCATGTCATCATGCAGGAGTCGGATCATTCTTACAAATTTGTCCGTGCATCCAAGTTTTCTCAATACCACCCATAAGGCTTCTCGAGGCACACAGTCAAAAGCTTTTTCCAAGTCAACAAAACAAAGGTACAAAGGTTGACCCTGCTCTCGACTCTTCTCTAGGAGTTGGCGTACAGAGAAGATGGCCTCACAAGTGCCTCGATTCGGCCGGAAGCCAAATTGGGTTTCAGGCAGGATGTCTTCAGACAAGGGCATCAAGCGGTTGAGCAAAATTCGCGCAAAAACTTTTCCTGGAGAAGACAGGAGGGAGATTCCCCTATAAGAATTACAATCGGATTTGTCACCTTTGTTCTTGTAAAGAGAGCAAACACGAGAGACTTGAAAGTCATCAGGTACTCGCTCCTCATCCCACATCTGAACAAAGAGCTTCCAGATAGTTTCGTGCAATTCCACACCCCCATACTTTAATAGTTCTCCAGGCAGATTGTCAATGCCAACCGCTTTTTTGTTCTGCTGTCGTTGAACGGCAACAACAACCTCGCGCAAAGTCAGTGGGTCGTCCAGCTTGTTGACTATGGGAAGCGATGCCATCGAGTTGATATAAGAAATATCCGCGGCTCGGTCAACATTGAGCAAGATGTTAAAATGCTCCGCCCATCTTTTGAGTACATCTTGTTTGTTGGTCAGCAATTGTGTACCATCGAGGGATCTCAGGGGTACTTTAGTACGAATCGCTACACCAACAATTTTGCGGACCTCGTCATAAAAAGCACCCAGCTGCTGAGTGTCAGCGAGCCACTGCATGCGCTCGGCTTTATGTCGCCACCACTGGTCTTTGACTTCTCGTACATATCTCCGCAGCGCTGCACCACTTTGCTTGACTTGCTCCGCTTGGTGGTCGTCCCGATGCTGGCGTAAAAGAGATCGGTGACTCCGAATAGCTTTTGACAAAATTTCATCGTTGTCATCAAACCAGTCCTCGTGTCTGCTAGGTTTTATACCAAGTGTCTGCGAGGCAGCCACAACTAAATTGGATGAGAGCTTATGCCAATTAGCCACAGAATCACCATTCGGAATGTCTACACTTCGGATCGCTTCACCAACTGCCTGCGCATAGTTCTTCCGCACCTCTAGACTTTCCAATTTTTGTATGTCTAGTCTTTTAGGCTTCACACTTTGTGATCTGCAAGGAGGATACAGTCGGAGCTTCATTTTGGAAACGACAAGACGGTGGTCCGTGGAGCATACCGCATTAGCATCACGCATAACGCGTGTGATATGCACTTGGGAAATATCTCTTTGTCGAACAATGACATAGTCGATCAGGTGCCAATGTTTCGACCTCGGATGCATCCACGTGGTTTTATATTTTGCCGGGAGTCTAAACACAGTGTTGGTGATGGTCAGCTCAAATTCGGCACAAAGGGACAGCAAGAGTTGTCCATTACTATTCATGTTGCCAACACCATGTCTTCCCAAAACCTCAGGCCAAGCTTCAAAGTCACGCCCGACTCTCGCGTTAAAGTCACCCATCAAGAGTATTTGCTCCCTGAGAGGAATTTTTGATAGGGTTTGCGTAACTTCTTCATAAAACTTGCCCTTGATGTCATCATCCTTGTCCATTGTTGGCGCATAAACACTGATGACATTAAGGTGGTTTTCATTAGCCAAGTGAAGACGCAGGGTAGTAACGCGGTCCGAGATGTGAACAGGATACTCCTCCAATTTACTCGCTATATCATTTCTGATTGCGAAACCAACACCGGATCTCCTAGGCTCTGAAGACGGAGTACCTTTCCAAAAGAAAGTATAGCCGCCCAGGCGCTCCACTCTCTCCCCCTCGTCGGCCAGGTGCGTCTCACTGAGCGCAGCAATATCCACACCATAACGTCGGAGTTCACGGGACACGAGGGCGGTTTTTCGAGGAGGACCTAAGTTACTCTCGCGATCAAGGAGGGTGCGTACATTCCACGCTGCAAATGTCATATTGTGGGTGTTAAAGATCTTAAACCTATTACTTCTTTTTTGTATCTTTCGACCACGTGTGATTGATGCAGAGACAGCCGTGGTTACTACCTCCGAGTATGATGGGTTAAGCCTTTTTTAGGACACCTTTTCTAGTCCCCTCCCCGGACCGGGGGAAGCAGGGCCTCTCTAAATAGAGCTGCTTCTTCACCCAGGGAGCTGCCGAATTGCACTGTTAACCCAATGCAGTGCAAAGCGACCATCTTCCCTGAGCCGCCTGCATGCAGACATCAGACAAAGCCTAGTTGGCATCACAACCAGACCTCTCTACCTCTGTCCGTCGCTGTAGGACTTTCGTTCGAATCGGAGTCCATTGTCAGAGCCAAGTCAATTGCGCAGGAGATATTTAAGTGCACGAAACGTTAAAACGACAGTGTGCGCGCATACACAGGTGCACTCTTATCCCTATCTCTCTGTATCCAATGGAACGGGGGACCGCCACAATCGGCGAGAGGTAGGAACGTCCCTAAGCTGATGGTTGTAGGATGGTCATTATCAACCACCCTCATGATCCCTTAGTCGCCTTTTACGACACCCATGGGAAGAGATGGGGTGGTGCTATTCTTTATGTCCTGACACCACACGGAACAACCCACAAAAGACGGAGCCACCACTAAAGACGGAGTGAAATGGGACATTTACAAAAGAAAATAACTATTAAATACTACATAATTTTACGTAAAATAATTTTGAAAAAGATTAGTATTTAAACGTTACTGGGTCGACTGAACGCTGTGCTTGCCATTATTTCCGCAGTGCACGCGCCTGGATACAACTTTATAGGGTACAAAAACATCTGCTATTTTAAATAATAAACGATTTCCTTTCGCAGTCCGCGAACTCTAGTATATTGGTATTGTTCACATTTTGGCCATTATTATTATCCGCAACGATTAAAATTGATATTGCGCGGTTAGCGAACATCTACGAATACCTATCTCTATCTTGGGGGATCCTGTCTTGTCGACATACTGTTGATTCTTCTCTCTCGGGAAAACACAAACTAGGCAGGTATATGAGAATACCTCACAGCGCGTGGTCAATATTTGCCAGAATGTCCATAGTCTGTCGGTTGTTGCACGTGGAGGCTATTTCAATATTGTCAATTAATAGGAGCTTATTTAAACAAGCCTTAGTAAAGTAGGACAATGTAATAATGCGTGTCGTGCATTTGAATGTCCGCCTACGAACATCGCTCATGAACTGTTTAACAGTAGTAATAGTAACTTAAGATACACTAGAATAAACATGCGTAATGGCCTCGGTTAACCATTTCCTGAAGGTATTTTAAACATAAACAAATGACACGACACAGGGTAAATTAAATTCTATGGTTCATCAAAGTTGATGAAAAAGTTGAGAAAGTTGTCGGGCGGGAAATAAGCCGGACTTTCAAAGTTCTTCACTGAAAGTTGTAAAAATCGATTGTTATACCACTAGCCGTTTACGGATAGTGCTGTATTCCGCAAAAGTAACACTTCCAAGTCAGTATATTTTTTTTAAGTGGACGTTTACCACGGGGATACGGGATCATTCGATGTAGCCGGTGTAGCCAGTAGGCACTCGTTAGCGAAGCGAGCCAGCGTCATTCCCTTATTGCGTTTGTATTATTTTTAGCTTGATATTGAAACAATTTCACTACCATCTATCAACGATAAAAATAAAAGTTGGTGTTAAAGGTCATTATGAAATGATAAATGATGTTTATTTCTGTAAGTAGGTTGGTACTACAAATACTTTTAAACTTTAAAAATATATTTATCAAACTACATAGATGAGGTCTGTGTTTCCTATCTGACTGCACACAAAGACTTTCCGTACTTACTACAGGAGAAGTATGACTCATTCTAGTGGTGGCTGTGGACTCTTTTTCCTGATTTAAAAAAAACAGGCTTTGATTTATTCAAAGCATGAGAAGTACACCTGTGCATAGAATAAATAGTATTTTTTTTATTTGCGTTTGCACTCGTAAATTAAATTAAAACAGGAACTATATTACTTACACATGTTGTTAAGTATTACAGTAATAGATTTGCCATTTCATTCAATTCGAAGCGTACAAATGACCAATAAATAAAACTCAAAATTATAAAAATATAAAAGTCGTTTATTTACAACAAAAATACATACAACGTTTCTTCACTATAAAGCTTATTACCTAAATTCAATTTCATCGGATCCTATCACTCTTGCCGATTACCAGTAGGAAGCGTAGACGGATGGGGCGTACACGGAGCGAGCTTCAAACACAGCGGGGGACACCACATGCTGGGACACTACAGCAGGAGACGACTCGATGTCTACACGGGACTGGTAAGACACGGCGGACGGAGCGGAGTACACGGCAGCTACGGGAGCGTACACGGAGCGAGCCTCCACCACAGCGGGGGCGGCGACCACTTGCTGGGACAGCACAGGGGCAGAATAGCTAGTGACGACCTCTGGAGAGTGATGCACATCCACACGGGACTGATGGGACACCGCTGAAGCACCGGTGTACACAGCAGGACCAACCGCAACAGTACGCGCAGCAACTACAGGCTCGGATACCACGGCGTATTCCACGGGAGAAGAGTGCACGTCCACCCGGGACTGGTGTGAAACGGCCGACGGAACGGCGTACGCGTAGGCCACGTGCCCGATGGACCTCTTCTCCACAGTAGCGCTGGGAGCGGCCACGGCCACGGCGACAAGAGCGAACAACACCACCAACGATCTCATAGTGAACGAGGTCTGTGTCGGGATACGAATGAGGACGATCACTTCTAACCGAACTCGGTCGACTGATGACCAACTTAGAATCGTCCCGCTATTTATACGTATGATAATAATCTATGTATGAGTATCCGAGTTTGTTATTTGGGCGTCTAGGAATACAAAACCGACCGTCCTTGTCGTTGTCGCCTAAATCAGATGCTGCTTGAAAAGGTCGCACTTGTTGATACAGTTACGCCTAATGTAGGCCTGTGACGTGCCATAATGTACCACCAAATAATGGATGTTTGACATTTAATGAGGATATTGGCGACGATAGGCGGACCATATCGCAAAAAATCATTGCGAACTCGTTCTGATCTAGAAATATTTATTACTTCAAGGGCAAGCGATATTTGCCTCATATCCGCAATTAAGAGGTATTGGCTGGTAGATGAAGTGATCGGATGGTACATAAGTAATTCTAGATTTTCGGGTTCCGTACCCAAGGGTTGCCTAACGGAACTCTATTACTAAGCCTCCACTGTCCGTCTGTCTGTCAATGGGCTATATCTCATGAACTCTAATAGATAAAATAATAAAAATAAAAAAAAGTAAAAAAGTAATACGGGGTACCCCATACAAGAAACGTGTTTTTTTCCGCGTTTTTTGCTAAATATTGTAGGATGGCCCTTCGTGTGCGAGTCCGACTCGCACTTGGCCGGTTTTTTTAAATATTTATTAGATTTTATGCAAAATCAAATAAATAATTAATATCGTATCAGATTGACATTTATAATTAAAAATAAATTCATCTAATTAAAATGATATTTTTATTTAAAGATCACCCATACATAATGAGGTTCAAACAGATACTCTTGTGGTCGGTACCTATTCGTTAGAATGTTCGATCATCGTTCGGGACGCAGCTGCAACCAGGTATATAAACACTAGAAAATATACCACATGTTCCAGGAGTTGACAGATCACCGTTTTCGTTATATGACGATGAGGAACTGTCGAAGTCCCATGAGTCGCTGTCTGACGAATCTCCGACTCTGATCATTATCTCCGTATCCGTCAAATTGTCAATTATGTGATCACTTTCTATGTAATGTATGTATGTAACATAGCGCTCTCGTGATTTTGGCGGCAAGAGACCATTTTCTGCAATTTGCGCCTCATTCAAGATATCAGGTGGAGTAGATTCCATATTAAAATCGGATTCCTCGCTTGAGCTCATATTATTATTTTATAAATATCAATCGGAAAGTCGCAACAATCTTTGACGTTTCTAATATAAAAATAGCGCGAATTTGCAAATGGCGCCACGTGGGCGTGGTGAAAATTAGAAGTACATCTTTCGTCTCATTTTCTCTTTAGTATTAAAGTGAGACAAACGTATTGAGCAAAAGCGCCACTACCACTTGTTCCAGGAGTTGACAGATCACCGTTTTCGTTATATGACGATGAGGAACTGTCGGAGTCCCATGAGTCGCTGTCTGACGAATCTCCTACTCTGATAATTATCTCCGTATCCGTCAAATTGTCAATTATGTGATCACTTTCTATGTAAAAGTCTTAATTTTATTTTGTTTTATCTCATAGAGCTTTCCATTCACTTGGTCCCATTTGGTTTGCCCTTTCTGTTACTAACTCTGTCACACGTTTGAGGTTCCATTGCACATTCTTACTACTCACGTAACCTTTTATTGAAGCCCAAGCCATTTTTATTGGATTTAAATCAGGGTGGTATGGGGCTAATCGAAGTACGTCATGACCGTGTTCAGACAGTATTTTGTCAATGCTGAATGTCTTATAATGTTCTTTATGTATTTTTATCAATTTGTACAATTGTAGTTTAAGCATATCTGGAGTGTAGGGAATTCCTTTTTAGGTAAGCCATGATTGCATATCGGCTTTCTTGGTGCGTGAGCTTGGTGCAGATTCATGCTCCTCATTGTGATATGAGGCATTATCAACTACCACGACGGCATTTGGTGGAACATTTGGTATTAGCTGGATTCGAAGCCATTTCTGATAATTTTCGTAGTTCATGTCCTTGTGGTAGTCACCCGTTTTTGACCCAGATTTAAAAAACAGTAAAGCGTTTGGTATGAAGCCACTCTCACAACCTGCGTGTACAATAACCACGCGCTGACTTTGAGATATTGGTTTTTTGAGCCCTTTATTCGAATCATCAGGCCAAGATTTGAAGAAAGTATGCGTGGAATGCACGTAACACTCGTCAGTATACAGGGCGTCCCACGGATATGCCACATGGAGGGAAATTACCTTGAATATTGTAGATGGAACATTTTACTGAAAGAAGACATTATTTGAATTTAAAAAACAATTTAAACTGCATTCATAGATATTTAAATAATTACATGGTTGAACCGGAAATCGAACCCGTTACACGACAAAAATAATCACCCTGTAGCTTTATCATACCGATCGAAAGGCTTCATCATAAGGATTACTTTTTGCTAAATAACATAGTGTCAAAAATAAAAGGAAGACCATGAATTTTAACATTTTTAATACAAAATTAATCAATTTATCAAATGCTCAAAATGAGTCCCTTCCTGTTGATTACAAAGTCGCGCTCTTTTGATTATTTCGCTCCCTGTCGATTTTTTGATCTTGTTGTGGTGGATATTTAGAATAATACGTCTAAGTTCTGCTTGTAGCTCGTTGACACTTTCATACTGGTTCTTGTAAACTAATTTTTTTACATAACCCCCATAAAAATATTTTTAACGGGGTTAGATCTGGGGATCTCGGTGGCCATCTTATTTGTCCATTTGTCCCAATCCAGGGATGAAAGTGTTCATTGAGATCGTCCCTTGTTATGTGACTGTTATGAGCCGAAGCCCCATCTTGCTGAAAAGTAAGGTTTTATCGTTCTGCAACCGGAAGATTATTTATCTCATTTCTCAAAATCTCAAGTATTTCTAAATACCTTTCGGTATTCAAATGCCCTTCGTAAAAATGTACTAAGAGGACCCGGTTTTTTACAATCCCACACCAACAGTTGAGCGAAAAAAACACTTGATTATTAGTCTCGCAGATACGTAAGGGATTCTCCCTGGACCAAATGCGATTATTGTGTCGGTTGTACATACCATTATTGCTGAAGTTTGTCTCGTCTGACCAGATAATATTATTTATAAAATACTGATCCTCTAGGATGAGCCTCTCGATTTCATGGCAGAAAATAAGTCGTCTTTCAGCATCACCGGGCAGTAATTTTTGTACTAATCGCCCTTCAATGTAACTTTTGAATTTGTATTTTTAAAAAAGCAAAATACACCGTGTACTAAACACGGTGTATTTTGCTTTTCGAAATTCCGATTACTTCTTCACCTTCCCTCACTAAACTTGTAGGATTTGCCTCGAAGTATATCAAAATGTCGAGTTTATCGTAAATTTTTATCATTTGGTGCCGCGGTTGTGGTAAGCGATGATCTAAACGTCCCAAATTTTGCAGATTATCCACCAACCGTTTCATAATAAATCGAGATGGTGTATTTCTATCAGGATATCTTCGCGGTGCCATTGTAAGGCTAATGTTATGTTTCTGTGGTTCAAAAAGTATGCTTCTATTAAATCAAAATTATTTTGATACGCCATGGTTATGTAAAAAATTCACAATGCAATGCAAAAATCCTACAATGAAAATCACATAAACAAAAGAATAAAAGTTTGAAAATGGAACTCGTTTTTTAATTATTTCTTTTATAATCAGCATTGCGATGGACAAAATAATTTACGCGTCTTTCGGCTCAGGATACGGCTTGATTTGTTGCATACAACCAGGTACCTACTAATTACGTATCTCTTTATAATTTTATCATGCACTTAAATTATAATAGGGAAATGATGCGTACTTCTCAAGTGGGTACATTTATTAGTAATAGGTACTTATGATAATGTCAGTTGTATGTCCTTACGGAAATGTCAGCTTTTCATTTTTCTGAACAAAATTTCACATCAAATGTTAAAATTCATGGTCTTCCTTTTATTTGTGACACTATGTTATTTAGCAAAGAATAATCCTTAAGATGAAGCCTTTCGATCGGTATGATAAAGCTACAGGGTGATTATTTTTCTCATGCAATGATCTATGAATGCAGTATAAATTGTATTTTAAATTCAAATAATGTCTTCTTTCAGTAAAATGTTCCATCTAAAATATTCAAGGTACTTTCCCTCCATGTGGCATATCCGTGGGACGCACTGTATACAAGAACGCCGCCTTCTTGGCGATATTTTCAAACTTTTTTCAGATATTCAATTCTTTTCAGTCTGATATTGGATTTATCAATAAGTATTTTTCGATTATTTTTTGTCTTCCTCCATCGAAAACCAAGGTCTTTCAAAACGCGGCGTAGACTTGATTTAGAACCTCGAAAGGCAATATCATCGCGCAACTTGTATTAAGGGTCGGCAGTTCCTTGTCCGTAACATGGAAGTTGTGAATACATCTTTTTATCACTGCTTTGTCAAATGTATCTATATCGGTTATAAGTTTGGGCCTTGACCTTTTTTTTCCGGGATTGCGGAAATTTGATAGTAACTCGGAACTATTTCCTTCCATCACAATTCTTTTTACTGTAATTAATGATGTTTTGGTTGCGGCCGCTGTGCGCATTTGTACCTGCTCCATATTTTGTACACCTTTGCTTCTTTTGACATATAGTATACAACACAACTATAAACAAAGTAGTAATTTATAAACACAGGTTGCACTCGTCTGTACTTGCGGAGTCAAGCGGTGCGTGCACGGGGTGAGGAGAACGAGAGGCAACTAACGTGCATGCGTAGCGCCGTATCGCCTCCCGCGCTCTTTCCGCCGCCCCTATGACGCCCAGTCCCTTCCCACCTCAGACCTCATACCGCTAAAGAGACCTATAAATCGTCTACTGCGCAACTAAAACCACGTGGTCAATCAAGTCTCATCTTTAATGGCACGCATTATATACAGGCTCCGTAAATATGCATTTTTTTAGCAAATGTGTTGAAAAAGTATTTTCTATCTATCTATGTATCTACATATTAGAGCAGCGATCGATCAATGAAATTGCTCCTAACTCCAAAAGGTTGGGTCCTCGATTTTGGCAACTACGCTGAGACAGCAATAGATCCATACTTAATATTATAAATGCGTAAGTATCTCTATCCGTCTGTTACTTTTTCACGCTTAAAGCTCTGAACCGATCGTTATGAAACCTGTACCTCTACCATGAGTTGCCATCGAAAACTTACTCGCTAGCGATAGCGTATTAACACGTTCAGTGCCGGGAGCCCTCCTGGTGGGTTCACATAGTCGCATATGAGATGCCGGGAGCCCTCGCGGAGGGCTCATTTTAAATGTAGGTTTTTCTTAGCGAATACAGCATTATAAACCATGAAAATAAAATTAGATGTATATTTTCACAAGATTTATTAATACATACATTGGTTTTAAAACCCAAGCATTTTCATTTTCAAAAAAACATTTTGTTCACGGCACAAATATTCACTAAATATTTAAAAGGTTGGAAACTACGTGTAGCGACAAGACCCCCTGAAAACACTATTTTACTTAGTTTTACAGTGTTTTATAATACGGTTTTAAACCTAATGACGTTGACCGTCCGCGATGGTTAACTTTAGCGCAAACGTAATGCCGGTGACCCTCCCGGAGGGTTCACTTCCAATATGTATGGCGGCATGGCGTATGAGCTCTATCAAAAGTGGGTGGCGTCGGAAGTGTTAACGTGGATCGAATAGATTTCGATAATGCTCGCACCATGAGTTTGACGGAGTCTTACGCAGGCGCTACGGTAAGCTCGATAGATCGTTTTGTTTCTTTCTTTCTCAGTAATAAGAAAAGAGAACGGCTCATATGATCAAAACGTAATAGTATCACTATGGTAACAAACAATGTTATTTATGGCAGTCAATGTCATGAAACAATCCGTCTAAATAGAAAGGTTGACGGTTAGTGGACTACTTATGGTATTTTAGGGGTTGTTGAATTTGTATTCTTTATAATAATTATGTACGTCTATTCAATTTGTAATTTTGTTGACGATGTGTGATTCGCGGCGTTTTTGATTTAAATTTAAAATGAACTACGTTTACAATTCAGACCAAATAAATCGTGGTGACCCCGACGTGATTACCAACAAGGAGCCCAAGATCCGAAACTCTAATTGAAGCTACTACTACTGACTAAACCAGCTGTATCAAAACATGCCATTTCGACGTTACAGCGCATCCCACCTATCTGGCGCGACAGGATACGACTGTGGTTTGCCCAGTTTGAAGCCATCATATCTCCACAAAAAAAGGGGGACCAAACAATGTTTGAGCTCGTTATCGGTCAACTTGAGCGACACGATCTCGACGAAATCTCAGACATCATTCTCCATCCACCGGAAAAAAATCGTTACGACGCACTGAAGAAGCGGTTGTTCCAGGTTTATGAAGAATCTGAGCAACGAAAAGTACAGCGATTACTACCCGAAATGGAACTCGGTAACTTGAAACCATCGCAGTTGTTACGTCGCATGAAGAATCTCGCCGCCGACAACATGCTGCGTATTATGTGGACCAACCATCTACCACAATCCGTACGAGCAGTCCTCGCCGTCAGCGATAGCATCGCGAAACACTCCGATATCCACGAGCTGGCGATGATTGCAGACAAGATCCTCGAGCAGGCGCAACCACATGGTGCGATTGCTGCAGTAGCCACAAAACCTAACGCCCATGTACCTACATCGATCGAGGAGAAAATCGACATGCTCACAAAAGAAATCGCAGAACTCAAGGCAAGTCAATCAAACCATTACCATCGCAGACCATTCAGCAGATATGGTTCAAGATCACGTTCGTCAAGTGGGCCTAATCAATATCGCGCACAGCGCAGTAATACGCCCCGACGAACCGAACAAACAGGAATCTGTTTTTACCATCGGAAGTTTGGGATACAAGCTCAACGATGCACACGCCCATGCCATTATGAAGACCCAAAGACGGAAAATTAAAACTGCGTTGGCTGTGGCGGCAACCGGCGCAAGAACACTATCACACCGTCTATTTATCACCGACAGGAACTCACGTCTATCGTTCTTGATCGACACCGGCGCAAACATCTCTGTCATACCGAAGAAAGCCGGTATGAAAGGTACACCTACAAGCTTTTGCCTATATGCGGCCAACAATACTACTATTTTGACATACGGTGAGAAGACGCTCGAATTGGACCTGAAACTACGAAGACCATAACGCTGGAAGTTCGTCCGCCGACACAGCTAACGCTTCACTAACGGTTAGATGGAGCCTTAATGTATATGTGTGGCACGGCGCGCAAGCACTGCGTCGACGCGACACCACACGGATTGATGGTGTACTAGACTCAACAATTCTCGACTTACCGACGTATGCTTTGATTTATTTAATTAATATATGTATGTAGGTAGTCGCTAATTATTTTGTAAATATTTTTGTATATAAAAAGTTAAAGGTTAAGTTTGGCAATAAAATTCATTCGCATCTCAATCGTCTTTCACTCCGGGACTCCTACCTCAACAAAACCAAGACAGAGCGCTGTCAACCAGTGATAGAAGTGAAGCCGGTTTCGTAAACATGTGCGCACTTTGTGTGGTGTAGTTTGATTGTAGTCTCATTGTAAATGTGTGCGTGTGACCGTCTATGCATAGCGGCGGTGTAGTTTTGACATGTGTATTGTTCACAGCGCTCTGTCTTGGTTTTATATTTGGTCTGAGGTTTACAATAATAGAAAATTTTGTAAAGGAACTTATTTTGATTTTTTCTTGAAAGTCGTTAGTCTCCAAATTTAGCGGCCACTAACATATTCCATGCTAAATAAGCTCTTCCAGACATTATTTTGACTTTAATAGACTCAAAAACGTACATAATTTTAATGTAAACATGTTTCACACCTCAAAATGCTAGTGAGTTACGTAACTACTATCGCAAGCGTATTTTTCGATAGCGTCTGTCGAATTAGTGACTCATGGTGCCGTTTTGTATGGTGACAGCTGAAAAACGTCAGTGACTATCGAATAGATTACGTTCGGTTTCTTACCTATCGAAATCTATAGTGCTCTTGGTACGAATTTCAATTCTTTCTGTGACCGCTAGGGGCGCTGTACAATTACTTTTCATATAATTCATATACGGAGACGCTAGCGAGTTTTGACGTCATCGAAATCTATTTGACTCACGTTAATACGCTAGCGAGTTTAACGCTAGCGAGTAAGTTTTCGATGGCAACTCATGGTAGAGGCTCTGAAGACATAAGCTACTTTTAAGAAATGTAAAATAAACGCAGACAAAAACGCGGGCAATAGCTAGTGCCTACGTTTGCGTTTATCGGGTCCTGGGTTCGATTCCCGGGTCGGGCAAAGTATAGTTATTGCGTTTTTCCATTAGGAATTTCTTAGTAACACTGGTCTTTCTTAGAGAAATTGGACTTTCTGTCTACACAGGACAGATTGGTCGCCATGGCCAAAGTTCGGTCTGGAGGACTATCATTAATACTTACATATAAGTCAGACTCACGGTCCGACCACATAGTTATTTTGTGTGTTCATATGCCTACAATAAAACTTTACCGTCATCTTTTCAAGGCACTCTGGAATTAATGTAATATAAAAGAACAATATTCACATTATTTCCAGAAAAAAAAAATGGAAATTGGATGAAAAAAATTAATTGAATGCAAATTGAATTTAATTACGATATTATCACATTTATTTTCCAATACGTATAACAATCAAGATTTTTGAGGGTTTCCTCGTACTAGAACGATAATTGTGCACTTAATATTTATCAATGTTTCCGGGTATCTAGCTGCTTGAATTTGTCTACTTTAAATATCGATATTCCGAATTTGAGATCATGGTTAACATTTCATGGTTGTTATTCCGGTTTATTCTCTCAAAAAATAGAAGTTTTATTCCAGTTTTTACTAACACGATGCGACATCTAAACTTGCTTAATCAAAACCAACTGATTTTCGACGCTCTGCTTAGCGTTGAGAGTTGAAAATCCAGCATACGCTTTTAATAGGTATTACTTTTAGGCGTCGCGTTCTGTTTATGAAAACGGGAAATATTGTATTAATAACACTGCGCTACTGCTAAGGCTATATCCACACTCTTACTTATACAAACGTTGCAGTGTTCAGTAAGAGTCCCACTGTCTAATCCAGTTTTACCGGCTGGTATTCTCCGATACAATGTTATTTAAATCATCAGGATTTCAGTAGTCATCATTACTATTCTTACCTGTTTTCGAGTAAAAAGGGGACGGCTTCCAGTCTTAGAACGAACAACAGGACAAACTCAAAGAAAAAAACAGGTTTACGAATAAAATAGGTTTACATTTAGCAGTATTTTGATTTCAGAAATCATTAACTACCTACTGAATAAGATAGTTAAATGATTACCTGTAATTAAAATAAAAGAAGTTCTGTTTCAGATCACGCCCTCTATCGCCGACAGGTCAAACTAAAACAATCTGTAGTAACTAAAGTTAATTCAAGTAAGCGTACCGTAAACGTGTACGAGACTCGTGGGGTTTGAGGCTGTATTGCAACAAACAGTTCAGTGAGCCTGTCGTTTTGTTAGTTCCATGTTTTCACGACAGATGTGGCAGTTCTTACATTAATGCGGATCATTGGGAGGTATCAATGTTAAAATAACGGGTCTACCTTTTATAGCAGAACTTTTTATGTCATAATATTATTTAGCATAACAACGGATAGTATGATCTTCATTTCGCAGAAAATCGTTTGGCATACACTCATTTATCATACATTCAAAACTCATAATTCAGAATCATCTTTAGGCATAACTTTTATATCCATAATAATCAAAAAGTAGAACCATCATATCGCAGAAAGTAAACACTAACATGCAAAAATGCAAACATGCAAACAAGCATACACCATGCATGCAAGCAAGCAAGCATGCATCATGCAAGCGAGCATGCAACATGCAGCAGGCATGGTTTCTGTCATGGCTACGGCGCTGCGGGGCTCCGGCGGTCCCACGCGAGCTTATCGCGCAACATATTGACTTTTTAATACAATATTTTCATTTTAATTTAAGGTTAAAAAAGCTATTTTATAGAAATGGCAATATGCCTAATAAAATTATTCCAAATAAAATTCAAAATCTTAAAAGTATGCCATTGTAAATTTGGACATATAAACATTCGGCCAAACACTAATTATACTAAAGATTTTTTATGCCTTTAAAATACTTGTTTAAAGAAGATTATGCCAAGTGTGTTATGCCAAATAAATTTCGGAGCATCAAGATTCTGCCAAATAGAGGGAACCCTTAAATTACATTAGGTGTACGAGTTGGTTGTTTTTGTTTTAATATTTTTGAGAACTTATTTTTCTTGTCCACTTCTAACACGTCGGAAAGAGAGAGATCTTATATATTTTTCTAAACTAAAACAAATATTCTAACGGCAATTTCTGTGAGAAAATATGCAACATCAGCGTATAGCTCTTACTATGCTATCTAGATCAGCATGGGAATATAACAAAGAATGGGTATGATATTTTAATCAGTGCATCAAATACCATATTTGAAGTCATTGTGTAAAACTATGTTACACTTTCTCCATAAAGTCTCAGACAGAAGTGATGTCACTATTCATAACAGACATCAAAGAATCATCCTTTTTTTTATATGAGACTGTAAACCTGTCTTAAATATTAGAAAACTTCTTAATTATTTCGCTAGTGTCCTTGTTATGTAATCTATAGGTGAAACCTCGCGTAAATCAAAAGTTACAACGATGTTTACACACGGAGTGTGTGCCTGAAACTGAAATTATTGAACAATGTAGTTTCCTAATAATATTATATTTGACAAGCATCATCATCTGGCTAGCATTTTTCCAACTATCTAGGGGTCAGCTTCCAATCTGACCGGATGCAGCTGAACACAGTGTTTGTGTGCTATGGTTTAATTTATTATTCTTTATGCGTCACATTCAGTGCAAATTAGCTAACCCGACGGACGTTTTCTTGTTCAAATTTCAATACTTCATACAATATTTCCCTAGAAAATGCTTTACTTTCAGTTTTCCCGAAATTGGCAATTTATCTTTTCTTTTGATTTTTTTGACACAATGTCATGCCATTGTCATTTGTCATGTATTCTATCTGGGTACCTAATATAAGTACCATTTTTTGTTAACATACTGGTGTTTTTATTTATTTCTGTCAATCAAAGCCTTGACGCAACATAAGGAACGTCCATGCTGAAAACATGATTCCATATTTGGAAGAAAGGAACACCAACTTCCATAACACTGACTGGGTTTTTGTCTATTGTCCATTGTTCAAGCATTGTTTATATAAAATTAATGAGTGCTTATCAAAAGTATTCGCATTAATTTACCGCAATCAAACCTATGAAAAAACCCGTGGGTCGCTGGGTGCGTGGAGTTGAATAGGAGTCCTTGAAGGAAACCTTAGGGAAGCCCAGAGTTACGTGGCGACCGGCCGCAATCTGGGTCATCGATTAAATTTGCACACAGAAATGCGTGAGTCGTGTTACAACTTTTTTTTTTGTATGTTCTCTAATTTGTTTTTGTAGCTTGACCATTTTTAAATGGTTTCTTGCGACAAAAGAAAAACTATTTCATAAAATCAGATGATACTAACGTTGATATTAATTTTAATTAAGTTAACATAGAAATACCTGCGCACGAAGAAAGTCAAAGTAAAATAATTTATTTCAATTAAGCACAAAAAAGGCACTTTTGAACGTCAACATTTACAGAAAAATAATAATTGATTCTAGTCGCCCCTTCCAAAAGGTAGTTTTCGTATGGAGAAAAATGGGCAAGAAACTCCACCGTTACTCTTTTAAAATGTTTTCACAATATCTTGTATGCATCAATTATATATAATTATATGTGAAGACGATGCACCCAGAATAAGATTACTATACCACGTTAGGTAAAAATAATGAAAGATTAAGGAATGACAGATAAGAGATCTTAAATACTATTTAAAACCTTCCTATAATTTTTTGAAGCCATTACTGATTTCCCTTGACGATTTCACCTGGAAAGTTAAATTTATTACCTACTGGCAATGTTAGAGTTTTAGGCATCAAGCTGGTTGCTTACACGAAAGCCGAGAGTGATACACGCCACAATTATCCAATGCGCCGCCGTGCCATTTTTAGGGTTCAGTATCCAAATGGCAAGAAGATAGATGATGTACCGCAGAAAGAGGTGACAGCCTCCCATGCCCTCTCGCTCCGTACCATGGCCTGGACTAGGACCGAACGCGAGAGATCCCCGCCACCGATCGCCTCCACGAGGACACGGCAATGCTCTGCCCAAGCCGGACAGACCTCCACCGTATGTTCCACCGTGTCCTCCAGGCGGTTCACGCAGTGATAACACCCGGGCGTTTCCTCCCGCCTTATCCAAAACAGGAACCTCCCGAAACAACCGTGTCCGGTGAGAGTGTCACTGCGGCTTACAAATGTACAACCGTTGCATGTTGCTTAACATTTTACGCAACCAATAAGTATAATAAAATCATGTTTCTTACATAACACAACAGCATTGTTAGACATTATCGGATAGCCTACCCAAAGTTGACATTACAACGGATTGCTGAAATATAGAAATTCTTTTTTTTTTCTACCCATGTAGATAAGTATTTGGAAGTTTTAAAATACTTGTAATTTTATTCAATCTTAGTTGATACAGCGACTCCACTCATTCTCTGTTCGATATAAAAATGTCTGTCTTGGCCTTGCGCGAGGCACGTTGCAATACCGAAGCGCAATTCGGAAAACCCGCGTCTTGCAATACGAGTTCCCAGTAATTTACCAAAACATTCAATATTTCATGAGTAACTTTGTAACTTGACTAGATACTTAAAATAATTGTTTGGAAAAACCAAGAATTTATTAGAATGCAGTTTACAAGTTGTTACAGTTTGTAATTAACTAAGTTTATTTACATTTTACTACATAATCAGGGCTTATAAAGGAAGTTTCAATGTATTACAAGGAGGGTTAGGAGTGAAACGATCCAAATAGAGATGTAATGTAACTCAAGTAAAAACCTCAACTTATTAGAATAAACCGCAAAATTATTTACAAAATTGTTAATAAAATAAAATTCAAAAATGCAAGTCATTTTTAGTTCTATTATATGATCATAACTAATCTTTACAACGCGTTTACATTCTTTGGCTCAAGACGAAATCAAAACAAAAAGAAATAGTCGGAAGTCAGAACCAGAAGAAGACGCAACTACCTGAGCTCAAAGTCATTGATCTTAGTTATGTAACAGTCAACCAATTGCAATAGAGATGCCATAAAAAATGTAAACAGCTTGTACTGAGGACTAGACTCTATTTCCGTACAAGTAGTGAAGTACGAACATAGTGACGTCATGGGTTCAGCGAACCCAACGCGGTAACTTGGACTGTCTGTTTACTACCTCTAGTAAGATTGATTGTAAAGATACACGTAATAAGACCTCTTCTCTTTTTAATTTAATGACGTATATATATGTCATTGCGACGTACGGCGAGAGCTCGCGGCATTTCTTCGTCGTTCATTCATGTTTCAATTGACTGTATAAGTTGTGTGACAACAAGAAATGACTCACGATACAGCAATTAGTTACTACTTACACTTACAAGCAAGGGTTTCGGAAAGATAAGTTGTGTATACTTTCTTCAGAAACAAAGTAACGATTTTTTTGTTCGAATGTTCGATTCTGTTATCCGAAAATCTACTCTGAGGCCAAAACTAAACTTAAAGAATGGCTGCTGGGCCGGACTTATGAGGAAACAGAGAGCTTACTTTGTTGCAGTTGATACCCACCACACTGATAAAAATACATAACTACATAATTACGTAATTAGCTAGTTTTCACTCACATGTTTGTTAAATTTTATTATTATTATTTTAAACTTGATTTTGTAATTATCAAAAGCAATCTTGCGCTAGCAGAACCCTTTAAATTGCTAACTTTGTGTAGTGTTTGGGTCACCAAGATACAGACTGTGCCTAGTTTGGGACCCGCTGTTCAATCTGTCTAAGTTTTCTGTTGGTTAGAATCTCATGTCATGTTACTTGTATGCTTGGTGAACTATGTAAGTTTAATAAATGAATTTGAATATGTTATGATTTAACGAGTCAAGATGTAATATTTTTGTTAAAAAGAATCCTTTCTGTCTCCCATCACATCACACATTACCTAACTTCATAATTGTTTACTACCAAACTTTATCAAATCAACACAGCTACTCTTATGTAAAGTTATTCCAAATACGATCAATTCGTTACAGTACAAAGTTAGATATTGCTTAATTGCGGCTTTTCTGTGTCAGTTACGTATATCATTAAGAGAACCTATCTTACATGATAACGAAAAGTATTCGATTCACACACATTTTGTATGTATGAGACATACAAAATATTTATAGATACGGAAGTATAAGTACAGTCAGCATTAAAGAGGTAATAATATCCAATATCATTGGAGCTAAATATTATTTTTAACTAAACTGATTTTTAAATGCTAGCGAGATTATACAAAATAATATTACTTAGAAAGTTCATTCAAAATTCGTAGTCATCACTTTTGATGTTAGTTTAGTAGTTAATACAAAGCAAGAAAAGTCACACACATATATAAATTAATATAATATAGCTTGTGTGACACACACAAGTATAGTTACATAATATCTTAATCATATAGTCGATGACTCACTCACTATTTCTCAATTCTTCTGACTAAAATGATATTTATTCTGTTCCTATCCTCAACAGTATGGGGCCAAGGATATCTGTTATGTGTGAATGATTGCAATAATATGCTTCCAAGAAAGAATACAGAAATACAAAAGAATATTTACATGAACATTTTTCAGTTACAACTGAAGGTCAAGTTGGGAAGGAAAAAGGGAAATAATTTTACTCAAATGAATTGGGTTTTCCTGAAAAATCAATAAAAAAATCATTACTCGTTATTTCTTAATTTTCATAAACTGTAAAACTCCCGCAGACAGGCGCTACGCGACGGTGCTACGCGTTTTTGGTGAACATTTTCCATTAAGTTTCATAGAAATTGTTCTATTAGAGTAGGGTCTCGCTGTTGCAACGTGCCTGTCTACGGGGGCCTTAAAAAGTAAGTAGATAATTCAAAATCTTGTATTTTTATGTCTATACGATACAGAAGTTTCTGCTGCACAGTAACATTTTAGTCACGAAAACATTATTTCCCAAAAGTCCCAAATGGCGACACTGATCTTTATAACTCCATGATCTACTTTCGAATGCAGATGACATTTCACGATACCTCAGCATCTCGTCAACACTGTCGAGTACCAACAGTACTGACATTATTTGGCAACAAACCACACGCAAGTTCATTCAATAGAGCATTGAAGTCATAGAAATGGTTCACCGAACTCTTACGCAAGTGTTTGGTAGCGTCAGCGTGCATTGCGCCCGCGCAAGTCCGGCTAGCACCGTGCTGGAAAGCCCCTCTTGTGCAAGCCAGTGGTGCACAAATGCGCAGTGACGAAAAAATCAAATCCTGTTTCTAATTAGCAACAACTAAGAATAGGCGTTTAAAATCTTAGTCGACAGTCTACACATTCGCTATTACATGTTTGATAATACATACCTATTACATAAAATGATCCAACTCTTTCATTTTCATAATTAAAAACTTTAATAATATAGTAATAAAGATTTGTTACTCACAAACCCTTTTGAACGAGACACCACGCTGCATTGTGACGAAACCAAAACAACGATACCGATGTCCCTACCTATAGAGTAGGAATTAGTACTTCCAAGCAAATCCTATTATGAATTATCAGCGTTAAGTCCTTACATAACAATCTAAGCACAATGGGTGGCAAATCGCATTACCTTAGCGTTATGTAACGAATGCATTTTAATGACATAATGTCAACATATATGTGCAACGCGTTGAAGTCTTTTGTACTGACATAATTAGGTATAATCTTTTGCGAATAAATTATGTCAATGTATGTCATATGTAGTAGTTTCACTGGGAACTAAGCCATAAATAATTTATTATTTTACTATTGCTTTTATTAATATTTCATTTTGTGAAAAATATATTTTTAGGTTTATGCATAGGTAAATGTGTGAGTGCTAATATGCTAATAACCAAATTGGAAAATGAACATTTTCGCTTTTCATGTTGTACTGGGAACAAGATTTATTATTTTTAGAATCCTTTAACCATTTACCAGCCCTTAAACTTCCATTGTTGAACCTTGAACATGAGCTTCTTAATAACCACTATAATTCAAAGTTATTATTCTCCTGCGACTCCTGTCCATATCTCAATTTCTTGGGGCAGTACGTCTTTTCCTTCCAAAAATCTCTATCAGCTGTGCTGTCATCTCAGTGTTTACTTCCATAAGAGCCATATCGTATTCCATACAATCCATCGATCTACCTTTTCTCTTACGCCATCCACACTTCGTACTGGACACTTTTCTTGTCAAATTCTCCTACAATCAATCAGGAAATTCAATGAGGAAATTGACATATATTTATGTCATTGACATATATTTATGTCAATTTGTCAATTTGTCACTAGACAGACGGGTTGGTATTAGTAAGTTTTGATTGTGATTGATTAGAATACAAGTCGATAGGTACGGGCTATCATTTAACGCCTTAGACAGGTTTATTTTTTATGTGATGTTTTCTATCAAAATATGTTTTTCAGTCCAATATGTAAACTTTGACTATGAGACTGTTTTGTTGCGAGTGTGTACGCTAACATTATTCACATAGAGTGATAGACAGTCTGACTCAATCTACGTACAGCCTTCTTGTTATTACCCAACTACGGCGAAGCAAAAAGGTTATGATTTAGATTTTTCTTTATAAACATGTATTATCCCCTTGTTGGGCAAAGGTCTCCCCATATCCTTCCGGCTTATTGGTGATTCGCCCGAATTATCCTTCTTTTATTCCCTGTATGTGGGCTTTTCTGACCAATCTCCCGTGAACACCTCCAAGTAATCTCGCCAGCTCGTTCATACGCCTCCCTTGGCGACGACGACCCCAACCGTTTTCCGGTACCCAGACTCTGGCATGGGCCAGAGTCTGGGTACAATTGTGATTGGTAGATTTCATCAGGACATATGGATGTCCTGATGAAATCTACCAATCAACACAACCTTATTAAAATAGTTTTACAATAACAGCCTTCTTATCATGTAAATGATTTTTCGGCAATATACTTACAAAACGGCGAGTGGAAGTTACTGGGTCATCGTGCCGTATTAGAAAACTATGGTCCTGAGAAAGTGGCTTATTATCTTGATATGGAAGGGTGAGCTCCAACCATGTGGGTGGCTTAATGTCCTATTACATAACTACATAACATTAGATTGGTACGTATGTTTGTATGTGACGACCAACAGTTGGTTACATTCATATATAATATATGAAAATCTGCTGTTGCATAAAAAAATGCAATCTGATTGAAATGGATGGAATACCAGATTTATCTTCGATATTTCAGAGTAGATTCCATAGGAAAGGTTGTTCATATATATATACTTTACACAACAAAATGAAACGGACGGGATGTAGTGATTTCTTCAATTGTTTTGTTTTGATCCATAATAATGTGGTAGACATTGAAATAAATGAGTTTCAGAAAATAAATGCTACAAGGATTTTCTGATTGTTTTAGTAAACTGAAATTCTGCAAAATAATAAGTCTTCAAAATGCCCTTATTTAAAGATATGCTTTGCTAGTCTCACATAGTGGGCTTAAAGATTGTATATAACCTTATCTGTTGTACAGGTATTTGGCATAAACCCAAGACGGCTACTTCACGAAGAGATAAGGAGTGTTTAATGTCAGTTTATAGTACTGGAAACATACAAACTATGAGTTTAAAAAATCTATACAATTTCCTTGTGCGTAACTAAATTTACAACAATTATACAATAAATACTAACCTATATACAACTCAAATGTATTTTCTTAACACATCCTATATAACATAGATAGAAGTTAAAGCATCCACTGCATGTATCAAATGTCTGACATCGGTAACTTAATGTCAGTATTCAGCTTACGTTAACAACACAGATCCGCTAAGATGACCTCAAAAACCCATATTGCCAAACTCCTACTCGGAACATGAATGAACTAAGGGTTGATCAATGTTATGGCGGACGTCATAGCCTCTACCCAGATAGCTCTACGATAAACGTTTAGCGACCAGATGAAGCTAAGCTTGGTCAATCGTTGCTTGATTTGAGGTGAAGTGGTAGGAGGCTGCGTCGACCGCCTTACAAAATCGGTCCGCGTGCATCTTTGTGTTGGTCGAAGTATAAAGCGACGTAGTGGTAGAAGTGGCAGTCATTCGGACGCAGACAGTGCGCCGGTAAACTTGTGAAGATTTAATCATTTGAAATAGTTTTAGTGACATACAAGGAGTGAAGAACTTAAAAGTAAGTTTGAAGTGCTTCTAAAGTTCGGGTTCGACGGTTACATCACAGGATTTGCGGTGACGGAAACGAAATTGTTTTTGCGGTACAATAACATACTCGTTATAGAATTTCTCTTTCGATATCCGACGGAGAAAAGCAACTACCACTGCGTCTAAACACATTAATTACGCAGAAATGGTGTAACTTATCATATTAGCATCGTAATCATTAGTTTGATGTGCGGATACTCAATAATGATTTATCACAACAATGCAATATTTGTTTACGGATATCATTCATTTGGTTAATTAATTTTAGTCGTTGTTTTTAATTAATAATTTCAACATTAATAATCAGTAACTTGTTGTAAAAAAATAATTTAATAAAAAACTAATCGGAAATTCAGAACATGACCAAATTAGTAAAACTTTTTACCACGAGTATCTAAATATAGAAAAGGTTAATCTAATTATAAGATTTACATAAAATAAGAGTAAGTAGTTTCCCAAGTAAATGATCCTCGCGTAAACTTTCACTTTCCGGTCGGTTATTTGTGCGCTCGCGCTGGTCTCGACCACAACATCAGGAATATGTAAAACATTGCATAATAACAAAACCATGCCACACTTGGCATGGCTTATAAAATTTCCGCCTACATATTTACTAAGATTTTTCTCCTTTTTGGTAGTAAATTAAGCAACTTAGTTATGCCTGCACTGCAAGGGGTGACGCTTGATTAGACCCCTAACATAGACATCGAACAAAACAAAAATGTTGATCTAAACATTATTGTTTACTCTTGGTACCACTCCTGCTAAATCATTATTTTCTTTATATTAAAAATATAAAAAACATTAATAATAAATATGTATATTGATGTTTTAATTCATTACCTAGCATCCAACGTGCGCAGGACCACGGTGCGCGAGCACATCACTTTCAAGCAACGCCAGCATCAGATCACACGCCTTTCAAAATGCTTTTCTTTTATGTTTTCTATATGTCATGTGCGAGTGCGCTCTACTAACCGCGTAAACTTAAAAATTACGGAAATATAAAAATGCGAATTTTCGCCTGATTATTCTGTAACGTGTTGCATAAAACAAACACGATAGAATAATATCGGAAGTTATGTAATGATTATCGGCGGTTACCAAATTTGTGACGCATCGCTCGAGACGCACGCGGCTTGCCAACGAGCTACTTGTGCCAGTTTTGTTCGACACCACGACACTGACACCAATATTTGGCTTTCTTTCATAACATAAGACAAAAGCTGACCTCGAAAACGTAATAGGACACCTATGTGCTAAACTAACGCATCTTCCACTCCTGGAATTATAATTGATACAATTGATTATCCTTTTTCGCCGATTACATATTGATAGTACTTTAAATCTTGTTTTCGCATTAATCCAGCTAAACATGAGAGATAAATTGAAGTAACTTATGCCAGTGTTTACAAAACACGACATTAGCCAACCATGATACGTAGATCCGTACTTATTTAGCTCTGTAGACATTGTGTGAGAGTGCTTTCGCGGCCCCACGCCTTCCAATGACCGCGCAGCCACAACTCGGCTGACGTTATGGAGCCTTACATAACTACAGACTGTCTGCGAAAGTAAAAGTGATTCTTCGCTTACAGTTTCGAAACAATGACATGCTTTACAAAATAAGGATCAAATGACATCAGCGTTTTGATAGTATTATTAATTTTGTTACAGAATATGCGGTGGACAACGGTAACCTTTTTATTGCTACCTATAATATTCGCGTGTTCGAACGCCGAATGGTCATGGGGTGGAGAAGCGGACACCAAGTCCGCTGACCAACCCGATCAGAAACCTTCTTCAGAAACTTTGTTAGAAGGAGAACAATTACACGAAGCTCAAGAGAAAAACTTTGAATCAAACAGCACCGTTCTAGATGACATTGTTGACGAGCTGGTGAGCAGTAAACAAGGTAGAAGTCTGGGCGGCTTCGACGACGTGTACAGCGATCCCACGATCAAGGATGCCTTGGACGCAGGAGATGACGCTGAAGCTAGGAACCTGATCAAAGGAAGATTGTGTACTCTAGGTCTCATACAAGTACGTATCAAAGAATATAATTGTGTAGTTATTACAGATTTGCTAAGGCCATGTTGAATTACTCATACATCAAATTATTGTTCTAACTTTACTTAATTGAATCATTTCAGTGTGAAGATGAAGACGCGCATGAAAAACGCACATACTTATCACCAGATGAAGTAATTTACGCCCAACCAGTCGATATCAAGCCTATTGGAAAACCGATTGCATCAATTCAGGTCCGCGGTCCTCCCAGAGCTTACGGCCCACCTCAGCCTGTGCCTTACCCTCCGCGACCCCAGAAATACCCACCTAAGAGAATCGGATATGGTGGCAATATCAGACCTGGTTTCTCAGAAAAGTATGGCGTAGCGGGCGGCAACTTTCAGTTCTCCCAAGGCAGTGCCCAATACAACGGACACGAATCTAACTTCGTCACCAAACCACCCATTTATCACCAAGCGACCCAAGGACCTTATGCTTATGAGAACACTAAACCTTCTTACAACAAAGGTTCATCTGCACACTCCGGTTCAAAAACAGATTCTGTAGTACAACAACACATCCATCATCATTATGTGCACGATGCTGACAACAAAGACCCCAAAGTTATTATTAAACCAGTAGCAATTCCTGTAGGATCAATAGGTCAATTAAATTCACAAAGTAGTTACGGATCACACTCACAATCTTCTGATATCATAACTGCAGGAGGTGGTGATTACAGTAGCATCACTGCGGGTGGTTTTAAGCCCATGTCCGGCGGGTTTTCTTTAGACAACAACAACAAGCCGATATATGAATCTGATACAATTTATGGCTCACAGTACGGACACAATTCTAACAAAGTTGGTCACAGTGGTAGCATTTTGAGTCAAGGCCTCCCAAATCAATATACCAACAACGCTTTCGAAGACCAAAAGTATGGAAACAGTCTCGGCGGTTACGCTTCTCAGAATACAGAATTTTACAAAAAAGAATTACATGTGGGAGGATCTCAAAATAATCTTTACAATCAAGGACCAGCAAGTTTCGGACAAAACAACTTTGCTGAAAATTATCACGAAGCCAAAGCACAAGGATTTGAATGTGTATGCGTAAACTATGATCAATGCCCAAGCCAAGAAGTGATTGGACGCAGAGATGACCTGTACTTACCAATTGACCCACGTAATAAAGGCAGTGAAATCGTTGCATTGACTGAGGAACAATTAGACAGTTTGAACAAAACTGACGCAACAACAATCGCTGAAAGCTCGCTAAACACTACGGAAGCAAAGAACCTAAGCAAACGTGAAACCAAAGAAGATATTCCTGCGGAAGCTGAGAAAGAAGCTGAACCGGTAAGCATAAAGAACTCTTATTCATAGTTATAATTTATATAGAAGGTTTACATCGCAAGTCAAGCTTTTTCCCAAAATCATCTTAACATTTACCTCTCCTCTTCCTATTCTCAGCACTCATCTATAGGAAACCCTAAAACCTATAAAATCTATCGTGTTTTTCATTCATCATAATTATCAAAGCCTGGGGTAACACTGTTACACTTGGATGTAATCATATATGATAATTAAATACCAAAATCTAATGTAACAGTTAAGATATACTAAACAATGGGCACTGACACAATCTCTAACATTACATTAAAATATAGTTTAATTTATTGATATAAGTAAATATCACTACAGCGCTTCCCTCGATTGCCTGGCTACAGCGATATTGACTACAGGCGTGTGAAGCCCACGTTTGGTATCTCTTTTTCCTTGCCCCCCGGCACTCCTGGCGCTCCCAGTCAGACTAATCACCACCCTTTCAACACCCACCTCCATCCTATCACTCGTGCCGTCACGGCAGGCGGTATTAATCTAGGAGTAGCCATAGTTAATCCACTGCTCTCTCTACAAATTACCAAAGATGATGAAGGGCAAAAGGTTTATAATCCTCTTGTACATTTTCATGTTACACCAAGCCACGAGAAACTCAGTGCTGTTACTCAACTTTTTGATGAAAAAAAAGCACTTTTGTTTAACAAGCATCATCATTACCATATGACTCATCCTCATTTGTACCCTATTCCTCCAGTGTATCCCTTACACCCTGTGCACCCTGTACCCCCTGCACCTGTCTACCCTCCTCAGCCACATAATCTACACCTTGGTTATCCACCTCACCCACCCTATCCTGCATACTCACATTATATACCCAATTATGAAGAACATCCCTATCATGCACCCCACTCTGAACCTCCCCGTCACCCACATTATGATGGACCTCCTCATCATCCACCTCACCATGATGGACCTCCTCATCATCCACCTTACTATGATGGATCTTCTCATCATCCAGCCCATTACGATGGCCCTCTGCCGCACACGCCCTATGACGGTCCACCAGTTTACTCCCCAAATTACGCAGATTACGAGCCAATTCACTACAAAGAACATGATCATTCTATTCCTGAACCTTCAGAAGGTTTTGATGATTATTATGATGAATATAGTAGACATGGTCGTGGTGAGAACTATCCTCAGGCCCAACATAGAAGTTCCAATACTTACCATAGATCTAAAAAGGTAACTGATGATACTGACATGAGTCACGCGAACCGGTCTGCTTATTCCCGCTCCTATGACTTTCCTTCGACACCTCCTCCGGCAAACCGGGGATACCAAACAATCCGTTTTCCTGACAAGCGAAGGAAGAGGGAAATCCATATAGAAAATATGTCCATAACTGTACTAGAGGTAATTTATGCACTTTTCTTAAATTCCTCCTTTGCACCGCGTTCTAATATCAATTGGCTTGTTGATGTTTCAATCTTGGTTTATTCTGTTCACGTGCAAAGCAATAGCTTTTTTATTATTGCTCCAAATTTTCTGCACAAAATCATGTTTCTGAGCCTGTTTCTGTATTGTTTTTAGCGTCAAGGGTATTTCGGCCGTCCTCCAGTTCAGCAGTGCAGACAAAACCAAGTGTGCTGCCGTCGTCCCCTACAACCTCAGGCTGCTAACAAAGGACAGTGCGGCATCAGACACTCTCAGGGCATCAACGGCAGGGTCAAAACTCCTTCTTACGTAGATGGAGAGAGTGAATTCGGAGAGTACCCATGGCAAACAGCTATTTTGAAGAAGGACCCCAAGGAATCTGTCTACGTTTGCGGAGGAACACTCATTGATGGTCTTCACATTATGACTGCCGCTCACTGTGTTAAATCGTAAGTATACCATAGTTTTATTTTTGAAATGTACATTTAAGAACGATCAAGTACACAATTCGTTAGGTGCCTACCTGTTATTGATCAAAGTTAAAATTAACTTTCTCATTCCAGATACAAAGGCTTCGAGTTAAGAGTGCGCCTCGGTGAGTGGGACGTGAACCGCGACGTTGAGTTCTATCCATACATTGAGAGAGACATTATTTCTGTCCACGTTCACCCTCTTTACTACGCCGGCACTTTAGATAACGACCTCGCTATCTTAAAGATGGACCATCCCGTCGAATGGACCAAATATCCCCACATCAGTCCCGCTTGTCTACCTGACAAATACTCCGACTACGCTGGACAAAGATGTTGGACCACAGGATGGGGCAAGGATGCCTTCGGAGATAACGGAAAATATCAGAACATCCTAAAAGAAGTTGACGTGCCTATTCTATCACACGGCCAATGTCAACAGCAGCTGAAGCAGACACGCTTGGGCTACAACTATGAACTGAACCCCGGGTTCATCTGCGCTGGAGGTGAGGAAGGCAAGGACGCTTGCAAGGGTGACGGCGGTGGTCCTCTGGTGTGTGAGCGCAGCGGCACGTGGCAGATCGTGGGCGTGGTCTCGTGGGGCATCGGCTGTGGCGAACCCGGAGTGCCTGGAGTTTACGTTAAAGTTGCTCAATACTTAGACTGGATCTCGCAGATCACAGGAAAGTACTCGAATTATTGAAAAGGATGCTGTATTCATTTAAAATGATGTCTACTTAAAACAAAATTGTCGACACCAAAATCGTATAAGCATCTTATATTTATTTTTAGAACCTAGATGTACTTATTTAATATTTATTACTTTTAAGCTTTGGGTGGTAATATCCAGAGCATCCGAGTAATTGCATATGCAGGTTTTTTTATATTTAAAAAATAAACTGTATGAATAAGAAATTACCTTTTCGTATCATTTATGTCACCACTTGTTTGAGTGCTATTTTGTAAACTTTTTCAACAAAAAATCCTGGCTGTTAGCATTTCTCACCTGTCACTTGTCACATACATTAACATCAAACCAAAAATTCAATTTAGTGCTCTCGAGTATTAGTATGTGTGTACAACTTAGTCTGTGGGTGATCTGTGGTCTGTGTGCTCTCGTAAGAGAGTAGATAAATATTCCTTGATTTAGTGCTTGCTGTACTCGCTGAGACATTATATTACTATACTCTTTGCTTATGAGATATTGCTATGACTGCAAGGAAAGCAAAAGAAAAAGTACCAAAGTTCAGTAGTGCCGTTGACCAAAATGATGCAGCAGGTTTCATTTTACCTGACAGCCTTCCTTGTTCCGAAATTGATTTCCCAGTGCTTATTAGGAGAAGACCCCGCGCGAACTGGAAGGATGTCGTTGACGAAAGTGATAAATGGCAAAAACAATTAGAAGAATACCAAGAGAGCAAACTGGTAGCTACACCTAAACCACCGTTCCTTAGTAAGTTAAAAGTACCTTCTTCTCCTCTTTATTTATTTATTTATTTATTCTATTATTTTGAAGAAAGCTTACAGACTAATACATGTATAAACAACATTATTACTACAAACTTTTGCTAATTACAAGCTTCCATATTTATATAATGCAATTAGCGACTAACGATAAGTAGGTATAAAGACAATATGGTTCGGATTCGGACGCGTAGATCCAATCCATATTTGGTTAAAAAAAGGACAATGATAAACTAACATGCTTTGCAAATTATTTGCAGATCATTTGAGGAACGAAAAGGTTTCTATTTGGCTTTTTATTAGGGTTCCGTAGTAAAACAATGAACCCTTATTGTTTCGCCAAGTCTTTCAATACATATATAAGAAAACTATCACAGCTAAGTAGGTTCTTCAAAATAGTCAACCACCTAATAAAATATAATAATAAAATATATGTAAGCAATTTGTAAAAACTCCATAGAAAATAACTTAAGATGGCGTTAAGCCAACAAGTTAAATCTAGATAAATTATAACTTGGTATGTTGAAACTGTTTGTTTGTTTGAACGCGCTAATCCTGGAACTAGGTACCAACAAATCTCTTTGCATTTTATAACCCAATTCTTGAGATGATTATAGAGATGATACATTTAGATTTATAAATTTCAACTACGTCTAGAGACGCCATTACGAATTTGCGAAAAAAAATCAGTCGTATAGCGATTGCTATCTATGTCGAAACGGCCGGGCCTGGTTTTATTTTATCTGCGCTTCGCTAGCGATGCGCGCGCAGATTTAAATAAAGGCACTGGCAAAACCGCTAAACAGCCTATAAAAAAAATATAATAAACACAAAATAATGTTTTGAATACGCAAATATAGGTTAATTTGTAGTGAAAAATATATAATTTGATGAAACATTATGTTAATTTATCATATTTTATTTATTTACACAGTAGGCATAACAAGGCATGAAGTCTCTTGGATGAGATTAAAAAAGGCCAAATCTCCGACTAGTAATTATTTATCTGCGGCGCACATTACCGCACTAGTGTGGTAATGTGCGCCATAAAGTAAAAATCACGTGTGTTTAATACACTGCATTCATAATATATATATATATTTCATTTATTTCGGATCATACATAAAGAGTAAATACATACAATCCATATGGTATTAGTAACAAAGACTTAAAACGATGTTAGTAAAACTTACAAACTAACCTAACATTAACTAATATCTACGTGGCTCAACACATGTTGGCACGTGCCTCCGCATCCAGTGCATAATAGAGGGGCTGTCCATCTTGCCGAACAATGTTTTTAGGATGCTGTTGGGGCTTCCGCGCAACCTACCCATTATGGATGCCGCCCGCTTTCTCATTATGGCATGAAAATCATCAACACGGGCTTCCGCGAACATTTGTGAAGCGCTGCAGAAGCGCGGAAGCCCCATCAACGTCCTAAACCCATTATTATACTGAACGCATAGGACGTTATAGGCCCTCTGCGTATACTTCACCCACAAGCTACACGTGTAGAAGGTTTGGCAGTAGGCCTTAAAAAGATACACCTTCACATCCCCACTACAACGTGCAAACCTGCGGGCTAACATATTGCACCGAACTGTCAACGCCCTACGCTCTCTATCCAAATCTGCATCATCAGATAAGTCCTCCGTAACCAGATGTCCTAGGTATTTAACTTGAACCACACGCTGCAACGGTGTTCCGCTTATAGTTACTGGAGGAACGTTACCTAGCGAACCATGTCTGCACTTAAATATCACCATCTGTGATTTCTTGACATTGTACGTAAGCCCATGCGTCGCCGCATAAGACTCACATACCACAAGTAATTTCCGGAGTGCACTGATTGATGGGCTCAGCAGCACCATATCGTCTGCATAACTCAGATTGTTAACCATCACACCATCTATTGAACATCCGACATTAGTTCTGCTGAGCCCATCAATCAGGTCATTCATATACAGGTTAAACAGAGCAGGCGATGTCAACCCACCCTGTCTAACACCACACTCCAACAAATATGGCTCGGAAGACACATTATTCCATCTAACACGATTTGTTTGCGAGCTGTACCAGAACTTCAACAAGTTAACTACCTCTGTATGCAAATTCAAAGTATGGAGCTTAGACCATAACTTCTCATAGGATACGAGGTCAAAAGCCTTGGAAAGGTCAAGAAAGACAGCATAAACTGGCGTCTGTCTGTCCGTATAATACCTCACAGTCTGCTTGAGCACCAGGATAGCACTCTCCGTCGATAGTTTGCTCCTGAAGCCAAACTGCGCATCATTCAATGTTATGTGGCTATTAAGCTGACGCTCAAGCAGACCATAAAGTACCTTCCCTACTACCGTAGCTAAGGAGATAGGCCTGTAATTGTTTTTATCGGAGACATCACCGGTTTTATTTTTGATTACAGGTACTACCACACTTTCCATTAAATCCGCTGGAAGATAGGTGTAACGGACGCAAAATGTATAAAGCATCGCAAGTATGCGGTATATATGAGGTCCAGCGTACAGCAAGTGCTCAACACCTAATCCGTCATGCCCCGGAGACTTCCCTTTAGATAAATTAGTCACTACTTGCTTAATTTCCTTAGCAGTGAAACCCCGGGGAGCCTCCGAGTCAGACAGACCTACCTCTGCCGCACTCTGCTCCTGAGGCAACGCGGACTGCACTCTAAAATGCCCTTTAAAAATATTCGCTATACATTTTGCGTCCGTCGCCCCATCAACACTCACGGGAAGGCCCGGTTTTGGATTCAGCCTACTAGTCTGTTTCCAAAACTTTACAAAAATTTTCTGGGAATAATTTTGCGCGATATTATCCATCTTTATTTGATCTTTGTGATTCTGACAATATTTTAACCTACTTTTAAACCTGTTCTTACTACATTTCATATTTAAGTAACAAAGTCCTGACCTTGGCATACAATTTAATTTCCATTGAAAATATTTATCCCGGGCCTCCCTGTGTCCATGCTTAACATATTTATTCCAGCCATACACATGTCTACCCTTCCCAACCAAACGCGACTCTCGACTACGCATTGCCGCATCCTGTAGAGCCTTGATTGTTTTCCGGTACAGCTCGTCAATAACCAAATAATAATAAAATATAATATATATAATATATATATATATATATATATATAATAATGCAGTGTATAAAACACGTGATGTTAACCTTAAGTTCAATAAGAGCCTTTTTACGAGCAAGTGTTTTGAAAACCATATTTTACAACGGGGCAAGCACTAAAGTGAAATATTATTTTTTCCCAAACATAGCTTCAGGAAGGAGCTATTGTTCAATTTTAGCCTGGTTTTTCAGTCCGTGTTCTACTTTCAGAAACTGAAACCGATTACATTAAGAATGAGGTATTTGTTCATCTCATACCGGCTTTAGTGGAAACTCTGAACAAGGCACAGATATGGGAAGTTTTTACCAGAGATAAATGTTTCTTCAACGGCATAGACCACATCGTACAGGTAGATCGGTTTTGTGCTATAAGTAAAGTAAAGTCAGCAAATAAAAAGGTTAACACTTATCCAAAACTGCAGGAGAAAAATAATCTATTGAATGAAAATTGCTGATAACCCCTTTTTTGTATTATTTTAGACTAAGTACCACTATTTAAGAGAGGACTGGAGCTGGGGCCCTTCCGTCTGTCATGGCTTTTCTGCCTAGCTTCTTTAAACGTCAATGACAAAATCGGAAAAGAAACTTTATACATAACTATACCAGTCAAATGTTTCTAGGTCCTCTGGAACAACAACCCTCGTTTTCCAGGACGTAAGGAGGAAGACTTACATATATTCAACATGCCGTGGGTCAGAGCAGCTCTTAAGGTTGAGTACGTACCTACATATATTTTATCTTCACAATTACAGCCGAAAGACGTCCACTGCACTGCTGACAAATGTGCTTTCATTCCATTTCCTAGAAAACTGTCGAAACCTCAAGCATTGCTCTTGTTTTATATATTATGTCATCTCAATCCTTCAATTAGTACATACCTAACTACCCCAAATAGGTCAGTCACCGTAGGTAGACACAATAATCGCAGTAGGTCGCAAAAAATTGCACTGTACCTACTGATTTTATGGGATATTGTTAGTATATAAACCGTGGTAGCCGCGTCAAGGTCTGGCTGTTTTGAAAGGACGCCTAACATCTTCGTTTTCACTTGCCAGAACAGGGCAGAGATAAACTACAATTTTGAACGTTTTGGAATGCCCAATGTTTGAAGTATCTCGGGTTCTATTGAACCTACAGAACTACGGCTACGCTCTACTTTAAATAGGGTGGCTTGACTCTAGTTAAAAAATGAAAGATGTCTTTTCGAGCACCATGCAGTAAGCACAGGTTTTTCGAAACTGCAAACTTGGTTTTACACTATTGGTGATATTGGTGGTCTATGATAACAACATCCCAAAAAATCAATACAGTGCAATTTTTTACGACCTACGTTGTTTTCAAATACTGTCTTAAAAGGGTCTGTGTGCACTTGTGTCACACAGTACACGGTTATGCCTTTGATATTAGGTATTTCAGCTCTCCATCTTATTAAAGTTAATTTGAAAAAATCTAATACTTTCAGTCCTCGTCCATATTATCCCAAGTCCTGGCTGTTGCCCGAGGAGTATGCTGCCACTCTCATACAAAAAACTGTTCGCCAGTACTTCATACAAAGACAAGAGGAAGTGCAAGAAATGCGCGACTTCTGGAGGGTAATCACCAGCATCCTTATCAACACATCTAGGGAAAATTAGGGGCGAATCTCAAAACCGCTATGCGACGTCGCATTGACAGAATCTGCGAGCTAGCCCAACGATACACGATTGTGTTAAGGAGCTGTGCCTTTGCAGAGTAAGATGTTCCCACAGAGGCTACGTAACAATGCGGCACGGATATGTTCAAACGATTTGTGGCATAAACAATCGACGACGCCTCGGTTCCGCGTGTATAGGGTGCACCGCGCTCTTAGGTGATACCTACATACAGAAACCCATGAACATGGTTCAGTTCCACGGGTGTGTTTTTGACGTCATCGAGCCACTTATCCATCAGTGCGTGATACATTTTCAGTGGGCAGCAATGGAACTGCGCCTTTAGACTAAAATGCATGCCAAACTCATAGGCGAGAATCAATAGGCAATTTATCGGACTAACGTGCTAAATTTAATAAAGAACTTAATTTTTTCTAAGATCTTGCCCTATGTTCCAGAAACTTGAAGTGGAACGCCAAAATGCCGAAGTCATGGATTTCAATCCTTTATTGGCCAAAGCGTTTGCAAACGCAGCACATTTTAAAAAGTAATTAATTTCGCCCTGAAGCGAAAATGTGAACCATACTACTTACAGGTAGTAAGTAACTTAACAAGCGTTGTGTTAAATATGGATGATGGAAAATACACTTTTGCCATCTTTGTTCTAAAGGTTATACCCCGATTTTTATAGCTGCGCCTGTCAACGTCAAAATATTACAATTTCAGTGGTTTAAATAATAACAATAACAACTTAACGAATATTATGACAGAACTGTGGAGACGACACGAGTTGTGTAGACCGTATTAAGAGGCGTCGGGGCACTAGTGAATTCAATACTAACAACCTACGATTTTGACAGCTCCAAGCGCAGTTATAAAAGTAGAGTTATACCAAACAATTATTCAGATTTAAAGCTCTAATTTTAAAACATATTTTTGAGAATAATTAACTCGATCGAGGGTTCCATCAAGTAAAATTGTAGGTACATTTGTTATCATCTACTTTATTTCCATAACATTACTAATATTAAATACACATGTAATAATAATATTGGCTCTTATTTTCTTCAACTAAGGGACACTCCCTCATAGAGAGAAGGACTGGCAGGGATTCCGAGGCCCATTGTGAATGGTACTGTAGGTTTTTCATCACCTTTAGCTATCCTCTTCACTCTGTTTGGACTGTGATTGTAGGAGATGGGCATCGTGAAGTCAGTCATTATCTGGAAAACAATGGAAATAATATTAAAAACTATATAACTATACTAAAAAAACTATATTTATATAATAAATTGTTGAACTGCTTCGTTGGATTAGTGGTCGCAAGCGCTACTGGTGAGCATGAGGTCCTGGGTTCGATTACCTGGTCGGACTTTGGGTTTTTGCTTCTGGAATTCCTCACTAGCAGCCCGGAGTCTGGATATGTACCTGGTTGATAGCAATAGGCTCGCCCCTTATTAAATGGGACTTAAAGATAAGTGGCGAAATGTAGGTGTAATTATTGATGTCTTTATGGCTTTGAATCCTGTGTCAAACACTGTGCTAAAAAAAAGGTACTTTCATATTTTATAATAGAAATTTTGCCACAATATCTACCAGAGGCAAACAGATGTTTTTTTTTTTACAAAATTATTTTATTGTACTCATGAAATTCACTTTTACTACTATCACAAGTAGTACTTCATAGGACAGCTCTCAGCCAAGTAATGTCAGATACCAACAACCAATCGACATCAGCTGTTGTTGAGGTACTGCTCGATTTTTGCGACCCTTTTTATACCAGAACATTTTTATCATGTAGTTGTTTATTATTCAACAATCATCACAATGAGAGTCAGTCGCCGCACTCAAGGGGCAAAAAAAAGACAAGGTAAAAAAAAGTAATTTTGATACCGTGCCTTATGCAGCTGATTATGCTTTGTGGGTTGAAGAAGATCCCAAAAATCATCCGATTTTTGGGATCTTCTTCAACTTCAGCTGCATGGAAGAGAGGGGAATATAATGTGAAAATGAACATGCCAATTTTTACCCAACTACGGCAAAGAAAAAGGAGGGTTATGGTTTTTACAAGCTATGCATGTATGTATACACCGTGAAATCTAAATGGTTGTTTTCCCGCGGCAGAACAACTTGCCATAAGGACTACTTTCGAGGCATAGAGTTAAAGTAAAAATATTTTTTTTGTTTTAAAACAATTAAAAAATATCATCAACTCGAAAACGTGAGAATCAATAGTAACAGGTAACTTGTAGGTACTACTCGAATCGCACGCGCCACCGACAAAGGGAACAGCGATGCACAAATGTTCAAAGCAAAATAAACTCTCGCACGTGGTGATACGGCATAAACTAGATTGCACGCAAACACAAAATTTGTTTCCAAATTGTTTCTGATCTTTTATTTGTTTATATAACGATTGTTTTACCAATACAAAACCATTTCGCTGCGGGAAAACAACCATTAAGATTTCTCGGTGTATATGTTCATCTGTTCCCTCACAACTCCTAAAGTACTCATTTTATTTTAACAAACGAGATATAGTTAGAAGCGCCATGTTGTTATAGGGTATATGACGTCACATAAAATCTAACATGGCACGGCTTATAGCGGATGATAATTGGTACAGAAAAAAAAAAATTGATTGAGATTATTTCAAATTATTTATTTAGGTCAGAAAACTTGAATCCAGCTATTAATATGAGATACTCGTTCACAGCAAATTTTCCTGACAATTTGTAATCATATTATATATATAAAATTATGGGCATAAGCACTAGTAACAGAATAAACGTAAAACCCTGACTCCACAGCTGGGTTAGAGTAGGTACCTGCTTTTCAGAAGTCAGTGACTTCTTCCAGTTATGTTACAATAATATTGTAACGTTGCTTAATTATTAAGCAAGTTTTATGCAGTAAAGATATAAAATTATATTACTTACTTATAAAATTAACCTCTTCACCACCCTTGGTTGACTGGTAGAGAATGCCTAAGGCATTAAGTCCGCCATTGTACCTCTTTGAGTGCGAGAAGTTTTAATAAATAAATAAATAAAATTAAGTTTAAGTAAGTGAGCGCTGTGACGACACCGGCCGCGGCAGTTGCATCAAACTCGAATGACGAGTATTTCTCCCCGCCCACGACGCCACCACCTGCTCGTCATCGGGGAGGACGCCGGCCTGGGACGGCTGAGGACCTCGAGGCCCACCGACTTGATAGGGTCCCAGCTCCATGCGAAAGTGTGCAGCGCATGAGATGGATACGATCCATCAACGAAAATGTCATGCGCCCATACTATGGGGCTAGAGAGTGGGGAAACAATCTGACCGCGTACCGTGTTCGTATGCTCTCTCTTTTTCAGGTGCTTGAGCCAGCTGTTAACGTTTCGGCAAAACGACTGTCGGATCAGGGCGCGGGTCATCCAGCGTAATCACATGTTGGATGACACTGCACTTGATCGCCTGCGAATTGAAATGCAGAGCAGCCATTACATCGCCCCCCCCGTCGCAGACTGTTATAGTACCAGTGCAGTTAATTACAAGTCAAGCTGACGAGGGAATTGATGACAGGGCTACAAACGTAAGTACTCAATGCAATGAGGAATTGAGGAGTGCTTTGGTGGGTGGTGCCACGCTTACCTCGTTTGCCCATGCATAACAAAGATAGGGAGCTGGTGGCGGTTCTGGATTCGCAGCTATAAAATTATTTTGATGGGTGCGAAGACCTCACCGATACTCATTCAATTCTGTACTGCGCGGCTGTAGCGGCATGTCGTGTAGCTAACGTCTTTGGTAATGACTCTAGAGCTACACGACCGAAACCAGCCGTACCAGCTAGGCAGTCTAGGATTGAGCGTCGTATTGGTAGGGCCAGAGCTCATCAGCAAACTAATCTGCTTCACGGAGGGCAATACTCACCCTAGAGTGAGGCGAGCGTTCTCAGGGACTGATATCAGCCCTCAGGACTGTACGTCCCGTGTCACAGAGCGCATCGACTTTCTGAAGCAGAAAGTGTATGCAAGGGCGAACCGTATTCGTAGGTATAAGCGACGGGTGGAGCGATACACTCAGAATCGCACCTTCCAGAGTGATGAATGGTGGGTTTCCTTAAACCCACCTTGGGAGCGACCGGACCAAGAAATGGCTGACACTCGCTTGCCGGATGATGATGCCATGAGCTCTTTCTGGCGGAGTATCTGGTCGGTGTCAGGCACACCGAAGGTGACTGGACTCGGGAAGTCGAGCGATTATCATCTGCCCCCAAGATGTGGCTCGTGCAGTCCGTCCGTTGCCTAACTGGAAATCTCCAGGGCCGGACGTGTTGCACAACTTCTGGATTAAATGGTTTATAAGGTCGCACGCTCGCTTGGCGACTGCTTTGGAGGCTGGTTCGCTACTCGTTTCTAACGACAGGAGTTACTAACCTACTCCATTAATCTAGTACAAGTCAAGAAAATTAACAAATAATTCAAATTCCTAGCTCGGAGGAGTAGGCCGAGATGCTTGGGATATCTAGTGGGGCAGAAACCAGTTATCCAAGTGGCAAACTGAAGAACAAAGCTTCTTCTTATGCAAAGTCACCATATGCCAGGCCTAGCCACAGCAACTATTTGCTTTTGTTCCTATTTACTGTTCCTTACCTAATTGTTATATTTGTTGAATTGAGAAGATTATGATGCTTTATGTTTATGTTTAGTTTATATTTTAATTATATTTTACGATGTTCATACATACTTGGGGGAAAGGTATGTGTTTTATTGTTAATGTAGGTACTTGAAATCTTCTTGACAAATAAGATTTGTACAAGTAACCCACATGTGCAATAATATCACAGAAGTGTAAGGCTCCCTAGTGCTTATGCTATTCACAAAATAAAACAATGAATTACCTAATTCGTGTTTTACAGATCATAATGTAAAAAACCCCCGACACAAACATTTCCTCATTTCTCTTTACGACTCCATCACCAGACCCTGTTCATCATCTATCTAATAGGTCTTTACCTATGAAATTGCCGTTTTGTATGAAAAAAATTAAACGATTTTTTTTCATGTATTTTTTATTTGTATTAATCGAAGTAATCACCCATGCAATCAATGCATCTTTGCCAACGCAGTGGCAGTTTATTGATGCCCTTCTTAAAGAAATCAGCTGGACGGGAGGCAACAAATTCTTCAAAGGCATTTTGTACTGCCTCTCGGGTATTGAATTTTTTTCCCGCCAAGAAGTTTTCCAAATTCTGGAAAAAGTAGTAGTCTGTAGGCGCAAGGTCTGGTGAGTAGGGCGGATGACGGAGAGCTTCCAACCCCAGTTCTTGCAACTTGGAGGCCGTCTGCTGTGCAGTATGAGGTCGCGCGTTGTCGTGCAGGAGCCGAGCGATTGACCAATGCTGGTTGGAGATGTGCCAGCTTCTCCATCATTGTTTTCAGTTCTTCACAGTACACATCTGCAGTAATGCTCACCCCGTTTGGTAAGAAGCTGTGATGAATCACACCGGCGCTAGACCACCAAATAGTGACCATCACTTTTCTAGGGGTAAGTTTTCGTTTAGGGCATTGTTTAGGTGCTGAACCAGGATCCAACCAACTTGCTGAGCGCTTGCGGTTATCAAACAGAATCCATTTTTCATCGCAGGTAACAATGCGGTTCAAAATTCCTTTATTTGTGTGTTGAGGGGCATTGAGTTCGTGGGGCACCCATTTGTCAAGCTTTTTTACCTTGCCAATTTGACACAAATGGACCAATATTGTTTTGACGCTAACGTCGAAAGCTGCTGCTAATTCAGCCGTAGATTGTGTATCATCAGCTTCCACAATCGCCTTTAATTCGTCATTGTCGACCAGTCTTTCGACGACTGCGAGGTTCATTTTTCGGGTCGAAATTTCCAGAACGGAAGCGAGCAAACCAATAACAGGTGGTGCGTTGGTTTGTAGTGTTAGCTCCGTAAACGTCGTTGATGTTGCGTGCCGCTTGTGCCGTGTTGCTGCCACGACGGTACTCATATTCCATAATTACTCGAATTTTTAACGTATCCATGATGACGAAAAAGATCGAAATGCGATGAAAATGTAACACTAATCAATAAACAAATGACTACTTTTGGAAAAAAAATTCCATGTTTTTTAAATAAAATTAATTTGAAATTAGAATCCTTAGCCAAACAAAAATTATTTTGATTTGAAATGGCCAGTACTGCAGAACGGCAATTTCATAGGTAAAGACCTAATATAACCTATTCATTGAGAACCATCGCTAGAAAACCTGCTTTCAAATATAAACCGCATTCAAGTCGGGCTAAAATCTATTATTGTTGAGATTTTTAGCTGGTATGAAATAACTTGTTCAAACTAACTTTAAAGTCGACATTAATTAGCCAATAATTCTTTGTGATAAAGAAAGAGTTGTACTCACTTCCAGTCCTTTATTTTCGTGATCCTTGATAATAAACTTCTTCATGAGTGGCGGCATCTCAATGTTGTTTGGTAAGATGGGTACTAGCTGATCATGTGCTTTAACTGTGTCCGCTAACAATTTGGCCTCCTCATTTTTCGGTATCAGTTTATAATCCGGCTTGTAAGATGTACGATAAATTTCTGTCAGATTCGGCATTTTGCGACCCCTGAATGTTTTCTCAACCCATATTCGCACTCGACGTCTTTCCTGGAAAAAATATGAAAACCTATAAATCCAATTTGCCATTGACGAACTAAGAATAAGAATGAAAATAGCTTGAAAACATATAAGTAGGTACAAAGGGCAGATCCAGGAGAGAAGAGAGGGGGGGCATAGGGCCACATGCCCCCCAAACGGTTTAAGTAATAAAATCGAATCATCTGAATTAACTGGCCTGAATGCATATCTATCAAGACGTTGCTTCAATGATGAACGCTGAAGAAGTTGGCTACTATATCTTCAGCAGCAGTGGTGCAGTGGTGCAATCAGTTCATACTCGGGCCCAGAGGTCTGCTAAACCAGCAATGGACTAGCCTAAAGCAGTTGGCGAGGATTTCAGCATAACATGTATAATGCTAAAAAGAGTGGTCCAAGGGACTTCACGCAATCAAAGATTATACAGCTTTCACTCATGACAAATATGTGGCTAATACTTTGAATGGTCAAAAGAATAACTAACTAAACCAATTTGAGGTGGGGTGCTAAAATTATTGAGTGCGCTTCGCTGGCTCTTGGAGCCCAAGTTCTCATTTCTTAAACATTGATTTGGCATATTGGGAGTAAGTTTGCGCATGTACACTTAGTGCAACAAAAAAAATGACACTTTTATTACATGTCATTATTCTATGGTTATTGCGATAATTTGTTTTTGAACATATCTGTTAAGCAAAACAAACGAAAACGAATTTTGCGCATCTACGATTCTTGCCAAGTTACGTGCCGGCGACTATACAGATGTCGACAAATTAACTCTTAATTCTGTATCTATGGTCAAAAGAAAATCTATTCTATCCCAGGCAGGAAGAATGCTAAAACTGTATTATTTTTTTGTAGGTATTCTTATACGTCATTGAAAAAGAATGAATCCCAAATACAGCATAGTGCAATACAAGATATGGGAGACACTTCTTATTTGTCCGGACCATGTCACCATCCCAAAAATAAATCCTGGTTCCGCCTTTGGTAGGTACAATGGATAAACGTACAACTACACTTCAGTATAACAGTGGCCAGTGGTCTGCTGGATACCAAGACTTAACATTAGGTTTAAAAATTAAAATGACTAAAAGATCTCTCACCTCATCAGGACAAGTCTCAACTTTAACAATTTTCATGAAACTAGGTTCCGGGTATCTTTCAAAAACAGATCGAACAATAATTCTGCCAACGCCGAAATTCTTCAGGCTTCCAACAATTTCCCACAAAGTTTTACCTTTGAAATCCGTTGTCCGGCCAACATATTTTATTACCGTCGAAGTCGCCGAAGACATGTTTTAATAGAAGAAATTTAGAGCCGAGTTACGAACAATAATAATTAACGGGTTTTGTTATTCTTTTCCTTTTTTAGGTTAGGATGGATGATAGAATTCATAAATTTTCAATTTGACATTGACACTTTTTGTGTTCTTTGGCTTCGCAGTTGGCAATACTGACATAAACTGGGTATCCACAGCATACAAATCCATGGCACTTTGTTCATGCAAGGATCGATTACCCATCTAATCTAGGCTGATTCTAGTATTATACGGTTACACTATGGTGTAGTAGTATACCTACCTTAAAATGAAATCACTTAAATTAAATCTATTTGTGTCTAGGTCCGCCTGGCTAGCTACCACCATCTTATCTGAATCTGGAGCCATAACATCAATGTTAACAGCATTGTTGTGTTTCGGCAGTTAGAAGTATGTATGATAGCCAGTTCCTCTGTGATTGAGGATTCCGGATAAAGTTCACTTCCGCCTTCGGCCTGATCATCACTTATCATCAGGTGAGATGCAGGCCAAGAGCATACCCGCAGTGGATAAAAAACGAATAAAGTTTGCTGCTACCTCAATGTCTGCTACTATTGCTAACTGTGCGTTTGCACTGGCGAAACATTCACAACAAAACATAATGGAATCTCTATTTTCTGTCAATGTTCCATACAATGTTTGACAGGAACTAGAGATTTCAACATGTTTTGTTATGATGTTTCGCCAGTGCAAACGCACAGTTAGCAATAGTAGCAGACATTGAGGTAGCAGCAAACTTTATTCGTTTTTTATCCACTGCGGGTATGCTCTTGGCCTGCATCTCACCTGATGATAAGTGATGATCAGGCCGAAGGCGGAAGTGAACTTTATCCCACGGTAAGAAGCTGGCAGTATCATCACAACGTTAACGTTTTCCCATTGTTTATCCTATTTGTTCTAGTATACTTTATTTATTTGTGCTTATATTTATATATAATTAGGCATTTATATTATATTTATAGTTTGTAATCGGTATATGTGTATCTTTGTAGTTACTAAAAAATATTCCTCAATTTCTCGTAATTGCACCTACCGCTGTTTGTCTCTGCATCACCCTAAGGTTGACTGGTAGAAAATGCCTATGGCATTAAGTCCACCTCTGTACATTTCTGAGCTTGAAGTAATAAATAAATAAACACTACCTTTCTATTTTTGGTCAGTAAGAACCAATCTAACTTTAACACATATCCGTAGCGAGTACTTCATGTTTCGATATGCATTTTTCCACAAAACCCGATACCGCGCGTTTCAAATCATTATGTTCACATTTCAAAAACGTGAACCGTGAACATAATGATTAATAATTATTTGTTCTATTGGATTAAATACAAGATGAAAAATATCAAAAACATATTTTTTAGTCCCGTTCGTAGTATACTCTATGCACAGACTACATTTCCCAATCTATTACTATACTCTATGGACTACATAGAGATACTGACTCTATGTACCCGATATAGTATGACGATATTCCTCTATGACTCTATGGTCCTCTCTTTCATCGCAACTGTAAGTCCAACCTCCCTATAAAAAATGTACAGACGCCAGACGTCAACCTACTACAATCTGTCAAATTTCTTTAATAGATTTTCAACTTTATATCTAAATAATAAGGTTCAAAGTTGATTGGGAAAATGTGACAGTTTCGGGTAGGTTGACCTGCTGGCGTCTGTACTCTGTGGGTCTGACTAAATAATTAATTCATTGGATTCTGTGAGAATTTTTGCAATGGGACACAATAGATTGCAAAAATTCTCAGGGAATATTCTTCATAATATATCATTAAATAGAATGATATCCTCAAAACAGTTTTTTTTTATTTTATATATGTACTTTAGCGCCATCTATCGATGGTTGCTGAAGTTTGTATTGAGAATGTATTACGTTCCCTGTTCCCGATAGATGGCACTGCACTCCTATATCAAGTCAATTCCTGTTTTTTTTTCTCTTGCTGTTTTCGTCGTGTTACCTGTTTTTGTTTGGTTTTTTAATTTTTGTTTTTGCATATTAAGCTAAAGTTTTTTACATTTTCACAAAAGAAATCTTTTTCAAAGAGTTCATTCGGAGAGGTTAATTATAGTAGGTATTTACCGCCGTTTAGCCACAACAAGAGTGAAAAGGAAGAAAACATGCGGAGAATGTAATAAAAATTGAGAAAAATATCATCTCTTGACTGGTCTACGATAGTCAAGGAACAGGTAAAACTCAAAATAAATACCTACAGTTTCTGTTGTACTTGGACACACCTTTGGTGAGTAAGTTATACTATGAATATGTTTAAATCTAAGTTTTGGGGATTTTCAATCTAAGTTTTGGCACAACACTGCTTGCTTTTTAAGGTTCCGTACCCCAAAAGGAATTATGATGAGTAAAGAACATACATACCGGTGACTCGGTGAGAATCATAACCCTCCGCCGTAGTCGAGTAAAAAACGGAACCCTTATAAGATACTTTCGTTGTCCGTCTGTCAGTCTGTCAAGACCCATTTTCTCAGGAACGCATAGTGGCATTAAGTTGAAATTAATATCTAATACGTAATCTATGGTCCCTTTGGAGCTTTAAAAAAATCAAGCTTCTAAGTCAACGCGTTGGGATGCACTCTCGTCCCAGCGCATTGAAAAAACAAACTGTTGGATTTTCAACACTCGGCATTAAGCAGAGCGTTGAAAATCCAGTGGACGAAAAGAAGCACCGCGATTTTATTTCTTCCGTGCGAACGTGGGCTTACTGTGTTTGTTGGTACTTACTGAACTTAGGTATACCTGCCTAGGTACTGTGTAGGTAAATACACTTAATAAATTAATAATATTACGGTAAAACTTTTAACCAAATCACTAATTACACCTACACTGTGATCCAACCAGAGCAGAGATGATGGAATGCTTAGATCTGTCATTTACCTACCTTTAAATATTGTTCTTTACATTCAATAGTATCGGTTCTAACTTATGTAGGTAATATTGCTAGGTAGGTAAGTACCTACCTACTTAATAATATTTTTTACTACAATTACCAAAGAACATTTACAGTAGAGTAGGCACTCATGATCAGATAGACCCCAGAACATCAAAAGATGTGATTTCAGTTCAGTACCTACATAACCTGATATTTAGGGTAACTACTATGATCAATCAACAGTGTTATCATTGCCCAAACCTACTGGTATTGGCGTTGTTGATCTATGATAATATATCTTAACTAATATTATAAATGCGAAAATGAGTTTGTTTGTTTGTCACATGGGTAGACCATGACCTGGGTAGGACATAGGATACTATTTATCCCGATATCGAGACATTCTGGGTGAAATCGCGGGGCACAGCTAATGAATAAATAAATGATAGGGTAAATGTAGATGCATATAAATACCAACCCCCAAAAGTCTATTAACACTGTTTTTGAATGCTATGAATAGCTTTTTTCTGTTTCCCTTTTAGTAAAAACAATACTTATATTGACATTATCACAAATGCATATCAAAAATGTTTGTGTACCTAGTAATTTGTTGCTGTGAAATTAAATTAGGCTTGGACGGTGTGGGCCACACTTAGGTGATGTTGTGTGTAGTGTAGGGGTAAAGTCAGAAGAAAAAGAAAAAATCATAAAAAATCAACTTCAATTTATTTTCAATTTCTTATTTTGTTACTTTATGGAATTTATGCAATACAAATGTTGTAAAATATAATTACAATAGTTAACAGTTATTAAATTTTAAATGCAGGTTTTAATTTTAATTATTCATAACAATGTCATGGAAAAGTCCAATTTACACTGACCAATAATAATATTGTGTCTCATTGCCCATAATACGCTATGAAATGAATAAAACAGTCCTTCATACTAGTGAAATCTTATTCTTCTACATTTTGCTAAATGAGGGTTTCGTATTGAACTATGGATTAAATCCCATTAAGCCCTAATGTTAAATATTACAGGCAAGTTTTAGGCATTTTAATATACCTGCTATTATAAAATGATTAAATAATAAGTCACCATTACAATTTAAATACAATTTTAGAACTCAAAGTGCCATGACATTGAATATTTGCTATGGCCATAAAATCACTGTTCATAACAACACAAAACATTAAAAAACAAATTTGCACTAGTCACTATCCATTAAGCAATCCCAATGTCTTAATTCGACTGCAATTAACAAAAATAATATATTTTAGACAATTAATTACCAAGCAATGAAATAGCAGCAATTGTCACCTTTGGTGGCATTATCCGTATACCTTTGCTATGTTAGAATTAAAGAGCACAAGTATCTTGCACATTAAAAAGCATTGAAACTCCTCAACAATGTGTCCTCGCTATCTCAGAGCATAATATTATACTCAGACTGAGTCGTGAAAGTAAGGCGACCGCTCACTATCGGATCGGTTTTCGCCATAACTCTCAATTATTTCTAGCTGCTTCTATTTCTACAGCAACCAGCGTGTGACAATTGGTAATTCTGTTTAAAATATACAATTTTGCTAATTCCTATCTTTACTTTTCAATAATTGTCACCGATAAACATAGTTGAAGTAGAATATAGAAACATGCCAATCATAATTTTCTACGGTTATAACTGTACAGCAGTCACATTCCGTTGGCAAATAATTAAAAATAAAATAAATATTAAATTTAGCTATAAATTGCCTAGTTACCAACCGGAATGGGCTTCGTGAACACGCAGGTGGTGAATAACAAGTCCATTCTTACAAGAGGCCTGTATACAATCAAAGTTACATCGCCCCACAATTAACTATTACTAAGCAATCGCAATAATAATTTAAGACATATTTACACATCATCGTCGGTATGCCACAATTAAATAAGGAACTTAAATTAGAATAATTTAAGATAGTCGGGATATTATTATTAATAGGAATCAGTCATTCAGTATCCACAGTGATCGAGCAGTAGTCGATCGGTCGTCGTCTCGTAACCGTCCGCGTGCGGAGCGGCCGGCGCGGGCGTCTTCGTGCGCTTTTTGAACATATGTAGCGCACCCGCGGCTCACGGCGCGCTCCGCAGCGGCGGCGGTGGCCCCGCACCGGCCGATGCGGAACTTAGGACACGCACGAGCTCGATTATCGATGCGAAAGCTTTCGGCTTGGAATTTTCCATGCTCTAAATCAAGGCTAGAAGTAACCTAGAAGTGTGAACTCGCCGTGTGAGGTACGAGGAGCGGGCGCGATGCCCGGGGGCCGCGGCAGCGGCGCGGGCGCGACTCGGAGCTGCGGCCGCGCCGTCGCTTAAGTCGTGTCCCGTCCATATGTACCGATGCGCACTTCGTCGATTACGCTTGCCCACTCCAAAGCATACGAATCGGGGTCTTCCAAGTAATATGTACGGTTTGGCTGTAACAAAAAAACAATTCAGTTATAGTTTGTTTCTATCTCGGGGGTATTGAATACCTAACTATAAGGTATTTTTTTCCATCGAGTGCGAAAATTTATGTTATCAAAGAACTCACCGTGTGCACCAAAAATATTCTAAAGTTCTTGGCTTCGACTCGCAACTCGGGTGACCAAGGGATCTCACCCTTGAGCACCATGTTGGCCGGATCGACGTAAAATAGGCGCGGTCCTGTTGTGAGCAGCAGCATACGGCGTCGAGGAAACAGGCCCTTCCTTTTGTCTACGAGGCCTTGCTTTAAAATTAGCTCTCCATCAACGAACTGGTGCCACTTGCTCTCCCGAGATTGCACTTCGAGACGACGACGTTTTTCTTCAGGGCTGATGTTTAAGATTCCTGAAAGAAAAGTACAATGACATGTTAGAAACACCAATATTTTCTCTGTCAAACTTCCTAATGAAATTCAGTTCCCACTGAATCCTAAAAACGAGTGCATGTAGCTACACAGCTGATTATAAGGTCAACATTAATAAAACACGTAGGGCGTAACGAGCGAGTCATTCATGTCATGGCATAAGCGGTTGAGAATGTGCCACTCTGGGACGACAGCGACATGCCGGAAGGTTGACGTCATACCAACTATAAAACCGTAAACCATACACTGACTGAGGACGTCCGTTCCGAATGTGTATAGCAGTGAATGCGATGACGTAGTGGCTAGTGGCTACTCGTGCAGCGAGTGCAAGGATCATATTACGATGCGCTACATGTTTAAATAACAGAAATATGTAGATATATTTGAATGAACGCTTATTTAAAAAAAAAGACGTCGCTTATTTGGAAAATAAAACGTTATTGGACTCGGTTTAGTTATGAAACGAGAAGCGTATAAATTTGCCAAGAATTCAGGTCATGGACGCACCAGTTGCCTCTTACTCGTCGCTTCACTGCACTCGCCCGAGACTTTGTAATTGTCCACATCGGCTACATACTCAACCTACTAACATCTATGTTGACTTCTAATACTTTCAAAAATAGCTTTATATTACCCTTATGATGTAATTATGAGAACATTATTTTGTAATGTAAAGCATATCTAAATTGATATTTAAATATCCTTGAAATCCTGATTTTGTAAAGCAATCAAAGATAGTATTACAGAATAACCATAACAAAATTAATTACCTTTAGAGGTAGATAAGTCGAATTCCCACAGTCTCACAAGTTGCTTATTGCCCAATCCTGGTTCAAGATGATCGGGTACATTATATTCTTCTTCAAACGAACCTCCGGGTAAATATGGGCTAATTGTCGGCGGCGTCTGCTCCCATACATTATCCCAGTCCATTCCAGCGAAGAACGGATGATTGCGAATGCTATCATAGGTTTCTCCCTTATCATTAGCCCCAAGTCTTTTGGTATGGTCTAGTACTAAGAGCTTTTCCACTAGATCTTTTGCGTCAGCGGGAAAACCTTCTGGAAACTCAAATTCCATCTTCAGTATTTTTTGAAACGTGAGAAACTCTGTGGCTGCGCGGAATGGAGGTAAGCCCGAAATCATTTGGTAAATGATGCATCCCAACGCCCACAAGTCTGAGGCACGTGTGTCTACGCAGTCGTGTAATAATTCTGGACTAACATACTGCGGTGTTCCAACGAAACTAATTTTTCTAGATCGTTCATTTTGCGTGTCATTATCTGCATTATTCGGTGAGGCACGAATATCTTCAGGCTCAAGGATTTTAGCCGTTCCGAAATCAGCTATTTGCAAGTGCATATTTTCATCTAATAATATATTTTCTGGTTTTAAATCACGGTGAATTATTCCCTTGGCATGCATTTTCTCTAAGGCCATCAATAATTCAGCCGCATAAAATTTAGCTACATTTAGCTCAAAAGAGCCAACTTGATTTATGTAAGACAGTAATTCGCCATTTTTTGCAAAAGACAAAACAAAATACAGCCTTTCTTCGTCTTGAAATGTGCAGTATAGTTTCACGAAACCATGAGCTACATTGAACAACATATTCAAGGCATCTTTTTCGCGTTTAATGTACTCTCTCTTCTTTTTTCGGATGATGTGAAGTTTTTCACACACTTTAACTGTGAAAAAGAAAATGAACAGATTATTTTGTGAATCTTGTAAAGGTCGCCATCAAAACATTTAGTTCAATGGCTTAACATAACATTGTATAGGTAGAAAACGTAAAGTAAAAATAATAATTAGTAATACGTACTTGCATATTCCTTTCCACTGTGTATATCCTTTGCAAGAAACACGGTACTGTAACAGCCCTCGCCGATTAATTTGCCAAAAATATAGTCTTTAGCAGTTCGTTTGGTGGGTTTTTGTGCCTGGCTGGGCGCAGGGGAGGAGGCGGGCGCGGCAGTCGCGGGCGCCGGCGTGGCCGGTGCGGGCGCAGGCGCTGCTTGCATCTTGATCGGCGTCTCCACTATGGTTTCGGCCGCAGCAATTGGGGCCCGTAACTCACTAGACGCTCGACCGTTGATCTGGAATAATGAAAACACCCACTGAGTAAAATAACATTAAGACTTATTCACGGAACTGTACGAGATCACGGACTCTGTCTAGTGGAACGTCGTGAGAGAAATGCGACGTCGTCGCGCTTCGAAAGCGTGCACTTGTTTATCGGCTGGCAGCAGCGACGGCGGCGGCGGCGATGGTGGCTACGTCATGCGCGGTGGGGGCCAGGGGGCAACGCGCCGTCTGCAGTGCCGGCTTCTTTAAATTTAGGTGACCGCTAAATAGGTAAACAATGCTAAGAACTAAGTGAATTAAGTGAATTAAAATTTGGAAATAAATCATCGCATTTGCGATGTGTTTACCTGTTTACAACAGTTTGTCAATGGAACGTCAAAATAAACAATGTTTCTTATTGCAAGCATGCAGGTTTTCACACTTTCAAGACCTCTTCTTTGCCAATATGTTTCGCGAATGTTGTCTTCCAAAGAATACCGTAACCGAGTGATTAACTTTTACCGAATCTTTCAAAAAATTCTATTATTTTTTTAAGATTATAGTAGGTAGGACTTTACTTTCTAGAAATACAGCTATAGATAAGAAAATGTAAGCTTTTAGCATGGAGGATTTAAATACATAGTCAAAATGTTCCGGCTGCCACGTTCACTAGCCTCGACTACAGTTCGATGATCCAATTTCTCGAGTTCGTAGCTTGAGTTTTTGTTCATTTTTTACGGGGCCGTCGTCGAACAAAAAATGACGCGTCCATTCAACGTGAGTGAAGACAGACAGAGATAGCTGCATTTGCAATTCCGTCTCATTCTAACAACGCTGCAGAATACTCCGAGTTCGTGTTTAACGGTATATTAGCCAAAAACAAACTTAATGAAAAGCAAATGAAAGTAACTAGAATTTTACCGTTACTTTGCGGGAATATCCGTTCTTCAATTTTCTCTGTACGTTCGAGTTTTTTAGGTTAAGAAATTCTTTTGCTATTTGCGAAACCGTCTCGACAGTACTTTCAGTGAAAGTTCTTGTGGACCTGTGTGGGGCATTATTTATTTCAGAGGCGGTAATTAACTAGTGGCACAGATTAGTACAGCCCGATTCAAACTTAATGGCAGCTCGGAACATGAGGCGAGTCGCTGCGCAGTAACGAATTCATGGTTCAGCAGGAGTGAGGGGTGAAGTACTGCGCAGCGAGTAGATAGCTTCCGAGCCGCCATTAAGTTTGAATCGAACTATACTAATGACGAATACTAGTACTACGGTGTTGCGGGAAGTGATGAGTTACAAACTATAATTACCACTAGGTCACAGCTAATTACGTTTGTCAGAGCAGGCCCTGAGGCTAGATGTGACAACGGAAATCCTAACAACGGTCAGTATAACATAACATCACGCCTTGTTTCCCCAAAGGGTTGTGCAGAGGTGTACCTGTAGTACACCCACATTTCGTCAGTTATGTTTTTAAATCCCATGTAATAGGAATAGGGGGCGAGCCTATTGCCATCAACCGGGCACAATTCCACGGTCAGAATAATACGTACCTATTAGAAAACCTAAAGACAGGCTCTAATAATCCGTGTTGTACGCTTTGATCACGGATGGAAACTTTCAGTCATCACAATAAGATAAATAACAAGTTTGTTTACGCTTATTTCGAAAACAACTTACAAGTGATGATAAAAGCAAAATAAACGGGACATAATGGAATCTGCACTTCTGTAACTCTGCTGTATGGTTCGTTGACGTTTGGTTAGGAAGAATGAGTCACTAACAATTAAGCTTGGTTGTAAGCGCCGCAAATGGGTCTCGCATTCCGCGGCTGGGGCGCTGGGTCGGTGCGGCGCGGCGGTGTAGACCACCGTCGCAACGGTACTTACACTCGCATTCCCACAGCAACGGATTCCACCGTCCACTAACACCGACTTCATAGCCGACCTAGATCCCCACCACCGAACCTTCCTTTACACATTGCAATGCCGTTTGCTACATGCCTACACGACTTTATGTAATGCTTGAGATTTGTATGGATAAAATACTGCAGTTATATTATAAGTAGGTATTTGTCATTTAAGATAGTAAGTTGGTTTCCTTGTAAAAATAAATAACCTGATGATCTAGCATGTGCAATAAAACTGCCTATCAAGTTCTGGCGGATGTGGTGCATTTTATGTTTACCTCTCCTACAATCTACATCCGTTTTAGAGCGAACTAATATTCAGTCAGCATACTGACAATTGTTTAACAGTTAACTGTAACGGATAAGCTATTTTATATTAAAGCTTTATACATTTACATTAAAGAAAAAGTGAAAGATGAATGAGAATTCCGAATGCGTGATCATGATCATGAATCACGAAGTGTAAACAACCTTTGTTGAGAACATTCAACAACAAGCGACATCCTTCGTCGAGCTCAGAACGACCTCTAATTAATATTATAAAATATGAGTCGGCCTACCTACGTTTATGTTCGTATACAAAAACTTACAAACATGTTTTGTACATTATTGTGGAAGGTAATTTAAGTTGGTAACTAACTACGTAGGTAACCTATGTATAGCTGTGCTACAATCGTTTTAATGTCGTAACACTTATTTAGTACCAATATGTGCTAGTTTAGTTTAATTTGTTTACTTTCCAGTGAAATCAGTGTTTTTCCACAAGGCACAATGGCACAAGTCCTACAAAAATTATCGGGAAAGATAAAGAATGTGGGTGTACAATGTACATAACCTCCTCCGCAGAGTATTACGCCACAACATCACTGGTGACGTATGAGCAAACATTCTCGTGGCGATGGTGTTGGCGTGTCAATTTTATGATAACAGTATATGGGTAAAGGGCGAAGTGTAAAATAACAAAATATTTCGATAATAAAAAAAAAAATTGGATGTCATGGGGACTGCCGACAGAAGTAAAAACTTAAAACTTTGGAATAACTATTTTTTTTTTTTTAATTTATAAATTAATTATAAATAAGTAATCAAAAAAATATTCATTTGTAAATTGAAATTATCAACTGGTTTTCATATAGTTTATTTATTAATTAAAACATGAAGGGCTGTGTGCTTATAAATTAATATTTATCCACTTACACGCAAAAATACTCAAGTTTTCAATAAAATTGTCAGGAGCACGCACTCGCGACCTTCAAACTTACTGCTATAGTTTGACCGAGACCCTGCGCCTTAGGTATGTGCGCGGCGAGACGGTGGGCAGTACAGCCCGCTAATTCGTCAATACTCACGTCGTCCCGCCGCTCATTCGTCATTGCTGCTTAGATGCGCTTCTATAGGCCTATACAGCACGACGCGATGGCGCGAGCATGTCGGTGACGCGAATCCATAAGTTTATTCCCTACCAAAAATCGCTCAACGCGCCTAAAGAAGTTTTCACTTCAAAAATACAATTATGGTTTCAAAATATTTTGCTTTTTCGTGACTTGTTATTTTATCAACCCGGCAGTTAAATGCGTAGTAATATTATGAAACATCTTTTTCTCTGTAATTAAATTATTGTCTAAGATAATTTACCCAAAAGTTGTCAAAATATTTGCTTCAGAAAATGTGTAATTTATAATAAATCATACATTTTCTGAAGCGATATTTTGCCCAATACCCACGTGAGCACATCACTAGCGTAATATTGTAAAGTTCCAGCAAATCATGCATATTGCGCGGCAACGTTAACTGAACAATCTGCGTGTAAGGATACGTTGTGTTTACGATCGTTGTAAAATTGCAGCCGTAGCGGTCTGCTGAATGCGAAGATCGTGAGGAGTTCGCAGTGGTAAACAAGCTGGTCACGCCAGCGACGCGTGAACAAACAAGTGCTGTGGCCGCGCCCGCCGTTTGTTTGTATCAAACAGTCGCACTCGCCGTAGTGAACGGAGCACCGAGCCATCCAATGACATACAGAAAAACAGGGCGAAAGTGTGCAATCACCGCTTTGCACAGCGAAAGTTTACAAACGTAAAACATTGCCACATGTCTACTTGTGACTCAATACTTTTCAATTATATTGTAATGTCAGTACCTATTAAAACTGCGCTTACATTACTAATTTGATAAATAAACATTTATGCCATATTAAAATACTTTCATTAAAATTACATTAAAATAAATAGTTATTTATGACATAACTTATTAATCGGTCAAGTATTTTATAATAATTTAGAAAATAACTTTCACATTATGTACTACATTACAACGTAATAGTTTCCATTTCACCTTATTCAAACTTTAGTCAGTCGGTAACTATTGAACATTATTTTATAAACAGACCGACATGGGGGTACACATAAACACGGGCTGCAGACAGTCATTGACCTTACCTTAGATTTGGGCGAGGGCTGTTTCCCGCGCTTCGTGGAGCTAACGCCAAGTAACCGCAAAATCCTGTTAGCTGCTTCGAGAAGAGTTGCACTACCCCTCGATCCTCTTTTAACTCTGTTGGTCAATCCGCTCATTTCGACTTGTCTCACAATTTAATTTTCTACCGTTTTGTTATTGTTTGAAACGGTCAAAAACACGATCACAGTTCATGAAGGTTGGTTATTGTTATTTAGCAAGAAGTAGTCACAAATAGAGTTCAAATAAATTTTAAACACAAGTTAATTTAAGAGATGCAATCAAGATAAATAAATAAACAACGATAATTTTCCAATGTTATTTGCGCGCGTACGTCCGTTCAGTGATACGGCGTGTTGCGGACTGCAACTAATACTGGCTGGAATGCAACGAAGCGACCTGACGCGAGCGGAGCATTGACTACGTCTCCCTCTCGCTAGACAGAATAATCGCAACGGGCGGCGGCAGGGGGAGGTGCGGCGCGGTGACGGCGGCGGCGGCGCCGCGCGCGGCTTCGTGTACTTGTGAGACCCCATCCATTCCCCATTCGCAACCCACTCTACCCCTCCGAGCTCAATCTATGTGTAGAAGGACGAAGCGTGGCATGTCACCGTCACTCGCCTCCTACGCTCGATTACCACCTACCTACCTAGGAACTTACCCTTGAAGACAAGTTTCGAAGGCAATTAAGAAATAATACTTCTTAGCAACAATAATTAATTAAATTTTTTGAAGTTCTGTTAAAATAATTAGGTACCATAAATTTGTTTAGTGCTGTCGGAATTATATTATTGTTTTATTCATGAGAGACGAATCCAATAATAAAGCAAAGTATAATTCTCCAAACCGAAGGACGCACCGTACCGCACGTGACTATTTTTCTAAAGATCTTAGTAACCCGGGGGGGGCGGGGGAGGTTCGAACCAAGATTGTTCGAGTCGCCTCGGAAAAGTTCTCGGGGTGTAAGTCGAGAGCGGGAAGTAGGAACAAATCAATACAATCAAAAAGAATGCAGCATCGTATACAATGCATCGTGCAAAATCTGCGTCCATGTGCGTTTTTCCATAGTATGAAATACATAGTCGTCCATTACCTACATCGTCTAGCAAAAATGTGTATAGTAAGATTAAATGAAGAGTTTAAAATCTATTGGAAAAAAAACCCTCATGAAGTCATGAGTAATACAAACGTCTTGAAAACTTTAAAGCGGTGTGCCGTGTAAAACCATGACATGACTACATAGGTTAGCGCCGCGCCGCCCTCCGTCTCACTTAGTTTTAATGACATCTGTACTAATCTGTACAGATAGTAAAAAATCACAAATGGTAAGTTTTTATGAATAAGGGAGAATAGAATCTCTCCTGTTTCAATGACCACCGGTTTTTGACTAAACTGCACACTTGCGCAGGCGCATGCGGGCAATACTGGAAAGGCATTGGACCATTGCGTATTAGTATTTACGTTTTTGAAATATGTTTTGCTATATTATTGAATAGGTTTATTCCAGGGATCATCAATTAATTTAATTGGGGGTCCGTTTAAAAAAAAAAAAATTATGATCGTCGCAGTCCGTTTGGAAGACGATTATCTACTAACAACCAAGATTAAAATTAAAAGATGTTCCAGGACCTTACGTATTTTTGTGTTTTCTTGGAAATCGGTCATTGGATCTGTAGAGTACCTAGCTCTATTACTCCCGAAAACATTTGCAGCTTCATGCGGCTTCTCGCGTTGCGTCGTCCGTTGTCTTGTCAACGGCACAGATTAAGTTTTAGTGATGCAATTTAACTGTTTACTTAAAGACCGCACAAAATAGGTCGACGGTCCGGATCCGGACCGCGGTCCGTCATTTGGAGAGTCATACATTTATTCTGCCTGGAGCGAAGGTGTGAAGCGAGGATAGCATGATGGCTTTCCAGTTTTCTACAAACTGGAAAGCCATCATGTCATCCTATCCTTTTGCCTAACAAGCCTACTACTTACACCACCTAGGTACATTCGTGTAGGCTTTTGACTAACTATAATTACGGTGACATACTGTTTTGACTACGTGAAACCGTTTTTGTTGGGCCTTCCAATATAAATATTAAAAAAAACATAAAACACATTATTTATTTTATCTATGGCCCTTTCCGCTTTCCTAATCCTTAGACATAAGATTTCTGTAAAAGATTAATAAACAAGATACCTCCATACGATAGTCATTCATCCCTAAGTGCGTTTATTATGAGGGCGCATCAAATATTCACATCTTATCTGTCCCATACCTTTTTAAACATCTGGATAGTGCGATTAAAACACAGAGTCGAAAAGCTTCAGACTCAGAGTATTTGAAAGGTGTTTTTTTCTTGATTCAATGTATTATGTGGGTTGAGTGGGCCGCAGCAGCTGTTGGCAGCACGTGTCCCAAGCTCGTGCTGTCGGACGCACATGCGCATTTTGATAACCATCCTTGCATTCATGTAATATACACCTACAACAATGTGTTACAACTTGCTCACATTATGCGTCAGCCTTACAATATAGCTATAGGTAGTAGGTAGTCCATTTCCGGCTTTACTTATGTGAGCTGCTAAAATTCAGTTCAATATTCCCCGAACTTCATGAACAGTTACAAGAACCTTAATTGAGTTGTTACTAGTGCCGAGAAATAAATAGTTATCCTAGTTAATACATAATTCGTATACACGAATTATGTATGAACTAGAATAACTATTTCTTAATTAAAAACAATACTTATTAGCACTCACATTAAGTAATTTTTAATTATGTTGTTTACATTCAATTCAGCTAAATTTAGAGGACAATGTGTGCAGTGAAGAAAAAATACTGACGTAGGTACGTCAGTATTTTTTTTACATTCGTGTATTTAAAGTGTATGTCGTACCTACTTACATACAAGGTAAATGTAAATAAAAATGACAAGTGATATTGTGTTAAAGCAGGTGTTCTCAATATACAAGTCTGTCGAGTGTCGACGCGATAAAAACGTATAATTTGAAGTTTACTTAATTTTCGAACTTATGCACTTAACCATTAAAGTCAAATGGATGTGCATCGCCAGGTGGATCTGAGTATATTTTTTATTGTTGCTTGGTAGGATAGCAGCCTGTCGCAGTTGCAACCCCTGCCCCCCGACGGAGCTACGTTTCAAAACAAAATAAAAGCTGCATCGAACATTGAACCCACCACCTGGCACTGTTTTTATGTGATACGGTATCCATAAGGGGGCAGAAAAAAAAACAGTGTACTACCTATTGGCTTCTTCTACATTAGAAATGCTAGTTTTAGTTGAAGTTTTTTTTTTCGGTATTGGAATCTGTTTATTAATACCGGTTACCATATTACATTCAACAGATGTGCCGTAATAATAAACAATGTTATTTTATTTACCTATATAATTATTATTAAGTATCAGTAGGTATAATCACTAACAGGTGACCGTGATGATGCTCAGGATTCATTAAAATGTGTATGGCGCTCAAGTAAAATAACAAACTGATAACAGTGATAACCGTACAATGTTAAAAGAGGGACAACTACGATACACTCAGTTCACACCTCTAGCTATTTCGGCGTAGGTGTATCGATATCGATATCACACCGATAACGATCGATAACGTGCGCGAAATCCTGCGCAGATAAGGTTTATCATCCGAATAATAAATAATTACAAAACAAAGCATTTGATTGTCAACAAAATATTTGTATTTGCATTTTGTGCACTGGGATGACCAATACAACTGTTACTTTCTTTTACAATTATGACCACGTGTTAGTTTCCTATCGCTTTCCGTTTCGCGTTTCCTTCATTTCTACTCTTGTTTATTCCACATTCCTACAAACTAGCATCCTAATTGCGTAACACACGATCAATCATAATCTGAATCATTTTGATGGATATTGCTAATCCATTGCTTCATATGTTCGAAAAATTTGTCTGCTCAACAACGTAACTATCGCAATGAATGTTGTTGAACTGTCAGAATGAAAGCCATTGCTACTGCAAATCTGTTACGCAATTACCCCGCAGGGCAATTTGCTGAATAAAAAAATAGCTTATCAATCGATCTTGCAATGTCCTTTGAAAATCTGCTGTAGGTAAAAATCCAGTTTCAATTCTCCTTTACCTTAGCCCATACCCGACGTACTTCCATGGCAATATCTTCTCTATCATTGGAAACACGTGCAAGTGACAAGGTCGCGCTACACTGTTGCACTGCACGTTATTTAACTATTCCAATAAGTAATAATGTAATTTATATGTATTGTATGCATCTGTAGCACGTACGTGTAACTAAATGTCATTGCACTCTAATAAAATACTGAATCTTACACATGTAAGCGTTATGTATGTACTATTGTTGCTATTTATGAGGTAGTGTAAAATCTAATGATTGCAACAATATCCTTCAACACTTCCACGTGTAGGAACAATTTGGGTTTACCGAAATAATAATAATATATTATTTTATATTTATCCTAACTAATATTATTTACCTAATTAATTTTAGTTATGGAATTAGTCGTTATTTGTAAAAGCACGATGGGATTTACATCGTCTCATATGTGTACAAAAATCACAAGAATGAAAAAAAATATATATATAAAAATGCGAAAGTGAGTTTGTTTGTTTATTTGTTACGCTTACACGCTAAAATGGCTGAACAGCTTTGGATGAAATTTGGCACATGGGTAGACCATGACCTGGATTAGGTCATAGGATACTTTTTATCCCCATATTCCAACGGGATCCAGACTTATGCGGGTGAAACGGCAGGGCGGGCGCAGCTAGTATACAAATAAAAATGAAATTCTGTTCGTTGGTGAGCGCATCACTTGAGAACAGCTGGACCGATTAGGCATTTTTTTGTTATAAAGTATTCGTAATATAATAAGTAGTCCGAATTCGATTTACATGGAAAGAAAAATTTTAAAAGTTTTCCGGAAAATTTATAAATTCAGAAATGACTCATCGTGCTTTTTTTCCATGGGATTTTTGTATGAATTATTTAAAATTGGGCTAGATAACGTCTGTCAGACCAGCTAGTTAAAAATAATAAAACATTTTAGTTTTCTAAGAATGTAACAAATGAGCAATTTCCGGACGTCCTGCAATAGGCTAGGCCTGTCCCGCAGGAACCTTAATTTTCCCATGAAATTACAATTCCGGATTTAATTAAACTAAAATATAATTACCCAAATAAGTATAATTTTATTTGGGTTATTTATATAATTAAAGGAACTTAGATCTACTTAGAACATTTAATGCTTATTTACTTATATATAAAAAATACCTTATTAGATAAAGAGGTGATTATAAAATTAGTGTTTTTAACACGAAGTGAATTGTTGTAGCTGTGCTGCTAAGTATTTGGTATGATATGGCAGCCAGTTTTTCGCGGTACCGAGTGTGCGAACTTACGAAGGCGCCTAGCGAAGGTTATCGACGTTCCGAAATGTCGTGGCTGCGGCCTTGAGTAGTCCTTTGACCCTCATCGTAAGTAATAGCCGCCGCTCTCGAGCCACCTGCTCGAGTGCCCCTCGCATATTAAATATTTAAATCTTCAACGGTCTTATGGCATAATACACAATTTATTATGTTAACATAACACAAGCTAAAACCAAACTCTAGACACTTTTCGCATTGAAAATTAAATTAAATAGCCTGTCAGTATTTTTTCAGATAAATATAAAATATATTTTTTATATTATATCGAATATAAATTAAAAACAGCTAAGTAAGTTTTAAGTTGAACCTTTGAACAGTTATTAGGTATATTGAGATCAATTAACTTAGTGCATGTGTATAATATTATATTCTGTGCTTCCCGCTGAATGCTGGCATCACAGAACCGGTCGAATTGCCGATGCTTGGGGGAGGCCTATATCCAGCAGTGGACGTCTTTCGGATGAAATGGTGATGATAATAATGATGTGTATAAATGTACTATTCTAATGGTATCTATTACTTATTATCATTTCCACGTGATATTTGAACTACAACAACAAGTTAAACAAACCAATCACTTGCGTAGTTTGCGTCGCTTCACAGTTTCACAGAATTTTAATTAATTATTTTCGCGACACACGCGTGATAAGTTCGATGACCGATGAATTAATTCAAGGGCCTTAACCGTAGCTTTTATTTTCCTGATAACCTTCGATTTGCGGCCCCGCGGGTGAACTGAACTGAACTGAACTCGCAAATTCGCAATATAGTTACGTAGGTAGGTACTTACTGTTTATTTTTACCTAGCCACTGACTAATGCGGTACATTAAACATATTAACGTTATAAATATAGGCTTTCCTATCCTCTTTACTACACGTATCGATTAGATATTATATATTTTTGAAGATTTTGTCATTTTTATAGCAAACCAGCTTATGGCCGCGGTTTCGCGCGCGAGGAGGTCGAAAATTATCCCACGGGCACATACTATCCAGGATAAAAGTATTATATGACATAACCCATGTCATGGTCTACCTATGTGCCATGTTTCATCCAAAGCCGATAGCGTCACAAAGAAACAAACTCACATTCACATTTATATTCTTACTAGCTGCGCCCCGCGGTTCCCGCATAAGTCTCGATCCCGTGGGAATATTGGGATAAAAAGTGACCTATGTCCTTTTCCAGGTCGTGATCTACCCATGTACACACGGCTACATATCAAGTTATACATTTCCTGTTTATGCTGATCTCGCATTGTATAGGATTTCCGTACAGTGCGAGGTCAGCGTACCAAATTTCATCCAAATGCCGAACGAATTTGGATGAAATTTGGCCGTTTTAGCGTGAAAGTTTTCACTTTCGTATTTATAATATTAGTTAGGATGTATAAGTATAAGGTATCCGTCTATATTTTATTTTCGCAAAAGAAAATAATTAAGAACAGCGGTAATCAGGTCAATTAATATATTGACGTGACAACGTCTTATAAATTGGTTTGCCGGGTGACACTTCAAGAAACTGCGTTACGCTCCGCTCACGTTATGCGCTCACAATGAGAGCGAGTGAGAGGCACGCGTCCCTTCCACTCGGGCATGGTTAGCCCGCCTAAGAGCGAGAGAGACAGACATAAAAAGTGAAAGGCACGCAAAGTCGTTGTCACGTAAAACTTTCGCCCGTATACCGACTTTACAGGAAACCAATTTTTTTGTAAATTAAATTAATCTATAAGTTGGTAGTTTATGAACAAAGTCGTTTTAAAACAAACAAGTGTATTGAAATAAAAATAATTTGTTGTTTACACTATATATTTGTTTTTTTGGAACACGCAGCCGATAAAGTTTGTGTAATCTGATGCCCGAGTTCTATGAGAAGCTTCCTTTACTATTAAAAGGCTTCTTTCCTGTTCATGTATCATTTAAACTTTAATTAGCTATGGTAGTATATTGACAGGCATCAGAATGCATTTTTATATTTTTAGTGCAATGTTTGAATCTAATAATGATGTGACACTGAAGATAACTGAGGGCATGCGATTAATTTCGATGAATGAATTCCTTATAACAACGCATTAATGACGGCGTAGTCATCGCCGTGGCATGCAGTGAGTCCCCGTCCCCCACGCGGACAATATCGATAAAATAATGGACAGAGCATGTGTTGTCTCATCGGAAAACAATTAACGCACAACAAACAATTTAGTTGCGGTCACAGATAGTAGAGCGGGTCAAAGTACAAGAATTTGTGCCAAGATAACATTATGTTTATCATATGCACTTCCAAAACACATGAACATGTTTATTTGTGCAATAGCCTGGTTAAAAATAGAACTGTTGTTTATCTTAGTTGTTAATTATTATTGTTTAAAAATTGTTAGCAGGTTATTACTTCGTCCTGCGAGTGTCTTCATTACTTTTAGGGATGGATATAATATATAATAATATCTTAATATATTTTTTTCACGCGACCGTACTGTACGTCATGCACGAAGTACCACTACTTAGGTACTTGTATGTAAAGTAATTATGTAATATTATTTATCATCCGTATCACAATAATGAAGTCTTGTGAAGTGACGCCATTGATGGTTAAAAAAATATACCATTTTACACCTAAAGGTATATCAATCACATAAAATTATCATAATATCTTCTTTTTCTTAAGAGGTTATCAAATCACGAAAATAAATTGCCCTTGTATTTTTGTAAACACATTCTTTTTACAGAAAAAAATGTAAAATACTTATCTATGATTAAGTTAATTAATGAAACATTAAGTACTAGGATTTATCCTGGTAATTTGACTATTTATTAAAAAAAAAAAAATTGTAGGTGTGACAGTAGACATTCATCTACTCTCTGTTTTAATTTCTTTGAGTATAGACGTGTCCCATAAAAAAAAACATATTTTATTGCGTTAAAGGGATGAAATCCATAAAAAAAAAACACTGAAACCTTATGGTAACTATTAAGTTTAGTCTCCGTGCAATATTTTATTAGTAGGTATGATTAATTTCTGCTCATCGTTTTCCTTATGATCAAAAGATGTTGGCAAGCAATAGATTGATATCTTATCGCAATGTGGCTTTACGTATACAAAAAAACAATCTGGGATTTACCCCATTGAAATGTTGTTATTTTTACCCAGAAAGAAAAAAAAAAGATTATGTTAACAATAACAGGCATTAACAAACTTACTTTTGTGATTTTGCACTAAACTTAATGACAATGATAATGTCGCGATAAATTAAAATAATCATCATTTTAGCAACGAGCATCTAAATACTATAAATACGTAGGTACAGAATATTAACATAACTTGGTCCTTTGCGTAGGATAAACTAAAAATAAATCTAGCCAGAGCACTGGTATTTTAGTCCGTCTGAGTTAAAAATAAGTAAGCCTTATAAACTGGCAAAACTATGTAAAGTGCAAGGCAAAAAGCGTGTTAAAAGTTGCCTCGCCAACGCAGCGTCCAGGCGGCAGGCACACACGCATAATTGGACAGGGTTGACCAGTTTGCAATGTCAATAACATTATTTAACATCATTCATCCTCTTATATCTCTTGAATGTTTATTCTCATTTTAAAATAAGATAAAAGCTCTATTTAATTTTCTTTAAAGTAAAAACCACGTTTTGTTTAATAATAGAGCAATTTTTCGAAAACGCACCCTAATTTACAGTAGAGATGAACAGCCCTATACGAGCGGAATGCCTTCCACTCACAATTCCACATACTTTAATCACTTCCCGCGCGTCTAGACATCGACCTCTAGTTCCAAGTTCTTGCTAAGACCAAATTAACTCTTAGGGCTACCTCTTAAGATCCCTATTACGTCGAGAGTAGCCCAACGTTAACGATTAATAAAAACGGGCTCGCTGTCCTCGGAAAGTGCATTGATCTCAGGCGCGTCCTTCTGTGGCACAAAAATTGCTGCACGTGAAGTAGGCGTCTCTTTTGTGTATAAACATAAAGAATAAGTGCGAGCAGGATGCAGTAACGTAGTAGGCAGGATGCGCGTGGTGAGCAGCGGGCAATACACCCAAGCGAGCGCAATGAACGGCAGCCATTAATCTGGAAGTACCACGCCGCATTTTGGCGCCAATACATCCGTTTAAGGAAATAAACAGAGTTCTTATTAGATTGACTACCTATTTAACTTGTAACCTTAGCCTGGGTTCTGTAATTTAATTCATAAGGCACTTTTTGAGGAAATATATATACACCCAATAAGGATGGCGCAATAGTAGATAGGTACTTAGGTATTTCTGTTCCACTGAAAAGTTACGTTGAAAACTGCCGCATTGATTGTTTTGTTATCGTAGATATAAATAATACACAAAACCTGTAGAAATGTAAAAATATAATAATATTTGTAACACTTATAGCCAGCAAAGAACAGGAACCAATGATTTCGCGCCAAAAGCGTGTGCTCCAAGATGGCGGCAACCACGTGCTTAACAAATACAAACAGGCCACGCTTGCTTACTACGATTTGTTTTTCTCCATTTATTTGAGTATGTTTTAATATTTTGTAGACACTATTTTCAAGTCCTTATTGTATTGTCTAATAATTTTACTAGTTTCCAAAAGAATAAAGAAAATCAGGGTATTATTAAAAAAAAATTGTTTTCGGTTCTTAAAATAAAGCTACTGACCGTTTTAAGCCATGCCAATGAGTACCTACGTGAAAAACAAAAATTCATTCAAAATAAATCACAATAGGTTGTGTATCCCAATTTTTTTTTTTTTCAAATTTCGATCCTTCTTGGAAAAGTATGGCGACTTGAAAAAACAACAAGTAAAAGGCGGCGGCGCGGCGCGGCGGCGGCGGCGGCGGCGGTCGCGGCGAGGGCGGCATCGTTATATGCAGTTCTGCGTTAGAATGGTGTGGGTGCAAATTCCACGAAGGATGAGATGCCTGCCGATACATTCAACTTTACTCAACCGGCTAGCCTGCCGTTGACCGTTGTGTTTGAAATTGCAAGCAAATAATCTCTACGATGAAATATTAATGCAGCTATTGATTAATATTTCACCGAATAACAAAGAAAATGGTATGTATTTCCAAAGAATATATTTTAGCAAATAAGTAAATGTAATAATGTACCTCAAAATTGGTGAATACAGACAAGCACTCAAGCGAAAAAATCAACGATCCGAACTGTCTGGCCGTTGAACCCAGAAGCAAATGTTAAAAAGCTGCTATTCATCGAATGGAAATGTCTTGATCTTTAACGGATTTTCATTTCCGGGAAAATGTTGGCTTGGAAACTTTTAATAATGGGGATAAGTTTAAAATAACAAAATTTGGGTGGAAGGAGGAATGCAGAGAACCCTCGTGGAAATAATCATAATCTTATTACCACGGTTTGATAGATACTAACAAGTATCCAAGTAGATAATTATGCAAGCTATACATTTCCAGTATTAGCTGATCTCGCAACTGGAAATGTATAGCTTGATGTGTAGCCATGTGTACCTATAGCAATAAGTTATTTCATTACTAACTACTTATTCATTATTGAAACATTGATAAAAAACGAAACGAATGTAGTTTATAAATAATGTTGACAATATTTATTTATTTATTTATTATTAGGCTCTTCAACAATATTTCAATAATAATAATTTTTTTTTTTTTTTCAATATTTTGATACATTAATTATTGTTTTGTACACTTTGATTCTTACTGTATTTTACAATACCTCAACAGCTACGTATCTCTAACTAAACAACATTTCATTGTACCGTTAATCTGTGATGTGCTTTGTGACACAGGTAATCTGTGACCTAACTAGCACAGCTTTGAAACAAAGAAAATCCTCTGTTAACTGCGCATCATTTTTGGAGGTCCATGACCCACTGGGTTCAAATAATGTGCAACAATTCGCTACGCATTGGATATTGTTACGCAACGAATGTATTTATTTCACAATAAAAAAATATATAGTATTCATGATGATTTCTTATTTGTACCTTATTTACACGAAAAAATTCACTATTTCACCATATTATATCATCAGCTGGTGGCCAATCAGCTTATTTATTTTTTGGTTGGGCAAAGATTCCTAAAATAAGTAATACGCAATTTAATCACTGTTTCGCAAGTAACTTCTTTTTGTTTTTGGAAATTATCAAAAGAAAATACAAATGTCTTTCAACAATACCTGCATGCATCTCTACATAATTATAATAATAATCGTCTTTCGTTCGACTTAAAAAAACACTGTTAATAGGGTAGATAACTATCAATTTTTTTTTGCCCGTCTTGTATATTATAAAAAAATTACGTACACGTATTTTTCTTTTTTTACGTTATCAAAAGATTACGGCGATACATCGAGTTAAAATGTGCCATGACGTCACTAGTATGTAGATTTTATACTTACTTGTGACGTATCAACCACCCCCACTCCCCAACTTTAATGCGTTTTTATCTAAGTCATTTTTTTATTAATATGATTAAGCAAAAAATACGGATCTAATATTTTTTTATTATCTAACTGACGGACTAAATAAAATTTCTTTTTTTTGACCCAGGCATCATACCTATTAAATAACAGTACCTAAGTGTAGCGATTCTACTAAGCTGTGAATTTATAAGAATGTGTTGTGCTGATGTTTAGCACAAGAATGACTACACTAATCATTATTTATGTCCGCTAGGACAGGCCGGGATGAATCAACTGGAGGGAATGCAAACAGGTCTGCAGGGTGTGGTGGACGCAAGTCGCGAAGCCACGCATGTTGGCGGTGGCGACGGTCGTTCGCCGAAGTTGCACGCCGTTGCCACACGTTGCATCGTTTGCAAGACGAAGGTGCATTCCACGCATACCATTCCCGCCACTACATTAGTCCACTTACATTAGCTGGTAAAAGCAATTCTAAAAGCTCTTCATGTGAACATGTTTTGAAAGATTAAGTATTTGGAGAAGCGCATGTATTTAGACTAGTTTCCCGAAATAATCTATGATAGAAATATTGTATTAATAGTTATAATATTGCTCAAACTTTTTCTTAGCACGCACTTAGTAGCCGTTCAGTAAGATTAAAAGAACAAAGGCGTGATTCAGATTTCCGGGTTTGTTTGTGTGGCTCTTTGTTTATCTTGTGGAATGGCTGTCGAAAGTCGAAACTTTCATAGATATATTAGTTTGAGGCTAATCCTCACTTATTGAAATGTTGATTTTAGATCTTTTGTCGTCAAGAACTTTTGTTGGCTTTAGCCAATGTCTTTTTTGTAATGTCTATGAGACATTACAAAAAAGACATTGGCGAAAGCCGAAATCTCTGGCAAAAACCGAAAACGGTAAGGAAGAAAGTCTAAACCTTTTTGATAAAAATTATGTGTTTGCTTCAGAAAAACCACGTGTTCTTTTGTAGCCACGAATCCGTGATCTTTTGTAGCCACGAGTCATGTCCAAATGGTTTTTCTACTTTTGGTGTCTTCATTAGTGCACTATAACTGCAGAATATGTCTTGCCATTGTTTCTTCAAAGGCACACTTGGTATGGGAAGTATCTACTCTAGCGCGTCGGTATTGCGAGGCGTGGGTGGTCTGCGCGTGAGTCACCGGGCGGAGGCAGCGCCGCGCCAGCGCAAGCTCGCGGATCCTATTGTCCGCGCCCATTCACGAACTAACAGCATGTCCCTGCAGTGTTGCAACTATGCTGTTCTGATTTAATGAGATATAATTTAATTTGAAGTTTCTAGCTAGAGAAACTTCAAATTAGCTTATTTTTTATACATTTGCAGACACCTCATGCACGGTATCACTTTGACTTGGCTAACTTAGGCGATAAACTATAAAAATTATACTGCAGCAAGTTTTCAGATTAACTCAATGGATTACCTACTCAGATTTTATTTTTATTAAGATTTTCCTTTTAATTTAACCTTCAGATTTTCTCAAGTTCTCCCTTACACTTTAAAAGTTAGGGTTGGTAAAACTGCCTTCTGGCCTTCGTGGTACAATCCACATGAACATATTAAGCAACAGACGCCACGACCAGGCGTACATGGTTACGGAACGGTTTATAGCAACAATTAGGCCTCATTCATTCCCAACACAGATTTATAAGATAAGGCATGTGAATGTGTTGCCATACTAGGAAACTGCTTGGAGCTACGTCTTAGGTATACTTAGCTATTCAATTTACATGTAATTGTACTGAGTTGAGTAGGTAGGTATAGGTACTACAGATGAGTTATCTGGGCTTTATGTTATGGACTCATCTAGCGGTCGGTCGAATACAGACGGCATAAAAATAGAATAATATGACGTCGACCCTCTTTGTGGTTAGTTGTTTCTTTTGTCATCGGGTAATCTTATAGCCAAGAATGGAATATCGGTTGCTTTTACTTTTGGGGAAAAGGCCTGGAAATTATGTTCTTTTAATTTTTATTTAAAGGCGTATACGCCATGATTCTGTGCTTCAGAAGTAACAGGACGTTATATGCTGCTGTATGTGATAATTTCAAGTACAATTTATTTACATTTATATGAAAAATACGGTGGTCTATGCAATCTGTTTAATGCAAACATAGGCATTAAATCGAGTACAGCTTTAATAACATGAACATTAAGTGTGCGCATTTATAAGTGTAGCGTAGCGCGTAGGGAGCGTAGCGTGGCGTTGTTCGGTCGGAGCGTACATTCACCCAGTCGTCTCGTCTCGGTCACAGCCGCGACTCGCCGCCCTTACCCAGCCAACCCTCGGGCGGCTCGCTAAATACTTTAATGTCGTCCTTCCCCTGCCGATGCCGCGGCGTCCCAGACGAGAGAACGACCGCCGAAATTGTACAGTTACGACCATAAATACTTTTCACTTACGCAAGATTCAAGAGAGATTTTCTTCTAAAGTATTGATAGATATTTTATGATGTTACGAACATAGTATTATGGAAACCAAATTATGAATAAGGTCTTTACTCTAAGTTGAAAATTTTATTTCACTAGAAAAACACTTAAATTTCGCGAAACTGTAAGGTAAGAAATAAGTTTTGGATTAATGTTACTATGGTATTTATGCTGGTGACTGTACAGTGTACGTACTACTTATAGAACTACGTACACATGTGCGTGTAAAGGGCTAAAGGCAGTTGAACTACGGGAGGGCTTGAACTTTTATTCGCGCCCTTTTATTGGGCACTGGCCAAAGGTTTCGCAAACAGATTATCCAAGTTATGGAATAGTTCAATTTAGGTTATCAAAAAGAAATAATTATAATAATGTTACTAGCCTTGGTAGGCACGAAGGTTCAGATAAAACGATCGGTGTCTCTATTGAACGCACATTTGTTCGACATTGATAGAAATAAGGACAATTTCCAATTTTAAACCTAAACCACTCCTTGTTATTTTTCCTCTTGGAACGAAAACATTTTTGGTATATTATCAAGTGAAGTCATTAAAAATGAGGGATTTTTTTCCTTGTTGATAAATCCGATCGTTGACTGAGAAAACATTCATTACATTGGTCATTCGAATGTCTCAGCTGTGTTATTATTATGCTTTGAGTCACATATAGAATAAAAAAGTTTAAGAATGGCAAGTAGAAACATCATGTTCCTAGTAGTTATTAATATTAAGTAGGTTTTTTTAACAATTTTATATTTTTATGGGCATATAAAAGATGTTCTCATATATACCGAGTGAGAAGGCAGTAATTCAATTAGTCTCCTTACATCTCTCTCTGCGAGAGTATCTCGGGCTTCATTTATAAATTGAACGAACATCACCCTAATTGCGTAGCACACGATCAATCACAATCTGAATCATTTTGAAGGATATTGCTAATCCATTGCTTCATATGTTCGAAAAATTTGTCTGCTTAACAACGTAAAAAACGCAATGAATGTTGTTGAACTGTTAAAATGAAACAGATTGTGATTGATCGTGTTTCACAAATAGGGTGCAGTCCTTTTCCGCAAAACAAAGATAGTCTGAATGTCGAAGGCATTTCCCCAAAACAGAACAGGTACCTACCGTACGTACTACACACGGCTACACATCAAGCTATACATTTCCAGTTTATGCTGATCTTGCATTGTATAGGATTTTCGTACATTGCGTACCTATTAATATGGTACGGTTCATCATCATATTCATCATCATGGTCAAGTACCTATTTCATTGGATAAAATAAATAAAAAATATGATAATGGCAGTGTGTTTTATCACAGTTTATAAACATAACAAAAGATTCTTGTGTAAGGGTGTTATCTGAATGATATAAATATTTATCTAAAGTCAATGATATAATTTAACAAACAATAGCTTTTTGCGCATCTTGAAATGATTTAATACCGGAAAGTCCTTTAAAAATCAAATTCAAAATTATACCTACATTTATTAAAATACCGAGACACAAACAGGATGTGGAGATCATGTTTTGAATAAAAACGAAACGGTTATCCGTTGTGTTTTGACCAAGAATGACTAAATCCTGTACACAGTGCATTTATAAACAGCATGTATTTAATCTAACCAATTCCATTATGATGCCCTAAAAATATTTATGGACACTAATATAATAAATAATTCTTATTTTGCTGTCTTAAAATACTAAATAGCCAATTATAGACCGATTCAATTTTAATGGCGGCTCGGAACATGAGGTGAGTCGCTGCGCAGTAACAAATTCATAGGTCAGCGGGGATGAGGGGTGCGGTACTGCGCAGCGAGCAGCTAACTTCCGAGCCGAAGAATCAAACTATAACTGAGACCAACTTGGATTGCGGTTGATCACAGTCCTAACCTAAGCCATTTAATTTCGAGAGTGAGAGGTCGAGTTAGTGCGACCAACTTTGAGAAAAGGCCCGAAAGTTAGAAAAGGCACATTTATTAAAAAACGAGCCTTATTTACAGTAGTTGCATAATTATGATGTATAACATGTTACATCTTGGCTGACTTATATATGATATAAACAATATTCGTCATCATTATCATCATCCTGTTTACAACCTCTTGGAAAATGGGTTTGTTGGTCTGACGGCCAACTCTAGCACCGCGCGCGCTCATTGGTCAAATCAAATAGCGCGCGCTTCCCAGGCCTTCGCCTTGGCGGCCTTCTGTTACACACGTCCTTCCCTTTTCACGTAATCACTCCCACAGATTCCAGGATTCCATGGATTGCAGATTGCGGCAAACCGAGAGGAAAGAGGTTACCCATCAAAAAATGTTTAAAGGTTCAATTTTTGAATATGGGATATTTTTAATTGAACCTCTAAATTTTTTTTAATTTAAAATAAATTCTTTTTTCGCAATCAAAAATCGAAAGCATATTTTCACACAGCAATATAGAAAATTGTCATTGATAATAGAATTTGCATGCAAGTATCAATTTCTCATGGTGGGTCTAGCTAGAAATTGATATAATGATCAGCGATTAACCTGATCACTTTGTTCACACAAGGATGTGGGTTTGAACTCCGGACTCTATTCGCAGAATAATCGTGTATTTGACCTTACCTTAATAGTAGGTAGATAAGTTATTTTTATTTTTTCCTCCATTCTCCCACATTCTACTGGTATGGTACATTAATTTGTTTTATACATAATTAATTAATTATCTTTATACCAGATAAATATTATGTATGACCAAGCTCTGTTCCGTATTATAAAAATAAAAAAACTCAATCGAAGCGACAAGTGGTTGAAGTAGGTATGTAAATTAAACAATGGTGCGGAACCTTTTCTTGCGAATCTCATTCGTGCATGTTCGACTGGTTTTATGAAGATTTGCGTTCTAGTACAATACGTCTTTAGTGAAACCGTTCTTTATGTCCATTGTGTTAGCCAGACAGTATTGAATTTCCATAGTGTTAATCAAAGACATGATTTAATTTAGAAACCAGTAAGTCGAGCGTAGAGGTCGGCAAGCGTCTCGCCGCCTCGCCGTCTGCTCACCTTGGGTGAACCCAGGCTGAGAGTACATATCCGGCCGTATCTTAGACATTTATATTTAAATGTGAATTTGTATGTCGGCTTCCCTCTCTGAGTGAACTAACGAACGTAGCACTTTCACTCAATATGAATGAACATTGGTTCAAGACATAAAGCAAAGCAAAACGGAGAAACGGAGTATGATAGTAAAACGAATATCGGAGGCATCAACTACATAAATGTATGACCTGTGAATATATTGTATCAAGAGCATTCCGTTGTACTCCCACGCTTCTCCCTGACGATACAATAGAGAGTATGCGGGTAGGAGGCAAGGGTAGGGTAATTGATCAAACAATATTCCCAATAAGCCACAATCACATAAATGAAACGTGTTCACAAGTTATCGGTTGTCAAGCAAATTACTAACAGCTACGTCGCTTTTCACAATAGTGCAAGTAGTATTGTGGCATAGTAAACTCGAAGCACGTGTATGGCGATAAGACTGCAAGATATTTGCACGTACGTGCAAATATCTTACATGCATACAGTACATGCCATCATGTATACTTTATCGATTATTCACAGCTCTGAAAGGCCATAAACCTAATCTTTTGTTACGTAACGTCTCCGTGTTCCTGAGCTATTGTACGTGTAGATAAATAAAGCGATATAAAATGGTGCGTGCGACGCGCTTACACGTGGTTTATACTATACGCTATACTGAACTTACTACATTAACCGCTTATCAGTTACAAGAAAAAATAATGGTGAGCACGGAAAAGGAATGAAATTTTCCATTATCGCAATATAAAATGAAATCAAGCACGATGACGAAGTACAACAACTGCACGTGGAAGTGAAGGGAGACATTCAATCAACTCCTCGGCACGCTTTGAAATTTTAACTATTAATTCGATTATGGAAAGTTTTTCCCACCGAACTTTCGCAATCTGTGCTTTCAGGTGTTACCCCCGAAACAATCGGCAATGTGTTAAGTACGAGTATATTTTTATCGCCACAATTAATAACGATATCTTCGATAGCATATTTTGGGCAATAAATTAATCATTTTTCAATACAATATACAATAATTTGTGTGCATAATAAAAATCTATAATTTATGTAAAGAACGTCTAATGTCATAAGCATAACTCACACGATATATCTTATGCTAGGATAATTTTGACACCAATAACTCTTTACTAAACACGCTACATTTCGAAGAATGAAAAACAGATCAGCAGGGCAGCGTCTGCGTGTTTTATTTATATGTTTTCATTGAGTCGGCCGTCCCCCTCCATTACTAGGACGCATAAAATGCAACCCAGGCGCTTAAAAATACGCCGCCCAGAAATGATATGACGTTCAGCTGTTTTTCTTTGTTTTCTTCTTTCGGCGCCCCAACAAAGCGCCTACGTCAACGTATCAAATATCAAGTCCTAACAGTATGATCATGATCAATGACCGCGCTGGGACAGTGCCTGGAAGAATTAATCTATCTACGCCATTGATATACTAAAAAGTTTTTATATATCAATGATCTACGCATCAACTCTTGTTCGCAAGTCTTCTTCGTGTATCAATCGGAAAGGAATTTAAAAAAAAAAGGATTATAGCAAAGTAAGTCGTCGTATTGTTGGCGCGATGCATCGGCATGGCGGTGGCGGGCGTCTGCACGCTCGCGGCTCATGTTGCGGCTAAAAGTGGACTCGACACCGAACCGCACGCAGAAATAAACGCAAATAAGCAACACCCAAGACCACGCAGATATAAACCGATGTAGCTAACAGCACATTATCTAGCTGCAGCGTGCCAATGTATACGCCCATCCCGAGTGCCAGCGCAAGGACGCTACGCAATCTGCGCGCTACGAGCGCGACGAATGACGAAATATTTACAGGAATATTGCCAAAACGACTGAGGCATTTCTGCAGAACAGCCAGCCGGGCATTTCCTGTAACCAGTCCCAACAGTAAACAAGGTGGACCTTCGCTAGTTTGTAACGCCAGATGAATTGTTTCAACAAGGTTTAACGATAACTGCGTTATTGTATCATTTTACCTGCGTATGACTGTTATGCATTTCTATTTGTTTTAACAGCTCTGTTATTAGTAATTTTTATAGTGATTGGTTAGCTGATGATAACATTCCTTTATTTCTATTGCATAATTAAAAAGGAGAGTTATGATTACGACATCAATTGTTCCGTCCGTTTGACGTGCGTATGAGTAATCCTTCATGCGCGTTTATTAATGACAATGCCAATGGTTATGCACACGTAATATAGCGATTACCTAATTTCAATGCGTTACATATTTAGAAAGAAGTACTTCTACATATATTTAGAAATAGTAGTTAGCTGAGCTCGATATTGATAAGCCCACATGGGAAAAAAATCGAGTAAATCATGGATGGAGGGCCCATATCGGATTTCGAAGGTAAGAAAGTAAAAAAAAAATCCAATTAGGTACAATATTAACAAAATAAATATGGAGAACCAAAACTTTGTGTTCTTCAAGTAGGTATTAAAATTATACTTAAGGATTGCAATTTTAATAAAGAGCGAATGTTTACACTGTAAAGGCTCGTGCAGACCAGCGCGACGCGACGGCGCGACGCGACTCGAACAATACAATTTCTAAGAAAACTACACGGTATAACAATAACCGGTGTCGCGTCGCGCTGTCGCGTCGCGCTAGTCTGCACGAGCTTTAAACTTGACAGCCTGCTTACGATATCATAGAAATCATTATGTTTATTACGACGTTGCATTATGATTCTTAATTGTACACAAGGCCGTACCGCACGCATCCGCATTGGCGCTGCAAAATACTGAACATAAAAGGAGTGGTATTTTTGTCTAGAGTATAATGCTATTTATATTTCCGGCTGCAACAAAAAGATGGAAAATTCCATCTTTGTTCAAGTGCGCACTGCCTATGCAGAAACCGTTTTCTTATATCTATGGTTTTAAATTACTATTCAATAGGTTTTGCCCACGTCTCCGTTAGCAAGGAATGCTAATAACTGGGTAAACCATATAGGCATATAAGCTTATAACCACTTACGGAAATGACACTTTATATCATTAATGGTGAGATAACTAGCACAGGTATTACCTAGAACCGCACAATAACCTCATTTTGTTAATGCTGGTTTCACATAGAATTTAACGATTGAATCTCCAACTAATGTGACGATCGGTAACCCTTAAATGATTTAATAGTGGCTTCTAGCTTGCTTATCTAGCAGGGTGATTAATTAAAATAGATAATTATAATGTTAATCATAATATTATGAATAAGAACACATCAAAGAAGTGATTAATTAACTTACTGAATCGCCTAGATCGCAGTAATTGGTTCGACACCTTTCTGGGCCAACGCACAATTTTGGCAGCTCATCCAATTTGCGGAGGTATGTCACCATTACGCAGCTGATCACGCTAACATTCTTCGGTTATAGCTAGGTCGGTTCGCATTGCACTAGTGTACAGTAATTAGGGTAATGTTTACCGTTGCGCGGCCAAACGAATGAATCACTAGTTGCGTAGGCGCAGGCACGGCGCGACCAAATCAGTCGCCTTGTGACACTCACACGCTCTGTTTTTAACCTGACCCTATTATAAATAATATCTTTATTGTTCCGTCAGTTCTCTGACAAAAAAGTGTGACGCCAGTAGCCTAAAAAAATCTGCTAGCGTAACGTTGTTTATCGCGACAATTTATAGCTCAGTAGGTATTCTGTCAGGGCGGTCAGGGCTCGAATGCGTGCACATATCATTACACAAACAACTTGCAATCGCTTGTAGGTATGTCCGTTCATTTATTTTGGAAGCAATATTTATTATTTTCAGGAATGAACTCTTCAGCAAATCAATTAGCTATTTGACTTCCGCCCCCGCATCAGTCAAGCTCGTTTAATGTTATATGTCTCTAGTCTAGAACCTACTTCCAGCTTAACTAGCTAGTTATAACAAACCGACTACCTGCATCATCATCTGACGGTTTTATAATAAAATATAAATAGCATTCATTCAGTATGTATTGTGCGATCAGCGCAAAATTACATCACTGGTACGCGAAACGTAGGTACGTCACCGCGTGATAAGGCATGTGTAACATAATTGTTGTATATTAAATACAGATGTGTCCAACGAGTACGTAAGTAGGTAGTACATAGTATATGGCGCCCTCGTCTCGTGATCTACAAGTCGCAGGCGACGCGGGCGGGTCGCCGGCGCCGCGCCAAGCTGCAGCGACGCGGCGGCGGCGTCGGCGAGGCCGCGTCATCCATCCATCAAGCAGCTCATCATCCACTAATAATAGAACAAGCCAGAGTATACTAGTGTTTCATTCTTCGAATTCCGCTCACAGTAAACAATATCGTCATTCTCGCGAAAACGAACCCAAGATATTCTGATCCTTTCCCGATATATTCATTCATCCGGCTAATAAAACAGAAATTCAACGTGAACACTTGATAACCTATTTATCAGAAGGTCGTGTTTGTAAACATAGCACAGGATTTTACTCACGCTCAACTGTTTTATATCTAGAGGTCATACATTTTTTAAACAGACAACGTGATATGTAGATGACTTGTTATGAAATAACAACTTAATGTGTCTATGTTATTATAACAGTCATGATATCAAAACATTAAGATGGTCATGTCATGAAACATCTCGACAATGGAGTACAATGAAATGTAATGAAAGGCGGATCTAATAAAACAGTTTCTTATTTACAGTTCGCCACAAAGCACATAGTGGCTATATTATAGTTGAATACGGTATGTGCATGTGCAAGGTACAATGATTGTAAACAGTAAACACGGGGCATCGCTCGCGGGCGCGCGGCAAGCAGCTCCGAGAATATTCCGCTGGACTCCGCTCTGACACGAACGCATCACACAGCACATTGCACCGGAAATACCCGGCCGCTTGCACCACATACACAAATACACACCGACACTACGATTACTCACATTATTTTGGACAAAACATTTACATAAGTACTATAAATTATTGATTTTGTTTATCTCTGTTAGCTAGAAACGTTACGAGATATCCTGATTTAGAACTCACGGAACAGAACAAATGGGACGATGATGATGCGATGCTTGTTATTTGTACGACTTCCTGCCTGCGATGCATTCAGCCGATTTAGATTAGCAATCATGTTTTTTTTTTTACTAGTCTATACGTAGGTTATTGTGTTCTGTTCATTAAGCATAGGGTTTGTGATTTATATTTATTATTTTTCAGTATTTTGTCAACAATTAAATGAGTTCATCGTTTCGGGCGAGAGGTAAAAAAACAAGTCCTGAAATTGGTAATCGGTGGTAAAACCTAAAAATTTTCAAGATAATGTAGGTACCTACCAATTCGGATAAGGATAATAACAACTTCGATTTTTATCCCTAAAGAGCACTTTCGCCTCGATCCTAATTTACTGTACGGAAAAACCCACCAACAAAAATAAAAGTTAGTAGCATTATTTGATACCTATAAAAACAAAAATAATTAACTTGTGGCTTTCATATCCAACAATTCGGTATTGTTGCTGCAAACTAACCAATTGATACCATTTGATGCCTAATATGGTCTTTAAAATAGGGTCGTTAGTTATTTTAACATCATTAGGCATGAATGTATATACGGACGGTTTGTGTCCGTGTGTATTTTTGCCCGATTTGATAGCTATTAAATCGGGAAAAAATAACTAAAATGTTGGTAAGATTCTGTTAATTACTTCCCAGATCAGCGAGCTATCACAGAACGCAAGGTCCAAGAGTCCAAGCAGCGCTCAAAGTGTGTTGTTTTCACATGAGCACGTTAATCTCCGTGTTATTTGGCGCGGAGTTTTTGCGATGGGCGTCAGTAACCGGCCAGGCGACGGTCACTCACCGGCATGGCATGGTGAGTTGTTCCAAGGTCTGCGCAAATATGCGTGTAGGTATACATTCTACTAAGAACGTGTTCTGATTCAACTTATTGTAACCGCCAAGATATTTTATAGTTTACCGAAACTACAACAAAGTTTTAAAAGTTAGGTGTAATTTTTTTCATTGGAATCTAGAGGGAAACTGCCAGTTGACTTAAATCGGTTGATGATGAATTAGAAGAGGACAGTATTAACATCCACAATAATTTTGTAATCGAATCTGTATTTGAGACTCGTAGCAAGCGGAGCTTGCGCGGGCGTAGCATCCGCTCTAACAGCGGAGAGCCTACATCAAACAAAATAGGTCTGACGTCACTAGAAAAACAAATGTAACAACAATGGCATAAACCTCCTTCTCGTGTTGTCAATGTTCCGAATGTATGTAGGTAATAGAGTTGTGGCCTGTTTTTATTTTCTTTTTTGATAAAAACATTGATGTTGTCGTTGTTCATAGAGTCATCAATTTAGTCTGTATCTCGTTGGCATAGCTACCAGCTATTTAAATTAAATAAAAAAAACGGATTTTAGTTAACGCATCGCCGGGTAAATCGGACCGGGTACAGTCGAAACCGAAACCGGTGACTGCTTGTTTCTCTGCATTTTCATACAAAAAGAAAAATAGATATGCACATACATTGGCCGAATCTGACTGCAGGATATATGCGTCATGAAAGCTCGAATTTATGGGTAATGCTTTATTAGTAAGCTATCTGAAAGCTCCATTCAGTACAGTCCTATATGTAGAGATTCGTGTACTATGTACGTGTGGATTTTTCAGAACATAAAGACAACAAATTACGCTGATACAAACGTATATCGTATACGTAACAGTACACGTTTTAAATTTATCACCCAGTATGAAACTATGAAGGGACATAGACGCGTCGCCGTCGTCGTGAGGAAACCCACGCGATTCTAGCTAAATCTGATGGTGCAGCGGCGTAGTGTTTGAGTACTAGTAGCCCGAGACCATTGCGCCGCTTGTCACAGTGGCTGAGCTCAGGGCTCGACGTGGGTACACCTCGCGATACTCACGGTGTTTAGTTTACATTGTCACTGAGATATTTCTGGTTTCCACGCAAAGCCAATGTTTATACTTTTGGCATCAGGATGTGAGATTCTTATTCAACAATGAAATATACAAACATCCCGGATCATTTGAGCACGAAGCCACTGCGCAGTAAGTTTGTATCTGTCAATTCAAAAATGCTTGATCAACGTGGTGGCGATGACGTCAAAATTCAGGGAACCCTCTAACTCTGAATTTTGACGATGAAAATATACGGCTCTTGAACTCTTGGGTCAATCCAGTTAAATACTTAAATTAAATTATCATTAAGAGCGTTAACTCCGATAGAACAACTACAAAATGAACAGGGGGCGTTAAAAATTTTGTCAAACGATGGCAATGGCCGTATATCAATAAATTATATTTTGATTGATGGTAGATACAATGAGAGCGATGCGGCCACAAAACTCGAATAGTGAGTAGTGAGTAGTGAGGCCCGTTTGAACAAACATGGCGATGCACGATGGCGCGCCGGTGAAAGACGTCAGAGATACAACAAATATTGACAGTCCGCGCTTTTGTACGCCGCCGCTATTTAGTTTTGCGTCTATCACAATACAGAAATTAACACGCTTTTATGAGGCGCTAAGCTACACAAAAATTTTAGTCATTAATCATTTCGCTTATTCACAATATTATGTATGCCTCATCATAATATCATCGCACATTAGTACCTTACTTGTGCTGGGGGTCTGGTGGTTTGCATAAACAAGGCTTATCACATTGATATGAAACCTTTCACATGGGAATAGGTAGTTTTTTTTAATAATTATCTAAATAATGGACATAATAAGTACCAAAAAATTCTTAACATCGAACAAGCACGCTGCGAAACGAATTAGGCATGGTATCTTAAGACTTTCAAAAGAATTCATGAATTCATTGTAATTTTTAAAATGTTTGGTTGTTTAAAACTGTACATAGCGTCGTTATCATAGTGAAGTAATCTAGTTATCGCAGGGTGTTGTATTATTGTCAGTTTATTTCGACGTGCGGGGTGGCGCGGCGCGACGCCCGGCGCCTCTTGCTGAAAGACGTAAATAGGTTCAACGACCCCGACCTTGGCAGCGCCGACGCAAACCGTATTGTCTTCGCTACATATATTAAAACAATAATTACATAACACAACACATGATAACATTTATAATTTAGTAAAGCTGCTCAGAAGTATAAGATACTTTTTTTACGTTCCTACCTTGCTTGCCTACGTTTATACCATTTTATCTTATCTATAATATTATATATTCGCCACATAAACAACAGAACGTGATCGAGATTATATTAAATTTTGCAATAAGCGATATTTGTGTGTGTCGGAATAGATGTAACAATAATACTGTTTCATCACAGCACTCTGCCATGTGGACTGTTTAACAATAACGCGGCTATAACTACTTTACCTGTCTGCAGGTTTTTAGGTCGAATATGATGTGTCAAAGGTTGGGCCGTGAGCCGATCAGAGACAATAGGACGTGGGAACTCTATGATGGCTGCGCGGTTCCCACGCGCATGGCGCCCGCGCCGCTTCGCGCTCGTCCGCGTGCGCCCGCGCACCCACAGCCCCGGAAGCGGCGCATGCTATTATGTATTACCACAACACTTTCATTCGTTGGGTTTTTTTTTCAATTCCACTGAATTTATTTAAATTTATTATTATCAGCGACTAAATCGTTAGTGTCACGACCACGACACGGATCTGTGATCGCTTATCAAAAACCAGTTCAAAAAACAACATTAGTATTTAATAAGGTATTTTGTCAATTTCGGGGACGATAAAATTGTGTATTAAAAACCAGCCTATCGAGTGAGAATCATTTAAATGTTGTTTCAGTTCATTCAAACATAGATGTTTGTTTCCCTCTGCCTTTGGCAGAAAAAACTTGATTTTGATCAAATTCATACGCGCACGTGAAATATAAGGCTCCCGCAATCAGGCGCGACGCGACTCAAATAAAACAATTTCTAAGAAAACTACACGGTAGAATAATTTATACTCAAACGCTGGGTTCTACTGCCTAAGCGATATCCGTAGTTGCAAACGAAGTTACGGACTACAACCTAAACTACGGATTTAGCTTAAAGAGTAGGCCCCTGAACCTAAACGTGCCTAAACGCTAGTTTTATAATGCCTTAAAGTATATGATCCACTGCAGTAAACAAAATCAAAAAATATTATTATACGATCATAAATATGATATTCTTCAGCTAGTGAGATAGTGTGTTGAAAACATAATACAACTAATTTGATACGATAGAAAAAAATCACGATGACACCTGTAAAAATTTCTTGTTAACGATTAAAAATCATATTAATATACTCGTACGGCTTGTGTTTAAACGCCTACCAGAAAAGTACCTATTTTACTACCAAAAAATTCGAAATACTCGTACTGCCCGAATGGATAAATGTGCACCAAATTGTGTTTCATAAATTGTATTGTAGAAATGAACCTATTTTCCTTTTTATTCTATGCCATAAATATTTATAAACGCCTTTAAAGTTAATTTCAGACTAAATATTTTATATTATCGCTAAATAGATGTTACCAATATTTTTTATTTCACGACTTTCAATTTAATCAGTTTTACTGAGGCAAAAAAGTTAACGGTCGAATTACAATTTTTTTGAATATCAAATATAATATTGCGTATCCCAAACACATGTTGCTTGTTTATTGTTTTATGAATTTGATTAAAATATGATAACATAGCCAAATAAATATCTCTTAATATTACTGTAACAAATGACTAAGGTAAATAAAATGAATCACTGGTAGGAATATAAAAAATCAAAAGTAAAATGAAGTAACGTTTAATTATATGTAATAGGTACTTATAAGATTAATTTGTACTTAAGATTTATCAATGGCACTTTAAGGACACAATAGTTATAATCAGTCAATCACAGAAACTTTATAAAAAACTAACAAAAATGAAAAAAAAAATGAATCAACAGAGCTATTTTAGATTTTGCTGGCTGTCCTCTCTTTCTCTTCTCACCAATAGGCATTCCCGGCTTAAGGAGGTGGTTCCACGTACTTCAGCCTTATTGCTAAACCCAGCAAATGTTTGCAGATATACTGCTGTGCCGGCGCGCGGGCGGCTGTGCGGGTTGCGGGGGGAATAAATAAAGGGAATCGACTGTAATTTTAGTTCGACAATAATATATTTAGGATTCAGGTTGGATAATTTGATTCCACTAAAGCTATTTAGAACTGTCACTTTGGGTATTAATGTTACTATTTCAGGGAAACAAGATTTGGTGAGCATTTATCCTTTTTGGTAGGCAAAAAGAATATAAATACAACACGTACAATTATTCTGATGAGTGTATAATTATTTTGGAACTTAAAACGTTGTTCTTTAGGCACTTCGGTATAGAGTGGGTTTATTTTATTTGAAGTTAACATATTTTACTTGGTACTTAGTCTTAGGGTCTAAAAAATATTTTGGTGAGCATTTAAATTGTAGCCTTAATATACATACAATCATTCTGATTTTTTGTAAGATTATTCTACAAGCAACATATACCGTAATAGTGTTTTAATTTTTTAGTTCAATCAATAGATTTTTTGTAAATAGATAATTGCTTCATATTTTGCAATAACCTTACCTGCGTTGTGTCATCGCGCTTCTCTTTCTTTTCTATGCAGTCCGACAGTGACCGTGCTTTAGCTGTTGTGAGCCTCCAAACCTAAGAAACGATTTGTTTCGGTTACGTTCAAACGGAACGTTATATAATAAAAACGTTTTTGAAGAAGAACCAAATTTAAATCGTTCTCGATTAATAAAACGTTTTTAACCGTTTTTTTTCTTTTTTGCGTTGATAGATAGGAAGCTACGAATATTACGAATTTCATTCAGCGTTCAAGAATATTACGAATTTCGTTCTGCGGAATAAACCGGTTTTTGAAAACGTTCTCATTTCGTTTTCGTTCCGAACAAAATGCTGTACAAAGAACTGTAAGAAACGTTTAAAATAACGGACATTAGAAACATAAAATAAACATAATATATATCTATTAAAACCTTTGTACCTTGTTACCTTTTTTTAACTTATTAGTACCTTTGTACTCATAATTATGATTATGTCTTATCTGTATCTATTTTTCTGTGTGTACATAAATAATAAAATAAATAAATAAATAAAAAAACACAAACAAATTTACTAACAGCGACTACGCAACATGAATGTCACATTGACCGCATTTTACATACTTAATTCATCAGTGTCTAGTTTAAATTATTTCTTTTAAAACAGTGACAGGCATATAAATATCGCTGAACATTAATTTAAAAGTTTTCGGTGCAAAATGAAACCTTGCCGCGCCCGCGCCGCCAAGCATAAACGATATCGATTCATCATGTTCACGTCTTCATAATATTTACAAATGTTAACACCCAACTTTTTTATGTTACACAGTCGTATTTCTTACATTTATGTGAGTATGTAAACAAACAAGGTCGCCTGGGTCGTCATTGGTTCTTTATTTCAGTAATAAGGCACACAAAAGACAGTATTCTCACGTCCATGTCCTTCATGAGATGCGCGTGATCTTGCCATGGCAATGTGACTGCTAATAACACGAGCTCTACCTACAGTTTAGCTTGTGTTTACACGAACAGAAAACAGATAACGCCAAATGAACAACAATTGCACAATAACATGTTATTCTCAGACGGAAATACAAAATAATTGCTGAGAATCATCATTACTGATTCCATGATGATGTTGTTTTCCAATACTCTAAGTAGCAAGTACAGCAAAATTAAAGCAAAAACATGTTTGTACGGTAATATTCGACAATTAGTTTAGTTTTTGTAGTACTAAATTTAAATAGAAGTAGGAAATATTGTATTTAAAGGTCGATCGAGACAGGTTTTTCGTTCTCGGCCGACCCCGAGACCGAAACAGAGAATAAAATAAAATCCGGCCGAGACCGAGAGCCGAGACCGAGATAAAAAAATAAAAACGCGAATTTTGCATACTATATACATATTTAAAAGTGTAATAGTTTTAATATTCAAAATTAAGAAAACATTATGTTGTAGCATAAAAAAGGCAATTTTTCGGCGTTTTCGGCCTCTCACCGTATAACTGACCAGCTCTGCTAAAGAGCTATGTTCACTTGTTACACTAGTAGGCGGCGTTGATAAAAACATTTTTGGTGCGGGCCTAAGTATTTTATAAGGTGACGAATACCAATAGGTACTCTAAAATATTTGTATTTCGTAGCAGTCTTGGCTGTCTAAGAAAGCTATCCAGCGCTATTTCGATTACAGCATTTCAACTGTTTTCGTCACTAGTCATTGGCTTAGCTTCAAACTCTATGGAATTATGAACTGCCCATAAGTTGGATTCATGTGTTGCGGCCATGTTTGATGAGCTTGCTGACGATATAGTAAATTATTACCGTACAACAGTCTCGGTTATGGCCGAAAATCTCGGCGATTTTTTGCCGAGAACCGAGACCGAGTTCTCGGTTGGATTTGTAGCCGAGAATGCCAAGACCGAGACCAAGATCTTGGTCGAGCCGAATAAAACAATGTGTAATATTAATACAATTTATATTAATATTACACTGTATATATATTATTATTGTTCGTAGTCGATCGTATTATTTTATTGTCTTGGACTGCGTCTGGTTCTCATCCTAAAATATCATCGAAAACGGATCATATCAAGATCAAGATTTGTTTTGTAAAACTACAATAAGCAAATAAATAATCCGAATATATTAATGCACAATTTATATTTTATCACATCATTTATAATTGAAAATTAATCGGTAGATAAATACATACTATAATGTAGCCATTGCAATAATGAAGAAAATATACGATAAGATATCAATTGTTATGAATAGAACGAAATACATAATTATTTCGTAAGTAATTCGCTCAAGAATACGTAATTCATAATTGAATAGTGAGAACCGTCTCCTGACATTTAACAACAGTCAGTTTCACCTTGGTACCAGACATACCTATTATGAGCGTTCAGGTTGTTGTGAACATTAACTTTTTTTTTGTTGTATACCAAATCATATTCAATAGAAGTCTTATTTTTTTAATCCTGTAGGATTTTACTGGAAATCTGTCTCTCCTAGAACCAACTTCTATCCAGCAGGAGTTTTGTTCAGAAGTCATAGGGAAGCAAGATTAAAATTAATTCCTAAGTTTTAAACACAATGTTTTAAGGACCCTTGTCTATATTGCCGAAATTTAAATTAAATGATATTAAACATAATTATAATCATAGCTATAAACATTGATGTGACTGTGGTGGGATCTGGTAGCAGCGCAGTGCAAAATTAATATAATAAGACGGAATTGTTTGTAGAGGACTTACATAATCCGATTGATATGAAATTATGAACCCTTCACCTGTTATCTTCCAGTCGAGTGGCCAGTGCGAGTAAACCCCCGAAGGTCACTAGCACTAGCTATAAGTCGCACCCAGTAAATTCGTAGTACGCTCATGAAATTCGTCTACCTTAGCATCTTCATCATCATCATCATCCTTCATAGAATTACACCATCTATAGTAGAACACGAGAATCCGAATGAAATCTATGGAGCCCTTTTTGATGTTGTGCAAAAAGAGTACCAATCTACTTTCAAGACTAAAACTATTAAAATAAATGGCACCTCCGTTGGCTTTAACCAATGGGCCACTCCAGGTATTTATAAAAGTAGAGCGAGACTATACGAGTTATATGGTTTGAAAAAATATAGGTTTGATACTCCTTTCGTAGAGTATGTCAAAAATTATTCAAAATTTTTTAAAAAGGTTAGTGCTTTTGCTAAATCTAAATTTTTAAGCGATAAAATTAAAAATTCCAATAATAAAGTAAAAACCACTTGGAACATTATTAATAATGAAATGGGTAAATCGGTTAAGCAAGATAAACAACTTGAGATTACGGTCGACAATAAATTAGTTACTAAAGCTGCTGACGTAGCTGAGGCGTTTAATGAGTTTTTTGCAAACATACCTATAACCACGACTCGCTCCTTAAATTCGTCCCCGTCTAAAGCTGAAAACCTTTTGTTTAGTAGTGTGTCTAAAAGTAGTCGCTTATTCAGCTTCGAACATGTTACGCCGCGTGATGTAGTTAATGTTTTTAACGCACTCAAGTCAAAAAACACTGGTGATTACTGGGGCATCTCCATTAAACTTTTAAGCAATATAATAGACATCGTAGCCCCATATCTAGCTGTTACTTTTAATAAATGTGTTGATTTAGGAACTTTTCCTGACCTCATGAAGAGTAGTAAAGTCATACCATTATTTAAATCTGGTAATAAAAATGATGTTGGCAATTTCAGGCCTATTTCTATCTTACCAGCATTTAGCAAAATATTTGAAAAGTTAATACTCAAGCAGTTGCTAATCCATTTTAATTTAAATAGCCTCCTCCATAATGAACAATATGGCTTTACAAAGGGTCGTTCGACCACAGATGCGGGTGTTGCTCTGCTGAAACACATATTTAACGCATGGGAGAACTCGCAAAATGCTATTGGGGTTTTCTGTGATCTCTCCAAAGCCTTTGATTGCGTGCACCATGACACGCTTTTGCGTAAACTGCGTCATTACGGTGTGCAAAATGAAGCTCTCAACCTTTTAAATTCTTATTTACATAATAGGTCCCAATGTGTAGATGTTAATGGTGTGAAATCTTCCGGGCTGCCAGTTCAGTTAGGTGTGCCTCAAGGCTCAATACTGGGTCCATTCTTGTTCTTAGTCTATATCAATGACTTACCATTCTATTTAAAGGGTATCTGTGAAGTTGTACTGTTTGCAGATGATACGTCACTTATTTTTAAAGTAGACAGGAACAGACAAGACTTTGACGATGTAAACAGTGCACTCTCAATGGTTACGGATTGGTTTTCGTCAAATAACCTAGTTCTCAATAGCAAGAAAACCAAATGTGTAAAGTTCGCCCTTCCAAATGTTAGGAATCTAGGACCCAACATCGTCTTAGATAAACAGTCACTTGAAACTGTAAACACGGCAGTTTTTCTGGGCATAACAGTAGATGCCAAACTTCAGTGGGGCCAACATATATCGAGCCTAGCGGGAAGGCTCAGTTCGGCCGCCTACGCCGTCAGGAAAGTAAGACAATACACTGACGTTGATACAGCTCGCTTAGTCTATTTTAGTTATTTTCATAGCGTTATGTCCTACGGTATTCTGCTGTGGGGCAAAGCTGCTGATATTCAAAATATATTTGTCCTTCAAAAACGAGCTGTCCGAGCAATTTACCAGCTCGGTGCCAGAGTTTCTCTGAGAGATTTTTTCAAAGATATCGGTATCCTCACAGTGGCATCACAATTCATTTTCGCCAACATATTATATATTAGGCAAAATATACACTTATATACTAAAAACAGTGATATTCACAATGTTAACACTAGAAATAAGGACAAACTACGTACTCCCTTTCACCGGCTTCATAAGGTTCATAACTCATTTGTTGGGCTTGGTATAACCTTTTATAACAAGCTACCTTCTTCTTTGCTAGATTTGCCTTTTAATGCGTTCAAAACTAAAGTAAAATCCAACCTCTCTTCAAAGGCATACTATTCTATCAACGACTACTTAAATGATAAGAATAGTTGGTCGCCGTGATTAACTCAAGACAATGTTTAAATGTTCTTTCTCCAGAATTAGCTTACTTACTGACAGGTTATATGAGTTTATATAATTGTTTATAATTTTACTAATTTTACTTTATTTATTGTTGACATAATCTACTCATTACAATGTTTTTTTTTATGAGTTGTATTGCAATATGTGATTAGCTAGCGACCTCGATAATTTTTTACTTTACCTCAATGGTCCTAGTTTATCAATTATAACTTCTAGTTACAGCTATATGTAAGCGGGCACGCCCTTTATGTCTGGAGGCTTTTATTTAGATATTGTTTTCGTTAAGTTATTTTTATTTCTGCTTGAGTATAGTTCTCGATGTTTTTGGTTGGTATATTGGCGTGTGCTAGCTGTCATATGGCTATTAATTTTATAATTTAAATTATGTTTTGTGTTGCGTAATGTAAATATCATTTTGCATACTATTATATAGAAAGTTTTCTAATGAACAGACAGCTGTGCTGCTGGGGAGTTTGTTGCGCCACTTCTTCTTCCCAGCTAAAGCACTAGGAAGTGGTGAAGGGTGGGCGTTTTTGGGGGACTGTCTTATGTAATTTTGACGTTCGAAAAGTGCTGATTCTCAGCCTAGTTTGAATAAATGACTTTTGAATTTTGAATTTTGAATTTGAATTTTTAGCGTTCAAGTACTCTGATATTAAAAGGGTCATGGCCTGTCTAGACAATACTATAGATACCTACTCTAAAAGTCTTGTCTAGACGTCTGTATAATTTGAAATTTCGGGCGAGGTTCATTACATTATAGTGTTTATATGAATATTTTTTATTATTCTTTTAACTCCACGTTATACCTAATGGTTTCCAGTTTTTATAATAACATAATTAAAATCAATTATGCGTTTTTTCCCCATGTTGGCCTGTAATTTTTTCGCCTAAAATAACAGGCCAACGTGTGTCTATATATACACGTACTATGTTGGCCCATAACTTATGGTTTTGCTTTTTCTAGTCAAAGAAATATAATACAAGGAAAATCTGTTTTATCGTCAGTTTGCACACTACGGAATTTCCATTTTTGTGATACCTAAAAAAATAAATTCATAAACACTGCTGGCTTAGTGATAACTAGGAACCCAATGAAGACGTAGACACATACCTCTCGCATGGCACGAGGTGAAAGTCATATTCATACCCAAACCTGGCAAAACCGATTATACACAACCCAAGCCTTATAGGCCCATAAATAAGCCCAACATCCTTCCTACTGAAAACCCTCGAGCCTCTGTGACAGGAACATCCGAGATGAACCTCTCTGGGTAAAACCACTTCACAAACAACAGCATGCGTACTCCAAAGGAAAATTAACAGAATCAGCGCTGCATAGCGTGGTTTCAAAAATTGAATGCGTAGTGGTCCACAAATGCTCAGCACTGGCCTCCTTCATTGACATCGAGCCTTTGACAAAAATGGCACTACCATCGTAGTAAAGGGCTGCCTGCAAGGGGGAATCGTCTCGCCGCTTCTATGGAATCTGGTAGTAGACAGCCTCATCAAAACACTGATAAAGGTTATTTCACCGTAGGCTACGCCGATGACATAACCATAATAATAAACTGGACCCACGAAAACACTATGCAACCCCATGCGTCAAGCCCTGAAAACAGTAGAGGAATGGTGCAACAATCGCCAACTCTCACTTAACCCTACAAAAACCGTGCCCATCCTCTTCAACCAAATACGTAAGTGGCTACAGGAGTTCACCCACACACAAGCGGAGAACTGGTGAACCTCGACACCGGGCTGCAGGCAGTCCAAGGAAGCTATGCCATCCTTAGATAGCAGGCTAACTAGGAGTTTATTACGCCTGGACAGGAATGGCCTGCGTCTGGTGACGGGGACCATCAAGGGACACTGCTCGCTAAATAAACACTTCCACACAATAGGCATAAGGACAGTCCTCTGTGCAGGGCGTGCATGGAGGCCGAGGAAATCATCGCGTACGTGCTCTTTGAATGCACAGGCGTCAGCCAGATTAAAACAGAAACCCTCGGGTCACCCAGATCTTTCACAGATGTTCCTGAACAGACCAGGAGACTTAATTAACTTCTGGATTGAGGTGGGCTGGTTGCAATAACTACCAACGGCCGTCATGGCCCACGCACAATGGTCCACCTGTGGGACTAAGTGCGGAAACCAAACCCTATAACATAGAACAATGAAGACGTAAATAGAATTGTTATTGAAATAGATTCAATTATTGAAGTAACTAAAGTTGAAATATGCCTGTTTTGGTACACAATACTCATATGTTTTAGTACCTATGCGGTATTTATATTATGAAAATGTATGGAAAGGATAATACTGTATTCAGTATTATAACCATAAAACAACGAGCATTCGAGGAAAAAACAAAGCTAACGACTGTGAAAAACCCCATAGAATATGCATGTAAACAAAATTATCATTATACTTCTGATATTCTAGTCCGCAGTAGCCATTATTGTCAAAGTGTTATTGACTAATTTAATTTAAAATGAAACTTTTCCACACCTACATTCATTCAATCTGCCTAGCTTTTTCCCAATTATATTGGATTCGGCGTCCAGTCTAACCGGATGCAGCTGAATACCAGTATTTTACATGGAGCGACTGCCTATCTGACCTCCACAACCCAGTAACTGGGTAATACGATACCCCTAGGTAAGACTGGTTGTCAGACTGTCGGGCTTCTGACGACCCGAAACGACTGTCAAAGATCCACGAATGACAGCCGGGCGGGACCAACGGCTTAACGTGCTTTCCGAGGCACGGAGGAGTCTCGGTATGTAAAGATTGTCAACCATCCACAGACCCCGGCAAGCGTAGCTTACCCTGATCAATTGACCCATGCGGCAGTTATTACTTAGCCACGAGCTCCTCACACACCTACATTAATTGAATGATAAAAATTAAATAGCAGTAAAAAGAAGAGAAACTTGTACGTGGTGGTGTTGGCGCTCTGATACTAATATAAGTAAGAATACAATTTATCCGTGGGTCAACCCATAACTGGGGATCTGAATAAGCTTAACTGTTCAAATATATTCTCATACATAACTAGCTACCCACCCCTGCTTCGCACGGCTTTTACGACTTGACAAAACACCAAGATTTCTTTATTATTATGTTCTTTAATATTAGTGTATTATACGGATAATCTTTCGGAATAAATTCTCTAAACGATGGTGAAACCCGCATCGGAATCCGTTGCGTAGTTTAGAAGAACAACGCGGTCATACAGACAGACACGAAAAGCAACTTTTACTTATAATGTATAGATATAGATGTGCGAACGAGAACCTGAAGCTAGCAAACAAATGCTACGAGATTATTTAAATATTCATGATTATTAAAGGTTTTAAGACCTAGAAAAAACATCGAAATGGTTAAACCTTTGCCTCTTGTGAACAACCTGTAGCTATTATCAAACAAGTCTAGGAAGATTAAAAAAAAAACATTTCCCGCGACGCTTGTAGATCTTGAATACACGGCAGCTTGGCACTCATACAGAAAACGTTTGTTTCCGATATGATTATTTTGCAACTACAGTTAATATCGTACGCTACTCGTAGTTGTCGTACTATGAACGTGTGCGCATGCGAAAGCGCCATTGTTTACGATAGATAACCGAATACGATGTCGATACAGATTGGCGTCGACATAACATCCTGTTTTACAATTAAGAAACAGAACAATAAGTATCTAGGTACACTACAGAGTCGGCTCATTGTTTGGTGATACAGTACAACTATTTTCTTAATATCCCTCGGGAGTCATCGCATTTGCGAATAAAAAACAGCTTTCCATTTTTTTTATAAATTACATTAAGTTAAAGAGTATTAACAACTCTAAATACTTCCAACTCGATTGAGAGCGTCCGGTCTGCACCAAGTGCTAAGGGCAACTGATAACTGACGACCGACGAAGTTTGCCGAGGAACATTAAGAAAATAGTTGTACTGTACTTGTATTTTCTAAATTCGTAGAAAATAACAAACAGTCAAAAATACGTGTTTTTTTTTGGGTAAAATCTGTATTTTAATACGACCTAAGTAGGCTGTATACACAGTTTACAGAATTTGAATCTCGGACTAATGCCCCACATTTCTAATGTTGTGTTCCCTTTGCAATGCTTATTGATATTGAGATAGCCGTAATTAATCATCAGAATAATGAGTTGATGACCATAATCAAAACAAGTCAAAAACACGTAGGTAAACACAAACAACCGTTTAAATGGATAGGTACAGGCGGTTAGACATTTGATATAAATCATATATATAATTAAATAATAATTGTAAATAACAACAACTGTAACTTACCGAGCTCTGGAACATATTGAGCACTAACAAAGGTTCCACAGTCATAGTTTCGGAAATCAATTAAAAACTGCTGCATTTATTGTCACGATGAAATATTATTGAATGAACACAGAAATTATGGTTTAGACGCGTTATGAGGCCGCAGAACCGAAGCGATGTTTGTTTACAAACTGAAACGGGGACGCGGCACCTTTTCTTGCGAAATACTTTATAAAGTAGTGACTAAGTGAAGTTTGCAAAACAACTTGCGTCAGTCCTGAGCCCGATTCACGCGCCCTACACTTTTGTGGAATCCGTACCGAGCCCGCTACGTGAATGGAAATTATTTTCCCAGTGAGCTACCATCGTGTATTCATTTGTCATAATCATAATTATTAGAATACACACATGACACATGCTTAATTTTAATTAAACATAAATGTGGTCATTATTGCAATAATCTGCACTTACCTTAAATAATCTGTAGTTTACATGGATGTGTGAAATAGCATTTTAATTCCATGAATATTTGGGCATCCAATATAAAATAAAAACAAGTATAAAATAAAATAAATAAGTTTAAAAACCTGTAACCCGACTACGGAAAAATAAAAGTGATCTAAAAAGTACTTGTTTCGTACTTTTTAGATCACTTTTATTTTTCCGTAGTGAAATGGATCAAGCCAGAATGGCTTGATTTATGTCTGAAACATTTTGCATTTATATTACTGGATTAAAAAAAAAATATATATATATATATACTTTTCCGTTTTAACGCTTCATAAACGATACGGCAACGTAGATAAGTGAAATACAATAGGTCAGTAATAAATATTTCAATTATGCTTTTTATTGTTTAATAGGTATTAATTTTACAGTCGCGCCGTACATAGCGCTCACTTTTGCTTGTTTTTAACAATTTAAACATATTTATTTACTTAAAAAATATGATATATATACACATATTTGTAATGTGCTCGTCAAGATCTTTCTTTTGATACCAAACATATCATGATTATCTCAATTTAATATTTTCGGTGTCTGAAATTTACGTGTAAAGTCCACCATATTGAATTTATATTACTACGAATATATTAATACCTCATTCAATAAAATCGGTTCAGTAGTTAAGGCGCTACGGTGCAACACACGTACATACAAACATACATACTTACATACATAAACTGCTAAAATCATAACCCTTCCTTTTGTGCTTTGCTGTAGTCGGGTAAGAAACGTAACTATTCATTGATGTCAAAAGCCATATTTTTGTAGATCCCACCTATTCTATTAGTCTTAGTCATCCCATATAATTGACAAAGCTATTACAATTTTCGGCAACAGCAATTTCAGTGATCATAGATACAGGAAAACCGTTTATTTAATTGCAATATCTATCGTTAAATCGTTCTAGGAAAAAGTACCTCGTTTGAGTGACTTAGCACTAAACTTAAACTTTGTCAATTTCGATATCAGTAGATAACGAACCTGTGTACTTGAACAGATAGATAATAATGTTTTTAAAAAGAGGTTTTTTCGTAACTACTTGTAATTGAAGGCCGAGCCGAGGCTTTGATGTGATTTTACTAAAATTTCTCAATAACAAGTTTATCAAACTGAAATTATCTTTACTTAAAGGTCAGTTTACTAACAAGACAAAATTCAACCTCAGGCAGCTTAGAAACACAATCAAAGGTTAACCTTTGATTGTGTTTCTAAGCTGTGTCAAAATCCTAGACTGGAATCAATATGTTATCTATAATATGTCGTGGTTTTGTTAGAAGTGGCAGGAAAGTGAAAACCCATTTAAAGACGGCAGATGTTTAAAATTTTCTATGATCCAATCTGCAACTAAAACCCATTTTAAAATAGTAAACAGGAACGGAGTTAGAATTGTTGGGTTTTGAGGATATTGCGGGGAAAAAAAACAAAAAAATACGAGGGCGTGTTGTTTTTACACCACTTAAATGTAGTTATGTATAGTGGACTGACGTAAGTAGCTTCTATCATAAACAGGTAAACCAGTTGTGGTTTTTTACTTGTTGTGGTAGCTTTTATTTATTATCATTTGTAACCTTATTATTCATTTGGCTGAAAAAATATTGGTTTGAGTAATTAGAATACAAAGTCCATTGCTGTATTGGTCAAAGTTATGTAGGTACGTAAAATAAATTACTATGTGAGACAAACCACAGAATCCTAGTTCGTCATAATTCAAAAACTGCAGTTTATTTTCTTAAAAAGCCATGCATGATTCATCAAACACATCATCAACAAAGATTAGTCATGCATAAGTTATTTGTAAGAACAACAACAACACTTCAGCCCTCACTAAGATGAGCTATCTGGTTTTTACAGGACGATGAAACATCGTTTTTCTATCTGATTTGTCATCACGACTTCACGCGGCGGTAGCGCAGCGCGCGTCGGCGCCGGCGCCAACGGGGTCTTTATTATTTATTTTCAAAGTTTCAACGTCCACTAAACTTTACAGACACAAAGCTCGCTGAACTGAGTTATAACGAACAATACCAATGCAATTTTTTTCCTTACTAGGTTTTTACACATTTTAAAATAACTTCGTTAAAGCTATAAATAGTCGGGTAACTACAAAGTAGGTACCTACATTTTGCTGTGTACAGCACGATACACCGATGACGCACAACGGAGCGGGGAAATCCTGCAACCACAACTATTTCAAAACACCTTATTATTTAAAAGTACTCTTTTGTACATCTATAAGATGTTATCAATATGCTGATAAGAATGATTAAAGTTTAAAACACGCATGTAATAAAAAGAATTTATGGCATAGAAAAATTATGCGAAGCTAAATTCCCTAGATAATAAAGGCTCGTACCGACCAGCACGACGCGACGGCGCGACGCGACTCGAACAATACAATTTCTAAAAAAACTTCACGGTATAACAATAACCGGTGTCGCGTCGCGCTGTCGCGTCGCGCTAGTCTGCACGAAGCTTATTAGATAGATAGTAAATATACTGTATGGTTGGATTATAGAAACTAAGATAAACAATCACAACTAAATATTTCGTCTATAACGCTGCATACATAAATATAAAATAGTAATCTAATAAATATATAGATAACGTTACATGTTGGGAAATCCCAACGTAAAGGAAATTAATATTTGCCCTTGGACCACTTTTGTTCGCGATATTGTGTACTAACAACCACAAGGATTCATTTTCAGTTAACTGTTGATAATTTTTATTATTTTTACTACACTGTTTCCATTTCTTCTTAAGTTGTGTTTAAACCAAACGAACTTACAAGCAGAAGAAGAGCGAGAGCATTTATTTTTTTATATTATTGACATTTGAGTATGGATAGACCAACAAAAGAATGCTTTCGTCTCTTTTTACACAAAAAGAATTTAGCGTAGGCTCGGCGTAGGCTCAGCGTAGACTCCGCATAGGCTCGCCGTAGCAGCAGTATAGGAACCGCGACGTAGAGGCAGCGTAGACTCAGCGTAGGCTCGGCGTAGTAGCAGTGTAAACTCGGCGTAGTAATGTTTGGTTTGTTTAAGGTTTGGTTAAGAGATTTCAGTTCCTGGTTTATACTTCCGCCATGCGATGTCAGAGTGCACATGACCGTACGGTGCACTCTGACATCGACTCTGACATCTGTTCGTCATGTTTGTACATGGCGAACAGTTGAGTTTGAAGTTCGGGGGCGCTAAGTGCCAAACGTACTCGAATGAAATCTAGTATAAGTATTGCGATAAGTTGATAAAATGCACTCTGAAAACAACAGATAGTGAATCTACATCGTAGATACGAGGAAGAGATAACGGATACTATTACTACACATACACAATAACACTTTTCAGGTTTCTAGACCTCTATTCTGGTCAAAATATTGGATATTGAGTGTTGAAATTGTTTTCAATGAACTGAGAAATAAGATGTTTTAAAACGTTGATGGTTCTTAGTTTTATATAATTACTCTTTACACGAGCGTAATAATTAGCTTTCTTTGAAAGCTAAAAATAGCTACGAACATAAACGGCAGTAAAAGAACTAGAAGGTTGTATTACCTAGAAAATATAGCCGTAAATACGGCGCGCCACGGTTTGCGTCGTGACCCAGACGGACGACCTTATGCGCAGCAACCTTCGGTATTAACGGAACTCGGCAAGTAAAGTACTATACCTACAGCTGTAGAGTTATGTAACGTTGGCGTGGACGCCCCCCTCAGCGCCTACTCCTGGCGCCTACCTGCCGCCTCCAACCCTCGCACACCCACGCTCCGCAGCTGCAGTGCACCACGACCTTCGGCCTTTCCGCTGCAGCGTGGCCTGACCCAAATCAAACTGATGCAATGTTATATCATACGAGCGAAATACGAGAAGCTAGATTTCTATTTTACCATTCAGCCACCAAATGAACGCGAAACTTTCATTCGTCTTAAAACGTTTCGATGGAAGGTTTTTTATAATGTCATTTAAATTTGAGTAGGTATACATTTTTTTTTCCCTTCTAAAAGTAAGTGGTACCCTAAACAATAAACATATTAAGCTTAGTTTCGTTTCGGAAAACCGAAAAATCACAGCGAAGGGCAAATAAAGGGTGAAAGACGGGCAGAAATACTAGGAAATAAATATCCGGTTCAGAAACTAGTTTATTGCAACTTTTTCTCCTGTGACGGAATTCAAATTAAAGTTCGAAGGCTACCGTGTGGGTGTGGGATAGTGGGTGTAAAGTTCAGGTCCACCCACGGCCTCGTGGACTGCAGGCGGAACGGGAGATATAATGTTTAATGATAGTGCAGCATAAGCTTAACGTAAGTGTAACACAATTTATGTTCTACCGCTACCTTCCCTACAAGGTGGACAGAGCTAACAGCACAGGCAAACTGCGCAGTTAAACATCAATAAAGTTATTTATAGCGGCAACTGAAACCGTAGCTGGAACCGCCAAGAACATCATTACAGCAACGCTGCTCAACGTGTTTTCATTCTCATTGTTTGTGTTTTATTGTTGAGCAAACACACGGTCATTCCGTACCCTTGCCGCGGAACAATTTAGCGTATTACTGACGTCATCATTGAAATAGCCTCAGAAGCAATCATAAAGGTTATACAAGCGTACAAAGTGCGCATTTCCCGCGTCACGCGACCCGCGTCGTGCACCGGCAGCGAGAGCGGCAAGTAGGCGGTGTATAGTGTATACCTGTTCAGTTTCGGGCTCTAATGAAAACATTACGCAACCCTTCACTCACGTCAAAATTTAACTTGTTTTGTTTAATAAAACATTTATTTAACGTTCATTACGTCACGTTTTTTTATTACTGACACAGGTTAACTGCCGTACGTCAATAGAACTAATGATTTTGACGATATTAGGTTCCACTTCTAACCAATACGAATTTACTGCTGTTAAAGTTATTAATTTACGTATACATATAACAAAAAAATCAATAAATATAAGTGTAACATTCATTGAACCTTGTCATCACATCACTATTGTACCCATGTCTGCAAATTATTTGTTTAATTTGACTTTTATCAAAGATTTATCGAGATGTCATGTACAAACATTGCACAGGTATGCCAATTGAAGGTCAGTATATTTTCTGATAAGTAAGGTAAAGTTACCTGTCGTTTAGTTACATTCGGGATGTTTATTTAAAAATGCCTTTTTCATAATATTTGTTTCAAAACATAATTTTCTGTTTTGTAGGTTCGTGATACGGCCGTGGTACCTGGCTAAGAATAAATTACCCCTTCTATTCACCTGGATGTTGTAAAATTGAACTAAGGGATTTTTTTCAGGTGATTGGGCAGAACCGTAAAACCACGTACCTAAGTACCTACAAAAACAACCATGAAACTGCTTTATCAGGCTGAGTAACAAAACAGGTAAAATTGATTTTTACACTCCAGGAAGTTTAGCAATGGTTTCTACGTCAATGACTAAATATCATACATATTTATTTTTAAATAAATAAAGGAGGAACCCCTATATTTTGCCACCACGGGCTTGTTTTATCTACCCACATACTAGCTACATATAGGTACGTACAATAAATAAGGAAATTGTAAACAATTTGCACATTTGAGATTTGTGTCAGCATTCCTGCTGTTCGCTGGATAATGGTATTGCTGCTCCATACCATACACTAATGTTATGTTATGCACATAATTTATGCAACATTCTAATACAATAGGATAGACTCAAAGACGTTATTAGGGTTCCGTACTCGAGGGGTGCCAAATAGAACCCTATTACTAAGCCTCCGCTGTCTGTCCGTCTGTATGTCAGAGGGCTGTATCTCATGAACCGTAATAGGTAAACTGTTGAAATTTTCACAGCTTGTGTATTTCTATTGCCGCTGTAACAACAAATAATAACAATTGATTGTGAATTGTTTGTTTCTTACCCGGGCATGTGGGATGTCATTGTCCAGAGCTCATCGAGTACAGTTCAAATATATTTCTTTAATGTTTTTAATTTCCAAAAATGTAGTTATAGGGGGCCATAAAAGTTGTCAGTTTTAGACCATTTTTGTACGAGCTCTATCGCAATAACTAAACAAGTTAGGAATTTGTATACTACTGTATTTAATCAACAAACGCTGATTCATAATTACCGATTCCTACGGAACCCTTCGTGTGCGAGTCCGATTCGCACTTGGCCGGTTTTTAGGGTTCCGTAGTAAACAAGGAACCCTTATAGACTCCTAGTACTAGAAAGCTGTAATTTGGCAAGGGCAAAGACTATATAACCACGTGGTTATATTCTCTTTGGGCAAGGGTATAGATATTAATCACGCCGACAAAGTGGTCAAATAAAATCATAAAAAATATATTTTTCAGGGTACCTCCCCTACACGTAAAATGGGGATGTTTTTTTTTCTCATCTATCCCATGGTGTGGGTTGTCGTTCAAAAATATGGTGATTTTGTGAAAATTATTTTTGGATTCATCTGTTTGCAAAATAGTAAGCTTTAAAGTGCACATTTTTGTTGAGTCGAGTGTCCCCTGCCAGCTAAATGGTTGGTTTAGTGTGAAAATAAATCACAGCAGTAGTATATATAACGAAATTAAAAGGAAAACTATCACAGCTAGTTCTTGGGATAAATTCATCCCAACTACGGAACCCTTTATTGCGCGTGGTCCGACACGCTCTTGGCCGGTTTTTTTTTAATAATTTTGCCTGTTATTTTGTGATCAACGTAGTACCTACACAACACTATAAAAACAATTCCAGGATTTTTTAAATTACTGTTGTTGTTTGTTACTTTATCTCTCGCACGTTTCAGGTATAACGTATACTTATCGTCATTCGACGGAAATAGCCGAACATCATCTTTTTACGAGTTGATTAGTAATGTACGTATTATCATCACGATCATACAAGAGGCAAAGACAAAGTTATCTTACGGTGTCTATTTCTCATAAGTACTTACAACAAGAAGGTCTACGCCACAGTAGTACGTGTTGACCTATGTATATGGTTACAAGTGGCGCCAACGCATTAGGTCGGCTGTGGTTTGCTTCAGCTTATAAAGTCCAGTTCTGTGCAACATACTAGGTGTCCTATGTTATTGTCTGTCCTTATCTTAACCTACTGCATAACCGGACATTGTAAGTGCCATAAGAGATAATTAATTATATTTATAGAATACTTGCTTTGATTTAAAATAAGATTGATAAGGTATCAGCGCTGTACAGGCTCTGTTTCGAGATGATAAAACCTATTTATGTGCACGTTTCAAAACAACTACGTTTCTAGAATTATGTCACCATTACACAAATGGTGACATAATTCTAGAAACGTAGATGTAGTACAAGGTATTTGATTATAGAACAACCTAGTGTCTAAGTAAGAGGATTATAACGATTTCCTTGCAGCGCTATAAGTGCAGTGTTATGTAAACAATGCTAAATGCATTCTGTAGTAAAGTGAAGGGTGTTATGTAGGGCGCGCCTAAGCCGACTGTTACGCACATGCAAATTGTGTACACACACAGGCTAGTTCCATTGTGCTATGAGCTCTTAGTACTCACGTGAAATCTAAGATTAGCCGACTATGCGGTTTGCATTGTTCCTGACATAATGCAGGACACAGTTTCAAATCGATATACGACGCATACTCGCAGGTCCCGTTATGAATTCATTCATCTTCTGAACGGCTTTCATATGGTAAAAACACGTGTCGGAAACTGTTTTACGCACGTGTTAGTAACATTTATGAGGCTTCTGTGAGCATGAATGATAAATAACTGAGTGCATATATTTTTGATTGTACTATTTCCTCATAAATAGTTGCCTGTTTTTACTTGCACCCAAGTATATTGCTTGCGAGTGGTGGCTTGGTTCTTTTGAAATGGGTAAACAAAACCGCACAGTTTTGTGGCATGTGGACAAACATCTCGGATGGACATAATGACATTGTGGAAACCCCACAACAGAACATTGTGTCACGTGAAAGTAAACAAACAAGAATTTTAATTACCTTATCTGATTTGAAAATGTATCTAAATATTACGCTGTTATCGCTAAGTAGTGACATACGGGAAAACAAGTAAAATAAATCGTTCCTTTGTTAAGTCATAGAGCACTTCTATGAAACATAGTACTATGACGTCACTCGATTGTGCAAACTAAAAATAACCAGAAATAGCACTTCGATCTGCTGCTATTTATCAGTTCCAGGTAACTGAAGTACCTACTACAATAACAAATCGATATAATCCGATTGATGTTACTAGTATTTTTCACAATAACAAGTCACGGTATGTAGCTTATGATATGAGTAACTTTCAAAGTTTCAACGTAACGTTTTGGCGGGTTGGAGACACAATATTGACCGCAAGAGACCTACAAAACAAATTGCCAGGTAGGATAATCATGGCGTAGGCATTATTATTTTCCTCATTTCTAAAGTGATCAAAGAATCGTCAAGTTCAAACAAAATTGCGGTTATTGTGGTCATCCTTGGTACTTAAAATAGGTGCATAGCGTCGTAATTGCAGTATGCAGTAGAAGTGGGATGGGCGCCAGCGTCAGAGGTGGAGGGTGGCAAGTGGCAAGGTACGCCGGCGGGGGCAGACAGGGGGAGGGTGCACTATCGGACGCGCCAGGCTCTACGTCACTTACGGCGCCACGTGCGCGATCAATAGTGACGTCGTAGTGGCGGCGCGGGAGGGGGAGGCGCAGCCTGCGCGCGCACCGCCAGCCAGCGACCTACTTACGATTACGTTTCACGTTCCGTCTACGTAACGCGATCGAACTCTAGTATGGGGGTGGCGCGGAAATACGGCTACGCTGGCGCAGGCGCGGGGCTAAACTTGCTAGACGATAATATGATCTGCAATTTTGCTATATAAAATTCAACAAGGATGCGACCATGAAACTTATTCTTTAGAAAACCATGGATATCATAAAGTACCTACTTTGTTTATTGCAGTTTGGTCTGGTTTTTAACCGACATCCAAAAGGAGGAGGTTATTAATTCAGATGTCTATTTTTTTTTATATATAGACGGAATTGCAAAATTCTTTTTTTTTGTTTGAAAGGGTATACTTCAGAGATGGTGCCATTGTCATCAGGTCAGGATCTGATGATGGGATCCTGGAGAAATCGAGTGAACTCTTCAAATTCTATTAAAATCTCTTTAAATTAAATCTTTGACGGCACGGTTGGCGCAGTGGTTAAGCGATTGACTGCTGCGCTGCGTGTCGCGGGTTCGATTCCCGCACGGAACAAATATTTGTATGACCTGCAAGTAGTTGTTCCGAGTCTGGCTGTTTGTGTATGTGAGTATAAATGTTTGTAAACGCACCCACGATACAGGATAAATTCCTAGTGTGGGGCAACGTTTTTAAAAAAAAAAAAAAAAAAAAATGTTATAGGCACACCTATAACGATTTGGGTATTTTTTATAGTAACTCATGCAGTTGCTCTCGGAAAGCACCATTTGGGGAAGTAGAACTGATGATGAAGACCACAGATGGCCACCGGAACTACTCAATAATAAGTATTTTACGGGTTGCGATTCGATTACTTCAATTTATGCTCGTCACAATGCATATGGAGAAGTGGAGCTGATGGTGAAGTACCTCCTGAACGATTAAACCTCTCCTCCTATCTCTGCATCGGGTAAAGCAATATTTTGTAAAAGGTGATCAGTAGTTGACATTAGGCTATTATTACAAATTGACCCACAAAAAGCGAGAAATAAAAACTTTTTTACAAAACAAAACTGAAAATACAAAACCAAAGACACAGACTTCCGACATTTAAGTTTGTTTTCACTTTGTAGTGTTTTTTTGGAAGTCGGTTATTGTTTTTGTAAAAAAGATTTTTCTTTTAAACGTCCGAACTCATAATGCCGTAAAGATATAAAGTTTACAATATTTTACAAATGTTTTACTTAATTACAGAAAAGAAATAAGCTCAATAAATAATTCAGGTACTAAAGTAAGTAATCTTAGTATTTATGTACAAGGTACAAGGCTACTACGGAACCATCGATCAATCGAACCATGTGGGTGATGACCACGTGGCCGTCCAAAAGCAACGATAACGTCTACTAAGTTTGTTGTTAGGTAAATATGTGTGGGCTTTATTTTTCAGCTTTGTTAAACAACTTAATACATACAGTGCACATGAGGGTTTTGTTTTTGGACTAATTGAATTAGCAAGGAAAACTAGTGAAATCTTTTAGAACATTCATATTTTTTTAGGTACTATTTATTTTATACACGAACATCAAACTACGGTAAGATAATTAACCCATCCATAAAAACACAGAAGTACCCACAAACTTTTTATCAACCTTTTACCTGAAATTTGAAACAATTGTTGATGTTCCAAAATGTACCTAATAAACAAAACAGCAAGAACACAACAGATTTGAAGTGTTCATGAGTAACGTCTTTTTTTATTTGACATTGACGCCACAAATTACGATACTTAACGATAATTAAAGTGTCATCACCAAGTTATCATGCAGGTATTGCCTATTATTTATCATGAATATTATTATATGTATTTTCGACATTGGTTGAGTATTTTGCTATCGTATGGAATTATGAGTGCAATCACAAGTGGCGACCTAACGCCAACAGCCGTGGCCTACTTGCCGGGACAGGTCAGCTAGTCAGCTCACAGCTTATACTGCGACACGGATCATTAGCCCATGTACTCACGAGGGGACAAAATGTCCCGTGATAGAGAAATCGCGCAAATTTGCCCGTCTGTCTGGCAAAGGGACGGGACGTCACTAACTACAAAATTGATGTCACCCGATATGTCGTACACTAAATAAACGTCGCGAAATATTTTTTAATTAAATAATTATACTGGATTTATACAAGTTTTTGACATCTTCCCTTTTCGCCATTACATTAATTATGAATTTATGACACATGCTGCGCTATACAAGCATTTTCATGACATAGATAACCACGTGGTGACGTTACAGTTGTTTGAAGCCCGTAAGTCGTAACTGGCTTTCGGATATCACAGAAAAGTATCAAAACTGCCCCCAAAAAAAACTCTAATGTTACTCCAATAATTTGTACTCGTAGCAATAGCTACGAGGGTGCTACGAGATTGTGAAACTGCAAAGTAAAAATTGATCTACGACTTTATTTCAAATTTGCGTCTATTTTATAATTTGTTTTATTTCCCAATAAAATAAATGTCTTTTTTTCAAATGTCTTCAGATACAGGACCTGAAGAAATGTCTTTTTTTTTACAATGTTCTTTTTAGGTCGGGTCTATTTTTGTGGCGCCATGGAAAAGTTCAGTGACAGAAATTGATTATGATTAATTACTTGCTACTTCTTCTACTGCTAATAATATCCTTATCCCGTTGTATTGTCGCACATACAATTGCTAATTACAAAATCCCCACGTGGTTTCGACTGCGGCGTGGGTATTTCGACCCGCGTGTGCTTTTGTACATGTCGATAACTACGAAGTAGGTACAAAAAACGATAACAAGAGTAGGTACCCACATCATGTTACGAAATCTTGAGACTGCCTCATTTAATCATTTTATTTATTATTCTCAAGCTTTGAAATATTGCACGACTTTTTGCCTCCTTTCTGCAACTGTTTTTATTGTTAAACTCCTGTTAGTACACAGAACCTACTTAATTTTTATACCATTGTATAGATAAATTTTATTTAATGCAGCAGAAACGAAAAAAACATTCCGAACATGAAAGCTGAAAACATCGTAGCTTGCGAAATAATCTATTAATTGAGTTTTTTTTTTTTTAATCACCTTTTGGAGGAACCCTATTGAAAATGGCTCTTTTATTCAAAGTAGTTTAATTATAATGAATAAATAACGAACTAACATAATATTTATATCTATTTATTTTTTTATTGTTTATTAATAAAAAACAGTTAACATGCATTTGTTTAGCCTTTAATCATACCACACAAACCATCGCGGCATTAAACAGCGGTATCGCCAGACACGGCAACTCGGTGCCACTACATATTAATTATTAATTAATGAACAATTATATTTTATTTATATTTCCAATTCCGACCCTCTTCCGTTGCCTAGTATCCAACAAAGCAAACCTAGATAGTCTTTGACAGTACGTACTTAGGTAAAGTTGCGAGGTGAGAAATTTTTCCCCATATTGATGGGTAACATTTTTGAATGAGCGTTATGAGGCGTGCACTTTTGGATTTTCCAAATATTTTCTGTTTCTATTACTGGATGATTATGTTACCTCAAAGGTTATAGATCAATCATTTTGGCGATGTTTACTTTATACTTTGCATAGATGTCTTCCTGCATGAATACTATTACATAATTGGTATAACCTTGTGTCCGGGTCCCGCCGGAGCCCCGTCTGGCGGAGTCCTCGTAATGTGTCGTTGTCATGTCAACCTAACATAAAGATTATAGCGGGGGTGTGTGTGTCTGTCTCCATCTGACCTACCCGTGTCGGTACCGCCGTGATACGTCCTTAACAACTCCAAATGTTTTTGATCCTTGCTTTTGGTCTTTCAGTAAAATGCAACTTGATAAATAGGTCCAGATAAAGCAACTGAAATTGCTGAATTTCCTACTCCCCTTCAATGTTGTACCTATTTATACTCGTAAATATGTTATGTAGGTTGAGCATTCGAGTAAAGAGAGCAGAGACTGCATCGGCAAGTTTATGCACAAGCTGGGGTGTCTGCGTGCGCACAGCTTGGGTACCGAGGAGCTTGATCAATAAAGGGGACCCAAACAAACGGGCGTTGCGGCGGCGTGGGCGACTGACCTATTTACCAGCAGGCCAGCGGATGCAGCAATATTACGGCGCCAACATGCAGCTTGCATAACTACCTCGGAGAAATGTAGAATCGATAAATGATTGCGGAATGTCAGCACGGAGTGGCTCACTGCCATGAAAATATCAAAGAAATAGAAAAGATTCTAAGAATACTCACCTTCGCGACTTGGCAAGCAATCCGCACTTATACCTTATACAAACAAAACTTCGCACGTTATGCTTACTTAGAAGAACGGTCTTTCCTTGTTATCTTACTGGAAATCATAAGTCGTCAGTTTCTTTGTGCAATAATATTTATTTTCCTGTTGCAAGATTTAACAGGAAAATCAACGTGCAGCAGATTATGCATTTTTCCGCCAGATATAAATCAATGATTACCGTGGAGACTGCATACATATGATTCCATTGCAATAATTAGAAACGATTTAAGTATAGAAACTTTAGAAAGCAACACTTGAATGTAGCTATGAGTAGAACAGGGGGCGAGAGAATATTTAGTGTCACCGAGATGCCACTGCAAACTGATAATGTTTAACTGCTGACAAAAATAGAGTGATGTAAAACGTGACGTGCGAGAAGCTGTAAGCAAAGGTTGTCGTATTATTAACACATTCTAATTTGGGGGAGCCACCGACCCAAACAAACCATCGCGAGCAGGTGACCTACATTCCGGCTGCGTCTGCTGGCTGCGTGCAAGGTACGGCATGATTCATGCGGGAGGTGCGGCGCCACCGCTGCACCGTGCACCGTCCCGACTCATTACACCCGGTTATTCTTTATTATTTTATTTATTTTATTTTATTTTATTTATTTCGAAAATCCAATTCGTAGCGTAATCTTAATCGATATTCCAATATATCATCATCATCAAAGATGTTATCCAATAAAATAGCTAACACAAGCATCGTTTTTGGTGTTCCATTTTCAAAGTTGCCCCATATCATGTTGGTACGTTGCACGGCGCGCGGTGGCGGCGCCAGTGGGATGGGCATCATAATACGAGCCCGTATCAAACGTGGCTTGTTTTACTCGCTGACCCAGTTTTGTAACGCAGTCGCAGCTCAGCGCAGCAGCATCGCATCGCACTCTAACATGAAAGCGATTTTAGTCGTAGCTTTATTTAGTTTTTTACCCCTGTTCTAAATCATTCAAATTCCGCGGTGGCCGTAATGTCAGCATCTATATTTTCCTTAAACAAACTAACAATATTAAATCAACTCGTACGTTTGTGTTTGGCCTGTTTGGACATCCATTTGCAAAGTTGAACGATGAGTTCTTACGTTTAAGATTGCAACATTTCCAGTTTTATTAAATTCATTCAAAACACCGAATGTTTAATAGGCTAATTGACTTATTAGCTTATTAGTGGCGTTTAGTTATGTTATTTACATTTGAACGTTCGCAGAACTCAATCTACGTTTCTAGGAACTCGGCAAATATAAAAGGCTCCTATTTAGATATCTAGTACAGAACATAATAAATGTTTGTTATGTACGTATTAGAATGGAATGCACGATTTAAGTTAAAAACTATTTCGAAATCAGCTCCATGAATTACGTAATTATGTGTGACAACTCTCTAAACGTACAAAACTCGTTCTATCGGTATATGAATGGATTTGGACCGTAACAATGCCGTGTACTCTTGTATACAGGTCATCTGTGATACAGGTAACATGAAAAATGCACAGTCGCGACCTTAGCCTAGTTGTGAGCGAGGCAGCGTGAGGCGTATGGGAGCACTCGGCGGCTGCGTGCTGAGAAGCCCCACCAGCAACTGTGACTGTGACACAATTTCGAAAGAGCCCGGTGTAGGTTGACTTGATTGACACAAGTTGTGGTGGTCTTGAGTTATGTAGCCGCTGTGGATCGCGTGTAAATTACACACGACGGCTTTGTTGCAACAGGCATAACGGGACGTTCGAAAATAGTTTGCGTAAGTAGGTACCTTATTCAACACGAAAGATTTTGAGAACAGGTTGTGTATGTCCATTAGATATTGATGATCAGTAATATAGAATTAAGGAACAGACAATAATAAGACGACTGTCAACAAAAAGTATTGTTAAGTAAGGTCGTGTTGAGCATAAACAATTGGCTGTAAATAATTAGACGGTTCGAGAAACTTATTTGTTACTTAAGTAAGTACCTCATAAGAAAATAAAATGAATGCTAAGTAAACAGCGTATTATAAAAACGTTGAATGTTTTATTTTCAACAGCTGTGCACATTTCAATGTTACGTAAATTGATGTTACAACGGCAGTAGGAGAAACAACGTGAGCGGTGAGTGACAGTGGAGCGAGCGGCGACCTTGCCGTGGTCGTTAGAGTCAAACAAAACACTGCACCAGCGCTCCACAAAAACACGAACTATGCACCGCATACCTAACTATACACAGATACTTACAAAAACTTGTGAAATCAACTATATAAATACCTTACTACTGAAATAAGAAATACTGTAAATAATAAAAAAATGAAATGTCTATTGAAACACAAAACTGAATAGTGAATACCGTAATTCGTTACAGTAGTAAACCATAGTTAACAATAACAAAAGGAGGAGTAGGAATAAGGAAATGTCACAATGAATTATGAAACCCGATGGTTATGTAACAGTTAACACTTAACAGTAAGTACTTTGATTACGAAACGTTAACGGGAACAGGCTGATATGAAAAGAGGAAAGTCGTCGATAAATAACACTGCGGTTTGAAGTAGGCCAAGCTCAATGTTTACAAAGGAAGGAATTAATATACCAAGCACGTAAGGACTCTAACGAGAGCTGTAAAGAAAACTCAAACGAGATAATTTTCCCTGACGTATATTGTACCTACTATATTTTCGCTTAAGACGCTGACAACAGCTAAGCCACGGTCACTGTCGGACTGCATAGAAAAGAAAGAGAAGGGCGATGACACAACGCCTGTAATTTATTGCAAAATATGAAGCAATTATCGATTTATTCAAAAATGAGTTGAGTAATCGGTAATAAAAAACAACCAAGTTCTGCATTCAAATAAGACGTCCTTGTTATTAATTATAATGCCAACGTACGTCGCTATTTAATAAGAATTTTTGGATTAGAACTCAAAGAAAAGGGTTAGTTTAACGTTAATTTGTATCGAGATTTTTTTTTCAAAACGTGTTTTGGTAACAATCAAGTTCTGAGAAATATGTTCGAGATTCACATATATTTTTTCCGCTACCACAAACTATATAGATTTGGCAATTTTTTTGTTTGAGTGAAGCCTACTTTTACCGTTTGCCTGTTGTCAGCGCCTTAAGTTTTATAATCAAGCGGTGGGCGGATTTCGTAGCAATGAAATTACTAACTACAGAAATGTATCTTTCTTTACGGATCGATGGATTATTCTAACTAATATAGGTAAATGTGAAAGTGAGTTTGTTTGTTGCGCTTTCACGCTAAAGCTTCGTGCAGGCTAGCGCGACGCGACACCGGTTATTGTTATACCGTGAAGTTTTTTTAGAAATTGTATTGTTCGAGTTGCGTCGCGCTGGTCTGTACGAGCCTTAAAACGGCTGAACGGATTTGATAATTTTCGACCTCCACGCGGGCGAAGCCGCTGGCAAAAGCTAGTTTTTAGGGTTCCGTAGTAAACAAGGAACCCTTATAGTTTCGCCATGTCCGTCTGTCTGTCTGTCTGTCCGCGGCTTAGCTCAGAGACTCCTAGTACTAGAAAGCTGTAATTTGGCAAGGGTATACATACTCGTATTAATCACGCCGACAAAGTGGTCGAATAAAATCATGAAAAAAAATATTTTTTAGGGTAACGCCCCTACACTGCAGGGGCCAGGTAAATGGTTGGTTTTGGATATGTGATGATGAAACTCACTTTCGTTACTGCCGATAATTTTTTTAAAACGTAATTTTAAAATATTATAATGAAATTAAAAAAGGAAAACTATCACAGCTAAGTAGGCTTTACAAGTTAAGTACAGGGGCTGCGAGGAATTTGAAAAATATGTATTTGAAGAAACTATTGCCGTCGTTTTGCCTCAAGTCTGCCTCCATAGAGTGCGATAGGGAAAGCTGCAGCTCAGACCGATTATATCACAAAAAAGTTGACGAGATCGACGTTTCGTATTCCCCTTTTTTCTCCTCAAAAACAGAGCCGATTCAATATTTTTTTAGATACAATTTTTAAGAAAGAGTATGTCTAGGTTCCTATAATTTTCTTTTATGTTAAAAACTTTTCGAATTTGGCTGGTAGTCCTCTAATCACGACGGTAAAAATGGGTCATTTTTTGTAATTTTTGGAGGGTCATATTTTCTTTACCATTAAGTTACTGAAAAAAAGGAAATAACAGGGATATGTGTCTACAGCAGACCTTGATTTTAGGAAAAAAATGAATGATCTAGAGGCATTATTCAGGAAGAAAAAAGGGGAATACATTTGTATGGAGATTCGCAGGCCCTGTTCCCTCTTAACGAGTAATAATCAACCAACTACATTTGCGGTTGCAAAAACATGTTGTCCCATAGATTCCGTATGGGAGAACATATTTTACAACTACAAAGTTAAGTTTTTTTCTTGCGATAAATTCATCCCAACTACGGAACCGTTCATTGTGCGTGGTCCGACACGCACTTGGCCGGTTTTTTTAAATAAATAAGGACACGAAAATTAATTTCAGATTTAGTGCTACGGTACGATCAACTGATGGAATGAAATTTAAAGGGACAGGAGTGACAAGTACTGAACCTTCTAATAATGATGAAATAATATGTGCGAGTTAAGCAGGTAACAAACCACAATTAATGAAACCCAAAAAGACATGTCATTCTGCCATTCACCACAAGACATACCAAACAAAACATAAAGAGTCATTTCCTTACAGAGAGATGACTCAAAGTTCTGATGACTTCAAACGTGATAAGATGACATCAACCAGGAAAGTCCATTAATATCTGAATTCGGGGTTGTAAATTATAAATTAGGACAGCATACAATGTCGACTCATTTCAAAAGAAACGTTATTTATTTACGCTAAAGGGGGCGGCGGCGGCGGGCGCCACGAAAAACATGACATAGCTGTTTTCATTATTGATATTTTCACAGTGGGTACATCCTATACTCGTAGTTACTACTAATGCTAACTAAACAGCTTATAACAACATTTTATTGACGATTGGTTAATGCATAAGTAATTGCAATGTATTAACTCACAAGTGTAATTAACCGACATCGACATGCGAACTCAATGTCAACGTTTTGATTAAATTCGCGAACACTACAAATGTTTATTTTGATTTTACATACTTAGTGTTTAATTTAAAGAAGCAAGACATGTTACCTATGTAATTTTTTACAAGGTCAGTTTTTTCCTGTCTAATAAATGTTACAAAATAATTGTTTTATATGAACTTTGGAAGTAGGTAAGGCGATTGATTTCATGATAAATTTTGATCAAAATATTGCAACTTTAGCTCAGTAAACACGTTTCAAGATCTGTATCCTAGGCTTTGATCAGCAGGTCTGTTTCGTAAAGAGTTTATTGTTGATGCATTATTGCACATACATACATAATACAAATAACTCTTCATGTCTTGACAGCTCCAACATAGGTACTTTTAAGAAATGCTTCACAGTGTTTAAAAGTGATTTAATAATGCCAACAACTTGCTTTCAATAGCGTTTAAATAGTAAGCAGTTATTCGCAACAGAACAAGAAAGAGAGAGTCAATCGTAGCCTCGTTGTTGTTGCAATAGTTTTGCAAAAACACCGCCTCCAGCAAGGCTGTCGACACGAGCGCGGCGCGGGCGCAGACTCCACGCAGCCGGATTCGACCAGCTTGTTTACGTACAGCTCAACAAGCACATACCTATCTTATGTACGTATACTTTATGTACCTAACTACCAGCAACTACTATATTATTCATCGATATTTGTAGGTTACTAGCAGAAACAACAAAAACAAAACATTTTTCCGAGCGTAACATTGACAGTGATTTATTGCACGATAATTCATTGACGTATATACCAAAATATCGTAGAAGGTATGATTTGGCATTAATTATCTACGGAAGTCCAATGTTCGCCGAATGTGATTTGACATTAGATCTTGTAAAACCGATTATAGCGACAAAAACAACAGGAAAATTACACAATAAACTATGACGGACAGATTTATTGAATTGCATCTCGAATTTAGATTTATTATTATCCTGGAAAGAGTTTCATGGTAATGGAATTTGTTCAGTACAGTTCGCGTCAAATAATTTAGCCGCTCTGAAGTTAGGTTGCGCATGCGCTACCGTTTTTTAAGTAAAATTGACAACTGCGCAGTCATTTGTAGCCTACTTCAGAGCGGCAAAGTTATTTGACGCGAACTGTATGATTGTAGACTGACTACAATGCTCATTTATGCGAATGAAACAGCGGTACCTTGCAGTGATTGCAATTCTTTAAAAGTTTATAAACATCACCAACAAAGATGTTTTAATATCGCAAAATGTTATAAATAATAAATGACTGACGCTTTATTCACACCCAGGGAGACAAATGGAAACCGATTTTTTTTTTAAATTGTACAATGCAACTCTTTCGATCAACTTTTTGGAAGATCGAAATTAAGAATGTGTCTCTATCATCCTTCACATTAAATCATTAAGTTGTTGTGCGACTGAACGCGCCGACAAAGAGAGCTCGTACACAGACCTGTCATACTTGACACTTGACTGGAAAGCAAGTAATATCTGTAATCTGTATGAAGCAATGAAGGTTTCGCTGCGCCCGCGCCGCGCCGCCGCACTATGGGCAAATCGCGTATGTTTCGTCTCAAAACTCCGTATCTCGGTTGTTTCAAAACTAATTGAGCTGTAATTTTGCACACATATTCTTGGATGTATACAGTTTAAAGTAAATAATTTTGATTTTGTAAATTCTGTTTATTAATTAATAAAAAAAATAAAACTTAAAAAAATACATACATTCTCTATGAAAAACAAACAAAATTTGTCTTTATTTTTATAATTTACTTAAAATGGAATAATTGAAACAAACGAGAAAAATAAAGTACAAAATTCAGGAAGCTCCTACATATTTTCGTTGATAGCAAGAAGGGCCTTGGCTTCATCAAAAAGTTCTTTCGATATTGTTTCTGAGGTATTTCTCAAACTTGATATATGTGTCTTATTGTACACTTCTGATAAGTGTACAATAAGGTATGGAACACGTCTTCATTGGTAGCCGCTCTTGAACACTTTCTAGAATGATGAAGTCTAAACTTTTTGTAATCCTTGTTTCGGGATTCTTGCGCGTCTTCGGACAATTGTCCGATAGGTAAAATAGCATAGTACTCAATGGTTTTTTCTCCGTGAATAAGTATTTTATGCACGGAGGAAGGCATATAATACCAATTATAAATATTTACGTACAGTTGGGCTGTACTATATGCGTATTCACCGAACTTTTTTGAATTAATAGCCATTCCAGATGACATAGTTTGTAGTATTATGTACATTCGTTTTATAAGTTCTATGTCTACACCTGTAATGTCTGCAGAGCAAGAATAATTCTGAAAAAATCTCCGAGCTGTGTTCCCGTCATTACTATTTCCAGTGCCTTGTCGAGGTTTATCGACTTGCAGTCCCATTTCCTCCCTAAACCGCTTTTGTACCAATTTTTTCTTTTCGTCTTTGTATTTTTTATTTTCCGGTGTAGTAGCTGACCACTTTTCAAAAGACAAGTTATAAGAAATGTGTAAGATCATCTCCATACTCCTAATCCAAGCATGTAGTGTTGACAGTCCGTATTGAAATGAACTTTCGTTCACATCTCGTGTCGTAACTGCCTCTAAGTTATTCATTTGCCGAGGAGTAGCACCACAAACTGTACAAGAAGCGCTCGAACGAGTTTCAGTTAAAACTTGTGCCACTTTACCATCAATCATGGTTAAAAATAAGTCATGAGTAATTTCGATTACCTCGCCATTCTTATTTATCAGAGAAGGAGACAGATTTTGTTTTTGATTGTTGATATCAGCCACAACAGACGCGGTTTTTTCAGGAGTTTCTTTGGCAAATTCTAACAATATAGGTCTGCAATATCTTACCGATGAGCAAGTTTCATTTTTCCTAACAATAGTATTAGTTGTCTCATCTATGAGTCTAATTGGTACAAGTGAAGCAATAAAAAGGTTTGCATCGGATATAAAGTCGCTTTCTTCGGGCAAAACTTGCTTGTACTCACTCTGCCCTGATGACCCGTCTCAACCCCCTTTACAGAATAGTTTCATCTTTCTAAAACCGTTTTTGTAAACTGAACCAATTTGTAATATACGTGCCACAGTATGATCCAACAAGTCCTGCAGATTGACTTTTGCACTTATGTTGGTAATGGTTATGCTCGAATCTGGTGGGTAACACATCTTCTTCGCTTCGGCTAAAGTTGGATAAGAAGGAAACACTGAACAGTTTTTGTCCGCCAAACAAAGTCGAAGTCCCATACTGTTCTTTGTTAAGGTCTAAGTCAATAAATGTCCGTAGTGCTTCTTCCTTTGAAAAAGGTGTAACGTCTTCAGGGTTCTCAGTTATGTATTTAACAAACTTTTTCTTATCATTTTTTGATGCAGTTCGTATCATATTAACGATTGCGGCCTCCTCCTTCTCACCCATAGACCGTAACTCTTGAGCATATGCATTGAGCACACAGTCCAATCCGTACTCTTGTATTAATTCCATGTTTTTTCGTTTTTTTGTTTTTTCTGAAGATGCTTCGTATGGTTTCGAGGGTCTGCCGCCACTGCTTCCAGGCATATTAGTGTCATTAACCGTGACTCGACACTCTAGTGGAACACGAAATTGACCATCTAACCAGCTCACGTTCTTATTTTCAAAGCGGTCTTTTATCCGAGATGCATTTCTCCAGCGTTCGTTACATTTAGATACCAAGTTTCTTTGAATGTAGGAGACCACAGTAGCCATATCCTCTGGTGACAAATTGAAATTTTCTTGTAAGTAGTCTTCTATATTATTCCCATTTATCAACAAATTGCACAACTCTCGTTTACTACAAACAAATTCACCCATTTTTCAGTCAACAGTCAACTCAGTCAACTTTGCAAATAGTGAAAATAGGTATTAACTGCTTTTTAGGGCAACTGAATGTTTGACCTACAACTGTAAATGGTTCAGGGCTCACCATCCTTTTATAGGCCTATGAAATAGTGCTATGTGCAAAAAGATAGATACTAATAATTTGCACTCTTCCCATAACCAACCTGTTTTTATTTTGACCCTAATAGATAAGTAACCATATTTTATCAAGTAAGGTGGTCAAAACTGTATCAAAACCACAAAGAACTATTAATAATAATCATCACTGTTATGAACTTTTTATCAATTTGACCTTAATAGATAACAAATGATTTTATGAGAAATAAAAAGAAATTGAAAAAAAAAAAAAATTATCCCGTGATATGTTTTGGCACCGTGTCAGAAAAAGAGCAAGTATGAGCAATTATTTTTTTTCTCCTTGCGTAAACTAATGTATAAAGATCTTAATACAATAAATATCTCGACAGCGGCAAGCAGCGGTAAAGGGTAAATGACTCGTTAAAAAAAAAAATACCCTAAAAACATACCATCTTAAACTATATTGGTTAATTTTATTTTATGAAAGCAATATATATATAATATTATTTATGAAACCTTATAAGGAGATTATAAGCATCCCAAAAATGTATAATACTTGTACATTTATATTAAAAACTTTCGAGTAATGTGGCGTTGAATTGCAGTAACGTATTGCGTCAAAATTACGTTATTGAACAAGAGTTAGCTTTGATGCCTATTTATAATATATTGTGGTTAACAAAAAAAAAATAAAAAAATAGCGAATAGAAAGCTTATTTATTAGACTATATTAATATATTTTTTTTATTCTATAACAACGACTTTCACGTGAAACGGTTTTGAGACGGCTTTGTATGGGGCTTTCCCATAGTGCGCCGCCGCCGCCACAGCCGCCGTCAAAACAAGTTGCGCAATGCGCTCGCATTCCGCTTCTGTTGCGGATGTCACACACAATCTAGACGGTTGCGGTAGTTTCGTGTTTATTTACTTTTCTCATCTTTACAAGCATAGCTATCTACTCTTTTAAAGTAGTAGATAATATCCAGCCATTCTCATGGAATGGAACGTTTTCAACTCTAAAACAAGTAAATATTTTCAGCACCCAGTTTTTAAGATTGCTTGATTGCTTTCTAATTATTTACAATTTCGCTCTTCACTTAAAGACTGAAAATATTTATTTTTTACCAAGACAGCTACAATTTCAAAATACGTAATACCCACGCAAATAGTTGCAAAACAAGATTTATTGCTCAACGTTAGTTTCTTCGAAATTATGTTATCAAGTTTCACGGTTGTGTTGTGGTTCGTCAGGGGAAAGTCTCAAGTTGTTAATTATAAAAGTAAGTTTACGTGGCTTCATTTGGGAAAATACTGGTGGAACGCCAGGTGCCCGTACAGAGGCAAGCTTGTTATTGTAAGCGTTGTTTGTAAACAGGATCCGTTACCGTTACGACACAGTTTTGTTTCAAAACAAACGCAAAATATTACCGTTATGTAATTTAGAAAGTTCGTTAAATAAACGACCATTCTATAAAATACGGCAAATTTTAAAAAAAGACGTATGCTATGTTGGATGTTTACTTACATTTCTTTGTAAGTACTTACTCGATGTTTTTCTGTTTAAAATACAATAGGTAGATCTAAAATTTACTCGACTGGAAAAAGCTTACACACATATGAAAGTGTTCCAGTAATGTTTTTAAAAGTTATTCCATTTCTAAATATGTTTTTCTTGGAAACGGATCGATAAAAGTAGCGTGGGCAGTGAACACTGAATAGTTGACCCAAATTAATGATTTTATGTATGAAATGTGAGGATCACAAACAACAACAGCTATTATTCAACTTTATGAACGTATTGCAGTGTTCTTAAGTTGTATTTTTACGGTGATTGCCTACTGTCGCCGCAGTATTAATACTGAAGAAATATGATCAAAGATATGTACTTCTTATAACATTTTTCTTCAGTATTAATACCTATCTGTTTTGTAGATAAACAACGTTTTAATGCTAGGGTGGTTTCACAATGATTGCATATGACGGAGACGAGACGTGACATTCACGCAGGCGCGGCCATGTTGGGTTTGTTTGTAAACATGTCTACTGACTGGTGAAGGTAACAACATGTACGAGGTGGTTTCACTTTACAGTAGTATCAGTTTTAATTTTCATGTTTTGACTATGTAAAACTGCGACTTAATTTAGCTCGCGCACACATTCGATTTCGTACTTTGACTGACTTTCTTATCAAAATGTTAAAATATTTGTTTTATTTTAACATTTTGATAAGAAAGTCAGCGTGATGAAACACGAAATAGTGTCACTTTATTTGAGGAGCACGATTTAACAATAAATGCAGTATAAATGGACAATATATGGAGAAAGAAACGTTGGTAAACAAGATAAAATCAATCCCAAAATCCAAAACAAAAGTGACGCCTCACATAGAATTTCACCTGCATACCGTAACAGAATGAATCAGTGTACCACGCATTCTTTATAAGACAAGCGAGTTGCGAGACCATAAAAGGCTGTGTTTCTTACTTACCTCGTTCCGCAATAACGGCCTGGCTATGTGCGTATGAGGCCTTAACCTAGTTGCTGACGCCCTTGGTCGCCATCTGCCCATGTATTTGTTCCTGTATATAAAATAAACCATATAAATATCGATCTTTTTACACATTAGGAAACATTACGAGGAAGAAATTATTAAAATGGACTAGGTCAAGTAAATATATGTATAACGACATACAAGTTTTTTCTCAGTAAATTATTTAAATAGTTACATTTTTGACATTTTGTTAAGGTTATTACAGGAGCAAATGGTTTTAAGAGATGACTTGATGCTGCAGTACCACAATTGTCTCCGCATTACGGAACTCTTTTACGGTTACTACTACTAAACGTAATCATTATTTATTTTATTTATTTATAACTAATTAAAACGGTACAACACCAATTACATTAATTAACAGAGAAACAATAAACAATTATTACGTTGACAATAATTATGTTGTATATAATTTAATGTAAAACTAACATGGAATAGTGGACTTCTTTGCCATACTTTCTCTCACAGAAACGACATATAGACGCATAATTTTACTCCATTCATCCGCAAACACATCATATTAAGGGTTGGCAGTCGGGAAGTCATCGAAGGGCACTCAGCATCTTTAGAGTACGACAGACTGAGGATTCGGTTCTGACTACAGTTTTCGATGGCAGTTGCGCAAACACATTGTGCGCCGCGGCTCTGACTGTAATCGGCAGAAACGGCAATGGAGCTCAGGGCAGTCGATACGTCCCCGTAAGGTCTTACAGGCTACCGTGAACTGATCAAGGCTTCTTCTAACCTCCAAGAGTTAAACCCCAACGTCTCTAAAAGATAGTTGGGGGTACAAGTAAAGAAATAAATGGTAAAACCTTTAGAAGAGGCATCTGAGGAAACCTTTTCTAGCATTAGTGTTTGGGCCACAATATAGGGTTGCCAAACACAGGCACTACACTCGAGTTTGTTTTGAACCAGAGTTGTGTATGTACCACAGCCTAATAAAATTTGGATTTCGAAACCGAAAGTCACGACCATTTCGCAAAACAAATCCCAAGCGCCAGAAAGATTCCTTCGCAAATCGCAAGGGTGCACCAGAAACGTGATTTCTAAAAGTCAGACAGCAGTCGATCATCACTTCCAAGTCCTTTATGTTGGTGAAACGAGTAATCACCACCCAAACTATAGTCGGAATGGATTGGTGGCAAACCTCTACTGTATGTCATGACGTAGGTTGCTTAATTGTATTAAAAAAATAGCTTGTTCACAATGCTCCACTCATAGATGGCGTCAATATCCATTTGTAGGAGTTTGCAATCCTCATCCGTTCGGATTTATGCATTTAAGGTATATTGAGAACAACTTGCATATAACAGGCCTTTGGCAAAGTTAATATTAGTTATGAGGTCACTGATCATGATCAGGAACAGAGGCGGCGCGAACATAAATCCCTGACTTACGCCCGAGGGTGTATTGTAAGGCTTGGACTCGAAGCAGCCATATCTTACAAACTACTTGCGACCGCGCAGATAGTCGGAAAGGAAATCAAGAAGACCGGATGAGAAGCTGCTGGCCCCCAGCTTTGTCAAAAGCACATCCTTGTCAACTTTGTCGAATGCTTTCCGGAAATCAAAAAACAGAGCGTCAATCTGCCCATCGATGTCTAACCACGGGATATGCAGTCTACGTGAATCAGTAAATTCGAATTTGTGGAGCGACCCAGCCGAAAACCGTGTTGGGCATCAGATTAGGACGTACTTACGCGTTTGTAAATGAAAGCGTGGAGTATATGCTCAAAAACCTTTGCAATGGTTGGTTGGCAGGATAGCGATAGGTCTGTGTTTTAGGGATGGGAGTGACTCACGAAGTTTTCAATTGCTTAGGTTATACGTTGAACTAGGGAGGGTAAAGGCCTGGAATGTTGTGAGGGCTAATCGAGCAGGGTTTGAATTTAGCAATCGCCTTAACTACATCTGGTGGGGTTAAAAAGGAAAGAGGAATGTTATCTCCCGCACTACTTACATTTAATTTTCTAGGGTCAATTCATGTGTATCGGGCAGAAACACTCAAGCAAAATACTGAGTCTCACTATTGTATGTAGATACATCACGTTTGGCTCGAAGCCGCTCTTTCATCGCAGGCTAGAAACATGCTGCCAGAACTGACGCAGATTTTTGTCTATGTTATTTTTTAAAGCATTACAATACAATATGTAGGGTTCCTGAGATCTTACTTTAAGATCCGAGCCCTAAACTACTCATAAATGTACGATCAAAGCGTGAAAGTTCCCATTTATTATGTAGTTTCGCTTCACGTTGACTATCGTTTACAACCTTTAGTAAACGAGACTGGATACCGCCTATTACCAGCGATCATTCTCTCCTTTTTTGGAATGGAAGAATCAAATAAGTCATAGATAATTCTGTAAAACTTACCACCAGCGGAGGGTGCGTCATTGCAGTAAAGACCGTCTTGCCATAGAGCAGAATGAATTGGGTCGCTTTAAAGTGCGTAGTCCCCTTTCACAAAGTTCTACTAAGATCAATGTTGCTGAAGTCCAATTTTTCACTATCCCTATGTGATGTGATGGTACTTTCATGGATGGTGATACAGGTCGATTGGATCCAGCTCTGTACTCTTTGACATGCTCGCAGTTTACTTCGGTACCCTCCCGACTATAACTCCCGAGCCCACATTACGTCTAACTTAGTCCCACTCATATTCACCACTTCATTCATCTCAGCCAGACTAAATAATTATTTACGAGTACATCCACAGATGCACTTTTTAAGTTAAGGTCGCCTAAAATCATTATCATTCCGTTCAAATTCGAGATGATGCTCTCAACCTTGCAGAACCACGTCATGTATTCATCGTCAGCTGCAGTGGGCTTTATGCAGATAACACATAACGTTAAGGCCGTAAATTGTGATCGTAGCCCATAAATCTTCGCCAAGGTCAGTCTCGAGATCATGCCTCCAAGAGGAGACATGGTAACGCCGGGGCGCGCAGCAAGCAACACGCCGCCTCCCACAGTCACTCTGTCTCTGCGTAAAATGCTTTAATCTCCGCTTGACATTTCTGAATCCTCTACTTAATTGTCCAGATGTGTCTCCGTTACAGCTATTAAGTCGTGCTCGGAGAATAACAGGCTTGATCTCCGTGTAGGTAATTTGGTTTTTAGCCCACGCACATTCTGGTACAAAATACGCTTATAGACATTGCGATCAGTAGACGCAAGTAAGGCAGGAACGTTGAAGGGCTGACTGAGTCTCATTAATACGGCCACGAAAGTTACAGAGCCATTGATTGACTCAAATATCCTCTGCCGAGTTTTGAGCTGCCATAACACGTTCAAATTTGAGCGTTTCTACCGTGCAAATATCAGTTCCACTGACGAGACTATCAGAAGAACCCTGCTTCACATAGAAGAAGTGCAGGTACCTCCATCTTTTCGAGGCCTCTAAATTGGTGGTACAGTCAGCGTCAAATAGTTAGTGACAGTCAGGGTATCCAAATAAATAGACGTAACCAAAAAGTCAATAATATCGGTACAAACAAAGTTTCCTTATTGTTGTCAACAATATATTCGCTCAAAAGGTCGAGACGTTTAAAATGTCATATAGATCGGTTCAGTCAAACCGCCATAAATATGGTTACAGTCATCCTGCCAATGGTATCCAAGCATTTTAGGTGTTCAAAAATATGGAACACATTAGAAAAATAAACTAGCATGTAAGGACGGCCGCACATGTCAGGTACCTGATTCGATTCTCCAATTGGAAACCCGATCGGAGGAGTCCCACATACAGGCGATTGATTGTATTCGGTTTCTACGCTCTCCAGTCGTATGCCAGAGCTTGTGGCGATTGTATCAAAGAACGCTTATAAAATAAAAAATAATTTAAAAATAATGGAGATGACGAATTTCTATTAGCAACTCTTTTGTCGAAAGAATGTAAGAATGAAAGAAAAGAAAGCGATGCTATTGGGTATACACAGAGATTGTACGAAGTCAATTCTATCGTTTAAGTCGTCATGACGTATGTTCCATAAACATACGGGATACTTTTCGACAGTTAATTAGCACCACGTACGTCCGCACCGCACGATGGCCAAGGCGACCTGGACATCTGGAGACAAACCCGTACGAGCGAACCGAATGTGTGCACCGCTACATAGAAATTGTACTGCGAGTGCGCCTTCAGGTACCCGATTCGGATTCGGAGTTTTTTGTTCGTCTGCCCAGGGACGCTTATCTCTATACCGAACATCGAACACAAGGTATGATGAAAGAAATGTCCTCCCTAACAACCGCAGTGGCCGAATCACCTTAGGATTTTGGGGATGGATGACCCAAAGCGGAACAGGAGAGCTAGTCGAAGTGGGAGGAAGAATGAATGGCCCCCGATACAAAGACATCCTCGAAAACGTTTTGCTTCCAACAGCCAGGATTTTTTTTCCCCATGAAAGGATTAGGTTTGTCCAAGATAACAGTTCCGTGCACAACTCCAGAGTTGTTCAAAATTACTTGGATGGTAACATGGACCTGGAATTAATTTCGATGCCGCCTCATAGTCCCGACCTAAACCCGATCGAAAATTTGTGGGGCAAAATGGTTCAGGTATGGGACAGTACTCGAGCACGAACCACCGCAAATTTAAGGACTCACGTCGAAGAAGTTTGGGAGTCCATGAGAGGAGACAATTTTTGCTATAATGCGGTACAATCCATGCGAAGACGTCTTTCTGACGTAATTCTAGCAGACGGTGGCTATACACGATTTTAGTAAAAAAAGATAATTAAAGCAAAAATGTTTTTGTTTATTTTTACACCCGATGAGAGTTTTCTGTGTTCTATACGTTCCAAAGTGACGTGATAAAAAGTGCTCATTTTGTCGTTAATACGGAATGTGGTCATTTTAATTAAGTACAAAAGTTAAATTAAATACGAAATAATTTCGTATTTAGTAATTACATTTGTGACATGAACATGTTATTGAATCATAGATAAGCACTCTTTCTCTATGAGATATAATATATACTCATACTCATTATCAATGAGGTTTACATCTATTTCCAGTCAGCTATTTATTGCATAAAATATAAGTACTTATCGTAAACGGCTATGCACGAAATTATTTACAAAACAAAAGACATGTCTATGACGTCATGCTTAAAATGAAAAGGACAGCAGAAGTTTCTATCCCTTTCATTTTGTGAAATGTTGACGTGAGAAATAATATTTAAAATATAAAGCAGTAAAGTTTATTTTTCTAATGTGTTCCATATTTTTGAACACTTATAATGCTTGGATACCATTGGCGGGATGACTGTAACCATATTTATGGCGGTTTGACTGAACCGATCTATATGACATTTTAAACGTCTCGACCTTTTGAGCGAATATATTGTTGACAACAATAAGGAAACTTTGTTTGTACCGATATTATTGACTTTTTGGTTGCGTCTATTTATTTGAATACCCTGAGTGTCACTAACTATTTGACGCTGACTGTACCAGGTGCCGCTGCCCCACGCAAAACATTCCCGAGCGAACGCCGAAATAGCCTGTTTCGAACTTCCGTCCAACCATCCTTCAATAATTGTACTTGTACCCTAATTGCGTAATACACGAACAATTAGAATCTGAATAGTTTTGAAAAAGATTGCTAATCCATTGCTTCATAAGTTCGAAAACAAAGTCTGCTCAACAACGTAAATAAAGCAATGAATGTTGTGGAACTGTCAAAATGAAACAGATTAGTTAATGCAATTTAGCCCGCTAGTGAGGACACTATTGCACTAAATAACAAAAAGGTTACAATTTAACCCTTCGAGGAATACAGATGTGACTATACCTATGTTATGCTACAATAAAAAGTTTAAAGTTCCTAATAATTTCAATATTTATATACCTACATTATAAAAGTCCGTACTAACACTGAGTTAGTGAATGATAGTTTATCAGGGAAATAAATAAACAAATATAATATAACATAAACAGAACATGAAGTTGTTGACAACATGACCTTTTCTGTCATCTATGGTTATAATAAAAATAAATATCTATGGTTAGGGTAGGTGACTGTTAATGAGATATCCCGTGTTTTTACGATTTATTACCTTGACGTCGAGTCCCGCCAAGTCGAGTCGCCGCCACGTCGAGTCCCGCCACATCGAGTTAAGTAAATAAAAATATGATTTGAATAATTTGTTTCATCGACTGTACCTTTCGTCACATTCGACGTGGCGGCACCAGGCAGAAAATTTTCATCGTAGTAATAAACATCATACAAAAGAACAAGTAGACGTGACGGCGACTCGACGTGGCGGGACTCAACGTCAAGGCGACTCGACGCGGCGGGACTCGAAGTCAGGGCGACTCGACATGGCGGGACTCAACGTCAAGGTAAAAAAAATCGTTTTTAATTTACTGATTATTTTAGTGATTATAGCGTGTGAGGTGTAAGAATGCATCAGTCAGTATATGAGTGTTGTGCGGTTGTGCCATTGGTTACGTATTATATGCAGGAAGGAAGGCATTTAGTAAAAACGAAAAACTTCGGATTGTAATATTATTTGAATTACATTTTTACTAAAATATCTGTATTATTTCAAATTAGATTTAGTCATTGCCAGGGCTTTTGACTTTATTCAGAAAAAATAATGGCTTCGAAACGACAGCAGACAACGTGCCGCTCGTGTAGGTATTTGGGCACCGTACTCAAATACACGAGCGACAAGTTGCCTCTACCGTTTCGCGTTACACTCATGTTTTGTTTTAAGGCTCCCGCAGACAGGCGCCACACGACTCTGGTGGAACAATTTCTATAAAATCGCCTGTCTGCGGAAGCCTTAAGGTACAATTCCAAACGCGACGGCAGACCGCAAACTGTAGCGGTAAAGTCGCGCAACCGCAATGACAGCCCGCAGCGACACTACTGGTTTCTATGATCTGATATGATATGATATCTGGATTCACTGATCTAAATAGAGCGTTCATCGCTCAAAAGAAGTGCCTAAGATCAATTTATGGACTTCAGCCGGATGATACATGTCGGCCAATATTTCAAAAACTTGGTTTGCTACCGCTTCCATCGCTGTATATTTACGAAATATGTTTGTTTGTGACCAAGAATAAACAATTATTCAAGACAGCAAGCGATGTATGTCCTCGGAGCAGACGTGATCCTTATGGACTGGTGTTAAATGATTTACCAAAGCTAACCAAATATAATAAAAGCTGTCTAGCAATGTGTGTGCGTATTTATAATAACATACCAAACAATCTCAAACGATTAAATGTAAGATTGTTTAAAAACAAATTACACAAATGGCTAAATGAATGTAGCTTCTATAGTTTGAAAGATTTTATGGATAAAAAATATTGACATTATATTCTAACATTTATGTACTTGATTATAATTACCCTGTAATATTAAATTTTTGCATGCTATGTCTTACGTTAGCTAAACATGTTTGTGCCACTCTGACCTATGCCTAACACCATTGTATACCATGTTTCACGCAAATAAATTATTTGATTTGATTTGATTTGATTTGATTATGTAACTCTATGGAAACGCTTTTGTAGATGGCAACATTGCTACAGCAGGTAGTGCTGTCTGTCTGTCCGCTGGGATAATAGTGTTCTGAGCCACAGAACACTATGCCTGTCTATCACTAAAATAGCACAGACGTATCTTATTTAACCAACTTCAAAAAAGGAGCAAATGGATGACTGGAGAAACTGAAGAACTGAAGTGCCGTTGCCGTCGGAGTTGTGACGTCGCGTTCGGAATTAAAACTGCAACGCCACTGTCGGTGCAGTTATTGTCAACCGCCGCGCCGCTGCCGATTGCGGTCTGCGTCTGCCGTCGTCTTTAAGTGTACCTTGACTTAGATTAAATTAAGTACCACCGCAGTGTCTACATACATAATATTAGGTTGGGGAAAAAGTTTCTTCGCATTTTTTAAGAAAATTCAAAACATTTTTTAACATAGTATGTTTACATTTAACTAAAGTATGTAGGTACCATTTTGTTCGATAACTTTTTGCCATCTTGTAGGTAGGGACATGATCCCATTGCTATAGAAATTTTGGGACTTCTGATCAAAATACCGCGACAAGTGGTTTTGGCAGTCCTCCCGTGATGTTAACCTGACACTGCCTAAAGAATTCTGAAGAGACCGAAACAGGTGGAAATCTGAAGGTGCAAGGTCAGGACTATACGGCGGATGCATTAACACCTCCCAGCCAAACTCTCTTAATTTTTGCTGAGTGGCTAAAGATGTGTGAGGTCTAGCGTTATCATGATGAAAAACCACACCCCTTCTGTTGATTAATTCCGGCCGCTTTCTCTCAACTTCTTGCTTTAATCTCATCAGTTGTTCGCAGTAGAGTTCAGAATCGATGGTCCTGCCTGGTGGTAACAGCTCATAATGAATAATGCCCTTCCAATCCCACCACACACACAGCATCACCTTGTTGCGAGTTAACCCGGGTTTTGCCACAGTCTGTGAAGCCTGACCGGCCTTTGACCACGACCTTTTTCGCACGTTCTTGTCGTACGTGATCCACTTTTCATCACCAGTTATCAGCTTCTTCAAAAATGGTTCGGTTTCATTACGTCGTAATAAAGAATCACAAATGAGTACACGGTTCATTAGGTTTCTTTCAGTGAGCTCGTGAGGTACCCAAATATCGAGCTTTTTTGTGTACCCAGTTTTTTTCAAATGCGCCAAAACTGTTTTGTGGTCAATTCCCAGTTCTTCAGCTACGTCGTAACTACTAATATGCCGATCTTGCTCCACTTTTTCAAAAATGGCATCCATTTTATCCGTAATAGGGCGACCAGAGCGACGTGCATCTTTGACATCAAAATTTCCGGATTGAAAACGCTTAAACCAAATTTGTGCTACTCTCACAGACACTGCACTAGGTCCATAAACATCGCAAATTTTTTTCGCGGCTTGCGTTGCATTTTTACCTTTTTTGTAGTAAAATTTTAAAATGTATCGAATTTCTTCATTAGATTCACTCATCTTGACAGTACGAAAAACAAATAAAAATCACACATTTTCCTAATTTGAATTTGGAATTATGTTCTTTAAAATTTAAACTTTCAATGATACCAAAACCAGCCAGATACACATAGTATAGCCAAAGAGATTTTATTACAAGTTCATACATACTATAATGCGAAAAGACTTTTTCCCCAACCTATTATATAGGTACTAATTTCAAAAATCATATTCACCTAATAGCTAGGTACCCAATAATTGTCTAGACCATTTTATACTAAATTAGCAGGGATAAAAACAACCTACATAATGAAAATAAAGCAATAAGCACCGCGAAGAACTCAATTAAATATCACGAAAATATTGTTAAATTGAAATTGAGGGGAACATGTCAAATTCTAGACGAAATTATTGATAAACAAACGACATTGACTTGACAAGATTAGATTCAAGGTCGTCTAGTCTAGTTATGTAGGTATGAATAAAAGTTGGGTTATGTAGGAGTGGAAAATTAAAGAAATGCTGAATAAACTTCCATTAAGCGCAGGCTAAAATCATTTAGTTGTATATTTACAGAAAGTACCAGAATAAAGATAATAACACTTTACTTACCATTACAATTTCAGCCATTGCTAAATTATGACCTCGATTGTTAAATTTGTTACAGTTTTCAACACAAACACCACAATTAATCGACGTCCAGCGATTTCCAATGTTTCACTTATTCCCTTTATTACCTAACTAATATGCACACAACATCACAATTATACACTTGTACGTTTGATTGCAAAAAAACAATCACTTAAAATTATTACTATCAGCCATTCAACCCAAAATCCAGCATGACTGACTATTAGGAAGTTAGACATTACGCCATCTGGTGACTACTACTAAGATCAAAGAAGATTCCGTACAAACAGTCCGAACGGAAAACATGTTATTAATCCGCGTAGCAGGTAGGGTACGAATATTTGTTTCCTGGTTAAGCGAGACTTCCGATAGGTGGCAGTAGACAAATATTTATTTTGGGCATTCTTGATACACGCGTACCTACCTAGGTAGTTTCATTTAAAGGAGGAACGGTAGGTACTTTCAGTTATATAACCTCTAAGGCCTCATTTACGGAGACGCGGGGCGTCTCGCGTCGCATGTGGCGTGGCGTCTCGCGGCGCGTCGGACGTTTTTTCTGTTTACGGTGGGGCGGCGCGTGAAGCGGCACGCATCATCGCACGCGTAAACACAAACTTATAGCAATATACGATCATGTTCATAGAGAAGCGAGACGGGAAGCGTGGCGGTGCCCGCCGCGGCGCCCGCGTCGAATCCTCAAGCGTGTAGCGAAGCACGCGGCGGGCATCGCGGCGGCGCACGCTCGCCTCGATCAAATCGACTAGTTTTATTTATGTTGGCGAGAGATGGGAGCGCACGTGTCGCAACTTGCAGCATGAATGACGAAAAATTGGAACTGAAAAGACTGACAGAAGATTCCGCCTCGGACATAGCTTCATCGAGAATTGCCGCTGCGTGCGCCGCCGCGATAAACGCCGCGTGGGACGCGTCGGTGCCATCCGCGGGCTCGGCCGCAAAAAACGCCCTAATTCAAACAAACGCGTCTAAAATCGCTTCTCCGTAAACGCACTCATACAACGCTATATATTTGAATTCAGTGCGGGCCGCGCCGCTCAACGCAACGCGCGACGCCCCGCGTCTCCGTAAATGAGGCCTTATAGCAAACCCCCAGCTGCAGCTACTTGTGATTTTGACCACAGAGATTTTGACAGTGATGCAAAATCAGAGGTAGAATAACAACAAGGGGTTTTTATCAAATCATGGAGGTTAAACGATTGTAGTGGCTATTTAATTAGGTACTTACTCTTTTATTATACTTGTGTCGAGCTGGCTGGACCAATAGGCACCTACATGAGAAGCAGATAGAAATTAGTTTCGTGCTCATACATTTGTATTAATTTTGGTGTACGTTACCCCAGCAGGAAAGTGTCTCCTAGAGTTATATGAGTGGAACGTTTAATTGGTGCCTTAGCTGCTGTAAATGTGCCCCCACATAAAAAATGTGTGCCCCCTGTCGTTTTGGAAAAAAACGGAAAAAACGATTCCTGCTGGGGTAACGTTTTTCTAGCAGGAAAATTCTAAACGAATGATCGGAGAGAGAAAAATTGTGCATGGCCAGAGAGCTTATATGTGTGCCAAAATGTGCCCCCAAAAATAAAATCTGTGCCCCTTCAGGTTTTCGAGATATTGCGTTTCTTGCTGGAGTAACGTTTTGCAGAATCGTATATCTCTAAAACCATTGCATGTGCCCCTGTAGAATAAACATACACGAGTAGCTCTTAATGTGTGCCCCTTAGTGCCCCAATTAGATTTAAGAAAATATTTATAGTTTTCAAGTTATCGCGGTTTTATGAAAACCCGAAAAAACATCGCAGCGCCTAAATGAGACAAGGTATAAGTTCGCTGAAAACTGTATTCGGTCCTTCTTGACGCTAATAATAACCATACAAAGTTTCAAAACTGTTCATGCATGCGTTTTTGAATAATCTTGCTAAAAGTCAAAACGATGGTGATGAAACTTTGACGGCAAAATACAAGTGACCGGCTCAATCCCAGATGTGCAGGTGTAAACCAAAATCATGTGCCTTTAGTCAAAAATATATGGTGAAAATATTCAGCTTGGAATGATTCGCATTAAGTAAATATTAACAAAAAACCAAAATATGTAAACAACGGCTGGTTATCCGACCAAATTCGAATGACTACTAAAAAGCGACGGATTCATACATATCGATGACCTTCTTTATTGGACGTATTATACCTAAGCTGTTGTCCGTACAGTCGCGTTCAAAAGTTTTGGGGGCTAATCAAAAAATATATTAAATGCACCTTGTGACCATATTAAATTAAACAGCTTGTTGATGTGGAAATTATTATTTTTATTCATATACAAATAAATATATAAACATAATATATATATATATATAGAAAGACAAATACGGGCTTTTTATTTATATACAAAAAAGAGCTACCTCTTTTTCGTAGTAGGTATTCATCACACATTTCATGAACTGTATTTTTTTTAAACATCGGGACCAATCAAATTTTGGGTCAAAGACCTGGGAAATATCTGGATGTATTTCTTTCGTTCACACATAAATTACTGGATGTATTTTAATTAAATTTAGAATGGAGAAGATAGCTTACCTTGGGATAGCACTTAGGCTACTATTTATAATGTACTTAATCGTGTGTAAAGTCACAGAAACAGCAAGAATATAATCCAATAACAACTTTATTTTATTACTTATTACTTTTCTACTTCAGCGTACTCAGGCACAACACGTGTGAGCCGGCTAGTGAGTAAAGTAAAGAAGGTCATCGATATGTATGAATCCGTCGCTCTTTAGTAGTCATTCGAATTTGGTCGGATAACCAGCCGTTGTTTACATATTTTGGTTTTTTGTTAATATTTACTTAATGCGAATCATTCCAAGCTGAATATTTTCACCATATATTTTTGACTAAAGGCACATGATTTTGGTTTACACCTGCACATCTGGGATTGAGCCGGTCACTTGTATTTTGCCGTCAAAGTTTCATCACCATCGTTTTGACTTTTAGCAAGATTATTCAAAAACGCATGCATGAACAGTTTTGAAACTTTGTATGGTTATTATTAGCGTCAAGAAGGACCGAATACAGTTTTCAGCGAACTTATACCTTGTCTCATTTAGGCGCTGCGATGTTTTTTCGGGTTTTCATAAAACCGCGATAACTTGAAAACTATAAATATTTTCTTAAATCTAATTGGGGCACTAAGGGGCACACATTAAGAGCTACTCGTGTATGTTTATTCTACAGGGGCACATGCAATGGTTTTAGAGATATACGATTCTGCAAAACGTTACTCCAGCAGGAAACGCAATATCTCGAAAACCTGAAGGGGCACAGATTTTATTTTTGGGGGCACATTTTGGCACACATATAAGCTCTCTGGCCGTGCACAATTTTTCTCTCTCCGATCATTCGTTTAGAATTTTCCTGCTAGAAAAACGTTACCCCAGCAGGAATCGTTTTTTCCGTTTTTTTCCAAAACGACAGGGGGCACACATTTTTTATGTGGGGGCACATTTACAGCAGCTAAGGCACCAATTAAACGTTCCACTCATATAACTCTAGGAGACACTTTCCTGCTGGGGTAACGTACACTTAATTTTGTTGTATCTTCATTTTCTTGTTTACATCGACGACGACAACGTGCCAGGCAGCCTCAGCCTCTGCCTCTGCAAAGTTCCAGCTCAACTTTCAATTTCATACTGTGCGTAAGGTTGCCAACCATACTGTCACACTGTTTTTCACTCTACTGATAACAACTTATACTGTTTCCTGTTCTACACATAAAATAATATGTTATACTGTTTTGATATCCTGAGCTATAGCCTAAATAAAGTTTCATCTACTACGTAGACCATCATTCATGCACCTGGGCATGGGCGCGGCGGTTCTGCTAGCTTTAATTTCATTCCTGATACTAGTATTATAGTTAGTTCTGCTACCTCAGTATTAACAGAATTAGTGTTTTCAGTGATGACTACAGAAATAGGGCTTCAATACATTTAATTAAAAAAAATCTCCTTGTCTATTTGGTGAGCCTTACAAAGCCTTCAAAATTGTTGCTCAATAGATGAACAACAACAATGCGCAACTCATCAATTAAAAACGTTAAATACTGTTTATTTTTTCACTTTCACCGTAATATACTTTATTTATTGCACAACAAGTTGGCAACCCTAACTGTACGTCTTGCTGATGTGCTAAGTCTCAGGCATTATACGTAGTATGTCTATGTAGTCTGTGGAGGCATTCATGCAGTAATGAATGACTGCGTTAGCGGCCGTTCACATCATGCGCTGTCCTGTACGATATTTTCCGGAAAAAGATTGGGATCACACGTCAACATCCCACAGCTCTGCAGTTCATACGGTTAAAAATAAATGTAGTATGAAACTGTCGGTAAAATAGCTCTGCAGTTCATACGGTTAAAAATAAATGTAGTATGAAACTGTCGGTAAAATATTGTACTGATTACCACCGTCCACCGTGTGAAAGGGGGCGATCCGCGTGCCTCACAAAAAGACGAAAGTTGAAAAAGAAAGCGTCGTACGACTGGACATACCAACAACAACTAGTTTTGATGGGCTACGGCGAAACCTTGGTGCCTCATTTATACAGGTGTCCCTGAAAGTATGGATCAAATCTAATAGGGGCGTGGGCAGTCATTTCCAAACTTTTTAACCCTGAGAATGTCGGTACAATTTTTTTCAATCATATCGCAAAGCTCAAAGAAAAAAATTACTCCCCTATTCGATTTGATCCATACTTCCTGAGACACCCTGTATAGTTACCACACTCTTTGGGTGCCTCTATTTAAAAGACACCAGTGATGCAAACCATGGTCGCGCTTTATTTTGTTGGCAGCGCGACCGTGGTTGCACCATCATGGTGTATCGGTGTACCCAGTGAATCAGCCGGTGCACATGATCTGACGAGGCGCAGCGCAGCGCATTTAAATAAAGTTGAAAATAAACTTAAATTAGTCGAGACCACATCAAATAGGAGATGCTCACAACACCGCGCTACGCTGCGTCTCGCCAGATGAGTGGTAAAAATATCACGTGATAATTAAAATTTAAAAATGCACTTTATTTTAATAATCATACATTTATTATTCTGAATTTAATACTGTATTACATAGAAGAAATGCACTTCTTAGAAACATTCAGAAGACTTCCCTTTGGGACAGTTTTATATAAGGAGTCTCTCTCCATATATTTTATAAATTGGATAAATATGTCGCTCGTGATAATATAATCAATATTTATGAAGATCTGCATTGCCACATACTTAAAAATCTATGTATATTTTTCACCAACTCTCAATTTTCGAAACTAAAACCTTAAATAGTAAAGCATAAAAGTACGATTGCCTATGAGATATTGGATCAATAAAATTTTGCAAATTAACAACAAATAATATACTCTACAGTTAGTGCTTATACTGCCGCTGCCACATAATTTGTCAACAACATTTTCCATCACAATAACCCTTTATTTACCACAATGACAAATTCAGAACTAGAAATCAATGAACAAAAACGAAATGAACATTAAATTTTATCAATTCGGTGACCGCATAGAAAGGCATTGTGACACATATCCAACATAGTGAGTACTCAATTTTTGAGAAAACACACAGCAAGAGAGAAGAAAATACTACCAATATAAATACAGACATCTTAATTCATTCAGTCAAAGTGGAACATGTATAAAATATTTATTAATAAGAAATAATCAGTCTTGTTTAGCGAAAACATTTTGTCAAAACGCGGTGAGCACGCCTTGATATAAATATTATCACAATACAATATGTCAGATATGATGTCATCCCTTCTCATGGACGTAACTAGTATATAAATCGCCTGCTACGCTACTTAGTGTTATTATCACAGTTGTTTAGTAGAGGTGGGTGCAGTACTTTGTACATAATAATACAGGAGCTACCTGCGATCCGCGACCATTCCGGACACGACACACGATGGCCAATCTAAATTACGCACGCATAACTAGCATGGCCGTCCTACCGCCACCAGTGACCATCTGATTAATAAATAGTAAAAAAAAAAATATCTAACGACGACTTCCCTGGCCAGCTAGCATTATGATATCATCTTTGAGACGAAATTACGCACATTTACATCCTTTCATGGCAGTCTTCTCTTATAATGTACACAAATAACAAAGCAAGCCCGCATTTAAACTCGTCACGAATGCGAAACTCACAAACACGTTGTTCACCCCCTATATCCGTTTTAGACCCGTTGCTATTACATCGTATCTCGGGGATGTTTCATAAAACAGGGTTCTCACTATAGATAATAACTTTTACGTCCCATTGAACTGGTTCATTTTCGTCACCTAACGGTTAACGGAAAACTAAATTGAATAACAATAAATTATTAAATCTTACACCTATTATAATTATTATATATTTGTGAACGACTTGCAAGCTTTGTTGTCACAAACATTCTCATGAAATTCGTTCAAATAGTCAAAAAATATATTTTGTCTAGGAAACACATTCCAGACTTAGGAAGTGTTCTTATGCATTACAATTGACCAACGCAACGACAGGTTATATAGTAATGAAATATCACAGATTTTTCCAAATCTTTGGACAGTAACGGGCATCTAAACAATACATATGTTATAACTTTCAGTATAATTTGTACCTATTGACTTTCTTATTAATAGCCTTTAGAACCCGTGTACGTACAAAGAAATCCAGTAAGTAACTAGACGACTTATCTGAAACGATGACATAAAAATAATCAAAAATAAGAACAAATCACTTATTTTGCTATGAAAGTAAACATTGTGGTTGATTATTTATCACGCACAAAATACTAATCTTTCTAAGTTAAATGCATGTTATATACACACTTCTACATTTTTGTGAATGGTAAAATGAGTTTTTTTATTCAAAGCCCAACTTTGTCTTAGATCAAATTGACGCTGACTAATTAGTATCCCTAGGCATAATATTCAAGATTATAAAGATCTAATCTTTAATAAAAAAATAACATTGAAATCAGTGACTGAAATGTCATTGACATCACTTTACATAAGAAAAATATTCACAATTTTATCTGGCAATACAGATTGTTACTATGAAGTATATCAAAAGCATTTTCATAACGCGTTTTTAAGTATTTTAATTTTCTAATACTAAATTGTCCCATTATCCACTGGATTCAATCGTTAATAGTAAAAATAATTTATACAAAATATTTCAGATAAATTTCTGTCATATTAAAACTTTTTCCCTAAATTTTCAATCATCTTCTATATGTTTCGTGCATTTCGTACATCATACAGACACTAAAGAAAACAAAAGGCACCCGGGATTACACGAGTGGGTACCCACACCAACTACTCTATAATAATGATTAAAATCTAAAGTGAAACTGACAATTTTTTTTCATAATAATGTTCCACTACACAATCATATTTTGGAAAAATTTAATTTCTCTGTTGGCAGCATCAGTGCTGTTTATAAATATCGTGTGGTAAAAGTTTCCACAAAAGTTTACAGTTTTACATTTTGGGTATATCACAACTGCCCAAATGTTGACTGCTTTCTTGTGTTTCATAAAACTAACACGACCAACAGAGAATAATCTTATAAACCTAACACACATTAACTTTAATTCAAATGGATCTGAAAGAGAATTCACAAAAGTTTCATCATTGTATAGACAAAATATTTATGCACTAAGGTAATCTAGTTGACAATGCAATTTTTAACATTAGTCATTATGATAAGGATATTGTCCACACGTTTAGTAAGTAAAAATAATTTTGTAAGCCTTCATTCAGATCTAACAAAAAAAGATGAAAGTAATAAAATATTATTGACATCGAAAGAATCAACACCCCGCTTAGACGTAAGGATTATCTGATATTATAGCTCAAGTACCAGAACACGGACAATGAGAGAGCTAAAAGGGAAATCTATGCTGAACATCAATATAACTATTAAGTCGATAATGCTATCGCCTACAAATTGGCATACGACTTTAAACCGGTTGTTTTTAGGTAGAGCTTAGAGGTGGTGTGTCGTCAAAATCTTATTACTGCTGCACTGGAGCCGCGTATAGCAGGGGGCCGGGCGGCAGATGCGCGTAAGGCCCGCTTACACCCACTGCAGCTTGGTAACCGCAGGGTCCACCGCCGCCAACACCGCCGCCGTAGAATTTGCCACCTAAAGTTTAAAAAGAAATCTTAGATTAGAAAGTACAACATCCTTTCATATAATTAATAGTAATAACCAAATTAAGCGAGACGTGCGTCTATTTTTGTTCATTAATAAATAGATGAATTTATGTTTTACTAACTTAATAGTGAGTTGCGCCAAGTAACTTTAAAGATAACTAATACCATCTCAGCAATCTCTAGTTAAGCGAAATGGTGCAACTATTTTAAGAAACCATAAAATTGCGTCACAAATAAAGAAAAGAAAGAAATTATACTTTAAAAAATATGAAAGCAATCCCTGAACTTGTGGAGCAAATTGCTATTATATTATATTTTAACGTAACTTTGTTTACCTAGGCCTATGTTCACCAAGATTTAAAACACCGGTTAGGTATTTAAACAGTTGTTTTATGTCAAACTTCATAAGGAAATATAAAATATCTAAACAGTTGATTTAAATGTTGGTGAGCACAAGACTTCAAAATATTTTACAGCAGTATAATTTGTAATTTAAATACCACGCGGATAAATGAACAATCCCGTCGAAAAAACAAGCTAAACTTGGTTAATTCTGAAAGCGTGATAACTGCATGATTGAAGAGTTGCTCTTTAAAAAAAAAACCCACATACTTTTTGGAGAAATAGAAGTTTTATCACCCTTTTAACTTTAACATGTGCAACATTAGGTATTTAAATTCTATGGTCATTGTTAATGTTACAGTTAAAATTTACTTTGACGGAGACAATAACTTGGCACTTGGTACAACTCACACAAATTTTGAATTTCTGAAAACTTCAAAATTTAACAAACCTAGCATCTCTTGATGATGAGGGTGCATCTGGGGGTAGTGCTGTGGTGTAGCAAAGTGCGGTGGTGGAGACCCGTACGATGAGCCGGTGCCGTTGGTCTTGTTACCAGCGTTGTTATTGCGGTACTGTTGTCCACCGTTGCGCATATCTAATACAGATTAAAAATTATTAAAATAAAATAAATTCCCGTCTATTTTTTTTTAAAGAATATTCATGCGTGGCACTTGGAAATTGCGTTAACTTATTGTTTAACTTCCAACCAGCATAGGTTTAATTGACGAGTGTGCTGTAAATACTAACTATTGTATGGGCGTTGGGCATATCCATTCTGTCCATTGTATCCGTTTTGATATCCATTATTGTAACCACCCTGGTAGTTGCCCATGGATTCAAATACATTGGGGCTAGGGAAGGGCACTTGCTTTTGATAGCTGTTCTGCCTGTAACCCTGGTTTCCTTGGTTTTGGTTTGAGAATCGAGGAGCCTGTGGGTTTCCACCACGGTTTTGGTAAGAGTTTTGGCTTTCTTCAGGGTTTGAGTTAGCCATTTTGTTGTTCCACTGGTTATTCTGTTGTTGCCGTGGTGAACTGGCACCACTGTTGTTTTCTTTGCGTTGTTGCCAGCGGTTGCGACCTATCAAAATAAATTGTTTATTATTAAATATAAGTATATTTCGTATGTGTATCATTTTCATTTGTAAGAGTTTTATTAAACTTACCGGAGTTATTGTTGTTACTGCGAGCCATATCATTCAGTTTAGCTGGCGGATTCTGGCCAGTTTCGCGAAGCACAGCAAGTAGACCGCGAGCCTGGCGGGCGTCTCCGGATGTGAAGTAAGTATAAGCCGTACCAGATTGTTGGCAACGCCCGGTACGACCTATAAACAAGTAAGGATTTATTAGCTATTTACAAATATTACTTTTTAAAGATATATAGCATTGAAGCGATGAGCAAACTAGCACATACAGGTCTTTCACAATTCATGCAACTTATTCAACAATCTTGTGTAAACTGTGTAATGTAAGTCTGCAATACGACGCGCGACGTTTTAGTAGTTTTTTTTTACATTTCTCTCTTAATCTAAGATGCTATTTGTAAATGTATTTAAGAAATTGGAAACCACCTTATAAAAAAAAAAAAACTAACCAATTCTATGAATGTAATCCTCAGAAGAATTTGGGTAGTCAAAGTTGATGACAAACTTGACGTCCTCGACGTCAAGGCCGCGTGCTGCAACATCTGTGGCAATGAGTATACTGGTCGCGCCATTTCGGAATTCCGTCAACACTGCATCGCGCTCTATTTGCGACTTGTCGCCATGTATAGCAAGAGCATTATGTCCCTTGCGACGTACAGCACGAGCAATATCGTCAACCTGGAATCATATTGGTCTATTGAGCTTATACTCTTTACGATTTAAGATGGTGGTAAGATAATGGCTAGAAAATATACCTTTTTCTTTGTTTCCACGAAAACAATGACTTTGTTATCCCTCTCTTGAGAAATCTCTTTCAGCAAGTTGGTCAATTTCATCTCTTTTTCATGCTCTTCACAAACTTCAATTATTTGTTTGATATTATTATTGGCAGACAGATTCAAAGAACCAATGTTTACTTTGACATAATCATTAAGGAAATCTTCAGCAAGAGCTTGAATCTCCTTGGGCCAAGTAGCAGACCACATCAGTACTTGGCGATCAGGGCGAATTTGTTCAATGATCTTACGAATTTGAGGTTCAAAGCCCATGTCTAACATTCTGTCAGCTTCATCCAGAACCAAATAAGTGCAACGGCGCAAGTTAGTTGTGCCACGTTCCAAGAAATCGATCAATCGCCCAGGGGTAGCAATCACTATCTCAACACCCCTTTCCAAGTCGCGAGCTTGAGGTCCTTTTGGTGAGCCTCCAAATAGGCAGGTATTCCTAATACAGCCACGAGCACTGTAGCTTTGAGCAACAGATTGAATTTGCTGGGCTAATTCCCTGGTAGGAGCAAGAATAAGAGCAATAGGACCGTCGCCACGCTGGATGCGCTGTTGATTTACAATGTGAACAGCAGCAGGTAACATGTATGCGAGGGTTTTACCAGATCCAGTTGAAGCAATGCCTACCATATCACGTCCAGACAATGCAATTGGCCAACCCTGAGCTTGTATGCCAGTAGGCTCAGCCCAACCCTGTTCTTTGATGGTGCTCATGATGTGATCAGGGAAATTGCCCTCATCAAAAATTTGATTAGGGCGAGGAATATTGTTTCCACTGACTGTTATTTCCTTTGAGACTCGGAATGTCAGCACATCTTCATCTGAACGGCCTTCTACATTAGCATGTGGCTTATAGAAATCTTTTTGGATTGGCTCAAGTTGCGATAAATCCCACATAGGCTTAACCAAGCTATCTCCAGGATGTTTGGTTTTCTTTCCCCTTTGCTTGCCATCAAAAACAGCTTGTTGCATATTGTTGGGATTGAAAACTTTTTTTGGTCCGAAGTTTTGTGGTCCATTCTGATTATTAAAACTTTTAGGACCAAAATTATTTTTGGGAAAACCTTGTTTTGGTCCACCAAAATCAGGTTTGCCATTGGCTCCATAGAACTGCATATTTCCACCTGCCGCTTTATCAGCTTCATAATCATTTTTCTTCATGGGTTGGTTATTATAGTTGTTTTTCATTTTGTTGAAATCTTTTGGCCCACCAAAATCGCCTTGGTTTCCGCCATTTTCATTTTTGAAGTCATTCCTCATTCCATTGAAGTCATTTCTGGGCCGAAAATTGGGTTTGTTTCCCATGTTTCTAGGTCCAAAATTTTTAGGCCCCCCGAAATCCATTCCATTAAAGAATGGTATTTTACCGAATTGTTCATTCCGGTCTGGTCGAGGTCTGAAACTAAAAGTGATTAAATACATATGTTATAATTAACTGAAAATTGTGCCCTCAAACCGCTGATACTTATTAAAGTGATCACAAATGTAAGCCAGCAAGTGGGATTAATAATCATATGTTCAACTTTTAATAATGCTAGGTTAAAATAGCTATTACGTACTTACGTGCACGTAAGAAAAAAATACGTTCTCAGTCAAGGTAATTACAACGCAGAAAGAAGGTTGCACAATAACATTTTTTGGGAGCCAAATGGTGACATGAGGCGAGTGAGTGAGAGAACATTCGCGAAAGTTCGCAGAGCCTATGTTCAGACCTGCCAAGTTATATCGGCCGTATTGTAGTAATCAGACATTTGTTAGATGTTTACAATTTGGACATGAGGCTTTATGCAAACTTCCACAAAGATGCAAAACTGAATTTTATGTATACACAAGCAAACTATTAACAAAGAGAAAATATACAGTAGACCCAGAACACAGCAGATCAGATAACGGCGATTATCCAAACAGCTTACAAGTTTCTACTTCCGCCTCACACAAAATTAACTACCTCCTAGGTACCCAACAAATTGGCTGAAAAGATACAGACCCATTTCAGGTACACATCATTGGCAAACAATAACCACCTTCAATAACATCATACACAGTTGGCGCAGTGGCCAAGTAATTGGCCAAGACCATGAATCCATTTTACCCGACCACCCTATGAGGAAGGTGGTAGTGCTTTTTTTTCTTAAAAAAAAAAAAAAAAAATTGGTATTATCTAATTAGTTGATGGAAAATGAGCTCCATTTTGTTGGAGGTAGGAACAATTTTTTTCATTTTTGGAATTCAATTGCAGAAATCTTCTATGTGTTTCTTTAAAAAAATAAAGGAATGTTTCCTTTGACTAAAATTTTCAATCTCCAGGATTTAGAGAGAGTACTTTCCCTCCAGGTGAGGTTCAAAAATGATCAAAAATGTTCAATTTATGAACCTCACCAATTGCATTCAGGATGCAATTTATGAACCTCACCTATTGCATCTGCAAATACAAAAAAAGAGGGGAAGGTTTATCTTTTTTTAATAAATTACAACAATATGGGTATCAAATAAAAGCTACTAAACTAGTCAATTCAAAATATATTTATATAATAAAACTCAAAAGCTCGAAATTAAGCAAATTATTAAAAAAACAAACAAAAAACCCAACTGCATAACTGAAAAGAGAAAAGGATGCATTATAATCTATTGAATTTTGGTATCGCAGGTGGGGACAAACAAATAACCTGAAATAAGGTGTACCTAAGTAACTTTTGTTTGAGCCCACCTGCAATACCAAAATTGTATAGATTATAATGCATTATTTCTGTAATATTCATTGAATCTGCAGTCCTATCTGAAAAACTTACCTGTATTTATTTGTGTATTCAGTTCAGGCAAACCCATGGTCCCAGATTAAAGAGGCTCTACCATATATTTAAATTGCTGATAGGTACAAATTAAGTAAAAAAAACAAATCCAGCAACTAACCAAATGTTTTAAAAACATCAGTAAATGCTTTTTTACATGGAACTAGGACGAAGTATATACCTTCTATTATAACAAGACACCAAAAATTGCAATAATTATATTGAAAACCCTACCTTATTTGTAAGTCTGTCTCATATAACATTATTGTAATTAGTAAATACTAATACATTCAAGGTCAGTACTATCTTGAATGTATTCCATGCTTTAGTGTGCACATTTTCACACAAGGGTTGCACATTTTCCTAGTCTCCTTGTTGAATCCAACAAAAATAAATATGCTCCTGATACCAGAGGTACCATGTGAATAGTGCAGGGCCGGGATCACTCACAACCACTTGGTCACCAGCCCAGTGTAACCTGTAGGCTAATACTGACATAACTATTATCAATTTAAATATTGTCTTGTAACATACTGATTGTTTGAGACAGATTACTGCTGACATAACAAACCCCACCCACAAGGTCTTTTGTTGAACATAAGCTACATCTACATCCCATAGACAACTCTCTTTATATTTAAGCTATACTGATATGTATTGTAGCATAAATATGTATTCCTCCCTCCTGTAGGTATCAGCTGTCACCACAATTACTGCTTTCTTCTTAAGACCAAGGCTAACATATGGTATGTAACCATATTTAAGCAGACCTATACCATCCCGCCCCACCCATCACAAGTGAAAGTACACATTTCCAGTCCACTTAACAATGATAATAAAAGGCTTGATATGCAAACAATGAATCTGAAGCCACTCTTAAGATTTGTCAACACACTGGATTAGTTTCTGACAGTAATTCAGAATTTTCAAGAGTAAAAGCGTTGTACAGCATGAGCTGAAGAAAACTTAGGACTCATTTTAGAATTTTGAGGTTGATCATCAACAATATGGTTTTTTTGTATTTCAAACCCTAAACTTTATGAATTTCCCCAATCGTTGACCTAGAAAAATATTAAGATAGTCTGGGGTGGCAATAAATGGCCATGTCTGAAGTTTATTAGTTTTTAGCTCGATTTGAGCTGAGAGTTCGGCAACCTAAAGCGGCTTGTAAACTCGGTATAATTGTTAAAATTTACAAATTGGTTCCGAAATTTTAATTTTAAAATGTTCTCCAACAACGCCTCATGAACAAGTTGGTTTCAACTGCTGCTCATAAAGTAGAAACTCACATAACTAACCAATTATAGTACAGATTGATGAAATATCAACGAACCAAAAAGGTAAAATCAATGGTACCATCAAATAGGCAAAATCAATGAACAAACATAAATATTGCCAGAAAACGTTAATTTATTGATTTTCTGTGGGTTGCGTTCAATATCAGCTGAGCAGAATGAATGCACTTCACAAAATGGCCGCCCGTGAAGTACACGATCGATAATGTGAAGAAACCCATACAAAGGTGGAAAATAGAAAATCATGCTAGATTCTTACATCGGATGCTGGTTGTGGAATCCGTTGTACTGCATCCTGGTGCGTTATGAGTCTTTTCTGTGGTCTTATGAGGTGCTGATCGCTTGAGTAGGTATCTGGAACAAGATAATGACAATCACGCTTATGAACAAAATTAAATTGAAATTAGGCTAGTAATCTTATTTTTAATTTCATAAAAGAATACTGACCTCTCGATTAGAGAGAATTTGGAATTCTTAAAATTTCTTCATTCACTAGCGACCTTTCTCAGACCCGGCGAACGAACAACTCGATAATGGCCGCCGACCAGTGTTGCCAACAGTTGTAATAGCTTACCACTAGAGTCAACTTTTAAAACCACGAGAAAACCACTAACAAAAAATTATCCCACACTTAAAATCACTGAATTTTCCACTAAAAAAATATTGTTTTACGAAATAAAATAAGTAAGTGTCATTAGTTTCCTTTAATAGCATGTCATAAAAATTAACAATTCGCTTATCAACATACCTACCATTCGTAGGTAAATTAGCGATTTCAATTTAGTTTTTTTTGTATTAAAGGTGACCTATGTGCGAGTGTTCTTAGACATGTTTGATGAAAATCGGTTGTGGGGGTGAAAGTAGGGAAGAAAATTCGAATGTCTGTAAATATACTTGAGTGGGGTCTCAAACTTAACAAAATCGACATTATATTAAGTAGGTACCTATAAAAAGTATAAAATAAAAAATTAAATTAAAAATTTAAAAAACCCCCAACACAAAAACCTAAGTTCCCTTTAAAAAGTAAAAAAATAACAAAACAAATACGTCACGTTGGGGGACCGCTCGGGGCGATCGTATCCTAAATGCAACATCGGTCCCCCAACGTGACGTATTTGTTTTGTTATTTTTTTACTTTTTAAAGGGAACTTAGGTTTTTGTGTTGGGGGTTTTTTAAATTTTTAATTGTAATTAAAATTGAATTTTACTAAACCACTAGGAAAATCCACTAGCCACTAAAACCAATATTTCGCCACTAAATAGGGGATCAAAACCACCAGTTTTAGTGGAAAATCCACTAAGTTGGCAACACTGCCGCCGACCGGAAACTAGAGGTGAGACATATATACTGGAATAGGTTTTTGGAATAGGTTTTTGGCTGGACGCGTAAAGACTTATTCCGTGCTCACCACATAAACGCGTCTCGAGTATTTAGGCGTACGACGTTTGACAATTGACGCGAACTACCACACTCGTGTCTAGTTGGGAGTTTGCGAGTTTTGCGACTCACTCACACCAAAGAATACTATAATACGTATGACGTATCACACAACAAGCTCGGGCGGTCAGTTTCGGTAAAATTCGTCGAAACTCGGAGACGTTCGGTTTGGTACTCGAAGATTGTGAGTCGATTTATTACCTTTGCGATTCTAAACCTTATAACAATACAATTAGAGTTACTATTACTTTGGCAAGCAGTGTTCATTATTGTTTGTTTACATTTACGTACGTACTTACCACTTCATCAAAACAATTTTCGTTTATTTTTTCAAATCACTCAAATCAGTACGTCGCTCTACGTCACAGGAATGGTGACTATTGCTTATTGTTTTGTATATTTACCCAATCCTAGATGAATAAAAAGTGACTTATATTGTAAATAATAAAGAACTGACTTTTGTTTAATTCGTGGACGGGTGTTATGGTGTATAGTGAATTGTTATTCTATTATTATAATTGTTAAGTATTATAAAGTAAAAGTCCAGCCAGCTTTTCTGACAAAAATTGTTGGTATGTACCTATTTGAAGTATTTGATACGTACCAACAATTATTTTTCTATTAATACCATATTATGTTATAAAATAAGCTGACAGTCCTAAGCCTGTATAAAGTATGAAGGGAAGTTTTCAATAAGATTTACTTAATTTAAAATATTTTAAAATGAAGAATAGCTATGAATACCCCTAGGTACACATAGTCTGATTAAGTCTGATAGACGTTTATAATCCATAAAACGAAAATACTCCATTACTTGCGAAGACTCGCTAGTTATGAAACGCTCATAAACTTGAGACGCCTAAATACTCGTGGACCTAGTTTTTGGAATAAGTATTTAGACGGACGCGTACTTCTAAGACTCAGTACGCATTTTACCTAGTATATCTCACCTCTACCGGAAACGGAATTTTCCCAATTTGACTATTGCCATATGAAAACTTGTTTCATTTTTATGCAAGCAACAATGTATCTTATAAGACCGGGCGTACACGTCCGGAATGCCTATTTGAATTCAGAAAATGAATGATCTAAAAAAAATTTTAAATTGAGAGAGACCTGCAGCCTAATTGCGCAACACATTTTATTTCTAATAGCAATTCTGAAACCAAATCAGGTCCAATTTTAGGGTGCATTCCGAGTTACACTGTAATCGATTTGAGCGCGATAACTCCTGTACCGAATTAACGTGGACGCGATTACAGTGTTTCTTGAATCGTCATAGATGACATGCACCATCTTGCGATAACGCCGACCATGCCTTTTACTAATATTACCGTGAGCGCTGTCAAAAATGACAGTTGTGCTGTTTTGTTTTGACTCGCATCCTATCTTTAACGTAACGTGGCATTTTCGAAATTGTACTTTTGACTACCGTTCGCCACCTTACCAAAGAAAAATAAAATTGTGGTATAAACACAAAGAAATATCATATGCAAGTTTTGGCGTTGAGCGAGTACTGTGAGCGCGTTAACGAGCGTTCCGAATTAATTGTTGACATCCCTCAGCTTTCATAATCGTGATATCTTAATCGGAACGCCAATTATAGATGTCAGCGCTGTGAGCGATTATGTTCTAATTCGGAAAGCGGTCTTAATCGCATGCCAAAATTGGAATTACGATAAAAAGAAATAACAATCGGCGGAAATTGGATAGGGTTGTTCAAATCAATTGGCTATAGTAATTATTGTACTATAATTTAATTCTGTTTTAATTTCAACTGATGCTCTACTAGCGCTTATAGAAAGAGAGTCTTTGACATTACGTAAAAATTGCAGTGAGAAATTTTGACCATATTGAAAGCAAAACATACTTCATGAAAAGTGTTGATTTTGACTGAAAAATACGGGGACGTTAAAGACCGAAAGACGTTACAAGACGAACTGTGGGAGAAGGCTCACCGAAGAAAAAAGTGGAAACCCGATATTTCGTCGAGACTATGTGCTATTTTTGTTAAACCTGAAGACTTGTATGGGAGAAATTCGTTCAGGGATGTACCCGAAACTATCAAATTTTCCCTATCGACTTTGAACCTTATCCTTTAGTGATAAAGTTGAAAATCCATGAAAGAAATTTGACAGATTGTAGTAGGTTGATGTGCTGGCGTCTGTACGATACAATATGTATTATCGTACGTAAAATTACGATAATTTGCAACCTTCCTCCGGAGTGGGATGAAATGACTATTCAGCAAAAATAATGCGACGAAAGCAACTATAAGAAACAAACTTGCAACAAAAGCTCTCTATAACAGCTTTTGTTCTTCTTCAACTTTGATTCAAGACACATCGTTATTGCGCCCACGTTAATTCGGTACGGGTGATAACACGCTCAAATCGATTATATGTCCCGTGATTTGTCATAGATGACGTCTTGACATGCGCCATCTTGCGAAAATGCCGACCATGCATTAAATAGCAAATAGCACCGTGAGTGCTGTCAAAAATGACAGTTGTGCTCTTTGTTTAAAAAAATGATGGTATATGCACTAAGAAATTTGGCAAGTTTTAACGTTGAGTGAGCGAGCACTGTGAACGCGTTCACAAGAGTTCTGAATTGTTGACAGCCCTCAGCTCTCATAATCGTGATATCCAATATCTGTCAGCGTCAGCGCTGTGAGCGATTATGTTTTAATTCGGAAAGCGGCCATAGTGTCAAGTTTGAAGATGTGTCAAATCAATAGTCATTTTGACAAAGAAAACTAATGTAATTTTATTTGAGAAGAACTGACGACGGCAAATGAATGTGTCGATTAGTGGATTTGAATGTGAAAATTTGAAATCTCTGAGAATATTTCGACACAAATATTTAGTACCGATGTTAATTAAAATAAACCAATAATTCTGGAAAGATTTATATGATCGCGTTGAATATCTCTTTTGTTGGTGGTATAGTAATTATTTGAAATTATAATTATCAATAATTATGTTCTAACGCAAATATCGACTCTCAAACGGTGATTTGTAAACATACGACGTTTATATTTAATATCGTTGAAAGCATACAAATATGGAGCAAGTCGTACTTGTTGAATTTGAGGATGCGACTGATAATTTATATCCAGCATTGTTCCAGTGCTTCACTATCATTTTATGCGGGTAAGAATAGTATGTTAATTTACTTTTAGTTTTCCCTTAGTTTATTCACAATCTGTTTACTTACCTGTAGTTATTTTATTGGTTTATAAATATTAACAGTAAAATAAATTTATACATTGTTATTTTAAATGCAACTAGGATTATTTATGTATTTAAGCATTAAGATCATACATGTGAATCATGATTAAATTCAATTAGTAAAATTTATACCGTTGTGTAATAATTATTTATTATTACACAACTGTATAAATTTTAATTTCAACATAATCAACAGACAAAGTTACTCAATAATTTGAAATACCTATATGTTTTATGTAATAATAAAGAATTTACATTTTAGGTACATAGCAGGCCGTCTCAATGTCGTCTCACCTACAGAATCTAAAGGCATTGCAACATTTGTGGGTACATTTGCCCTACCATCTCTTATATTTCTGTCACTGGCCCAACTGGACTTCAGTACAGTCAACTGGACATTCCTCCTTGCAATACTCCTTGCTAAGAGCTTAGTATTCTTTGGTGTTATGATTGTTACCATGCTGGTATCCAAACCATTGAATCTAGGAAGAGCTGGAATATTTGCAATATTCTGTACACAGAGTAATGATTTTGCTTTGGGATATCCCATTAGTAAGTATCTTTAGCTTTTATTTCTTATTAATTATACATGAATGGAAGTGGTTCATCAGCACCCTAATTGCGTAACACACTTTCAATCACAATCGGAATGATTTTGAAGGATATAGCTAATCCATTGCTTCATATGTTTGAAAAATTTGTCTGCTCAACAATGTAAATAATACAATGATGAACCGTCAAAATGAAAACCATTGCTACTGTAAGTGTGTTAAGCAATTACCCTGCTGGTTTGCCTTGCCTGGGTATGTTAGGTACTGTTATAGAGCAATTTAGTAAAAAGATTTAACCAGTTACATACATAATAATAAATATTGTAATATGTACTTTATTTCTCATCTCAACTGGGAGCAGGGATTATCTCTTTCAAAAACAGGCTACTCTATTTTGTAAAAAGCAAAGAGAACAATGGCTAACCTACTTTATTGCAGTGCATTATTGTTTTAATCATTCATTTGTTAACAACTGCAATAAAATGTTAGGTAAGTACTTTATTTTTGTATGGTTTAAACTTGAAGTTCCTCCCTGCTAAGGACATTGAGTACACTGACTATGAATACCTAAGGATTATGTCTATGAGATGGCCCAATCAGATTTTATCATATATGGAGGCATAAACATTTAAAGGTAGTTACAGATTGTAACTTTCATGTTTGTGCCCTCAAATAACTTAAAAAAAATAGACTGTAACTTACAGTCTATTTTTTTTAAAGCACACTTTTATTTGAATAGATTTACATATCTTATTGATCAATAAACAAGATCAAGGTTACGTTATGACAATTAAGATAAAACAAGTTTTAAATGGACAAACCTGATATGATGAAATAACTGATGGCAATGACTTCAAAAACCTTAAAATAGAACAAACTTTCACACAGGTTTTTTTGTAACTCATTCAACAACTAGCAATGACGCGTCTGAGCGCGCGCGCAACATTTGAAAATTATACGGTAAAGTTAGTATGGATTTTTTCTAAACATGCGTCAATAAAAGCCTTGCCTTGCTAGTATAGCCGTGTCCTAATAAAAGCGATCGTTGCTATCATTTGTCACTCATTTGTTCGGGTATTCCGAACGCGCTCTTTGTCGGCGAGACACCCGTCATGTTCGGGTACTCCGAGCACGGCGTTCCCCGGTGTCCTAACCCTAATAGAAAGCCATCGTCGCGCGAATAGGCGCTCACCGTGATCATTTTTTCGGACGGGCTCACCAAACAAATGATCGGCGAGGAAGAGCAAAGTTTAATGATCGCGAATTCGCGACGATCGCATATTCGCGCGACGTTCGCTTTTATTAGAACAGCGCCTTAAAAAAATTGTTCTCTCTTATTCATTGTAGAAACTTTATTGTGTTTTTATTTTCAGTAAATGCACTGTATCGCAAGACTCATCCGGAATATGCTCTTTATTTATATCTGATGGCACCAATCTCACTGGCAATTTTGAACCCAATCGCTTTTGTGTTGATGGAGATCAATAAACAAAATGATCAGACCCCAATTATAACTATTGAAGGTCAATCGAAATGGTGTATATGCAGTTTAAAATTGTTGAAGCAAATAGCAAAGGGCATTGCCTTCAATCCAGTTGTTGTGATGACTGTTTTGGGCATTTTTGGTAATGCTGCATTCAAACACCAACTTTCTGTTTACATAGAAGGCCTTTTGGATGTAAGTGGAAATTGTACAAGTTTATATTATTTAATTATGTTTATTCAAGTTTGAGTTTGAGTTCAAGGAACCAACCTATGCAAAACAAATGAAATTAGCTGCCGAACGACTTCACAGTATGAAGGGTATCGAAGGAGGCGATCGCTGGCTCTATCTCTCGAGTCCGGCACTGGTCCAGGCCATGGTACGGAGCGAGAGGGCATGGGAGGCCGTCACCTCCTTCTGAGAAGCAGTAATGCTCACGAAGGAGGAGGCAGAACGCGTGAGGGGGAGGCAAATTTCGCGCCCTCACGCCCCTAGCCGCCGCAGGAGATGCCCTGGGCGTCGGGAATCGCAGGCCGATTCCCGGCCGCCGTAGGCGGGGGCTTGCGGACGGTGAGCAATGGGCAGCTCGCCGTCCGATAAGGACCAGGCCCGGGTCGACAGCGCGCTGTGTTCCACGCGCGCCTCAAAGAGATGTCAGCAAATAGGACCGATGCCTGCCGGGGTTGCGGAAATGTCCGAAAGGGATACCGTGGCCTCTGGCAACGTACAGGCAACAACTGAAGGAACACGGGTGGGTTTTAGTCAGTAAGAGTCTGACACGCCCTCCCGCTCCGCCCAGAGCGGGAGAAGTTATTTGATAATTTCCCATCCAAAAAAAAAGGGTATCGAAATTATGATACAATATTTATTCTTTAACTTATAATTTCAAAGTAACGACAGTTGACGAGGTCTACGGCGGTTGGTAGTGTAGTTAAGTACTTGCAATAATATCCTTTTTTTAACCGACTTCCACAAGGAGGAGGTTATCAATTCGGAGGTTTATATATTTTTTTTTATGTTCGGGCATAACTCCCGTCATATATAAACGGATTTGCAAAATTCTCTTTTGTTTGAAAGGGTATACTCGAGGTGGTCCCATTGTCATCAGGTCAGGATCTGATGATGGGATCCTGGAGAAATCGAAGGAACTCTTCAAATATTATAAGCACACATTAAAACGATTTGGGTTTTTTTTTTATAATTACTCGTGCAGTTGTTCTCGGAAAGCACCATTTGGTGAAGTGGAACTGATGATGAAGACCACAGATGGCCACCGGAACTACTCAATAATAAGTAGGTATTTCACTGCTTGCGATTCGATTACTTTAATATGGTTGCCAAGCAATTTATGCTCGTCACAATGCATATGGAGAAGTGGAGCTAATGTTGAAGTACCAGGAAAACTCCTCAACGATTAACGTCCTTGCATTGGCAAAAATTGATGAGCAGTTGACATTAGGCTATTGTAACTTAGATAAATTACAAATAGACCCACTAAAAAGCGAGAAATACAAACTTTTGTCTACTCTCATAACGTAAAATTCTAATTATAAACTTCAAAACGAGTTTCTATTGACAATACTATAAAAACACAAAACCGAAATTTAAAAATAGAATCTTATTATAACACCCTCTAACAAAATAATGCTATAAAACAATTTTTTTACCATTACGATACAGGGCTAATCCAAGAAGTTAATATCACCGACGAGTTTAAAAAATTGTTTTATAGCATTATTTTGTTAGAGGTGCTACCCTCTAACAAAATAATGCTATAAAACAATTTTTTTACCATTACGATGATATCACCGACGAGTTTCCATCAATTATTTTTTGTAATGGCGGGGGAGAGCAATGGTGCTGGGTTTTGGCGCCAATCATACGTTTGGTTGTACTGAATTTCGTGGGGTTTTTTTATTCTTGATCTTTAACTTTAATATTTTATTTAGTAAGTTCAATCCCAATGTATGAGAGTAGATACAGTTGTGTATGAAACTGCACATAACTAGGTATTAAAACACTCGTGTGATATTAAATATCTCGCATAAGGCTCGGTTTTTAAACATGCACACTATTTAAAATAAAAAAAGTGGAAATTAACTTCATTACGGAAGTCGGTGGCAAAAGACGAAAATTCAAAACCAACGACACTGACTTCCGTATTAAAGTTAATTTTCACTTTGTAGTGTTTTTTTTTTTTTTGGAAGTCGGTTGTTTTCTTTTTGTAAAAAGCTAGCTAAACTAAACTAACTTAGTTTAGCTGGCGGTGGACAGCTCGCTTTATCATCATTCATGTCCGGCTGTGAAGTTTCGCCAGCTAATTTGACCTTGTATAACAGGAGCCTAAAAGCCAATGAACTTTGGGTGTAATAAAATACAACTTTTGACTTTCCTTAAATAAGGTTTGCATGAATGCTTAGTTGATGAAGCGATGTACCAAGTACTCATCGTTTTTACATTCCATTTATTTGTCTTCATATTTTTCCTTAAGTATACTTTATTTACATTTACGTTTTAATTTTGTTTCAGGTATTTGGTCAATCTTTTGCAGCAACAGCTTTATTCTTACTGGGACTCCGCATGGTGGGTCAGATACACAGACTAAGAGGACCAGCCCTCTTACTACCTTGTGTCCTGATTATGGTGAAGTTGTAAGTTATCAATTTATTTGTTGTACTGTTTATTTGCATATTAAGGTAACAATAATATAATGCAAATTGCCCAATTACCAATTAATACTGTGCCAGATAAGTGATAACCCTTTCGGCTCATTCATACTGATAGCATTTTAGCGACACACATGGGCGTACCCAGCTTCTGGCCCAGGGGGGGGCCAAATCAGAAATTTCCCCCCGCACATGTTTTACACAGTTTGATATTGCTGCGGCGTTCGCGTATTTTTAACCGACTTCCAAAAAAGAAGGAGGTTCTATGTTCGTCTAGATGTTTTTTTAATATAGTATGTAATGTAGGTATGTTCATCGATATTTTCGTCAATTGTAAAGCGATTTCGAATAATTTTTTTTCTAATTAAAAACTAATTTTCAAAATTGGGCCACAATTGAGGAAAATATCGATGAACATTATAAACAAAAAAACAGCCGAAAACAGAACCTCCCCCATGTTTAAAGTCGGTTATGCATGATAGGTAATTAGGTACAACATGAAGGCCGTGCAGCAAGGTTTTTTCTAAAATGAATGCTTGAATTTTAACTTGAAATTCTTGATTTGAATTTTATATGTAATGTTGACTTTAATATTATTTATAAGTGTATTGCCTATTCTATTATGAGTCTATGTTACTCGAAATAAAAGATTTGAATTTGAATTTAACGTGACTGTAACATAACTCCAAAGGTCCAAGGCACAGGAGATATCCTGCAAAACAGAGCGTAACAATAATAGTATCATGTTTTCTATATTGTATCTAGTTAATGATTTGCATGCAATTGTTAGTACGGAATTACTTACCGCTGTTATTTCTTTGTTTATGTTCTTAGTAGTCCCTCTAATATACGTTACGCAATTTCCTCATAATCTCTTCTGAATGTTAATTGACACTGTAGATAATAATTTACCCTCAACAAGTTATTTTTTTTTTTTTAATTTTGTGTGAATCGCCAATGGTGTATCCTTTCAAATTTTATTTTTACCTATTTGACTAGGTCAAAATGTCAAATGCAAAAGTCCACAGATTATGTATGAAGTAAGATTGACGTATTAATCGGATACGTTTCACGACTTATTCATTTTTTTATGTCGTCTTAGTGTTAGCGTAATATTTTATTTGTGTAAATTTCGTTTTTTTATCTTGTTATTATTACTATTTTATTCTGCATGACCGTTACACTCTTTTATTGTTATGTGTCGCTGTGTGCTTTTATCTTTTAACGTTTAAGTTTTAAATGCTTAGAGTTAGATGATGTTGTGAGCTGGCGGGTGGTGCAGAGTTGCAAACGTCGTACCAGTAATTCTAGCATTTTATATAATTATATATTTATAGATATTGATTTTATTTTACATATTTATGACATCTGATAACGAATCATTTTATTCTGCCAATGAATCTAGTGCCTCTTCCAGCGATGAAACTTTCACTTCTCTTACAGACACCTTAGGTGTTCTATTACGCCAAAATTTCAGCCAAAATTCTTGCCGGCTATTTAACGTATGCCACCTCAACCTCAATGCCCAGAGTATTCCCAGTCACTACAACGAACTATACGACACGTTTTCCGACAACAACGTTCACGCCGTCCTGATTTCCGAGACTTGGCTCAAACCAGACCTGCTTTCAACCACTTACCCGCTCCCCGGTTTCGTTCTTCTTCGGAATGACCGGATCGGAAGGAGGGGGGGTGGTGTAGCCATCTACCTTCGTGATGATTTCCCATTTAAAATTCTAGCTTCTTCTTCTTCTTCCAATTAATCCGCAGAGTTTCTTTTCCTCGAGGTTTGTGTCAAAGGTGTTAAAGCCGTCCTCGGCGTAGTCTATTGCCCCCCTACCATTGATTACTTCACTGAATTCGAATCGGTACTTGAATCTTTGGGTTCGGAATATGCACATCACATTGTTATGGGAGATTTTAATACCAATCTCCTTGCCCTCAACTCCCCTCGGTCCCGTAAACTCCTGCACTTAGTCGAGTCAGCAAGTCTGCATATTTTGCCTCTTCAACCCACTCATCACAATATAGTCGGTGATGATACTTGGCTTGACCTGATCCTGACCTCTAATCCTTCCCTAGTTTCCTCACATGGTCAACACGATGCTCCTGGTTTTTCCCATCACGACATTATTTTCTTATCCTATGTCCTTAAACCCCCTAAACCTAAACCAATGTTCCAGTACAGGCGTGCCTTTGCGCGTATGAATGGCGAGAGGCTTCATCAAGATGCGTCCAATATTGACTGGTCATCTCTGGAAGCAGCTGCTTCAGTTGAGGAAAAAGTAAAATTATTCAACGATGTTGTGGTCAAGCTATTTGATGCCCATGCCCCTATCAAGAAAATCAAATTGAAGCGTCCGCCTGCGCCTTGGATGAACAGGGGAGTTCGGATGGCAATGCGACGGAGGGACCGCGCGTTTCGGAAGTTTAAAAAGGATCGCTCGGATGACAATTGGGCCTTGTTTAAGGCTGCTAGGAATCGGTGTAATCAGATGATACGCAACGCTAAACGCCGTCACATTCTAAATAATATCACTTCTTCTTCTCCTGCTGAGATTTGGAAGTTCCTTGGAACTTTGGGCATCGGTAAATCGCGACATTCGGACCTTCCTAACACAATTGGTTTGGACGATCTAAATCGCCATTTCTCAACTGTTCCCACTCTAGATAGTCTAACCAAATGTCAAACCCTAGACTACCTTGCTGGTCTGACGCGTCCCAATATTAACCCCTATGTCTTCACCCCTGTCGACCCGGGAGAGATCAAAAAGATAATCCTTTCCATTAAATCCAAAGCTGTGGGCTGCGATAATATCAGCCGCCATATGATTGTAGCGGCTCTTGATCAACTCCTTCCTGCAATCTCCCACATCATAAACTTTTCCCTTTACACTGGTGTTTTCCCTTCCCTCTGGCGTAAAGCCCTTGTTCGGCCTCTGCCTAAGATACCCAATCCCTCTCTTCCTAGTCACTTTCGCCCAATTTCCATCCTTCCCTTTCTATCTAAAGTGCTCGAGGCCAGTGTTCATAAGCAATTCTCCCACTTTATTCACCGCAACTCCCTCATCAGTCCATTTCAATCCGGTTTCAGGCCTGGGCACAGTACCGTTTCAGCTCTCCTTAAAGTGACTGACGATATAAGGCGGGGAATGGAAGACACTAAAGTTACAGTCTTAGTGTTAATTGACTTCTCCAATGCTTTTAATACCGTCAGTCACGAAGTCCTTTTATCCATCCTTTCCTATCTTATGGTCTCTCGAGAGGTATTGGAATGGTTTTCCTCTTATCTTCAGGGGCGTCAGCAGTCTGTTCGTGCTGGAGACTCTTCGTCTGGTTGGTGTGAACTTGCAGCTGGCGTCCCTCAGGGCGGTATATTATCTCCTCTTTCGTTCTCAATTTTTATTAATCTCATTACCACTCAACTTCGAACTGCGTATCATCTTTATGCTGACGATTTGCAGCTTTACTGCCAGGCAAGTGTGGAGAACATATCCGATGCGATTGAGGAGCTAAACCGGGATTTAGCTGTGGTTAAAAGCTGGTCTGATCGTTTTGGGTTGGCGGTTAATCCTACCAAGTGTCAGGCTGTCATTGTAGGGAGCACCCACAGTATGAGGAAGCTGAATGGCTTAACTGTGCCACCTGTAATGTTTGACAACTCAGTCATCCCGTTTAGCTCCAATGTTAAGGATCTTGGTCTGCATGTTGACACATGTCTTGACTGGCGTAAGCAGGTCACGACTGTAAGTAAAAAAGTCACCGGAACGCTGCAGTCGCTCTATCGGTTGAAAAACCTTCTCCCATCACACATAAAGGCAATGCTTGTACAGTCCCTAATCTTTCCCATAATAGACTATGGTGATGTGTGTTACTATGACCTGAATGCAGATCTCCTCAATAAACTTGACCGCCTTCTAAATAACTGCATTCGATTCGTATTCAATCTTCGAAAGTATGATCATGTATCTGCGCATCGATTGCTTTTAAAATGGTTACCCATACGTCAGCGTAGAGCGTTGAGGGCTCTGTCTATGTTGTATTCTATACTCGACAAACCCACTTCTCCTTCTTACCTGAGTTGCCATGTTCAATACCTATGCTCTGCCCATAGTAAAAATCTTCGTTCTACCAACAATCGTCTTCTACGATGTCCTTCTCACCGCTCTGGTTTTATTCACTCTTCTTTCTTTGTCCAGGCGGTATTTCTTTGGAATGCGCTTCCTCTGAACATCAGGATGGCAACCAGTCGGTTATCTTTCAAACTAAAGGCACGTGAATATATTCGTGAAAAGTTGGCAGAATCTTTGCAGCGCTGATTTGCTGGATTTGTTTTCTTCTCTACCTATCGTTATTTCTCCTGACAAAGTTTATTAGGTTTATAAATTATATGTATGTATCTATGTATGTATGTATTAGTAAGTATTCATTTTCAAGTTATCTATTACTCATGTTGCACCTGCCATGTTTTGTCTCTGCTCCACCCTAAGGTTGACTGGTAGAAAATGCCTCAGGCATTAAGTCCGCCTTTGTACAGTATTTTTTTTTACTTGTGCATAAAGTTTTAATAAATAAATAAATAACTTTTATCGACAACAGTACTTAGGCATACAAAATCCAGGGGGGCAGCTCCCCTGCCCCCCCCCCCCCCGTTTAGTTAAGTATGTTCTACAAATTTGTTCTCGTTTATAAACTGTTATTCCGAGTCGTCAGTCTGTTATACATGATTCATAACAATGTGGTTTCATCAATCAAATTGCACATTGATCACTTCGAGCATTGAATGTATTTGTCTGTCGAATAACTTCAACTTTAATGTTGTACTAGCACTGCGCCTTATCATTTATTTAGATGCCAAATTCGGGCCAAAAACTTTTTTCATATAAATTGTGTCCTCCCTTTTTACCTGGATAGGTATGTTTAAAAAAACAAAACGTTTGGTATGTTTCCATTATTTATACCCATTTACGCAGTAAAATCCGCCCCCTTAAACTGTATTACCCCTGTCCACAACGACAGGGGTTGATTTTTGAAAAAACACATAACGTAATTCTATATACTTTGCATTTAAAAAAAAATGCTTATAATTTGGTATACTTTTAATACCGATACATTTTACCTTACGGAATGAAAAATTCTCAAATAATCGAATTTATATAAATAATAAGTATTGAATTTGTCGACATCTTGTTAAATTTATTATTACCATACAAACTGAGACACCCTTTTTAAAGGGTAGTAAAAAAAACGAATAACTGAAAACTTTATTTCGTAAATTAAGTTTAAAGTTTTTAGATTATAGGAATAAGATTTTTCATACAAACAAAATCCCCCCGTAAGGTTGAACTAGTCGCTGGCTCGAACTCACTGGTGCGACCAAAAAGCACGCTGTCTCACCTGGCATCGTTTCCGACAGAGATAGTATCAGTGATGAGCAGTTAGACGCTAGACCACATGCACAACGTCTGGTTCGCACGCACACAAACACCGTTCTGAACTATTTTAGTAAAACAAGCTGTAATAAATTACGAAAAGTTCTTTGGAAAATATAAAATAGAAAACATAAAACTCGTTTATGAAAAAACCACTGGATAAATCAATTACAAATAATTAATTGTACTCTTCGATAATTGAGCTTTGTCGGTTCCGAGTTTCGGAGGTTTTGGAGATTTTACACTCCTTTTATTACTTATTTACGCCCAAAGTTGCGTTAAAATTAGGAAGAAAAACGGATCATTGTTGGCTCATAACTTTTTAATGGATTTTTAATAATGAAACAAAATAAGTTTGGATGTACACACGGCTACACATCAAGCTATACATTTTCAGCTTATGCTGATCTCGCATTGTATAGGATTTCCGTACAATGCGAGATCAGCTTATACTGGGAATGTACACCTTGATGTGTAGCCGTGTGTACAATGTCTAACAGTGGAGTAATACCCTCCCGAAATTATGGAAAAAATATCAACTAGTACAACCTTAAAGGTTGAATTTCCAAAAAAACTCATTCTTAGTTCATCATACAAAAGGAACCCTTTTGCAAAATTTCCCCCAGTAGTTTCGGCTGTGCGCTGATATGGTAGTCAGTCTCTCCTTTTATATATTATACAATATAGATAGACTTAAATAATATTACTTAAGGAACCTAGCTAAATGATAAAAATAATCAATCAACACAGCTTATCGCAGTCCACTGCTACACATAGACCTCTTGTATAAGCGGCCCGTTGGCGGGGGCGACGGGCGGCGGGCGGCGCCACAACTCCCCCTTACGTATTCAGTGTAAAACAAATCAATTAGATAATAATATAAAACGCGACATTGGAATTTATATACCTAAAAACGAGTTCTCATGTCGTTGACGCATGATGCAAATTCAAAAGTAATTTATTCAAACTAGCAGCCTAGTTTGAATCTCCAAAAAATGAGCACTTTTCGAACGTCAAAATTACATAAGACAGTCCCCCAAAAACGCCCGCCCTTCACCACTTCCTAGTGCTTTAGCTGGGATGAAGAAGTGGCGCAACAAACTTCCCAGCTGCACAGCTGTCTGAATAGTTAGAAAAACTTGATTCTATACAATAGTACTTATACAAAATAATTTACACTACGCAACACAAAACATTACATTAAATTATTTTATATATCTATTCACCTAGCAAACGCCAATATACCAACAAAAAAGTAAAAAGAACTTAATACCCGAATGAAAGCCTCCAGGCATAAAGGGCGTGCCCGTTTACATTATGAAGTAGATGACATACCTACGCACGCATATCTTAATTATTCATTCATTCAGATACAAGAATTATACCTGGAGCATCGATGGACGATCGTGAAAATGTGGGCCGAGGCGAAGCCGAGGCACACATACTTGAGTCCATCAATGCCTGGTTGCAGCCAAGGCTTGTATAGTACTTTTCTCAAATGATGCGCGGAAATTCAAACTGAGTAAAGTAATTATAAATTCCGGAATCAATGATGAACAACGATAATTTTTCACGCGCTCAATATGTTCATTTGTTTCTTCTTTACTTTAAACAGCCCTATTTGCAAATTAAATCGAAATTTAAATAAAATCTTTGATAAGTTACCTCCTTGGTTGCCCATGTGCTGAAGAAAAAGTTCCATTTTGACACGACAGACATGAGTTTTCATAGTTATTTATTTGGCCGCTAAACACGACAGATATGTATTTTCATACAAATATTGTCGGCCGCGCTCACATGTATTGGACCAGTACCGCAATTTCGATTTTTCTCGAAGAATGTTGTCAAAATAATATTCGAATTTCCAAGCATTTATGTTATGTTTATGAACGAACTTTTTACTTCAACACATGGCAATGGCAAGCAAGGAGGTAACTTATCAAAGATTTTATTTTAATTTCGATTTGTCTTGCAAATAGAGCTGTTAAAAGTAAAAAAGAAACAAATGGACATATTGGCGCGTGAAAAATTATCGTTGTTCGTCATTAATTCTGGAATTTTGGGCTAAATTGACCGGACTATTTATAATTAATTTACTTAGTTTGAATTTCCGCGCATTATTTGAGAAAAGTACTATACAAGCCTTGGCTGCAAGAAGGGCATTGATGGACGGTCGTCAAAATGTGGGCCGAGGCGAAGCCGAGGCACACATACGTGAGTCAATCATCGCGACAGTAATGTTATTATTAATGGTAATCGGTGAATAGCGCTGTAGTCTACATTATTACCTACAGTTATTTACGTTTTTTTTGTTCTAGTATTAGTATTTAATAAAATTTAATTAAAAAATTACAGAATCGTCCTGCCTGTAGTTATGAGGGAGAGCGTGAGCGCACTTCACGCGGGCTCTAACGATTCGGAAACGTTGTCGCTCTCTACTTACGCCTTCCTGTACGGAACCATACCGACCGCGCCTGCAGTGTTCGTCTTTTCTAACTTATATCAGTTGGAGATCGATTTGGTAAGATATTTTCTAAAAAAGTTCTAGCACTTATAACAAGTTTTGTAGGTCCATCGCGTGACTATTGCCTTGTCTAATCACAAATTTTGTAAACGGTATCAGCGCACGTAGATTTAATACGATCTGTCCATTAAATTCTATTAGTACCTAACAATAATCATATCAGGTCTACTTACCTACCTATTTAGACGGATTCATTAACGTTATCTTAATATGTTGACGATGTGTTAAAAGTTGCAACTGTACTTCATGTATAAATTACAAAAATTAACAAAGTAATTAAACGGCACGGTTGGCGCAGTGGTTAAGCGATCGACTGCTGCGTTGCGTATCGCGGGTTCGATTCCCGCACGGAACAAATATTTGTATGACCTACAAGTAGTTGTTCCGGGTCTGGCTGTTTGTTCAAAATGTTTTTAAACGCACCCACAATACAGGAGAAATTCCTAGTGTGGGGCAAAGTTTATAAAAAAAATCTTCAAAGCATATTATGAAACGCTTAGGAGTAACTGACAGTCTGCAATCTTGATTGAAATAAGGTGACTAACAATGTAATTCCACACAATTAAGCTAAATGTGCATTAGGAGGAGCTTTTACTGGAATGGGAAGTTTACAATACTGGGTGGAGTGCGTCGTTCGAACTCACGATCTCTAGCTCCCCAGTCTGTACTTGAACCGTTGCGCTATTGCCGACCGTCATTACTGGGGGAATTATAGATGATCTTGATTAAATGGACGCTGCTAATAATGTTACACGCGTAGCAAATTTTTGGGATGACTATCTGTTTAAGAACCTTTTTAATAGCTCACAAAATATCTTATTTCAGATGGCATCCTCCATGGTAATCTGCACGTTCCTGTCGGCCCCCATGATTTTTATGTCGGCGCAAATGATAGCCATAAACAAAGACTATGCCGATCAGCTGAAGAAGTTCGGCTTTGACTTGTCTATCGTATCTTTAGTCGCATCGATTTGGATTCTTTTCGTGTTCATAGTCACTAAGAAGTATAAACGTATGCCGCACAGGTTAACGCTCTGCTTAATCGTATCGCAGGTAATGTAAAAAAATCACGACACGTATAAATCATATTATGGAATTTATATTAAACTGGAACATCTTTTATATTGCCTATAAAATTTGGCGCCAAAATGCGATAAAAACAGCTGATAACCCCGAATAATCGTAACAGAAACATGTGCTTCGATTAATTTGTTTATGAATAGTAAAATATGTCAATGTACAAGTATGTCGGAGTCATATTTATGCATAAGGCTGTTTTGTAACGTTTACGCATATTTTTCTGCATTTTGTTTTCCATTTTTCGCTGAAACGTGGGAAAGCATTAAAGGCTAAGGAAAAAAAAAAAAAATATAAATTTTACTGACTGACAAGATTGGTCTGTATTAATTAGCTCAATAGCGGGTTGATTGCCCTGCAGTGGGACAACACAGGCTGAATTAGGCCGTGCGCATTTTGGACGCGTATTCGTACGAATTTTAGTCGTGCGAACACATACGAACACCACGAACGAGCCCGACCTTCCAAGTACTAAGGGAGCGTACAGACCTGTTAGTCGTACGTATAGTTCTGACGTCCGAAAACAAAGCGAAGGTGTTGGGATTTTTCGTGCGTTCAATGCGACGGACAAAAACTTATTCAGTGTGTGTACTCAATTCATACGACCACGATCGTACTAAACGTATGATCGTGGTCGTTCTGTACGATACAAATTCGTGTCCAAAGTGCGCGCGGCCTTATTATTATTAACTAATCTTAGATTATGTAATAATACGGCTCCTTTACAGATTTTGAAAAATCTCTACTAAAATCGTGTAATAATTCGGGTCCTATATTAATAAAATAATAATGTATGTGGTTGTGTATGCATGGTATAATGTATGTGATGAATTTTTCAGTTGCTCCTGGCTATCAGCGTTGTCTGGGGCGGTCCCCTCAACGGTTACACCCCATCTTGGCACGCGTCTGTTCAACAGGCTCTCAGGATATTCAGCATGTACTCCTGTTTGCTGTGGACCTCTATGCTCTCTGTCGGATTACTGATGTTACAGGTGAATAATAAAAAAAAACTTATTTTTGTTAATTTTAATAGCATTTCCGTATATGTTAAAGTAAAAAAAAAAAGTATTTTGTGATCCATTGCCAAAGATTCAACGCATCAATTAAACTTACTTCGTTTTTGACTTATCAAGACAAAGCGAGAAAAAATCGATACCCAAAGAAGAATCGATAACGATTTTGAACTTTTGAGGCGATTGACACTCGACGCAAATTGATCACTCACTCTCTCGATTTGAATTTGTCGTGTTATGTGCGACTTTCGCGCGACGTAAGTAATTTGAGTTTACGAACAATTTCAGATGATTACCTATCAATTTCCCTGTGTTCTTATTTGCCGTGTGTTTGTTCCAGAGTCGCGGGCCTTGTTTCGTGGTGACACTATGGCCGGTATTGGGGTTCGTTGCATGGGGAGCTCCCATTGTGATGGTAGTAGTGTTATTAGCTACTAAAGGCAACGGCGATCTCGACGGCAAGGCCACTGACGCGATACGACTGTGCCTGCTTGTCTTCTGTATTACTGGTGAGTGTATTATTAAGTTATTCGGATTATGATCACTATTAAAGAAACTGTATAAAGGCAAGAAATAAACAGCTTTGCACTATAAATCTGTCAGTCTGTTTCATTCACATTCACACACTCTCACTCACTCACACACACGCATGCCTACATTCGTGCTGCTTGTTTAGTTTTAATTATATTATTTTGATTTACTTTAGTACCTACAGTTGTATAAATAAAAAAATAAAACATTTAAATAATACTTATTTAAGATATAAAAGAGCGGAGGCTCCAAAACAGGTTTATTTGTCTCTTAACACGTCCAGTGCCGAGAGCCCTCCTGGAGGGTACACCTAGTTGCATATGGGACATTTTAAATGTAGATTTTTCTTAGCGAATACAGGATTATAAACCGTGAAAATAAAATCTGATGTATATTTTAACAAGATTTATTAGTATATGCGTTGGTTTTAAAGTCCAAGCATTTTTATTTTCTTAAAAGTTTTTGTTCACGGTTACAAATATTCACAAAAAAATGAAAAGGTTGAAAACTACGTATGAAGTAAAACACTATTTTACTTCGTTTTACAGTGTTTTATAACACGGTTTTAAACCTAATGCCGTTCACCGTCCGCGATGGTTAACTTTAGCGCAAACGTTAAGGCGCGGGACATACACAAATGGAGAGGGGCGCGGGCGTGGCGACCGACGGTGTGGCGTGGGCGTCGCGCTGTTCCTTTCATATTTCACACAAAAAGTATAAGAGCGATGAGGCGTGGCACATTGTATACACAGGCGGCGAGGCACGGGCGTGGCGCAGGCGAAATATGAAGGAGCGGCAACGCCCGCGCCACACCGTTGCCACGCCCGCGCCCCTCTCCACTTGTGTATGTCTCGCGCCTTAACGTTTGCGCTAAAGTTAACCATCGCGGACGAATGTGTGTGTAACTTTGCTATTTCCGATTTGCATTATTAACATTGAATAATATCGCAAAAGATAAAATTTAATTTCTTGTTTTTATCTTGTGTAAAAATCCCAAGATTAAAACAAGTAATCAAGTTTTATATTCTGTATTTATGTCTTGATACATTATAATATTTTTTATTATATTGTATAGTATACACAATAACACATTTTTACACTATAAATTCTTACACAGTTCTTTAAATACTTAAATGAGATTTTATTTGTTACCGTCGATGACTCAAAGCACGCAGAAACTTACCTAATTTAACCTTAATGTCTGTTCGAAAAGTATCCAATTATAGTGTAAACAAACCTTGTTCAGGTTAACTTTTTACGCAATCACTCACTAAAGGGAATTAGTAACACATTAACTTTATATCTCACCACTTTTTCCTACAATTATTGTTGAATAACATTATTAAATTGTGATTGGAAAAACATCGACAAAAATGGTGGTCATAAAATTAACCTGAATAATTTGTCAACTGAAAAACAAATTAAATTAGAATTTCTTATTTAAGTAAGTATACAATTAATCAAATCATTCAATTTGAAAGTGGCACCATAAATTGGCATCCACAGCCTCCACAGGTATGTTTACTGATCCATTTGTTTACATTTTCATCAGATACTTTTGGAACAAACCATATTTTGCATTATTATTTGTTAGTATTAAGATAAAGAGAAAATATTTGATTTTTAGTATGTTTGTTTGTAATGGATAAACTATAAAATTCTAAATCGATTTAAAAATTCTTTCCTTCTTCCTATAGAAAGAAGGTACACTATCAGCGAGTAACATGAATTTGCCTATAAAAGTCATTATTTGGCTGCGCTGCGAAAACTATTGATGATACATATAATAATGTACTCTACTACATGTTTACAGTACTCATCATTACCAACAAAAAAGTCCGCGAGGCTATATGCCTAACCTTATTGGTGATGGTCTTCAGAAAGGACAGCTGCGTAGTATTCGCCACCAGCGTGCGTGTATGACCAAATGTTAAACGAGGCAAAAGGAGTATGTAGGGATCGTAGCAGGTGGCGTTCTGTACTTTCTGCCTACCCCCATGGGAAGAAGGCGTGTGTTTATGTATGTGTGTATGTCACAATAACCTTTTTAATCCCAGTAGTACGTTTCCGTGGGATATTTTCCAACATCCACGTTGCAGAAGCCACGGCCAAAAGCTAGTAGTTTTATATATTGTTATTTTTTAATACTTAGCTAAATAAAATTTCATTCAATCACTTTCTTACAGTGACGACGGGATGTCTGACTCTGTACATAAGATTCAGAAGGCGCAGCGCACAGTTCGCATCGCTCTCTGCCGACATAGCCACCAGCTCGAGTCCACGCGAGGAGTCTACGAGTCTGATCGATGACGCCGAGCCTGCTTCACAGACGCAACCTATTGCTGCTAATGGCAATGGGACTGGTAAATATATTATCTATTTTTAAGCCGTGCGCCCGATAGGATTTCCCATCGGTAACTTCTCAGGAGGCTTAGCTAAGGGCTGAGTTTTCAAAAAACGATGCTATAACTAACTTTTACTCATAAACAGAAGTCTAAGTACAGACTTCTGGGCAGCTCAACCTACCCGAAACTGTCAAATTTTACCAATCAACTTTGAATCTTATGCTTTAGTGATAAAGTTGAAAATCTATTATAGAAAGTTGACAGAGTGTAGTAGGTTGATGTGTTGGCGTATGTACCAATTTCCCAGTATCTAAATATATATATTTTTTTAAATAACTTCCATACAAACTGTCTACCTCATATTTAACTGCTTTAGGGATGATTTTTCAAAAATCCCTGTTTTGTTCTCACTTTTTACCTGACTACGGCGAAGTTAAAAAGAGGGTTATGATTTTGACCGGTATGTATCTATGTTCATCTGTTCCCTCATAACTTCTAAACTGAGCAGAGCGAGCAGCTCAATCCCACGCTTTTTTATCTTCTAGATAATCTGAAATTTTATAGTACCCTTTTTTACAAAGTTTGGTTTTAATACAGCTTTTAAATCGTTTAATGGCTAAGTTTCGAATATCAATGGGAAGTTTGTTGTAAAAGCGTATACATTGACCCATGAACGAGTTGCCTACTCTGTGGAGACGTGTGCGATGTACAGCAAGTTTGTTTTTATTCCTGGTATTTAAACTATGAGTATCGGTAATTTTCTTAAAATTTTATATATTTTTGTGTAGATGCAATAGGTTTTCAAAAATATATTGTGAGGCTACAGTCAGGATGTTTATTTCTCTGAATTTTTCTCGAAGGGAATCCCTTGGACCTAGGTTGTAAATGGCTCGAATAGCCCTTGTCTGTAGAACAAAGATAGTATTAATGTCCGCACAGGTTCCCCAGAGAAGAATCCCATAAGACATAAGACTATGAAAATAACTAAAATAAACAATTCTGGCTGTATCTACGTCAATTATCTGTCTAATTTTTTTAACAGCATAAGCGGCCGAACTAAGCCTTCCTGACAATTTTTCTATGCGTGGGCCCCATTGTAATTTACCGTCAATAGTTAGTCCAAGAAAAACTGTTGACTTACTGTACTTCTGTAGGTACCTACGGAACCATAACTACGCCGTCGCCCAACAAGCAGCCTGGCTGTTGTTCTGATGACCCCAACTGTGAGAGCGGACTGACTGCTGCGCACGATATTGAAGACATCGGTGATGCCAAGTAAGAGGTTGCGTTTTTATGGGTTATTCCGATTATCCACACAAAAAAAAAAAAAACACCTTAAGGTGGATACTCGGAAACGTATGTCCGAGAATCCACCCTATGCCGTAATTCCGTTTATCCAATTAGGCCTAGAGTGAATTCTCGGACATACATTTTCGAGTATCCATCTTAGAGTGGATAAACGGAATAACCCAATTTTATCAGCTAAGATTATCTAGACTAGTAAGTAATATGTCTAAAATCTAGACTACTATATCTAGACTTTAGATGTGTATTAACCCGGCTGATATGGCTATTTGGCTCTCCAATCAAACAATTAAGACGAAAAAGTACAAAATATCTCAGACATACGATTAAGCATAATCGCCATCCGTGTGGAGGAATACAAAATATATAGCACATAATATCATAGTATGTGCCATCAACACGATAAAAGAAATGATGCCGACTTCAGAAAAGGTTACTCATTCGGGGAGTTTTTGGGGTTCCGCGGTCAACAAGGAAACCTTATAGTTTCGCCATGTCCGTCAGTCTGTCCGCGGCTTAGTTCAGATACTCTTAGTACTAGAAAGCTGTAATTTGGCATGGGTATACATATTAAGGGCGCGTTTTCAAATCGGACAAAATTCTGCTGTTTTTCGGTTCATTTTGTGACAAAACTAAACCGAATTTTATATAACTAATAACTACCACATATAGATTGGTTCTTCATCTTCAAATGCAAGTAACTTTTGTGTTAAAAATTATAGTTTTTTATATTGTAAAAACGATCTTCCGATGCCATTTTCCACAAAATTAACGATACTGGGTCGAGTTTCAGTACAGTTTTTATTCTATTATCAACATATTTTGAGATTTAAAAAATACTTTAAGTAGGCAAACATACTTATTTCTAAAATCTAGAAAAAAAAATGTTTCAAAATGTCACAAATAGTCGCAAAAAAAATAAAAACCAAAACTATTTTTTTCACATATTTTGCTATTACGGATGAATCTTAATGGATTGCGTTAAGGGTTATTTTATTTTTGGTTCCTGTTTTGATTATTGCACAAACATTTCGAAAGAAACCTCAGTCCGCGCTAGACCGCTGTCGTGAGTGGACTCTGTGTTGCCTGTTTGCAGCGGTTCGTGTGGAAAAGATCGCTGTACAAATACAAAATATTCTGTAAACCAAATTTGATACTTGATATTGTGGTAAGATAATTTTATAATTACACATTTTTATTTCGGTAAAAGTAAGTAGTTTATAAATGCCTATTCGTCTGGGACTTGATGGAGTGACCTGAAGGTGTACTTCGGTGACTGCTACTGGTACTCCTCGACTAGTACAACTAGGTCTGCCGAGTTTGAGCTCGTTTTGTTAGTTATGATGAGACCTTACCACCGGACTTGATGGAGTGACCTGAAGGTGTACTTTGGTGACTGCTACTGGTACTCCTCGACTAGTAGAATTAAATCTGCCGAGTTTGGGCTCGTTTTGTTAGTTATGATGAGACCTTACCACCGGACTTGATGGAGTGACCTGAAGGTGTACTTTGGTGACTGCTACTGGTACTCCTCGACTAGTAGAATTAAATTTGCCGAGTTTGGGCTCGTTTTGTTAGTTATGATGAGACCTCACCACCGGACTTGATGGAGTGACCTGAAGGTGTACTTTGGTGACTGCTACTGGTACTCCTCGACGAGTACAACTAGGTCTGCCGAGTTTGGGCTCGTTTTGTTAGTTATGATGAGACCTCACCACTGGACTTGATGGAGTGACCTGAAGGTGTACTTTGGTGACTGCTACTGGTACTCCTCGACGATTACAACTAGGTCTGGCGAGTTTGGGCTCGTTTTGTTAGTTATGATGAGACCTCACCACTGGACTTGATGGAGTGACCTGAAGGTGTACTTTGGTGACTGCTACTGGTACTCTACGACGAGTAGAACTAGATCTGCCGAGTTTGGGCTCGTTTTGTTAGTTATGATGAGACCTTACCTCCGGACTTGATGGAGTGACCTGAAGGTGTACTTTGGTGACTGCTACTGGTACTCCTCGACTATTAGAATTAGATGTGCCGAGTTTGGGCTTGTTTTGTAAGTTATGACGAGACCTTACCTCCGGACTAGATGGAGTGACCTGAAGGTGTACTTTGGTGACTGCTACTGGTACTCCTCGACTATTAGAATTAGATGTGCCGAGTTTGGGCTTGTTTTGTTAGTTATGATGAGACCTTACCTCCGGACTTGATGGAGTGACCTGAAGGTGTACTTCAGTGACTGCTACAACATTATGATTTAAAAGAGTGTCCATGGAGTTTCTTGCCCGTTCTTCTCCATAGGAACCTACGCTTTGGAATGGGCAACTAGCTTCATATTTGTGACTGACTGACCCCTTGTGACAATTCAAAAGTGCCTGTAAATGGTTTAATTGAAATAAATGCTTTGAGTTTGAGTTTGAGTTTGAGTTTGCTACTGGTACTCCTCGACTATTAGAATTAGATGTGCCGAGTTTGGGCTCGTTTTGTAAGTTATGACGAGACCTTACCTCCACTCCATTGAGTTCGGTGGTGAGGTCTCATCATAACTAACAAAACGAACCCAAACTCGGCAGACCTAGTTGTACTCGTCGAGGAGTACCAGTAGCAGTCACCAAAGTACACCTTCAGGTCACTCCATCAAGTCTGGTGGTAAGGTCTCGTCATAACTTACAAAACAAGCCCAAACTCGGCACATCTAATTCTAATAGTCGAGGAGTACAAGTAGCAGTCACTGAAGTACACCTTCAGGTCATTCCATCTAGTCCGGAGGTAAGGTCTCGTCATAACTTACAAAACAAGCCCAAACTCGGCACATCTAATTCTACTAGTCGAGGAGTACCAGTAGCAGTCACCGAATTACACCTTCAGGTCACTCCATCAAGTCCGGAGGTAAAGTCTCATCATAACTAGTAAAACTAGCCCAAAATCCACAGCCCACATCTTTCTACTAGAAGAGGGCTTCCAGTGCCTCCTAGCAGTCACTGAAGTAAGCATTTGTATCTAAGTATTATTTAGTAAAAATACAAACTACAATACGAAATATTTTTTGTAGATGCCTATGTATTATAAAGAATATAGAGAAAAAAAAAATTCAAAGTACCAAAATTAGTTCACTTGACTACTATTCCCGCAATTAACCGTGCGTACACTTGTGTGTGTGACCTTTGTCAATGTAGTAGTTCGATTCTATACCTATCAAATTTGTAAACGCGTCCTTAATCACGACGACAAACTGGTAAATAATATTTTTTTTTGGATACCTGTACATGTAAAGCGGGGATGTTTTTTTTCTCTCGTCTATACAATGCCGCCCATGGGTATGTGACCGCCCGTCTTTTTCTGAATATTCATGAAAAATTATCAAAAATTTACTTTAAAAGGGGGGGTCTATCGTTAATATAATATTTTTCATGTTATTCAATTTTAATTTTTTGAGTAGTATTTGTGACCTTGCTTTAAATTTTTTGCCATATCTTCGATGTTATTGGCTCGATTTGGATTCTGTTTATTACTGCCCCCTCTTTACCATCTTTTAATGTTAAATTTCGATATTTTTTCATGAATATTCAGTAAAATACGGGCGGTTACATGCCCATGGACGGCATTGTATATAAAAAGATAGAAGATACATAAATTTGCAAATAAGTGTTTTTTACCATTGAAAAACCAGACCCAAATTATTTTGTGGGACCAATAAGAATAAAAAAATAAAATTACGAAATAATTCCCGTTCGTCCCACTAACAAAATCAGTGGGACGAACGGGAATAAAAATATTATTTATTAAATTCCCGTTCGTCCCACCAGTGGGACGACGGCAGTGGGATGAACGGGAATATACGATTACCAAGGTGAGATGTCAAATGTCACACATTATATGCGACTGCTGTAAGACTCGCTCGTTTTATTTCTTAAGTTTTCATTAATCTCACCTCTAATTTCCCCCAGGGACTGCGCCTGCCCGCCGTCCCAGAAGCACCGCTGCAGCGCGCGCGGCCCGTGCGCGTACCTGGGCGAGCTGGAGCGCGCGGCCGGCGCGCTGGGCCTGCTGCCGCCCGAGCAGGCGCGCGGCCGCGGCGCCCAGCTGCTCAAGCACACCGTGCTCACCATCGTGTACAGTCTCAGCATGTTCATTGTGAGTATATTTAGTACAGTTAAACAAGCTCTTTGGTATACATGCACAAATATTCCTTTTCACTAAACTGCCAATATTTAATGTTTTAATTATTTATTTCTTTTAATTTCGTTTTTTGACTTTAATATTGTTTTATTTTTGCTCTAGAATATTAAACTTAACTTTAAGTAATACACTCATAATTTCATGCACCTTTGTTCCATGAAACTTGCAAAATTGTAACTTCGCTGGCTCTTGAAATATCTAGCTCTGGAGTAAGGGTTTTATTTTATTTTTTTGTAACCCAGTTTATAGCAATAAAGAATTCATGTATTTATTTTTATTATGTGCTTTATAACTTTTTAAGCTTATGGCATACTTCTTTTACATCGAGCGATGTAAAATAATTGACTACTCAGCACACTTACAACATTGTTCGAAAGTAGTTGCAAGGTAACTGCCTGTATGTTAAATAACTCGTTCGACTGTACAGTGAGTAAGACACTTGGCAAAAAGGATAGACCGACGATAGTTTATAAAGTAGCGAACGCGTACCGGAAGGCGCAGCGTAAGTTCCTCACAAGGTGAACCGACGCTCTAGTAACGACGGTCACTGAAATAGTTTCTGCGGAAGAAGCATCTTCTCCCATACATCGATATACGTCACGGTCCATTCTCGAACTGCAAATGTAAGTTTGTAATCGTAAAAAAAGTGATAAGACTACAAATTAAAAAAATCGACCTTGATCAAGACCTTGCTTCTTGCCAAATTTCATGATTCTAGGTCAAAGGGAAGTACCCTATAGGTTTTGATTTATTTGCGAGTGTTGTATTACGTTGACATAAAAGCTTGATTTTTTTAGAGTTCCAAGGAACCGTAGACCTAGGTATTAGATTTTTTCTATTAATATCATGTTGATACCTCCACGCGTTACTCTTAAAAGGGTCTTGACAGACTCACAGGCAGACGAAAAACGAAGTGATCTTATAAGGATTCCGTTTTTTTCTTTTGAGGTACGGAAATTCACCATCAGCTCCACTTCTCCATATGCATTGTGACGAACATAAATTGCGTGGCAACCATATTATAGTAATCGAATCGCAACCCGTGAAATACTTATTATTGAACAGTTCCGGTGGCCATCTGTGGTCTTCATCATCAGTTCCATTTCACTAAATGGTGCTTTCCGAGAGCAACTGCACGAGTTACTATAAAAGATACATAAATAGGCACACCTATAATATTTGAAGAGTTCCCTCGATTTCTCCAGGATCCCATAATATACATAAAAAAATGCAAATTACAAATAAAACTAAATGACGGAGTTATGAAATGACATAAAAAAAATAAAATGAATTGATAACCTCCTCCTTTTGTAAGTCGATTAATAAATAAAGACCATAATAATAAATATCCCAATAATTAATATTTACGCGACGTGCGTGTGACAACTAGCGCCGTTCATCGGCCGATTTGCCCCCAAGGCCACGCTCGGTAACGATGTATAGGTAGACCGTACTAAATATACAAATAAGGTACGTACTACTTATTTGTATCTACTAGCTAGATTTTCTCTACAAGGCCTAGATCTCGAGATTAGTCGAGATATCCTAATATGTTGACCTATCAGCGTGGTAAAGAAATTTCCAAAAAACGCATTACTAGTCTGTGCATTCACTAACGATTCCTCAACCCAAAGTAGTCAACAAAAATAAAGCAAATAATGAACATACCTAATTACTAATAAAAAACATAAATGCCGTCGCAAGTACAGCTAATAATAGCTATCTATCCATTCACCCACACACACGGCTGCACACCGCGTCTTCTTTTGTCAAACAGAGATAGCAATATTCCAAACGAAATTTGCACACATCTCGACTTGTAGTTGCGAGCCGTGCTCCCCGGCCTCATAATGTATGTCTATGATATTCCAGGGCATAACCTACACGACTTGGCGCATGATGTTGAAGGATGAAAGCGGAGTGTTTGTGGAGATCGAGTTCCTCGACATAGTAGCCAACTACGGACAAGCGCTGGTTATGTTTATACTATTTGGACTTGATCCTGAAGAAATACTGATACCCGCTGTCAGATTCTTGAAGACCAAATGGTAATTACTGAAATTATTAAGAGTTATTGACGATAAATTCGACGAAATATGATGTTTTCAAAGTGAAACGAATAAAATAAACATAATATCTTTTTATAATAATACATTTTTTCTTCCAATGTAGGTATGGTGGAGACACAGTGATTCTACCGACCATTGAAGATCTAAGCTTTGAAACGAAACACGTTTGCGACCAGTTTATCACGCATCATCTTGAACGCTGTAGGGAGGCTATTGCTAAAGACACTAGGTAAATATAATTCACTGCCATTCAATATAAACGGTAAACCTCTGAACGCACATATTTTCCTCGAGAATTAATTTTATATTACCAATTCGTATGTATGAGAGGAAAGTTCTTTGCCCAACAATGGGTCATTCTTATTTATTTATTCATAAAACAATTCACATCAATACTTCACTTTCCACTATTTCAGTTTATCATCTTATGTTTTTTAAAACTCGTTATCCTAGATGGCGTATGCGCACATACCGGGGCGTATTCCGCGGCTCCTGTCTCGTCCGCTGGCTAATAAACTGTGGCCTGGCTAAAAACGAACACGAAGCAGTGCAGTATGGAAGACATCTACTCGACGGACGACTGATATCACACATAAACAACGCCCACCACTTTACCAACTCACCGCTCCTTTACACTTTCAAGTAATCATCTGATTGCTATTGACACGACAAAGTAATAAGCAGATGGGGTCTTAGGAGATTTCTCGAACTAATTTATTCTTTAGGACCATTGATTGTCCTGCGTAAACGAAAATATCGCTTGACATCATACGATTTATTTCTTCACTCTATCACTCCATTTGCTTCATACTCTGTATACGACACACATGACCACGATAATGGTAATAGGACTTTCTCAGTCCGGAATCTTAAATAATTATACATTTTAATAAACGTACTTATATAGATAACTTACTGTCCTACAAGGTTTTATATCATAGATCTTAACGAAATATGGCTAACGTGTTAATGCCGACTGTATAAATCAGTTTACAAGAAAAAGACTCATATTTAATTTATTATGTTACAGCAATAGTTGCTTTATATTGATTATTGGTACAAATTTTTCTGGTGCTGAAGTTGACCAAATATTAACTTATTTTTGGTTTGATTGTTTTCTAGTAGGTTCGGTGTTGTGAGACAAGATAATTTTATAGGTTTAAGTTTTATGATCATGTAGACTTGTAGTTATTTAGTTCATATTTAGGTACATTTTAGTAATAATTTCACTCATAGTTTCTACGTTATGATCTCAACACAATAAAATCAAACGTGTTTAGTTCTAAGCATTGTCTATATACTTATTAATATCTCAGTGTCTGTAAGTTGAAAGTATTTATCAGGATGTAAGTTTGACATGTTGCTTTCGAACTAGCCACTGTTTAAGCTGCTTTAAGTTTGATAAAAAAAAACCACCAAGCTGTATCAAAAACAACAAAATCATTATTCTGTAGGACCATTCTCACCGTCTGCTTTCGCTTCGTAGCATTTGCAGTATTCATTCACGAAACGGAAGTTTCATGAGAATGAATGATCGTTGCGTAACAAAAGCCAGCGCAGGAAATGTTTGCAAAACAAATTCGCAAAGCGCTCGCAGTGAGTACGGTCCTACTGAACAATTATTTTGTGGTAAGTGCATTGCTGTGGCGCTGTCGTTGTCAGAGGCTGGTTAGTTTCCCGCCATGCACCCGCTCTGCTACAGCATAAAATACCATATTAATTATATAAAAGGTTGCCTACTTTATTTTTAAATGCCTAATATTAACCACATAACATTATTTCGCTGTCGATCGATCAGGTCTTGATATAGAAATAGAGTAGAACTTTGTGTATCGGCTGAATTTATCGATATTGTATCTCACTACAGAGCAGTGACAGTGAGAGTAGTGATGGCCCAGTAGTAACGGCCCCGACTTACGAGTTTTACAGTTCGCGTCAAATTACTTTGCCTCTCTGAAGTAGACTACAAATGACTGCGCAGTAGTCAATCTTACTTATAAAACAGTAGCGCGCATGCCAGCATGCATGCGCAACCTAACTTCAGAGCGGCAAAGTTATTTGACGTGAACTGTACGTCGTGACATTTATTTTGACAGTTACAGTCAGGCGGGTTACTACGTGTCATTTATTTCATCACCGCTGCGTCCAAACTAGGAAGAAAAACATCGTGAGGAAATCGGCATGTCCTAGAATCAAAAATTCAAAGACATGTGATATCTATCAACCCGCACTGGAACCGCGTGGTGGATTACGGCCCACTCCCTCTCACTGAGAGTAGGCCTGTGTAATACCGGCCAAGAGCGTGTTGGACCACGCACAATGAAGGGTTCCGTAGTTGGGATGAATTTATCCCAAGGACAAACTAAACATTGTAGTTGACGAACATGTTCTCTCATACATTCCAACTGCAAATGTAAGTTTGTAAGCACAGTATTGAGAGATTTACCACGTTATTTTAAGACCATAGACTTCTTTTTTCAACATTTTTGTTTAGCATTTTCGGAGTTGGTGATGGAACGGTTAATTTTCATCTATTTTCTTAAATAACATGAAAAGTATTTATTTTAAAATTATAAAAAAAAATAGACCCTCACAACAAGCCTTTTCATTTAGGTTTATGTAAAATAAAATATTTTGATTTTGACAAAGTAAAGGCATCAGCTGACCTCCAAAGACATTTTAAAAACTATAATATGTATTGTAGAAATGTCATTGTTTTTAAGTAATTTTTGGTCTCTCATGTAGAGTCAGAACAACAATCATGAACAAATAGTTTTAAAGAATCTTCATTATTCACCCATTTACTTTAAGATCCATTTTAGCCATTATGTGCGCATAAATATTTGTGATGTCCGGCTGTTATTGTTTGTCCTTGTTACAGTGATAAATAAGAATATCTTAATTAACATTTATATCATAAGTGTAATCAATCAATTGATTGATCATTAGTGTAATTTATATAAGAATAAAATGTATTATCATATTAATATTATATTGTTGTATTTTCTGAATGAGCATAAAAAAATGTTAAAAAAAATATATTTGTTGCATATACACACACTTGGGTTTACTTTAATATCTACACCTAAACCTCACTTAAAACGTTATAAGTGCGCACTATCGAATGGCTTAACATTTTCAAGTTCATCGCTTTACATAAAATGGCATCAAAAACATTACCCTCCTGGGGCAGTCAAATAAAAATGGCTTGAAGAACCAAAGTGAAAAAGTAGTTTTTATTTACAAAACTGCATACTCGTTTTTGATAAAAAATAAGAGGACCAAGTAACGTAATAAGGTGTGTGCTATTGAACCGAATTGAACATAAAAACACTGACTTTTGCTAAACTTATATTTATTCATCGTTATCTTGTTCCTCATTCTCATCACCGTCATCTTGTTCTGGAGCTTCCCACCATGTTAATAGCCCCAGTCCGGGCTCATTGATACCACCAACTATCTTGTAAGGTGCCACTGTCTGTATCGTACATTCAGTGCCTGGAGGCCCCGTGGGTAAACTTTCTTCAAAGGCTTCACTTGTGATCCGAAACCTTATTGATTCCCCTGTTATAGCAAAAAACATTATATTTAGGTACATATTTAACTGCTGTCTACAGTCAGTACTTTAGACTGAACTATCCTAGTTCTGGTCAGATCATCTCTTGTCTTTGTGGTTTTAGGCCACAGCTATCTTCAGCCAGGACGAGTTCTTAAAACTCTTATTAACAAACTTTTAAGATACCGAGTAACAGAGGAGTAGGTACTTAATCTTTAATTATTGAATTAATTCATAGGATAACACTGTACAGGCTTAGCCTATCTTTATTATGAAAGAAAATTGTTCATACTAGCACTAAATATCAAAGTGAAATGCAATAGAATATTACCAGAATCCATGAATAAATCATGTTTCTCTCCATCTTCTTTTGGGTACTCCCATACCCATGCTTGATCAGTTTCATCAAATCTGGATGGGTGCTGTAGAGCATTCACAGGTATTAAAATGTCATCAAAAAATCCTAGAGTCACTGAAATATAAAACATGCAAAATAAAATTACAACATGAGTTTTAATACTTTCTTTGATATAGTCAACACTGAACAAGCTGGCCATACATTGATATGACCTATGCCTAGTGTCTAGCAGGCTAGGCATAGGCATAGGTCATATCAATGTATGGCCACAAGCTGTGTATGTTCTTAGGTCACAAGCTGTGTACCCGATGGGATTTCCCACCAGCAAAAATTACAAACTCCCATACAAACTTTCATCCCCTATTTATTATGTCATATCAATGTATGACTTATGAAGGTTGAAGTTAAGTAATAACAGCCGAGTCAATTGATCAGGTTAAGTAACACTAGCTATGGTTGGCCAGTGGATGGGTGACCATCTTTAGACCCCTCCATACCTCGGAAAGCACATTATGTTGGTCCCATGTAGATCTTTGATAGTTGTTATGGGTTGTCAGAAGCCCGAAAGTCTGCCAATCTTACCAAGGGCTATAATATAATGAAGCCGACCCCTACATAGTTGAAAAAAGACTACACAGACTGTGATGAAGTAAACTGCAATGAATTGAAGTATCTATTACAATTTGGGAGTATTTACTAACATACCGTGTACACCTTCTCTGCTACAATTTTTTATCTTTCCAATAAGTATTTCTTCAACAACAGGCCGGAAGACAATATATCTAAACTTTACTTCTGTGTGAGACGAACCATCCCCAGGAAATATATATGAATGTCCAATGTCTATGATGTCAAATAAAGCTATGCACAATCCTACATTCAATACTACCTGAAACATTGAAAATTGTATGTTCATTATTGTACGTTCTCTCTCTCTCTCTGCTTCGTCGTAACGATGAAGAAGACCACATACGACGCGTCTCCAAGTTATGCGGAAATAATGCACGTTAGCGAAGCAGATAGCGAGTATTCAGCAGAATTAACAATGTGATAGTCATCCTAGTTAAAAATATTAGCTTTTTAGTAAAAATACAATTATTGCAGTGCAATTGAAACATTTGTTCTGGATTAAATCGCATAACTTGTTAATATTAAGAGGTTATAAACATTCTTACTTTATTAGCTAGTTTTCTATTCAGTAATGTTGTAATTGATTCTGTTAAACTTTGATGAAAATGCTCTGGAGTAATTCTGATGACATCTTTCATTTCTGCTAGTACGAACATTTTAATTTTTGAAAATAATACAAAATCTTCATTTCAAAACAATGTTTCGCGGTCGGATTTGTTTTGCATTCTGGTATTTGGTCTTGTCTGTCACTGTCAGTGTCATTGATGTCGGCCGGCTTCTGCCAACTCAGGTGTTGGTCAGGTGCATGGAATTATTAAGTACTATGCTGCTTCGTATGTTGGGGTTGGCTTCCAGTGAAGCCGAATGTAGCTGAATTCATACCAGTATTTTACGTGGACCGACTACCTATCTGAACCCCATAACCCAGTAACTGGGTAACACGATACCTCTACGTAAGACTGGTTGTCATACTTTGGGCTTCCGACTACCCGTAACGACCGTCAATGATCTACGAATGACAGTCAAAACTAACGACTTTCCAAAGCAAGGACGGTTTCGATATGTAATGGATGATCGCCCATCCACGAATCGACCGCGGCAAGTACATTATTTACTGCAGGCCCCGCACGAGTTTACTGATTTAGCTGGATACGTACAACACGGTGGTGGCCGTTTTGCGTGGATGTGACTCATATTTTCCCTAAACTTGTTTTTTTTTTTTTTTTTTTGTGTTTTTTTTTTTGCGTCATTTTTACCGCATATAAACGTATTTTCTTTCTTTCTTTTTCTTACATGTGTTAGGGACGGACCTTAATGACGATCGACCTTAAAAAATTATACACGGGGCTTGTGTCTCGCATTGTGGAACACAACCGTACTGAGGCACTTATTAACACGCTTTTATTAGGTGGAATCTAAGGTAACTAATTTAACCATCTTCCAAGGGTCGTAGCGTAATGAAAATTGGCAGCTGTATGTAGTTCTGATGACAATACAATAATATGGTACTGTCAAACTGATATGATGATGGAGCCGGAAGATATGAACTGGAACTTCATGATGGAAAATGGTATTGTATCATAGCTGTTTTGGATTTCTTAGAAAAGTTCTGTAATGAACTTTGACCACGATTAGGTTTCAAGATCTGATGATGAAGCCGGAAAATAGGCACTGGCATTCCATGATGGAATATCGTATCATAGTCGTGTTTGCACTTGTGAGAAAGGCCACGTAATTTTTACGTGCAATTATAAAAGCGTATTTTTCAAGTATTTTTTATACTATTAATTTATTTATTAAGCACTATTATAGCTAACTTAGTAACTAAGGGAGCGGACGGCAGTGTGAACGACGCTCCATGACGACGGCTAACTGGTGTTGCCAGTTATAACATTCCAATTTAAGGAAACGGATACAAACCATAGAGAAATATGAAGACCGGAATGCATCTTTGAGAGCTGGGAATCATTCAATTCAATCACTGAGATTGAAACAAACTTGTGAAAATGTGAACCGGAAACAGTCAATCCACAGAGCTTATACTAGTCAATCATATAAATCTACTCTGTGAGTCATTAGGGTCTTTCTATCAGTCTTTGGCCGCTTTCCGAATTAACGCTCACAGCTCTGGCATCAATAATTTGCGTTCCGATTTAGAAATCACGATTATGACAGCTGAGGGCTGTCAACAAAACAATCAGAGGGTCATGGTCATCCGGCTGTACCGGGGATACCACACGATCTCCGGTGAGGTGGCGAGCCTCCTTGCCGGATTGCCGCCATGGGATCTGGAGGCAAAAATCCTCCGCACATTTGGGAGTGGCGCGAGGCGGTGAGAAGTTATTCGATAATGGGAAATTATCCCCAAAAAAAAGGGCTGTCAACAATTCAGAACGCTCGTGAACGCGCTCACAGTGCTCGCTCAACGTCAAAACTTGCTTCATATTTCTTTGTTTATACACCACAAGTTTCTTCTTCTTTGCTTAGGTGGCGACGGTAAAAAGAAGCATAATTTTGAAAATGAAAATTAGTATATAGATATGATGCGTGCGACTCAAACAAAACAGCACAACTGTTTTTGAATCGCTGACAATTTTTGACACGCTCAAATCGATTACAGAAAGAAAAAAAAAGAAAAAAAAGGTTTATTTGTCACAGCGTAACTCGGAGCGCAGCCTTTGTTTGTTGTGGGCTGTCAAGTCGACGTCAAGCCCTATAATAGGCGAAAATCCAAAATCTAATAATCCAACCAAGCTTGTGATTCTTTCTTCCAAAACTGTGGCAATACTTACTAATCCTCTTCTTGGTTCACAAACAAACCATGCGTTAGCAATTATAGTGGAGTACTACTTAGCCAGCGCGTAGTGGATAACAAATACCTAACAGACCTCGACTGACGGACTGAGAGTGATTGTGTGATTCAACAAAGGAATCATGCAAGGTTTGTAATAAATACTGACTGACTCCACAGTTATGAACAACCTCATTTTTTCAGGAGAAATTACTAACACCGTCTAAAAACCAAAATTGCATTTGCGGAAAGTTTTGCCTTGCCAAACAGTTTTTTTCCATCTTTTCTAGGTAACAACAGAACAGATAGGTCCAGGTCGCCCCTGAGGATGGACAGTAATGGTCGCAGGCGTGATAATAATAAATCGCAAGATTCTGGGAAATCTAGTGATAACATGACTAATGTCATGAATCCTATGATGATGACCAATATGTATCCACAAGGTACTTCTTACTTTTTTATCTGTTTCATGTTATTAGAATTATTTACCCACAAAAGTTAACATATTTGTGCAAGGACATTATTGCAAAAATATTATAGGACTTCTTCTTTTCGAGTGGTTAACTTGGTGGACTAATTTGGTGTCAGAATTTTAAAGCCGCCCATGAGCCTCTGACTTGGCTTCACATGCCATCGAGAAATATCTATCAGGCATGCCGATTTCCTCACAATGTTTTCCTTTACCAATTTTGAAGCAAGTGATAATTATACAATATGCACATGAATCCGTAAAGTCAAAGGTGCGTGCCTTGGGTTCAAACTCGAGACCTATGACTTGGCAGTCCCACGGTCACACAACTAGGCTATCACTGCTCATCCGTCCATTAATATTTTAGTTAAATAATACCTTAAATTTATTCTAGCCAATATGATGATGGCTGGTGGAATGTACCCAAACATGATGATGCCAGGGGCTATGATTGGTGGGGGCATGATGCCTAGTATGCCTGCTGCAGGAATGGAAATGATGCCTGGACCAGGCATGGATATGGTCCCACAAGCAACTATGGACATGTCAGCAATGGGTGGTCAGGCGATGGCAGCTGCCGCTCCTCCTGCCATGGACATGGGCATGATGGGGGGAATGATGATGGATCCAGCCATGATGGGAATGTACCCTAATATGGGTGGAGATATGTCTAATGTGCAGGCTAAAAAAGAAATTGTTTTTAAGCATGCCAGGCTTATTCCTCCTGATGCAGGGACACCACAACCACCACGAAGGTCTAAACCTCCTGGATGCCGAACAATATTTGTGGGAGGATTACCAGACAAAATCAGAGAGAGCATTGTGAGGGAAATTTTTGAGACTTATGGAAGAATACATACACTGAGATTGTCAAAGAAAAACTTTTGTCACATTCGTTTTGATAGAGAGGAGTGTGTGGATCAAGCAATGATGATATCTGGTTATTGTATTAAACTTATTAACATAAAAGAAAAAGATGACATGGTGGAGGATGATGATGACGATGAAAATTCACACTCCACTTCTGGTTGGTTACATGTAGACTATGCATTGGTGAGCACAATTTATAATGTACTTATCTTTATTATAATATTTTGCTTTATACAATAATAATCATGAAATTCCTTCTGTAGAGCCGAGATGACCAGAATGACTTTGAGCGGCGCCAAAGACAAGCCTTGCGGGTTCAACAACAACATATGCAGCATTTAAATTCTCAAAATGACATAGCTAACCGCACCATGCCCTCTTATGGAGATGTACGTAGAAGAACACCATCACCATCTAGAGTACAACCATATTCTAATGCATCCATGATACAATTGGCAGAAAAACTTAAAAATGAAGAACTATTCTCAACAACTCTACCAGTAAGTTATTAATTGTAAACTGTATATATTATATACTTGAAATTTACAAAATATGGCAAATAATTCATTTAATTTACCTTATATATTAAATTACAATTATTATTTATTCTAGACATTGCTTGCTTGGTTAGAGAGAGGAGAATGTACAAAAAAGAATGCAAATCAATTTTATTCAATGATACAAGCAACAAATGCACATATACGCAGATTGTTTAGTGAGAAAATGCAAGCTGAAGAAGAGTTACTTGATTGCAAGGAACGAGTCAAGATTCACATTGCAAATGTGATTGAACAACGTAAGTTTGTTTAGACATGGTTTCAATAATTTCTCAATCCACCACATCAGGTGAATGTGTGAAATCAGTGATACTTATGTCTCTAGTTCAACACTATTTGATATTTCTAAATAATTTAAAGGTAAGATGGTCATAATGTTTTCATTTCAATTACGAAAACATTCAAGTAGAAACTGTAATCTGTCCCAAAACTTTTAAATGAATTTGTAAACAAAGTTTTCCTGGTAAAATTCGTATGCAATCACTCACTAAAGGTAATTAGTAACCCATTCATATATACTTCAGGTCTAACAACTTTTCTTGTTGGAAAAGTTGATTGTTTGAATCTACTAAATAAAAATCTTAAATTAATTAATTTACTGAGAGACAAAGCACAACTTAAACCGCTGGGTCTCGAAGCATGAAATTTTGCACAAGAATTCCTTATATAGCGAAAGTGAGCACTAAGGAAGGATTTTTGAAAATTCAACCACTAACACTGTCTGTCCACTGTAGTGGAGAAGAGAGGAGAGCAAGAAACTTTCATCACATATTTAAGCCCTTTGGCTTAAATAGGCTTTTTTTAATTTTTAAATTAGAGACATGGAAGTTGGTACCTAAAATTCTGTTTTTAATTTAAAAGTTAGTTGTTGTGTTACTAATACTCATCCCATAAGACTACTGAGAAGTTGCTGGTGGGAAAACCCATTGGGCGCACTGCTTGTAACATTATAAAATTGTAAACAAAACTTCTCAAATTAAAAACATTTTTAAGGTAATTTAAAATTAGATAGTATTTAAGGATTCAAATAATCAAATCTTTCAATTTATAAATGAAATTACAATTTGCAAACCACAGTTACATGGCTGTCACATTTGTAACCCGACTGTGTTTATATTTTCATTCAATTGTTTTGAAACAGAGTATTAAAAGTATAGTGGAGTCTTCACATTGAATGTTGTAAAATGCTTTTGAAAATAATGTTCAAACATTTCTGCAACTTCAAGTGTGTCAAGTCTTAAATAAATTAATAATATTTTCTCAAAATGGTCACTCTTATAATCTTAATGCTCAGTCAGTAGTCAACAAATGGATTGCCCCGGTTCACCAGATGACTTCCAGCCATAAGTATGAATGAAACAACAGAATCATTGCTGAAAAGATGGGTGCTATTGTAAGTTATTTGTATCATGACAATTTAATTTTAACTTTTGGGTGTTTTTGTTCCAATGTACTTAGTAATTTGTTATGTAGTTGGTTAAAAATAAATTGTCAGAACATGTTGGGTACTCCTGTGCAATGGCACAGTATCATAAAGTACGTCACATCTCTGTAACGCGAGGTGCAGCGTGTGCGCAACCCTGCCGACTGGCTCGTGACCCTCGCATGTGATAGGTACACGTATAACACTGCGTGCGACTGCAGCGTAATAGACCGCAGTATGAGAGCCTGGGATGACTGGTCGATCGAGAAATACGACGGTATGTTTTGGTCGCGAGACCAAAGTCGGATCTCTTAACATAATTTTGTGAACCTCAGTCGAACAGGTGGCGAAAGTGTTTGCCGCATCGTCCCATCAACGTGTATGGGATCACTTCACAAAACCTCAGAGAAAGAATATTGAGACATGGCAGAAAATGACACAGGTACTACTTTTACAGCAATTTTTGTTTTGTTACGAAACAAGGAAAGACTATTTAGTAAATAATATAAACACAAATGTTCGTGATAACGCTGCTTCATTATAGTATTGTAAACCATAATTTTAACACTAAACTTGGTGTCAGTAAGTATGAACTTCAATAGGACCGATCTAGCCTATGCTGGTTCAATAGTGTTAAGAATGGCGGAAAACCTAGGTGACCGAGAAGACAGCAGAAACAGGTAAACAGAGGAACGTGAAGTTATTGGAGCTACAATGATATATTTTCTAAACACATGAATTTGAGTATCCACTAGTTTTATAGTAATAATACTTATTTATTCATTCTCCACTAAGCAAATATACATGTTTCAGGAGTTTAATTCATTGAAAGAAGAATTCTATGAAAAGTTTAACGACGAAGGAGATTTCAATGGTTTCAGTCGGGCATCAGATAGCAATGAAGAAGTCCAACAACTAAAAGTCAGTTAGTGATAATAATTTACTTTTTATGTTACATGTGGAAAAAGAGAACAATTTAATAAATGTTTTTACAATTTTAGCGTGAGAATGAAAGCCTCCAATTTCAACTGGAAGCATATAAAAATGAAGTTGATGTTATAAAGTCTGATGCTATGAAGGAGATGGAGAAATTTAAGGCACAATTTATCGCGCGACAGGCTTTACAGGGAAACATTGAGAAAAATGTAAGTTAATTTACCATCACATGTTTGAGCCTTATAAAATGTTTAAAGAGTTAACTGTTATGACTTTTTATTGTTTGTTCTATACATAAGTATTATAAAATAAAGTCGCTTTTCGTGCCTGTCTGTGTGACCGCGTTGTTCTTCTAAACTATGCAACGGATTTTGGTGATCACCATCATTGTACAGTACATAAATATTAAACTTACATTGAATAAAGAAATCTCGATGTATTGTTGAGTTGTAAAAACCGACCGAAGCAGGGACGGTCGCTAGTTTATAGCATAAAACAAATTATCTAGTCGGACTATGTGCCTGCTCATGAGCTAATAATTAAACTGCTTTAAAGACTGTTCCATAGTCGGTAAGACTATGTAGCTGGCAGGTAAAATAAAGTCAATACTTTTTATTTCTAGCCTCCTTTGCCGTCGCCGATCGTGAAGCCCCCTCCACCACCGCCATTGCCTGAGGATCTGGACTCCGCAGTGCACCTTAAGGAGGCTGTTGAGGCGGGCTGCGGAGAAGCCAAGCTGATTGGAGTCATGTCTGCTTTCTTGCAAGTAAGATATTTATCAATGAGTAATGTATTATTATTTACCCGACTGCGGTGAAACTAAAAAAGGAGGGTTTTGTGTTTTACCTGTATGTGTGTGTGGATGTCCGTCTCTATGTTCGCTCGTAACTACTAAATGGCTGAATTGATTTTGATGAATGATATGTCGTTAGATTCGTATTAATTGCGCGAGTGTTATTGGGTATATAGGTGGATTTTTGAGATGGGGCAGTAAGGACAGGTACCTTAACCATTGTCGCTACAAGAAAACGGTCTTAGGAGACTGGCCTTAACTATTTGAAATATTTTGATCCGCAGAACAAAAAGTACAGTCAGCAAGAAAATGGGCAGTTTTCACAAAAACTTTTTTGATGCCAATAGATCTTGTTTCTTATAAGGATTAAAAGAGTCTATTGGACCAACTGAGGAACTATTGAGGAGCAACTAGAAAAGTCTGAAAATGCAAAATACTTTTCCATACATTTCGTAGGAAATGAGACTAACCAATTTTTTTACGATGGATAGAATAGCGGAAAGAAAAAAAAAACCGGCCAAGTGCGAGTTGGACTCGCGCACGAAGGTTTCCGTACCATTATCTATAAAAACGTCAAAAATATCATGTCTATGCAACAGACATGATATTTTTATATTTTATTATTTTTATTATTTGGAGCCCCACTAAAATATTTATTTAATGTTTAGTATTTGTTGTTATAGCGGTAACAGAAATACATCATCTGTGAAAATTTCAACTGTCTAACTATCACGGTTCATGAGATACAGCTTGGTGACAGACGGACAGACAGACGGACAGTGGAGTCTTAGTAATAGGGTCCCGTTTCACCTTTTGGGTACGGAACCCTAAAATGGAACTTCAAAGTTCGGACGAATATGCAGTATAATTTTAATTGCTTTGAGAATAAAATTTAAATACAGTTGAAACTGGATAAGCGAAAGTTCAAGGCACCGCGATCACTTTTTCGCTCCTAGGGGTTTCTCACTTATAACTATAGAGGTTGAAGCTGGTTGGGAAAGGTTGAGAGCAACAATACAATGTTAGTGCCACGAAATATAAGAATGAGTCATAAATAGCAGATGCTAAATTACGATCGACTGTGGCATATAGAGGTACAGGCAAGTACCTGTCTCAGTTATTGAGTCCACGAGTGAAAAACTGCTTTCTGTTATAGCGGTTTCTATTTCTCACTTACCGGTCAAAATAGCTTCGGAAATAACAATAAAATTTTGATCACATATAGAAAGACAATAATGGTTATTGTGGGTCATCCTTAGAAGATAGAGAGACATATGCCATTAGGCATTAACTCCTTGCTCGCCTCGCCTTTGTACAGTATTTTTTACTAATGCCACAGATGAATACATATATTTCACTCCGCAAAATCATTTAAATAAAAAGCGGCTCTTGCTACGACACAGTAAAGTGCAATTCAGGTCGCACAACGCTAATTACCTACAGTTATATTCACCTAGAAGTTGCCTCTCTTTCTATCTGTAAATAAAAATAAATAAAAGTCGCTTAGGGCAATTTAAAAATAATGTAACGGAAAAACTACCGGGTTTGCCTTATCACAACGACCCGGATCGAGCTTATACTTCACTATTTAACCTCATCAATTGTGAGTTTAGGAAGGTTTTCACCTCAAAAACATTGCCTGTTTGTGACCGCGTCATATTTAGTGATTGGGCAACACCAGGTATTTACAAAAGTAGGCAAAGGTTATTTGAATTGTATCATGAAAAAACATATAACCATGATGAAACTTTTAAAGAATTTCTTAAGAAATATTCTAAAACTTTTAAAAGAGCCTGTTCCTCAGCAAAAGCCATACACATTAAAAATAAAATAATATCTTCTGGAAATAAAATTAAAACAACTTGGAATATTATTAATTCAGAAACGGGAAGAACGACAGTACGGAATCGTGACTTCCATCTAAAAATCAATGATGTAGATATTAAGGCAGACGTGGAGGTGGCAACAGAGTTTGAAAATTTCTTCACTAATATTCCCATTTTAACAACCAAAACTCTGTCATCGTTGTCCTCAACTTCTGCTTACTCAATATTAAAAGAATGTGTACCAGAATGTGAAAAACTTTTTGAATTTACAATTGCTACTGCTAAAGACATAATAGAATCTTTTAAAGACCTTGATGTAAAAAAAACTGCTGACCTTTGGGGATTGTCAGTACATACCATATCTTCAATAATTGATGTTATTTCGCCCTTTTTAGCAATTGTTTTTAACTCTTGTATTGCATCTGGTGTATTTCCTGATCTGATGAAACTAAGCAAAGTGATTCCACTGTTCAAGTCTGGCAGCACAACTGATCCTACGAATTTTCGGCCTATTTCGATATTACCTACATTAAGCAAAATCTTTGAAAAATTAATTTTGAAACAAATGTTAGGACATTTCAACTCTCATCATACTACATCATGTAGTATGATGAGAGTTGTACATCTGAAACAGTTTGGTTTTACAAAGGGTCGTTCAACCACAGACGCGGGCGTGGAATTACTGAAGAGCATATTCGAGGCCTGGGAGGAGTCGCAAGATGCTCTTGGCATTTTCTGCGACTTGTCCAAGGCCTTCGATTGCGTGCATCATGATACTCTCATCAGGAAACTTTACCACTATGGTTTGAGGGACAGGGCTCTCGACCTTCTGACTTCTTATCTGAACAACAGAATTCAGAGGGTCGATGTTAATGGCAAGAGATCTGCAGGATCTGCGGTCACCATGGGCGTTCCGCAGGGTTCAATTCTAGGTCCTTTCTTGTTTTTAATTTATATAAATGACTTACCTTACCTTATAAGGGATAATCATAAGATCGTATTATTCGCAGATGATACTTCCCTTATTTTTAAAATCAAACGTCAGTTAGTCAACTTTGAACAAGTGAACGATGCGCTCTCTAAAGTTGTGCACTGGTTTAATGTAAATAATCTTCTCCTGAATGAAAAAAAGACTAAACTCAATAAATTTGCAACGCCAAATGTCAGGCAGCTAAATACCAATGTTCAAGTTAATGGAATAGAGCTGGACCCTGTTGAGTCGACAGTTTTTCTTGGAATCACTATTGACGGTAAATTACAGTGGGGCCCGCACATAGAAAAATTGTCAGGAAGGCTAAGTTCGGCCGCGTATGCTGTTAAAAAAATTAGACAGATAACTGACGTAGTTACAGCCCGAATTGTTTATTTTAGTTATTTTCATAGTCTTATGTCATATGGAATTCTTCTCTGGGGAACTTGTTCGGAAATTAATACTATCTTTGTTCTACAGAAAAGGGCTGTTCGAGCCATTTACAACCTAGGTCCGAGAGATTCCCTTCGAGAAAAATTCAAATAAATAAATATTCTGACTGTAGCGTCACAAAATTTTTTTGAAAACCTATTGTATGTATACAAAAATATATCTAATTTTAAAAAGATTTCCGATATTCATAGTTTAAATACGAGGAATAAACACAACCTCGCTGTACACCGCACTCGTCTCCACAGAGTAGGCAACTCGTTCATGGGTCAATGTATACGCTTTTATAACAAACTTCCCATCGACATTCGAAACTTACCCATTAAACGATTTAAAAGCTGTATTAAAACCAAACTTTGTAAAAAAGGGTACTATAAAATTTTAGATTATTTCAGATGATAAAAAAGCTTGGGATTGAGCTGCTCGCTCTGCTAAGCCTTGTGCTAAAATCATAAAATCAATTCCAGTATTATATAAACATTACATACAAAATGACATTATTACTTTGTAAAGTATTTTTTTTATTAATTTTTAAATTTTTGTGAATGTGAGGACTATGTGGATTTTTTAATTATTATTATTTTTTCTTTCTTATTTAGTTTTAATGATGGTCTGGCAGTTTGAGTAGTTTATGAGGCCTACCCAAATGTCCTTTCTTTGGTATTGTTCGTCGAGTTGAGCTCCTTAAGTTCTGGGTTGAGCTCCACGATTACTGACAAATGCTTGCACTGACAGGACAGGTCCACTCAAATCTGTGTGGTTCTTTTCTCAAAAGACCATTTCAGACACTAATCTACATGGTCCTCATATGGCCTGACCAAGATTATGTCTGGATTTTAAAAGAGACTGTGACCTCTGAGTCTGTTTCGGCCTTTCTTCTCAGAGTAGTCAGATAGGAAACGCCGAACTCATCTAGCTAATTTTTAATTATTTTTTTAATATGACGTGTAAAAGTGATTCCAATATCCTATTTACAGAATAAACAATTTCATTTCATTTCATATCGCGTAACTCTTATATCTTCTGACTACGTTACACTCACTGATTTGGCCCGATAAGACGGGCCCGCCGCGTACTTGTAGCTTCATACCTGAAATGCGGAGTGAACCATCTGTGTTCATCTTTCCCTGTGCTTAAAGCTTTAATAAATAAATATTTTTTTGAAGAAACTGGTTAGCAAAATTTTACTAATTTTAACTTTCGGTAGTCGTAAATGCTGTTTCGATGTAAAAGAATCGGTTCCATCTTTAGTCTGCACGAACTCGTGGCTAAATAATAACAGCCGCACGGGTTGGTCCATCAGGTTAAGCTACGCTTGCCGGGGTCGGTCCGTGGATGGGTGACCATCTTTACATACCGAGACTCCTCCGTGCCTCGGAAAGCACGTTAAGCCGTTGGTCCTGGCTGTCATTCGTGGACCTTTGACAGTCGCCCTTTGACAGCTTTTCTGTGATTACTTCTACTTGTTTGTAAATATGTGAGAACCATGTATCTATCTCATAATTAATTGATGTGTTTTTGCTTCATTTTAAATTCCTTTTACCTATTGTGGTATAGTAATTGTATTGTTATTCTAGGTGCATCGTCTTCACATATAATCATATAACTAATGTACCTATATAACATTTTAAAAGAATAACGGTGGAGTTTCTAGCCCATTCTTCTCCATGCGAAAACTACGTTTTGGAAGGGGCGACTAGAATCAATTCAATTTTTTCTGTAAATTTTGACGTTCAATAGTGCCTTATGAGGGCCTATTTGAAATAAATGATTTGACTTTGACTACGTTACAGGTCGTCAGAAGCCCGAAAGTCTGACAACCAGTCCTATCATGGGGTATCGTATTACCCAGTTACTGGGTTGTGGAGGTCAGATAGGCAATCGCTCCATGTAAATTACTGGTATTCAGCTGCATCCGGTTAGGCTGGAACGGCTTCCAGCCGGCGGTTGGGGTCGGCACCCCAACATAGTTGGGAAAAGGCTAGGCAGATTGAGATTGACTACTGTGCACTTGCACTTCATTAACAAAAAACATATTATTTCAGGTACATCCACAAGGGGCCAGCCTCGATTACGTCGTGTCGTATGTCCGCGCCATCTTCGCGCTCGTGTCTCAGGCTACAATACACCACGTTCTGCAGAAACATACGGATGTGTTCGAACGCACCACCAGCGGCGTCGGCGCTAATATCGAACATCGTTGGTCTTTCGTCGCCTTCAATAAAGACAAAAAACAACATTGACTGCTAAGAAATGAGAGGGTACATACCTCTGCATATCAGAGTAATTCCTTCGTGAAGTGATTACATTATGTGCACTAAAGATAAATATTGATGTAAGAACAAATAATAACACTTCATAATGTACAAAAGAGATTTCTAAATGAGTAAATTAAAATGGTAATAAAAAGCAATTGTATAAGTAACGTAAATGGCTAGAAAAATAATGTTAAAATAATGCTTATGAGAAATTCACCAGTTATAGATAGTAGTCTTTATTTTAATAAAGTATATTTCCGTTACTCAAAAGTATTTTTCATTCACTTTTAGCAGTTAGGGGTGTTCACTTCATGTAAAAAATTATCTCTAACAATTGATCATTTGATCAACTATTGTAGAATGTAAGTTTCATTGTTTAATTTTTTCTTAATCCAAGGAGTTGTTAAGACCTGAGTAAAAAGGCATTTACCTATATGTGATTATTTTGTAATAAAACTCGTCGATTCATACTAGCGCAGGGTCGAAGCGCATTGAAGCGTCAATTTAAAAGATAACAGCAAATTACCTTACCCTTATTTCTACAACGTAATTCACATATGTATTTCCATCCAGATAAAACAATATGCTCGAATTCTCTGGAATACGCGAGTCTGCGAGCGGCCAGCGCTGTCCGGTGCGCGCGCGTTAATTTGTAGAGATAACGGTGAATTTGCGCTTCGACTCTGCGCTAGTATAAATAGACCCTTACTGTTTTTACAGAAAGGAAAACAATTATATATTCCAAAAATATTAAAATATCGGATAAACTTACTTTTTATGACTGACAAGATGTGTAGCATATCTAAATTTAAGTTCATTTCGAAATAAACTATGTTTTCAAACATAATGTTTTATTGAAGACAATACTATTCCAAAAACAAGTGTTACAAATTGGTCATAAGATTTGCATGATCACTGCATATACTTAACTCTCTGTTTTTTGTTGTGCCTGCAGATCATTGATAGTCTGCGTGTACTCTGCATTTGCCTCCTCTAGGTCTTTATCGTTAGCAGTAGGGTCACTCTCAACGGCCGGTTCACCAACGTTGCCACCCTGACGCATCTTCAATCTTATTTCTCGCATCCGAGCCTCCAGAATACGCTCTCTTTTGTTTTCGCGATCCAAAACCTAAAGCAAATAACAAGGAACTATTGCTTAGATTCCTAGTGCATACTAATTTAAGTGACGGTAAAGGAGTGAATCAAAAGATTAGTGTCTACGTCCGAAGCAATTTGTCGCAAAGACTTGTGAACTCAATTTGTAGCATGTAGTACTTACATGAGTCAAAAGTTGTTTGTCATTCTTGTCTGCTGTACCAAGATTTTCAGATAGTTCAGCTAAGTACACTGTTCCTTTGCTACTGCCACAGGCTACTAGGAGACCCTGAAACAGTTTTTATTAGTGAATATACCTTAGTTCTATTTGGTGCAAGTCATGAGCGGGTTGTGAAATTTATATCATTGACACTGGTTTAAATTGCAATGATAGACACCCGCTCTTGAAATGCAACAACTATAACAACTATTGCTAATAATATGTTGTTTTTTAGTGTTTACTAACTCCTTCATGAGGGCGCAGACGGAGTAAGGGCTCATCGCAAAGTTGTGCTGTGACCAACGGAGCGCTTCTTCTTCGTAACAAGTCCCAACAAGACAGGCAGCCATCCCATTGTGTCACCAGCATCAATGAAAACCTTCGACAGAAGAGGAGGAAGTGTACGTATTTTTTAATGAATTCTGATTATGGACTTTACTATTTTGCAAATTAGTGCTTCTCTGTGTAAGTCCATTTGCGTAAGTCAAGTAGTAGTTTTCGTTGCGAAGGACTTTAAGCTACTCGCATGTTCAGCTCAACGATTGGCTACCAGCATGACAGGTAATCATAAATCTCCATTTCCTATAATTTCATCGTACTTACCTGATAGGGTTCCATGCACCATCAGTTAGTTTGGTGCGGTGCGAATAAGTCCATAAAATTGCAGATTCACGGCAGTCTTCGCTCCAAACTCGAGCAGTCCAGTCGCCAACCGTTAGGAAGTTTTTGACGAACGTTGGGTTTCTTTGGAGCGCGTATACAGGGCCAAGGTGGGCTTCGTACTAAACAACAATGTGTAAACGCCAATAAATTACAAAATAATCTAATTTATAAATATTAAAAATCTTTTTTAAATCGAGAAACTTCTTCCTTGGTAACTAACCTTTGTCGGAAGTTTTTCAACAGAATTTTTCCCTTTTCGATTACCTCCAATTACTAATCCAGTTTCTGTCCCGACCATAAACCTGTAAAAGTTAAATAACCTTTTTAGATGTCTCGTCACTTGACTGCCTCATTGGACATGCCTTGGTTCAAGTCTCAGGTCGGGCATTGTTATTCGCTTTGTTCATGAAGAAATTCCCTGAAATAGCACAGAGTCTGGATTCCTACCGAGTTGATGGCAATAGACTCGCCTTCTATTACACGTTTGTGGAGAGACATTTGTCTCTGCCTATTCTTTCGGGGAATACAGGCGTGATATTATGATATATATTTCCTTATCTATCGTCATAATTTGCTTTACCTTGTCGGTATCGTGGGCTCATATTCAAGTGCTGAAATTCCAATAGCGTTATCAATACACTGTGTATCAGTTACCGCTTTCACGATATCTATTATCATGGAGTCGGTAGGCTCGCTCATGTTTCGAGTATCCCACCTGAAAAAAAAACCAGTCTCTAAAAGTATTACATATGCAAAAATTTGATGTCTACATTAATTTTAGACTAAAATTTACCATTTAACAACACCATCTGGAGATGCGGAGAAAAATTCTGCTCCAATTTTGGAATTGATAAAGAGCACGTTTCGAGCTATGTCGCGGTGTGCAACGTGCGGTGGACAAACTCCAGCGGGATCCCCGCCTTTACGTGTATCCCACCAACCGACCTACAATCATATTAGAAACCGGGACTGACTTTTCAAAGGCTCAGGCAAATGAGGCCATATTCATTACTTACCTGCCCATTCATCATTCCGCCAATTATAAGATTAGGATCACGAGGATTGTAAATAAGGTCCAGTAAAGGCTGTGGAGGCTTTATTACAAGCTCAGGTGCATTCGCGTTCTCTGCAAAAAACGATAAAGATTTTTTTTTTTTCTTAATTTTAACTGACTTCCAAAAAAGGTTCTATGTTCGTAGCGTATGTATTTTTTTAATGTATGTCCTGTCCATCGATTTCACCGTCAATTGTGATCCGATTTTGAACATTTATTTTTGTTTGATGTATGCTCTCGATGTGGGTGGTCCCATATAAATTTTATTAACTTTGTTTGGATAGTTAGATAGAGTTAGCTTCAATTATACGTATTTTTCCCACTTAGTCCATGATAAGTTCCTTACTGTTATTTACATAGCAGATAGTGGTATTCGGATTTGAGTGGGGTACGTGTAGGTACCTACCACAACTAAAAGATGAAAAACAAAACTTCGTATCGACTTCCAAAAAAAAAACACTACAAAGTGAAAAATAAATTTAAGTTGGTGGCAAAAAACGAAATTTCAAAACCAAAGACACCGGACACTTTAGAAATAGTAATTTTTCACTTTGTAGTGTTTTTTTTGGAAATCATTTGTACCAATGTCCCAAATGTATGAATACTGTGGATGTCTTGAATGACTTTTAAGCTCGATATCTGCATGAGCTACTGCCAGTTTTGCTCCTCCGTCTGCTTGCCACGACAGTGATCGGATCGGTCGCCTCCCTTCCGGTTCTCGGTACACATTGACAGTGTGGCAACCGCTGTTTTCTACAGGTGGAATTGTTGGAAGTTCTGTACAATAGGTCTCATACATATCTACTGCATTGTTTTGGAGTATATTGTGTTCCATGCTCTGCAGAACAAAGGTATCGTTTTTGGGTATATTCATTGATCATTGAATATTGTAGCTTTTCTACCGTCATCTACATACACTTACATGTCCTAAGTGCATAACAGCATGAACATAGGCGTCATCCTTTTCGATTTTACGTCGATATCTCTGTGTTGCTTCAGGATCATTCATGTTGATGTCTTTTGGCCATCCGCCTTCAACGTGGCTCACGCCAGAACTTGTGTATTCAGCTCTAAATTGATAAGTATAATGAATATAATGATGTAAGAAATATGTATCTTTACTGTGACCCAACCTCGGTAAGTGTGGAAGCGATTATTTAAGAATAGCCTAGCATTGAAAGGGTGCTCATAATTAAGGTCATGACATCGGAGTGATGGATTCAAATAACCTTTCGTCAAGTTCAAAAACTTACTATCCATGACAGAAGGATCCATTGGATATAAAATATGATAGTTCTAGATGATATAAATAGCACGTTACTTACCTTACAGAATTTACCCAGTGCTCAGACATAGTGCCTGTATTCTGGATGGCAACGCTCACCGGATTTCGAAGAATGTAGTCCGGATAAAATGCAGGATTATTAGGAATGCTCAGTATCATTTCAGGACCATGATCTTCAAACAAAATTTGCTTCCCGAATTCTTTTCTACGCCGTTTGTATTCATATACAAGTTCAATTTTTTCCGGCTTTTCCATGATTGTAAGTTCAGTAGAACGGAGCAAAGAAAGTTCACTTCAGATAGCCTTTGTTAAATCGATAAACTTACGGGGTTACCTCGGCGATATGCTAATGTGTGATCTTCAAAACAATCAATTCATTTTTAACAATATTGCGTCTTTGTTTTGATTAAGTGGATTGATAAAGTATGGTTGATTCTCATAAAGACTGAGGCAACAAACCTTTCTAAATGTAGCTATCGCCAGACTGGTCGTTAGGCTAGGTAGTAAATCAAATTACTTATTAGTCTTAATAGGTATCTACTTTTACTTATGAGAACAAGTCAATTTAAGTAACAAAAATATTCAATTCATTTAATAGAGAGGTATTGGGTCAGCCTGCGTGGCTCGTCTTAGAGCCAGGACTATAAGGCGCGGAGGCGAAGCTGCAAGTTTCACAGTGCATTGCTCCAGGAGAATAGCCCAACGTACTGCTGATCTGTTCTCAGCTGGCATGGCCTTCAACTGCTCAATCTACAAATATTAAAAACGTAATTTAGTATATTTTGTCCTGGTGTTTATGGCCCCCACTGTTATGCTATGGCTCTTGTATACTTTCCCTCCTTGGGCAATGGCTTATTCTAAAAGCAAAATCTGATCGTCGGACCATCAGAGTGATTATTGATTTATATGTAATGCTCAAGCAAATCAATTTCTGTTTTTGAATTCTTTATAGCTAAGACAGCCTTGGGAAGATCGTATTTACTACTTATAACATAAGCTTATTTACAGAATATCCCAACGTGTCTTCCAGAACGCTGACAGAAAGTCGAGCCGTCAACTCTCCAGTGTGGTCCGCAAAACGAACCCGGATATTATCTTCAGTATTATTATCCCTGTAAAGCAACGTTGAAAATTTTAATATAATCAATTCACAAGCAATTAGCCGGCTTAACTGTCGCGTGCAACGTGAAGCATACAAAGTATCAAGTTCGTCCAAATCGAGATGCGTAAGCAGTGCATGCAGTGACGCACAGAATGGCGCTGCGCCTGCGACTCTGTCGCGTACTTGTGACACCGATGCCGCGCACGAACGTTCGCCGCTCCACGCTGCCCATGCTGCGGCTTCACCGCCCCCTGTGGCAAAAATACAGTTTATAGAGCTAAAAATGTTTAGCGGTAATGAAAATAAAAATTGTTTAATGTTAAATTCATAGGGGATTCCCCAATTAACAAAATCTTGCGATAATATGTAAACTCACTAGTTTACTTATTTTTGCAAGATCATTGAATGGCCGAACCTATTTAGAATCACTTCACAATAAATGACGCGATATTAATTTGTTTACTACCGAAAAAAAATTAATCATAAGTCGGTACATGAGATATTTTCAATAAATATTGCAGCATTGTTTACTTAAACAGGTGTGGCCGGCTTATCACATAATAGATAAACATACAGAAACAGTTTTTATTTTGATGTTTGGCGATTTGCGTCTCAGGCAGGCTCAGATAATCGCTAAATTTGGAACTGTGACTCACGCGCCGTTGCCTGGTTACGTAAGTGCAGCCTGAGGGCTTCGGCGTCTGCTGTATGCGGTTGATGTGTGATCACAGTTTTCGCACACACTTGCACACTGACCGCGCGAGCTCGCCACGATACTCGAGCGTCTGCTATGAACAGCACGCTTTCTAATGGACGCCATTCTTCTGCTCTGTAGAAGGTCGATCAAGATTTTTAGAAACGAATAGGTACATACAGCCTACTTAACTACTTCACCGCAGCATGGCCATAGCCACAGGGTTTGTCAAGTTTGTTTTACAAGCCTTAAAAAAAATATGATTTAGGTATGCACGTCCAAAAGATCCTGAAGTTTTAATTGGGTTGACTAGATTAATGACTTCGTCACTCTTTTGCTTGCTGGTCATCAGAAGAGAGCCTTGGGCGGATACCGACAGATTAATCAGACACAAACAGACCACATCATGAGTGCTGCACACGATGTGGTCTGTAGTCATAAAGGGAAATTTGGTGATTATGACAATCCATAAAAATATTGCTTTTATAAAGCTTTTGCCTGCGGCTTCGGCCGCGTGGATGTCGCAAAATATCCCACGGGAACGTACTATCGGGATTACATACCTAATAGTCATGGAAAAGGTCATTGACTCCTACCGCTATGCCCGCGTAGCCGTCAACCATAATTATTTTGTTACGCGTAATTTTGAATCTGTGATATATTTTAAACTATTCATATAAATGATATGACTTCAAGGTATATTTTAATCTAAATTAAATGCCCAATTTAAATAACATATTTGATTGGATAAGGATTAATATAATACCGGTCAAAATAGCTTCGGAAATAACAATTAAATTTGTATCAAATTCTGAAAGATAATAGTGGTTACTGTGGCTTATCCTTAGAAGATAGATATGCCATCACGGACTTTTTTGTTGAACTTTTTAAGATGAACCATTCTGTAGAACATATTTTTTATGTATATTTTACAGTTTACGCGGCGCACGCTAGTAAAGCTGGCAGTCAGCATGATTTTTTCCAACATCTTCAACAATAATCGTCATATTTGAGCCAATTTACCCAAAATCTTAATGAATTTTAGATACACCAGAACCTTCCGCATGAATCACTCCGTCCATTGGTGAAAACCGTTTGAAAATGCGTTCGGCATTTTTTGAGTTTATCGCGTTCAGACAGACGCGGCGCGGCGGGGGACTTTGTTTTATATAATAAAATATGTAAGGATAGGGATGGCAAATATTATCCAGGGGGCGGGGGGAAGTAGGTAGTACTAGTCTTAAACTGTTAAAAATTGTGTAGGTACTTTATTTTAATACTTATGTGCACTTTTTAACCTTTGTATAGTGTCGATGTCAAAAATGTCCAACGAGACGGAAGCTGGCGTTGTGTTGTCCATGATCTCTACACCGCGAACCGACATGACTACTCCTATAAAATAGAAAACATCAGGTGATTTGAGATTAGCAATTTCCAAATTTCCGATGGTTCGAAAAGTTTAACTTTGCTTACCAGCTCTAGTTTTTATAGTTTTCGCAGGTTTCACTGTTTTCACAACTACCAGCAAATCGACGTAAACGTTGTTACTATCGTCTGAAAGAAATTTAAAAACATGATGAACAGACGCCAGCAGGTCAACCTACCCGAAACTGTCAGTGACCAATAAATTGACTAGTAGGTAATGGGCGGATCTATACAAGAGCTTTTTGGGCTGCAACCCAGGGCCCCGCGGATGTAAAGGGGCCCCAGCCCCCATTGAAGACAATGGACGATATTGTGAATAAAAACAAAAACTAATGTTTTAAAAATTCCTATCGTAAGGTTAAACCGTGTGCGCGACCTATCGAATGGAACGGGGTACTCTCCGCCGCTTGTTTTCGGTGTATTTTCTAGCACAGTTTTCTAGCAAACGCAGTCATTCGCAGTCGAGCGGAGCGTTCTTTCTCCAGGATGCCGTTTAAAACAAATATCCTAGAACAACAAATGTCAAACTATCGACTAAATCATTAATCAGTTCACTCCATAAATTGTGATCTAACAAAGGATTTACAATGTGATGAGCGAATAAAGGAATTTTGCAGCACAAAAATGCAAAAAGATTGCTTTATAATTTATATAACATAATTACACATAACCTGTTGATTTCTTTTGCAATAATGTGTTACAGTTGCTGTCTGTATCTGTCATAATAAATAAATAAAATATTTTAAGGCTCGTGCATGTATGTATCCGTAGAAAAATGTCTAAGAAAGCCCGTGCGACACTATACACAGGAGTGACCTGTTGCGCCCTGACACAGAAAATACTCTGTGTCGCGGCGCTGAAGCGACACGTTATCGCGGCGATATCGACGCGACCCCATACAATATGTTCTGTTGGTGTCACGCTGTCTATCGCACACGCGATGTCGCGGTGCGCTAAGGTGAAAGGTGTTGATAATATTGCAGAATCGCTACGTGACACGTCGCGCGACAAGTCGCACCAGTCTGTTTGGGCCTTTATTGTCCTCTTTTATTTTTCATATACCGTGTACCTAGTAAACAACACGAAAACAGTTTTATGTCAAAATGGCAATTAGTTAATTAGGCTAGCCCCTAAGTGGTACCTATCAGGGCCCCACAAACTCACCGTCCGCCCCGGTATGCTTATAGTTTCTTCAGTATCTTCCATACCGAAGATGTAGCTATTCTCCACCTCTGCTCAAACAACATCGTGCTTAGGTGATAGATGTGGTGCTTAGGTTATAGGTAGATGTGGTGCTTAGGTGATAGATGTGGTTCTTAGGTGATATATGTGGTGCTCAGGTGATAGATGTGATGCTTAGGTGATATATTCAGAATGTGGTGTTCACTTGAATCACTTGTTAGCTTTGGCTTTGGGTTTAGAGTAAAACCACCAAATTATTAGTCAGTACAGAACAACTAAAGGGAACGTCTAGTCGGCACCTAGGACAGAGCGGGACTCAGCGCCTCAGCGGTACTCTCTTGAGGCGCTACCTTTGAGTTTTGTGCTACATTTAATTGTATATGACATCTCTTTTTTAATATGTTAATTAATTTTAAAGTACGATGAAGTAGGTACGTACTATATTATAACACGACCCATATTTTGAATTAGAAAGAGATGAAATATTTTTCTGCTATTTATGTATCACTCAAAGGTAGAACTGTAATAGGTACCTCATAGTTATAGATTTTTAAAGAAACATATTACATAGATTAGGTAGGTACCTATGTAGTGATCAATGTTCGGTGCCTTCTCTGTATGAGGAGAGGCCTTTGCCCTGCAATGGGACAATAATAGGCTGGTATTATTATTACGTACGTACCTGGCAGTTTCAATACTTCAGCAAGTCCGTAATATCCAGAGGATTGTTTGGTAGGTATGTGGAGGAGCGGTAGGTACATGGAAAAAGCATCGCCACTATGGATGCTTACATCCGACATACCTTCGTTTAGGGTTAAGTAGAACGGAGAGGTCACCTTCCGAGAGAACAAATTGATATGAATAGGTTTATAACACTGTTTACGTAGGTACATAAGTACACACGGGTATACATCAAGCTATATATTTCCAGTATAAGCTGACCTCGCATTGTACGGAAATCTTAAACAATGCGAGATCAGCATGAACTGGAAATGTATAGCTGGATGTGAAGCCGTGTGTACCTCAGTCTCAGAAATTAATTCATTTAGACTAATGAAAAAAACTCAAGAATGAAAAGTAAGTAAAGAACTCACATGGGGTCTGTAAGTTTCGTTATCACCAGTTTTAACGCAAATCTTTGGAGACGTAATTTCAACTGTGAAAATAATTTTGGATAACTAGATTAAAGAATGGTGATTTAAATATTGATGATTAGTTTTAGAAAAGGTCCTTACCAACATCTCCTACTAAAAATCTTTCGTGAAAAGTTAGAACAAAGTATTCGGAGCCCCAAACATCAACATTGATCGTGTCCACATCAGAATCCCTTACTGTGAAGGATGTAACTCCTCTTGATTCACCGCTTTTCTTCTTAGATCCTATAGTTCGAGGACTATTTTTTGCAATAACTATACCGACAATCAAAGCATTTTTAATATTCATATTTAAATGATTTAATCTAACTTTTTGTACTCCCGCCATTTTTGACAACAGTAGAGGTACCAATACCAATACAGCACTATGAGGCATGCCCGCCGGATATCAATCTATTTTTTTTACGACGAACCCAGGCCGCAAGTATATTTAGTTGACTACAGTTTAGTCACTGGCATACCTCTGAAGAGAGTTCAGTGAGAAGCAATGATGAGCGTTTTCACATTATCCGATACGATAGGTGCCGGATGCCGGTAGCCCGCAAGTCTATTTAGTTGACAGTTTAGTCACTGGCATACCTCTGAAGAGAGTTCAATGAGAAGAGTGAAAAGCAATGGTGAGCATTTTCACATTGTGCAATACGATATCGTTGCCGGACGGTGGTAGCCGATAACTTCACATGTTCCCGATAATATCAGTCTGATTCGGCCATTTTCTCAATAGCTTTGTAGGAGCAGGTGGTACACACGTCTACATATCAAGCTATATTATTTCCAGTTTATGCATTGTATAGGATTTCCGCACAATGCGCGGTCGCTGTGTGTACCACTAAAATATCGGTATCGTATCCGTTATCCGATATCGGATAGGACAATGTGAAAGGTTCATAAATTTTACTTGCCTCGATATGGTATCGGCTTCCGACACCGATATCATATTGGATAATGTTAAACGCTTTATGCTGGCAACACAATACTTCACAATAGTCTGAAAAAAAGAAAGAAACGTCAACAGATATGAAACTGACAGAAAGAGAAGAAAAATGTCATAATGTCAAAGAAAACCGCCAAAACGAAAATAATATCACTAAAAACACCAACAAATTACATAGACTCAGTAAAAAAAATAAAAAAAATAATAAGTACTCTGAAAGAATCTGCAAGTATAAGAATCATGTTATTTAAATCGGCATCTAGTGCATCTACTACAAAGAATAATGTTTTTGAGACTCGTGAATTGGAGAGGCAAGATGTGGAGTACACAGATTGTTCAAAACGGTTCCAGGAAGTGGCGAGAGATTTTTCAAAACAATATGCTCACATTTATTCGGCTAGACTCAATACTTTTAGAAACATCTTGACTCCAATAGTCACGAAAAAGTGGTCGAATCGGCATAAGATTTTAAAACTGTGTGAACTTCGTGATAAGGGTACAACTTGCATTATAATTGGAACACTGTTCAAGTTCCAAGTATTAAAACCTAGTATACTCAAAGAATTGTCAGATCAATTGGAAATCATACCACAAGCTCCCAGGTAAGTTTAAAGAGAGGTTAAAACATGCTGCTTTGAAATGAAGACTAGTTGTTATTACAATTATTTGTTTCAGAACTCATTTTGTACATGAATCAGACAGTATAGTGTTGGAAGATGAGCTGCAAAGAATTAAACTGGTTGGTGAATGTATTGATGTCCATCACGTTGTCACTGGTGTGGTTTGTGCTTTGTTAGGTATGTTCATCATAGAATACAGTATTTACTGTTATCTATATTTTCAACTACTATCTGCTACACATTATTTTTTATTGTTAATCACAGAAACAACTGATTCTCCACTGCATCCAACTCGTTCTTTGTTCTGAGAACTTTAGAGATCATTCAACTCAATGGGTTAATGAATCGTGAAAGTAAAACTGCTCCTGAGTTATCAAAATTATACACATTGAATGCCATGGAACTAAAATGTTGATATAATTTTGCAGGTTCTGAGGATGAAGATGGAATATTCACAGTCAAGGATGTGTGCTGGCCTGGCTGTGGTATACAAAAACCGTTACCAAAGTTGAGTTCAGACAGGTACAACATAGACCTTTAATTCCTTTCTCAAAAGAGGTTCAAACACATGTTATGCAGCCACTATCATACACTGGCAATATTGCAAGTCTTTCTAAAGTATAAAAATATATTTTCAGATACATAGTCCTCATGTCTGGATTGAATACCTCAAGAACAGCAGATCACATGTTCTCAATGCATCTGTTTATGGAATGGTTGTCTGGACTATCAGGCACCTCTGAATATCAAGAGGAAGTTTCTAAGATTGTCAGAGTTATTGTTGCTGGTAAGGATGCAATTGTAACACAAATATAAGCAAAAGTGAGGAATTTCTAACCATGGAATTCAGAATATATGGAGCAATGTTTAATTCTTAATTAATAGGATTTATCTTGCCTTTCAGGTGGAGTATTAGCAAGTCACACAAATGAGACTGGTGTGAATGAGTCTGAGTTCATTGCAGCAGTAGAATTGATGGACTCCTTAGCAGCTGCTGTTAGTGCTGTGGCACCCCTAGACCTTATGCCCAGCAGCAAAGACCCAACTGGAATAATGTTGCCACAGAAACCTTTTCACTATTGTTAGTTATTTCCACAAAATAATTGATAAAAATGAAATGGAATGGAAAAGTGATGCTATTTTTCTGTATTTCAGGTTTATTCCCTAAAGCTATTGAGTACAAATCATTTAATTGGGTCACCAATCCTTATGAATGTGAAATTGGAGGTGTGTATTAGTCTTATATGGAGAAAGTTGCTGCTACACAGAATACAACAATTTCTATAATTTATGATTTTTGTCAGGATTCACATGTTTAGGTACCTCAGGAGAACCTATAAAAGACATTATGAGATACAGTAAGCTAGACGACACCTTGGAAGTAATGAAGAAAACTCTGCTTTGGAGGAACATTGCTCCAACTTGTCCTGACACCATACCATGCACCCCCTGCACAGAAACAGACCCTTTCATTATTTATAACTGCCCGGCTATATATTATTGTGGTAATTCTGCAGAATTTGCCACTGATCTATATGAAGGTACTATAATTTATGCTTCCTAAAAATATTACAGAATATGTGACTTAATAGTAGTTGTCTACTAATCATACATTTTGTTTTTAGGAGATCATGGACAGCGCACCAGGCTGGTGTGTATACCAAACTTTTGTGAATCGACGACTGTAGCTTTAGTCAACTTGTCGAATTTGGAATGTTACAGCATGAAATTTTCATAGGATTATTGTATTATGTTGTGAATTAAAATAATAAATTGCTATTTTAGTTAATTTCATCATTTTGTTTTTAAGTGCAAAGAATTTATTCTTTTCATCCACAGTCGTGGTTTTTTTACATACGAAATAAAAAGACAACTGTCTATACTAGCAACACTATGTTTTTATTGCTAAGTACACACACGGCGACTCGCTGGCGATTTCAAAATATCACGTCTACACAGATTTTGTTTCGCTAGTGACAATTCTGCTGTTAAAATCTGTGTGGACGTGAGATTTTGAAATCGCCGGTGATTTTGAAGTCCCTGCGTGTATACTTAACATAAAGTTTGCTAATTTTACGACCCTTGAACTTATTATTAATTGTGTAAAATCAATGAGTAAAAGAGTGATAGTGTGTGTATTGAATGTCTTGTTTTCAAATAAAGGCTCGTGCAGACAGCGCGACGCGACTCGAACAATACGATTTCTAAGAAAACTTCATGGTCATAACAATAACCGGTGTCGCGTCGCGCTAGTCTGCACGAAGCTTAAATGTATGGTTTAGTTTATAGTTCATGATTGTGCAATAAGAAGCTTCAATTGCATCATTTAGTTGACTACCAACTTAGAGGGCGCTACCGACTCGAAATTTTTTTTCTTCCTGGCAACTTTGTTTCCTTTCGACTCCCTCTAGCTTGCTTTCCTCCCCCCCTAGCCGTCTCTGCTCCTCCTTCTATTACTCATCAATGGCTCAAAACTAGTAGACGTGTTAATTTGTTTTTCCGTGCTAATATTGCGTTCAAGATGGGTTACTAGTACCTAAAGTTTGCACACCTACGTGTGCCGTCACACGTAATAAAAAATGTTGTAAGTAGAAGTTTAAATAAAAAAAGTTTTATTTTGGTGTTAACAATGAGGTTTCCATAACATATTGCTTGCCGCTGCTTTCCAACCAATTAACACTGTTCAAAAGGTACAATAGGTCATATTTAGACATCGAATCATTCATGCACTTGTTTGTTTATAACAATTATTATAGCAAAAGCTTGTATTTCACCTGTCACGAATATTGACATAGTTTTATGTTGAGTGATTGAGTCCACTTTCACCAAGACCAAGTTGCGCGGGAGATCTATTATTACGACATTCCGTAAAATAAATGCCAAGCGGTTCAGAATCTCATTATGTATGCTTGTGGCACATGCACGAGCAGGTTACCAATTCATAACATCACATTACAGTTATCAGCAATTTTACAGCAACTATGAAAATCCGATTGTGCATCATTGTAATGTTGCACCTTCTCTCAAATTGCAATGAAATTACTGCGCAAAATTGTGATGAGTAGTTTTGTTTGAGCTATAAATAAATGGATATCTAACTATCACTAATCAACATGTTAATAATGTTATAAGTTTTAATTTCTTCACAACAGTCAGTAAATATTTTTTTTTTGCTTTTTCCATGTTATAAATATTGATACTAATTATAATATAATAACTCTATGTTTTGAAACCAAAATTACATTGCACTGTATGAATTGCAGTAAGTACAACAGATTTCCTTTCTTTTAGTAATTTATAATGAGAATAGTAAAGTACTTGTATAATGGATTAATTATATTGTTATCTCTTTAGCCATAAAGAGGTCATAAGTTTGTTAGTCAGTGTATTACTCTCTGTATTCTGTAGTAATGTGTGTAGTAGTAGTAGTGTAGTAACTCGTGTCAACTTATTTGTGTGTGTAAAAGCAAGAGCAAGAACTTTTATAACTATTCAATGAGTTTTTATTTTGAATATATTAACAATTAACCAGCATTTGCCAGCGGCTTAACCAGGGTGGTGGTTGAAAAAAAATCCCTTTAAAACCTCAACGCAAAAGTAACATTATAGTATAGATCTCATATATACCAACATCCATTTTTATGTATATCTAGATGACCCGGTGAACTTCATACCATGTGAGACAAAATTTCGCATTTTAGATTTTTTGGTTTGGGTTCTTCCTAATTTCCTTTTTTCCTAAACCACCCCAGTACTGAGGCAAACAAAATATTCAGATCAGTCTAGCTATACTGGAGTTTTTGCAAAACTCAAACTCAAAGCATTTATTTCAATTAAACCATTTACAGGCACTTTTGAACTGTCAAGAAGTTGGTCAGTCAGAAATATGAAGCTAGTTGCTACTACTAATGCACGGCAATTGGTCTTATATAGACTATATAGTTATATAGGAAGATTATTCATACAGTATTTTTAGAATATGTTGTCACAACATTCATTTGTTTTTGTTTGTGTTCCATTGAGTTAAATTAATATAATTTTTTGTTCAATATTCACATCTGCTAGCAATGGAACACATTCAATAAATATAAACCGGCCAAGTGCGTGTCGGACCACGCACATTGAAGGGTTCCTTAGTTGGGATGAATTAATTCCAATAACAAACTTAACATTGTAGTTGAAAAACATGTTCTCCCATACGGAATGTATGGGAGAACATTGTTTTTCAAACTGCAAATTTAAGTTGGTCGATTATTACTCATGAACCCGTAAAGCCTACTTAGCTGTGATAGTTTTCCTTTTAACTTCGTTATATATACTACTGCTGTGATTTTTTTCACAAATCCAGGTACAACCATTTAGCTGGCCTTTTTTTTTTTTTTTGGGTGGGAAATTATCAAATAACTCCTCCCGCTCTGGGTGGAGCCGGGAGCGGGAGGGAGTGTCAGACTCTTACTGACTAAAACCCACCCGTGTTCCTTCCGTTGCCTGTACGTTGCCAGGGGCCACGGTATTCCTTTCGGACTTTCCCGCAACCCCGGCAGGCATCGGTCCTATCGGACCCCTTCACTTGCTGACATCTCTTTGAGGCGCGCGTGGAACACAACGCACCATCGACCCGGGCCTGGTCCTTATCGGACGGCGAGCTACCCATTGCTCACCGTCCGCAAGCCCGCGCCTACGGTGGCCGGGAATCGGCCTGCGATTCCCGACGCCCAGGGCGTCTCCTGCGGGGCCTTACACTTTACTAACAAAAATATGCACTTTAATGCTTAATTTTTCGCAAACGGCTGCCTGAATTGAACAATAGTTTTCACACACCCACAATATTTTTGAACGATATTTTACAACGACAACCCACACCATGGGATAGACGAGAAAAAAAAGAACATAAAAAACAAACCAATTTTTTTCTTTATTTTATTTTACCACTGTCGTCGGCGTGATTAATATGTATACCCATGCCAAATTACCGCTTTTTGCTACTAACCGTCTCTGAGCTAAGCCACGGACAGACAGAACCCTAAAAAACCTAACTTAGTATTAATTCTGCCAGTCATACTCGTACATATTTGATTTTCATATTTTTCAGTCATTAACATGTGAAATACATCTCCTATGTATATGTATATACTTCAGTCAGCTTGCCGGGTAGATGAGTCACTCACTTGTTTGGGATGTTACATTGAATTGCTCAATGTTGGCCAATTACGAGTATATTGAGTTACATTGCAAGAATATTATAACAACAAAAACTCATTCTCTCAAAACAAATTCTTACATATTAATTTAAAATCTATTTATCATTAAACAATACTGAAAATAATTAAATACTACGAAGTTTTTTTTTAATGAATGTTATTTTATCTATCCAATTATTTAAAGCAATTTAATGATCATGCATGAGTTTGACCTGATTTTATCCTTATGCGATTGCTTCAACTTTCGATGTGCCAGAAAAATTAAGCTTATCTTTCCACGCATATTTATCTGTGTAAATTGGTTGGATTGTGTTAATGGTCACACATTATGATGTAGATCTTCAATTGTTTACAATAGTAAAAGATCTACTCCACAAATTCACGAAAATCTAGGCAAAGATTTCGAGATTCGCCACGCGGCCAAGTTATTTTGCCCAGGAATTTGGAATTCGAATATCTTCACATTAATTGGGTTCCAAGAAATGACACAAATCATGGAACAGGAAAATAACGTTGACATTATTTTCCCGCGTAAATTATAACTTTACTAGCTACGCTCCGCGGTTTCACCCGCATAAGTCTCGATCCCGTGGAAATATCGGGATAAAAAGTATCGGGGTAAAAAAAAACAAACTCACTTTCGCATTTATAATATAAATTAGGATTAGATGTCTATGTACACATAAAACGCATTACTTTATTGTTACTAGGTACATAATATCTATATTTAACTTTACGGTGGTTGAAAATAGCCGCCTAAAGTTTTGAAATGCTAGCATTTCAATACTTTGCGCAATCATGGTTTGTTTATGTTGAAAGTCAATGCAATCAACTGAGATTGTGACATAGTAAGGTGAAATATTCTGTACGTGAGTGGCACAGAGATTCGTAAATTGCCTATTTGCAACTTTATTTCTAAAGCTGTAAGAATCAATGAAGTAGGTGGACCAATAGTAACTGCGCTATCATTAATGTCGTCAAAGGTTTCAATTGCAATAAATGTACTAGTACGTGCGGCTGTTAGCTTACTATACCAATGATGTTATGTAGTAGTATATCTTATAGGTACATGTTTTGTGTTCTGTTCCTTTATCAGTTTTTATTGTCTGTAATAAAAAAAACATTTCTGTTCATTCACCATACCGAATCGATATCTACTATGATGTTGTACATATTTGATTAGATACAATATCACGTTGTTATTTTCGTCTCTTATACCTACAGGATCAAATTAGCTAGCAAAATTCCGCAGACGTGATGGGTATCGATATCTAAACACGTTAAAATAAAAATGATTTGATTATTTTTTTGGCGTCAATGGTAGTGTTGTTACTTGGAGTTGATAAAATCAATTTTAATGTGTTGAGGTCTCTATACCCATCACTTCTGTGAAGTTTACACAAACTGATATTTTAAGTGACTACACTAACGGCGGTGATAACCCTAAAAAAAAGAAACATCAAATTATCAATATTTTTTGAAACATCAATATATTTTTAACCGACGAAAAAAAAAAGACTAGGAGGTTCTCGAGTCGACGCGTATACAATATATATATAATATACATATATATATTTTTTATGTTTGACCACGCATAACTTTTTACTGAATAGTCCGGTTTGAACGATTCTTGTTTTATTGGGGAGGGTCCTTGAAGTTGGACCCATGTAAAATTGAAAACTAAAATCCACCCAAAGGGAAGATGGACTTTTTAAAAAAATTTACCATTTTGCCCTCGTAAAGTGACCCCCCATATTTAAAATTAACATAAATAAATGATATTAAATATTCAAAATTCATTTATTTACGTTACACGACCGTGTTTGGGTCACAGAAATTCATGTGTGCCATGCAAATAATAGGTTGGGGAAAAAGTCTTTTCGCATTATAGTATGTATGAACTTGTAATAAAATCTCTTTGGCTATACTATGTGTATCTGGCTGGTTTTGGTATCATTGAAAGTTTAAATTTTAAAGAACATAATTCCAAATTCAAATTAGGAAAATGTGTGATTTTTATTTGTTTTTCGTACTGTCAAGATGAGTGAATCTAATGAAGAAATTCGATACATTTTAAAATTTTACTACAAAAAAGGTAAAAATGCAACGCAAGCCGCGAAAAAAATTTGCGATGTTTATGGACCTAGTGCAGTGTCTGTGAGAGTAGCACAAATTTGGTTTAAGCGTTTTCAATCCGGAAATTTTGATGTCAAAGATGCACGTCGCTCTGGTCGCCCTATTACGGATAAAATGGATGCCATTTTTGAAAAAGTGGAGCAAGATCGGCATATTAGTAGTTACGACGTAGCTGAAGAACTGGGAATTGACCACAAAACAGTTTTGGCGCATTTGAAAAAAACTGGGTACACAAAAAAGCTCGATATTTGGGTACCTCACGAGCTCACTGAAAGAAACCTAATGAACCGTGTACTCATTTGTGATTCTTTATTACGACGTAATGAAACCGAACCATTTTTGAAGAAGCTGATAACTGGTGATGAAAAGTGGATCACGTACGACAAGAACGTGCGAAAAAGGTCGTGGTCAAAGGCCGGTCAGGCTTCACAGACTGTGGCAAAACCCGGGTTAACTCGCAACAAGGTGATGCTGTGTGTGTGGTGGGATTGGAAGGGCATTATTCATTATGAGCTGTTACCACCAGGCAGGACCATCGATTCTGAACTCTACTGCGAACAACTGATGAGATTAAAGCAAGAAGTTGAGAGAAAGCGGCCGGAATTAATCAACAGAAGGGGTGTGGTTTTTCATCATGATAACGCTAGACCTCACACATCTTTAGCCACTCAGCAAAAATTAAGAGAGTTTGGCTGGGAGGTGTTAATGCATCCGCCGTATAGTCCTGACCTTGCACCTTCAGATTTCCACCTGTTTCGGTCTCTTCAGAATTCTTTAGGCAGTGTCAGGTTAACATCACGGGAGGACTGCCAAAACCACTTGTCGCGGTATTTTGATCAGAAGTCCCAAAATTTCTATAGCAATGGGATCATGTCCCTACCTACAAGATGGCAAAAAGTTATCGAACAAAATGGTACCTACATACTTTAGTTAAATGTAAACATACTATGTTAAAAAATGTTTTGAATTTTCTTAAAAAATGCGAAGAAACTTTTTCCCCAACCTAATAAATTGGTCCAGTAGATTTGGAGCAAATTGGCTGTAGCAGACGGACAGACAGACAGACACGAGTGATCCTACAAGGGTTCCGTTTTTTCATTCGGACGTACGGAACCCTAAAAACATGCTGCTGTAGTAAAAAAATGCATAGTTCCGTACTCATGAATATGTATAAAAATGCCGAGAAATCAAGGCCAAAGTCCAAGACATTTGTTTTTTTTTCGTGGTCCTGCTCACAATATTATTGTTCCATGTACCTACTTATAAACTTATATTGCAAAAGAAAAAAATTAAGACCGCACCACACGCAAAAACAAGTCTGCATGACATCACATAATATTGACGCAAATTATCATATTTGTGGCTAATCATAAGTACTGGATGTTGAATGTGGAGGAAAATAAGGATAATAAATTACTTATTAAATGTTCAGTCTATGCGATGCAAAAGAATAGGTCGAGGGGGAAGGAAAATGGATTACCCCTTGCAACAATTCATCCATGATGATGATTTTTTAATTTTCATATTTTTTATTAAACTTTGCCCCACTAGGATTTTCTCCTGTATTGTGGGTGTCTTTACAAACGTTTAAACTCACATACACATACAGCCAGACCCGGAACAACTACTTGTAGGTCATACAAATAATTCTTTCGTGCGGGAATCGAACCCGCGACACGCAGCGCAGCAGTCAATCGCTTAACCACTGCGCCAACCGTGCCGTCGTATTCGAGGTATTAAACAATTGAAAGAAGGATATGAAAGTGTAATCCACTTCTGATTTTATCAGTAAATTAATAACAATCTTTATGTACCTACATTATATATCTTTATAATATCTTATCCTTTGTGTTTCTACCTAAGTAACTTTGTAGTATGCTTAACACCACATTAGAAGCTGTTTCTGGTAGCACTAACAATATGGCTAAATTATGATATGCATGGAAATGTGTTTACTGACACTAATGGTGTACAATGGTATATCTTTATGTGTAGGTACTCAAATTATCTGACTCAAAAGGTAATAATGGGTAAAAATACTGACTGCTGATTGACACAATACGTATTTTCTCGATTCTAAAGTAAGGTCTATCTCATGTCCGACTAGAGGATTTTAAATTATCGAATGCCATCAAGCTGGTAGTCAAACATTTATCTCCCATTTAAAAAAAAAAAAAATATTTGTAATTATAAATAAAACACATACCAGGAATTCCCATGATATTTTTCTCTAATAATATTATTTAAAATACCTTCACCAGTTAGTTTCTTTGCTAAAATGTAGGTTTTGCTGTAAAACTGAATGTAATATTAATGTTCTAATTTATATGTGTGTTATTTTTCAGTGCCGCCATGGCGCCCTCACCGGACAGCTTCGTCCTTCGACAACAAAAACCACCATTTTCATCGGACTCTGATCTCCCTGCACTTGTTTTTGCTTCTGTGGTAAGTTCCATTTTATTTTCAGTTCTAAAGATAAAATCTAACAAAGATACATTTCATGAAGAGTATCAGGGGAATGATTGCTCACAGTTCCTGAGTCAATGTTATGAGGTCCTTTGTTGGGAGTATTTAGCTTTAATCGATGACAATATAGTTCAATACCTATCTATCAGGTCATGGTTTCTTTGTATTAAAACTATGAAATAAAAACATTTTCAGAGTTTGCATCGCTCCAAGAATGAGTGCCAGTTTTTGGGATCAGTCGCCGGCTTGGGCCGGCTCCTTTCTTACTAATGAAGAGTGCTCCATCCTGCTCGATGCTCCCATCGAACAACTCTTTAACAACAATCATGGTACGTATTGTAGAAGGCTGCCTCAAGGTACATACCAAAACAATAACAGAATCGGCTCATTTACTAACTAAATTCTTTGGTTTCGGCACTAGATATGATGTGACGCTTTATTGCATTGTGCCGAAATTCCTTCAAATAATTTGGCACTATTAACTGCCATCTCATCAGAGCGATCTCGCAAACTCAATCCAAGTTAATCGAACTCGCTCGAAGTAACTCTGTTACTGAGATGAAGCAGGAGAATCGGTTGGAAAATTGAATGGTAGAATAGCATGAGATATTTATCGCTGTCGCTGGTGCAAAACAGTCGTTTGGTTAGTTGACGACATTACTGTGTTTTGAACAAATTACTTATCAAAGACGATGTAACAGATTGATGCGCACTTGAGCTTTGTTCTCTTATTTAGAATCTACGACATAATATATGATAATGCATCGAAAAAGAATACATGAAAAAAAGTGTTTGTTAATCCATATTTACATAGATGGCGTGAGACCTAGAGATTCAATAGCTGGTAAAATATTGTTTTTTAGCCAAAGTATCTAATAGGAAACAATTGAAACGCAACACGTCACACTCGACATGTTTATCAATCAACATTACACACCGGCCTACTTACTTAACCATCGTTGAGCAACATAGTTGCTGCAGCAAATTTTTTTGTTGCTGAGTATAAAATGTTTCTGGAAAAAACTTGTTGCTCTGTTGCTAGAGCATAATTATATTAAAAAGTTGCCGGTCCTTACGCACACTGTCTGTGTACATACTGTGTGGAGGAAAGGTTGATTTAAGCATTTAAAGTTGTACATGTTGCGCATGTCTTAGTGAGTCGTGAAAGTGAACACAATTTAATATTTTACGTCTAAAATTCTATTATTTAAAATTGCTTTTTGGAAAGCAGCAGAACATCCAGGAATTGCCATGGGTTATTTTTTTGTTTCAACGCAAATAAATTTAAATTATTTAGAACACAATCTTTAACAAGCACTTTTCTACGAAATTAGTTTGATTTATAATTTATTCTAGAAGCCACTATATTACTTCATTTTGTGGTTTAATAATTATAGTTCATATAATGTATTGTAATTTTCCTAGTTAGTCACTCATGCAACAAAGCCATAATTTCCATTGCCTTTTATGTCACACTGATGATGTAAATGAAATTATTGCTTGAATCAATTACGCATAATAAGTAATTTCTTAGTAATAAACAGGATAATAAGTAGCTGTTTATTCAGACTCACTTGCGCTAACCATGTTAGGATACGCGTTAACAGGATTTTAAACAAGTTTTAGAATCGTAATTTTAGTATTCTATCCGAAACTATCAAACTGCCTATTTATTTTATCTCCTTTTTTTCTCTCTGTTTTGTCTCTTCTAGCACCCCGTATTCTCCGAATGTTCACCTACCGTCCTTCTGAAATACACTCAAATTAAAAAAAAACCTCGTGGCCAAGTTCGTGTCAAGAACAAACTTAACAGTGTAGTTGAAAAACATGTTCTCCCATACGGAATGTATGGGAACATATGTTTTTTCAACTGCAAATGTAAGTTGGTTGATTATTATTATGTTGATAGTTTTCCTTTTAATTTCGATATATATATTACTGCTGTCGCCATATCCAGAAGCAACCATTTAGCTGGCAGGGGGTGGGGAGCGGGGGACACTTGCGAAAATTTCCACTTTAAGGCTTAATATTTCGCAAACGGATCCCTGAATCTAAAAATGGTTTACATAAACTCAATATTTTTGAACGACCTTGTCGACGACACCCCACACCATGCGATAGAGGACTTTTTTTGTTTTCTAAATACATCTCATAATGCAAGCTCAGCTAAGGTCCTGCACCGTTCGGGAGGTTCCTGTTTCGTATCAGGCGGGAGGAAACGCCCGGGTGTCATCACTGCGTGGATCGCCCGCAGGACACGGTGGAGGTCTGCCCGGCTTGGACAGAGCATCGCCGTGTCCTCGTGGAGGCGATCGGTGGCGGGATCTCTCGCGTCCGGCCCTGGTCCAGGCCATGGTCTGGAGCGAGAGGGCATGGGAGGCCGTCACCTCCTGCTGCGAAGTAGTAATGCTCGCGAAGGAGGAGGCAGAACGCGTGAGGGAGAGGCAAATTTCGTGCCCTCACACGCCCCTAGCCGCCGCAGGAGACGCCCTGGGCGTCGGGAATGGCAGGCCAATTCCCGGCCATCGTAGGCGCGGGCTTGCGGACGGTGAGCAATGGGTAGCCCGCCGTCCGATAAGGACCAGGCCCGGGTCGACGGCGCGTTGTGTTCCACGCGCGCCTCAAAGAGATGTCAGCAAGTGAAGGGGTCCGATAGGACCGATGCCTGCCGGGGTTGCTGGAAAGTCCGAAAGGGATACCGTGGCCCCTGGCAACGTACAGGCAACGGAAGGAACACGGGTGGGTTTTAGTCAGTAAGAGTCTGACACGTTCTTCCGCTCCACCCAGAGCGGGAGAAGTTATTTGATAATTTCCCACCCAAAAAAAAAAAAAGGTCCTGCACCGTTTAGGAGTGACGATATTAGTGACGCGTGTTTACAAATACTGTCAACACTTGTACGAGGTTGTGCTAAAGAAAATTACTGGCAGACGAATTTTAAATACAAGCTGCGTAATATACTTCTGTAACCCAACACATGAGCTGTGTTGACGCAAAAAAAAGAGAATGGGTTCTTTTGTATTAGAGACCAGCAATCGAGTAGCTACTCTGACGACCGTGCATTAGCTAATCCAGTACTTATTAGCTTTATTTGTACAGCTCGTGCGAATACCAGAGAAGTGAACGATTGAGCTGAATATTATTGTTTTGTTTTGTATAATTGTGAGTTTGTGTAAACCGTTTTTAGATTCAGGGATCCGTTTGCGAAATATTAAGCATTAAATTGCAAATTTTTGTTAGGAGTCAAGTGTCCCCCCCCTTGTCGGCTAACAGGTTGGTTCTCGATATGTGAAAAAATCACAGCAGTAGTATATATAACGAAATTAAAAGGAAAACTATCACAGCTAAGGGCCGGTTGTTTCACGAACATTTAACGCACGCGTATACGTCAAAAATGGCGCAAACTATCGTCAAACCAAAAAAAGCGTTGTTTCACAAAATTATGGCCTTAACGTCCGTTAAAAAATAACGATTACAGTAACCGGTGCCAGACCCACTGGTTAACGTCATTTTATTCTCAAACATCTGGACATTATGGACGCTCTTTTGTTGTATTCGTCTTTGTTCGACGATAGTTTTTCTGATGATGAAACAAATAGTGAAAGAAAGATAAAAGTATTTAAAACTCGCATTAATAACCTAAACCTATGGGACAAGCAGGCATTTATTGCAAGATACCGTGTTTCGAAAGAAGTAGCTCTATTGTTAACACGTCAAAACGAAGATGAAATAAAATTTGCTACAGGAATTAAGTGTGAATTCAGTTACCATGTAGGTACTTAGGTATATACCTAATACATAATTTGATTCTAAAATTCGTTCACATTTTTTTTATTTGGCAGTAAAACCCATAGACCAGGTACTTGCAACTCTGCAATACTATGCATCAAGATCTTTCATGAGATGTGTTGGTGACATGTCAGGCTTACATAAATCAATGATATCGTATTAATCGAGTGACAAGTAGGGCTATTGCTAAATTACGTCCTCATTATATAAGCTTGACAGCTAACGATGAGGAGAGATTGGTTGTTGCAACTGACTTTTATAAAATATTTAGATTTCCGAAATTATTGGGTGCAATTGATTGTACTCATATCCAAATTAGTTAGTTATCACCTCAGACGAATTTAAAAAAATAAGACAGCGCTGTGAACAATACAGTGAAACATGCCGAAACTACACCTCCGCTCTGTGCATACACGCTCACACGCTCACACGCAAACATTACTACCATTTACAATCAATCTACAACCAAACTACACCTCACTACGTGCACACATGCTTACAAAACCGGCCTCATATCACTGTTGACAGCGCTATGTCTTGGTTTTTTATTTTGTCTGAGGTTGTTATTTGAAAATTTGACGTGAACGACGAAATGTTGCCATAATATAAAAATCTCCCAACCATTTTTATTGGGAAAAAGTACTGCTTTTTACTGGCAGCCCGAATAACTTTGACGATCGGTTTGATACGCAGTGAAACAACGCTTTGTATTTAACGAACGTTAAACATCTTACGTAATCGTTATTATTTGACGTACGTATGTTACGTTAACCAACCGTTTGAAACAACCGGCCCTAAGTTAGGTCTACAAGTTAACGAGTAATAATCAACCAACTTACATGTGCAGTTGAAAAAACGTATTTTCCCATACATTCCGTATGGGAGAACATGTTTTTCAACTACACTGTTAAGTTTGTTCTTGACACGAACTTGGCCGGTTTAGATTTTTTAATATTTGACTGTATTTCAGAAGGTCGGTAGGTGAAGATTCGGAGTATACGGGGTGCTAAAAGAGACAAAAAAGGTAGATAAAAGGAGATAAAATAAATAGGCAGTTTGATGGTTTCGCATAGAAGATATCTTGAGTTGCTTCTAAAACCTATCATGACAACTTTGAGCCTTCATAAAGCCCTTCGCAGACCTGGTGAAGAACGCGCGCTTTGAAATAAAGTGCTATTTTGCGTGTCCGAACTATATCAATACACTTTTCCTAATCCTTAAACTCCCATCATCTTTCACTCCATAATGCTTCCTAAAATTAGCTTGCTAAGAAGTATCGTTATGTCGGCTGATAATAATATTATAATGAAGGCATCTTACTTATTAGCAATTTAACCTTTTCGGTACAGTAAATAATTTATTTTCGATGTCCTGTTAGTTTTTTAATTCTTCGGAAATTATTCTTTGAAATACAGTTTGAATTTTAAATAAAACATCTTGCATAATGACCGAAACCCCGGCCCCGCGCGTATCTACGCTCGCACTCATCGAAATCTGGCCAAAGAGCTACACGCGCCTCGCGAGCCGCGGTTTGCCGACCACTGTTCTAGCCCATGACAGAGGAATGCGGAAATTTTTGCTGCCCTAAGCCATGCCCTAGGTCATGGGTTCCCAACCGTTTAACATACGCGCCTCCTTACTTTCTGTTAAAATCACTACGCCCTTGAATTTCTTTTTCGACATAAGCAGAACAGTATAAGAATGTAAAGCGAGCGAAAGTGAGACCGAAAATGTTTGCACCGCCTTAGATAGGTTGGATTTTCTTTTCATCATTCAAACAGAAATAGAAGTTACTTCGTCGAGTTTAGCAGAAAAACTCAAGAATCATGGGAATGTAGTATGTAAGAGCGAGCGGAGCGAGCTCGAAAAATGTTGTGTAATTTCGTATTCCTGACATTTTTCTTTGGTCCATTCATACAGAGAAAGCAGTTACTTTGTCAACATTTAAGAATCAAGAGAATATAGAATGGAAGAGCGAGCAGTAAGCTCGAAAATTGTAGCACGCCGCCGCGCCGCCTCGAATAGGTTCGGTTTTCTTTAGTCCATTCATACATAAGTAGGAAAACTTATTTTGTCGACTTATGCAATACAGAAACGCTGAAGCTCATTTTACAGTACCTACCTACAATATTATGAAACGATCGGGTTTTGAAAACTAACCTTAAGCTTTTCTAAATCAAGAATATATAATTTAATAAATCTATAGTTTATTATTAGAGCCGCCCCCCCCCATTGGTCATTCTACGCCCCCCTAGGGAGGCGCACCCCACCGGTTGGTAATCCTGCCCTAGGTGGTCTTGAGCCAGTCACATGCTAGGAGTTACTTACGATTTAAATTGTACTAGCAACCCGACCCTGCTTCGTAAGGTTTTACGACTTGACAAAACATCGTGATTTCTTTATTATGTAAATTTATAATATTCATGTAATATACACATAAACTTACCGAAATAAATTATTTAAATGATAGTGTAACCGCATCAAGATCCGTGGCGATGTTTAGAAGAACAACACCGTCACACAGACGGACACGAAAAGCGACTTTAATTTTATAATATGTATAGATGCAGAATGTCTACTTCGCCCTTGTCGGGGTTTCGCCTTCAAACATTAGATTTCACACAACGTGTTCCAACTCTGTTTACACTCATTGAAGATAGCCCCCCGTTGAATAATACGCTCTTGGTTGTTATTTTATGCAGCTAAATTGGGTCTTGCTTGTAATAAATTTTCAGGCGTTTCGCCAAAGGTTCCGGTATTTTAATGTAACAATAGCTTAAATAACTTCGGAAAAAGTGATATACCTGCGTATCTAGCTATAGGTAATCTTTTAAGCTACTCATGTCGTAACTTGGTGTTAACCGGCTGCCAATCGGAGCACCGAACGTGGTCTATGCGTAAAGTCGAGATGGTTAAAAGAAACTCGCACTCGGGCCTCTGTACAATAAACTATTTTCTTTTTTTTTTTGTATCTTTGAGAAATAAAACGGTAATTTAGAATTTATATGCCGTTTCTGGATTCCTGAGCAAAACGTACGACCATGCGCATATTATCGTGGGTTTCACAGGTCGGTCATATTTTAATTCCTTGGGGTTTTTTTTCTTAATTATTGATTGCAGAATTTTCCCTTTTCCGCCAAGAATCGTCAAACGTCGTCATGGCAAGCAGCAAGTTCAACTGGGTAAAACAGTATAGTGCTCTTGGGTTTCTTTTTTTCTACGATTTACCAATTTAGTTAATTACATCTGTCAATTTAAATCGCACGATGAATCACGTAGAGTTGTTGTAATCGGTAGCCAAAAATTGGAAATTAACCAATAGGAGGCTTGTATTTTAAGTTATTTCAAGCCCCACCTCCTTACTGCGATATGGCTTTATCGTTTTTCTTTTATCGATCAGGTTATTCTTTTATTTAAAATATTGTGGGAAAAGTCCGGAGCTAGCACGTGGTGTGTCGCATGATGTGAATAGCCATCGTGTACATTGAGTACTTTTTTTTCGTATTTTTCTTTATAATCTTTTTATAATTATGTATTTTGGAGAATTTGATTCCGTCTATTATTAGAATTGTTTAACATTTTAATCAATTGATTTTAGTGCCTTATTCTTCTTTCGTATTGGTACATTTTTTGTAATAATAATTCATGCTGTTGCAATGTTAGCCAGCCAGCAAAGCGGGCTGACTGCCCAAAGCTTGTGGAGGCTATTTTGCTTTAAATTAAATTATTAATGTAGTGTCTTTTAATACGGTTTGCACATCTTTTCGAAAAAGTCCCAGTTTGAGATTGAAAAGCTAGTTCTGCCGCTTCAGACTAGCAATAATACTTTATCATTTCAGCCGAAAGATGTCCACTGCTGGACATAGGCCTCCCCCAAGCACCGCCACTTCGACCGATTCTGTGCTTTGCGCATCCAGCGGTCTTCACGAGGTTATCGGTCCATCTTGTGGGAGGCCTTCCAACGCTACGTCTTCCGGTACGCGGTCTCCACTCCAGAACCTTTCGGCCCCATCGGCCATCTGTTCAGCGAGCAATGTGCCCTGCTCGTTGCCCCTTAAGTTTGGCAATTCTTCGGGCTATGTCGGTTACCTTGGTTTTCCTGATCTATTCATTTCCGATTCGATCATGTAGGGAAACTCCAAGCATAGCATAGTCCATTGGGTGACTTTTAGCCTTCTGTTAAGACCCATTGTGAGCGACCACGTTTCAGTGCCATAAGTCATCACTGGCAACACGCACTGGTCATAGACTTTCGTCTTGAGACGCTGCGATAATACTTATCGACATTACTCGTAAATCGTACCTTATTTCACCTCACCCCATAGATAGCGCTACATGGGCAAAGATATTCAAACTATTTTTTTTTTTTAATTTGCACATAAAACTCACTTTTGAACGTCAAAATGTACAACAAAATAAGAGTTGATTCTAGTTGCCCCTTCCAAAACATGGTTATGGAGAAGAATTGACAAGAAGCTCCATAGTTACACTTTTAAAATATTTTACAATATTATTATCATTCAGTGTGTTTGTGGTCATCACAGTAGATAGTTTTTTTATGGGCGTGGTTTTCTGGGCAATAAAATAATGAATGGCATGTAAGAATAGGTCCATAACCGCAGTTCGGCCTGATAAATAAGAAAATGGTAGGCGAGAGGGGTCTGTCACGAGGAACGAGGGGCCCGTATTTATTATCTGGCACTTATCGACAAAAGTTGCGCAATATCAATTTAATAACATACATTTTAAACAAAAAAAATATGTTCAGAAAACTATAGACCGGCTACAAGCCTACAAAAACCAGACTTATCAAGAAAACTAAAAAGTTGACATTAAAAATTACATAATAATATCATAATGAACTTATTTACTTTTCTACATATTTTTTACGTGGGTGTACTATTATAGGTATACCTCTACCTAAACCTTCGGGGATTACAAGCGTGATGATATGTGTCCTGTTGAACATATTTTTGGTTAAAAACCTTTTTCTGCGCTAGAAAAGGTGAATTTAATGGACTTGAGCTCTAACAATAATCACAGGGGGTAGGGCCACGAGGCTTTGGAGTAAATGGATGTAGGAAAGCTAGATGGTTACATAACCAACTGTTTGTATTTAAACCAACAGTATCACGGACGCAATTGGTGCGCTCAGAGTCAAACGTGTAGAACAGCACATTAATCAATGACCTTATTTGGCACTGTCAGATAATGTATGATCTCGGTAATCTATTGAACTATTTTATTGCGTGAATACGTCAGCGTTTAACCGCTTTTATGGAATTTTTGTACTGACTGATAACTCTAATTGGATTTATCAAGATTTGTTCAAATAAAATTTATTTTAGGCATATTTTAATAACTATTATATATATTATAATTCTGGAAGTGTATTTTTGGCCATATGCGTCGCTGCTTATGAAAATATACCTAAAACTAAGATGTAGCACATGGTTCTTTGGTCGTCATATTGACTGTAACCAAAAGTAGATACGATAAGAAGTACCTACTTTTTCACTTTAAACATTATCTTAACATCACGCCTGTTCTTCGAAAGGATAAGTAGTGAGAGGTCCATCACCGGTAACGCTACAAGTCCCATGGTCCCATGTAATAGGTGGCGAGCCTATTGCCAGTAAACGGACACTGATCCAGAGTATAATGGAAAATCTCAATACTCTTTACCCAACCAGGCGAAATACACGAACCCACGATCACCAGTCGTGTTTGCGGCCGCCACACCAAGTAGTCGTATCTTTACGATTCTAGAAAATTCGATTAATCATCAACGTGGGCGGGTTGACGTTATAATTTTATATTGTTATATAATCGAACATATCTCCCTAGAGCAGCCGACGTAACATCCTGGAGTATAGCCGCCTTATCATAATTTGAGCCATTGTTATCAGCATCCATAATTATCTCGCGTGACCGTTTGACATAACTCATATAATTAATGTGGTTTATTCCTGACGCGACAGCACCCCCACGAACTCACCTCATGCACAATGATAATGCGTTAGGTCAATATGATTATAATAATATTCCAGTTACGGTAAATATAGCATATTTCATTAGGTACTAGATGATACACGCGACTTCACTCGCGAAAAAAATTGTACGGTTTGTTTGGTCAATGTTGCCTAAACGCTCGATCTGTTAGTGCTTAAGTGTTGGCAGTACTAACATTCTATCACACACAACTCTCTTTTAAAAAAAAATTGGATAAATGATGGATTACATGTTTTTTAAAAGCTAACTGAAAAGATACGAAATATGTCACAGACAAACACTTGCTATGAAGATTTCACAAGGCGATTCCGTTCTTATTTTCTAACAATTATTTTAGGGTATGTAAGCAAGAAAGGCTGAATTTTTAATAATTGCTTCACTAACTATTTGTGGTTAGCACGATTTTGAAAGACTTATTTTATGTCGGTTTGTCCAATTATTATTTGATTCAGCTAGTCATAGAATTCTTGGTTACAAGCACGCAACCATGGACGTACGAAAGGCGACTACATGGCAGATGTGAGTGGAAACGCTAGGACACAGTGACCTTATTGGTGATGTTCTTCCTTTGAAAGGTTAGGTGCGTAGTACTCGCAACCGGCGTACAATCACGAGCACTAATATGATCATTTCATGAAATGGCCAGCTAACATTGGCCACATCGTTTAAACGTCAACGTTTAATGATATGTCAGTCGGCGTTTAGCCATATCATTAATGTAGGGTATCCATGGTGTAAGGTGTAGTAAAAATAGCAAAGTAACTGCGACCAACTTGGAAGTAGCGCTCGTCGGCCGCTACCGCGGCACCGCATGCTTCGCTCGCTCGGCTCGCGCGCTCTGTTGGTCACGGTTCTAACCTAACCTAACCCATTTTCTCGGGGTGTCACATAAGCGGCGTAAATTTGTAATATTTAAAAACAAATTTTACGTGCTATGTTGCATTTCACGCCGCGGCAGCGGCCGGCGAGCGCTACTTCGCTTTTCATAATATCGTACTTAGAAACCCAATAAAAGTCCACCGACTTTTTTTTGCGTGGTCAGGGTGACCACGAACATTTGGTTTGATTTGTTGTATGTCGCCGCCATGATGCACAACAAAAACAAAGCGATATCAACGCCTCTACCGGTGGATAATCTAACTATTTTACGATATGATCACTAATGTTTCGCCACATCATGAAGTAGTCGTGCGTTTAACTGTTCATATCGTTAAACATTGAGTATTCAATGATCTGGCCAGGCCACATCATGATGTGACCAGTGGTGGATATTCATTTCATGAAATAATCAATTTTCTGATCTGGCCACGACATACTCGTATACACTTAGCAACTTTTACAAGTGATTTGCTCCTACTATGTTGATTGTAATTTTATGTGTTACGATCATAGTATTTTGGAACCCATACTTATATGAAATAGGTCTTATCTCAAAGTTGTAGTCGTTATTCCATGAGAAAATCGCTTTTGAACTTTGCTAAGTGACTACGTGTATGACCAGATATATGATACGTTCATGAACGTAGCATAAGGAGTATATAAAGATCGTAGCAGATGGTGTTCTTTAGTTTCTAACATAAGAAAAAGGCGAGGCCTAGAGCCTAACCTAACACAATCTTATTTGCTAAACCCCCTCTTACCACCAATATGTATAGCAACCAGAAGTTAGTTTAAGACGCAGATATATGCCAGTGACCTTGAGTGATTAGCTTGCGTGTTCTGTACTGAGCTCACGCAACGCGTCGTACGTCTAGCCAGTAATAGGACTCGCTCATCCAGGAGCGCTATGCCAAATTAGACGCATTATTAATTTATTATACATAAACAAAAGGTATTTTAATAAAACACGTATACTAAACGATCAATAATTAAATTTTCTTTAAAATGTGACGGTTTCAGAAAAATACGCTTGATAGATTTTGCTTGATTCTCAGTATCCGCGTTAGACATAAATTTACAAATTTATTTCACTATGTAATATAAACATAATTTAAAATTTTCATATATTAAGTTATTAAGAAAATGCTCTAATTTAGCATACATATTTTCCAAATCATTAACACTACTCGTTTAGACGTGATCTTCAGTATAAATAAAATCATTAAAAGTTGGTTATCGTTGCCTTAATACTAGGCAAAGGTATTTATTACGATAAAAGTAAACAATATCCATAAAACGTGCCTACAACGGTCACGTTTACTTCAATTTCAGTAGGCTACCAAGTTTCAAATCGCCCCTTTTCTCTTTGATTTCCTTGACGATACAAAGCAAGATATAGAATAATATCTCCATCTGCAAATAGTTATTTAAGTATTAAAAAATGGGAACTTTACTGGTTGCTATGTTGTGTGCGTGGGTGTGTCTTGATAATCACTTGCTTGGTTAGTGACTGTAGTTTGGAGATAAGAATAACGTCATCAGGCATCTTCTAAAAACATATTTGTCTTGAGTTACTGGCCTCTGCGTATGTTTTCAATTGCATATCGCCTGTTTGCTAGTTTTCATTATTTATCTTGTTTCCAATGAAAATATGTTTTGACATATAATTTTATAACATGTTGTTTGTCTTGTACTGCAAACGGAATATTACGGCCTTAAGGCGTGGTTATTTTAGTATTGTTTATTTTATTTTCCTGTTAAAAATAGACTAGCAAAATTTCAAGAAATTGTTGATTTTCGGTTTTTTTAATTCTTTTATTTGACGGATACTGTTGCTGATAGTACGCGGTAGGCGACAAATGAATCTTCATGAATGCTAAATCGCGCGAAATCGCAAGGATACGTGTTTCGATCACTCGTTTTTATAATAAAATATTAATTATTTACCAAGGGCAAGAGCGGAGCTGATTGCTCAGGTTGCGATTTTTAATACACTCCTGCGACGATCTGGTGCTAAACGTCTTGAAGATGAGATCCGAAATAAGGGTTAACTAGAAATCTTTAAAAAAAAACAGAACTTCATATAATATTGAAACAAATGAATATTCAGAGCGGCGTTTTGTTTTTTATCAAATAACATGAAATCTCATTCTCTTTGGGCGTCGTTAACAGCATCTCAAACCGGAAAATGTTCCCGTTCGTTGCACATCGTTGCATTGATCTCATAATGAAATGTCGAATTTTCAAATTGAATAAACAAGAATCGTGCAAACTGTCATTTACGAACAGAGGAAATAAACTCCATCATGGATTCGCAAGTTTTACCCAAAAAAATATCTGAACACATGTCAAAAATGAATCAGGATTGATTATTAATTTCTGGCGGGTTTATGTTAAAATAAACTGCAGTAATTACTTGGATCGTTAATCCTAATGTCAAGCATATTAATAATTAATCTTCAGTTTATCGACTCTGACACTTAATTTCAAAATCAATCACTAAAAAGCTGTCTGCCTACAGAAGCATTAAATCTTCAATTTTTTTTTGCTATCTAAGTAACCTGCACTTGTAATTTATAGTTAAAAAAGGAGTAGTCATTGTTTTCTTCTTCAGCAGCTTCATAGGAAAAAACTTAATCATTCTAAAGCTTAAAATGTAATTTATGCGTAAAAATTATCGAATTGAAATACTAGAATCTGAATGAAAGACTTTAATGTTATTATCAGGGCAATTTAAAAAAAATAAGGCATAAAATGAACATTGTAAAGATGTTTTTATAATAACAGAAGTTATTGTTATGACATTATCGCTTAAGATTTAAAGCATCACGACATCTGGGCGTTACTTTGACGTAATATCGTGCGACAGATATGGTTCATATATATATTGACGTCTTCTCTCTTCACGCTGTATTTTGTACATTACTTATCTAAGCTACTTACCTTGAAGCTTCTGCGACTTGTTCATTCGCATTGCTCTAATTATTTAAATTAATTATTTTGTATAAAAATCAGTTTAAGTGTCTGAATCACAATAATTGTGCAAAAATGTGTTGTTATAAAAGAAATGGAATGTGTGACCTGTGTAGGGAATTCCAGTTATCGCTGCTACAAAGTAAGAAGTATTTGTAATCTGCATTGAATAAAATGTTGGAAAATTATGTGAATATAAAGAAAATAAGGATAAAAATACTTTTTCAGAATTATGTGGATTAACTTTATAAAGTTAAAACGATTAAAGCGTACAAATAAATTAATATAATACGAATAAAATTACTAATAAGTTAATTGTATTAAAAGGTGTTCATGTGTCACAAATGTAAAAAGATTTGTAAAATAAACAACTTTGTTTAATTGCGCAATATTTAAACACTAATTACAAAAATTAAAAATTACTGGTGACGGTCACAAACGGTCAAACCAAGCGACTAGTATGTGTTAACGTTTAAAAAGCCTTCAACTGTTTTCTAAACATATCTTCCTTTGTCCACAGATCTGCTTAAAACCTTCCCAAGCGCTGCACCGAAGACGGAATATGACAGCTACCATCTTCACGACGACGTGTCGACGAGCCTGTACCCTCCGTCCCCACCGGAGATCAAGCCCAGTCGCGCCGAGCTCGCCAACGATCTTCTGCAGCAGCTAGACAACAACTGTAAACAAGGTAAATTAAATACTTTATTTATTTTCCTTCTCGTTGACCTGTAGTTTTTCAGCAGTGTCTACCACAAAGCAACTAAAGAGCTCCTGTTCAATAAAAGACTTGAGAGGTGAAAATTGAGGACCAGTACATGGGGTTCAATATAAGTAATTTACTCGTTGTATCCGATGATTTAGCCTTAGCGACTCAACAAGGTCTCGGTCAGAAACTCCAAAATTGTAGGACTTTGAACCGTCTTAGGATGCTTTAGGGACATTGATCAACATCAATCGCGAAGTTGTACATAATCGCTGGGGATTCCACGGATGAGGGCATGGAAGCGAATTCGACCGTGCGGTTATAATAACGACCTTAGAAGATAACATCTGGATGAGGCAGGACAGCTTAATTCTTCAAAGTGTAAGGAACAGTTTCTGATTTGGGATTTGACCAAGGCACATCGATAGGTTGAACAGTAAACAAAGAGTTCCAAAAAATCATTAGATTTCCTTAGCTATTGAGTTCTAAGGTAGACCGTGAAAAAAGTTCTTATGATTTTTTCATTTTCCAGCTCTTCTTTATCAGGGTGTTTGTTGATCAAACTATGATCGCGATAGTTTCCCTTATGGTTATTGTAATCTTAGGCTAGTTGTCAGCTGATGCATCATGCAACTTCGGCTAATTTACTTAGTAAATAAATCTTTAAGTTCGTTAATGTATGTATCTACTGTTCGCATCGTTTCCATGTGCTATATGTAAAATTTTGTAAAGTCATCCCATGCGGTAAGGTTGTTTATGGAGTCCCAATTTCTAAGATCATTTTATTTATTCTATTTTAATAAGCAAGCAGCTTCGACTGTTTTCTGTCGGTATTCAGGTTGATCCACAGTCTGCCAGACGATTGCTTTTAATCCAACTTATTCAATCTTTAAAAAAAAAAAACTCATAAGTGGGTCAAGAATTTACCTTAAAAGGCTTTGTTTTTTTGCTCATATCGATATCATATGTACATGCTTTTGGTGTGGGTTTGGCCATGGTCATAAGGAAGAACCTACTGTGGCCTGCACTATTTTCAAATATGAGTGTAATAATTAGGATTAAGTAGATGTGCAATCAACTGTCAACAAATGTCACGACTTGAATCTTTTTGCACAATCATCACTTTTGTGTCTGTTTCTATAATTAGGTATGGTATCAAGCTTTATTTAGAGTATCACAATATTAACAATGACACTCCACCATTATTTGATTATGTGTTAGGCAGTTGTACATAAAATTGAAACTAATATTTGTTTGAGGTATGCTATCAAAAACGAGATTTGGAATATTTCTATGTCAGCACGGCATGCACGCATGTATCAATCATTTCATAGGTTGTAATATCGTTAAATAAGATAGCGTGTTATTTCAGTGGGGACTAATGTAACATGTGAGTTATCTAACAGAATCAACTTTTTTATAAAATCAATATTACAATCTAATGTGACACGTCTCTAGGCTGTATGTATGCCATTATTTCAATGCGTGATTTTGCCCAATGCTAAATCTGTAATTAATAATTGTAGGTGCCTACGTCCGATTATTACAAGGCTGCTATCAAACTTAAGATTAAGTAAAACATGATACCCTTAGATAACTTGATGTGACACACCTCTAACCACTAGTTGGCACTAGTTGTCACTAGTTGTCACTTAATGTTTGCGTGATTTGAGCCGACTTTATCAACGGTTGCTAATTAGTAATTAAAGCAGATAATGCACTCAGCAGCTCAGTTAGGTCAGCCAATCAGATGACTGGTAGCATTCCGTTAGTATGCCTGATTGGTTACTGTAACTGTTGAAACCAATCCGACTAATAGTGAAGCAGCTTACGCAAGTCTGATTGGATAACGCAGCCCGTCTGTGGCTGTCGGGTTGGCCAGCTAAGCTGACGGTAAAGCCTGTTGGCTTAGTGCGTTATCTGTGGATGTTGTCAAATATAATATTTAGCTTAAACATTTACTTTAGAAACTTACATAAAGTAAGCTTAAAAAATCTGTCATTTTCTTTATTTGTCTAATGGATATTGGGGGGGGGGGAGGGGGGGTTCCACAGGCAATGCCAATAAAATTATTTAAAAAATAGCCATTGGAATTCAAGTGCCTACGAAATTCTTTATTGGGTAAACAATAGAAATTGGATATTGTTTCAAAATGAAAATTAACTGCGGTCCGGTTATGTGATTCATTCGATACCCATAGCGAATAACACTACAATTATTTTATTTAAGCCCGTAAGTAAAGGTTATAATTTAAATTACAGTTCCATAATTATTGGCACTAAAAAGAAAATATTTAAAAAAAAAAACAATAGGATTTGCTGCTCTGTTTTTTTCTTCTTCAAATAGTATGTAACAAAAGGGCAAAACTTATTAAAATATAAACACGTGTGTTGTGAATAATATTGACCAGAGTTCTGTTGAACGTATTCAAATAGAAAGGGCCAACGGGCGCAGGTTGTTGCACTGCTGATTGTGACACTTCGTCGAGGCCTCGATCAATTGCACGGACAAACATAACGTTGGCTGTCTGACTGTCCACATTATGAACGCGATATTATGAAAGCACAGCTACATAACTTTGCTTTTCTTCAACTAAATGGGACATAAGTAAATACGCAATCAGGAAAATCTCAAATCCAATCGGCAGCCGTTGAAGTATTCATCATTTTGCATCATACATTTATATTTCATACATACATGTTGATTAGGTAGCGAAGTGAAAATGTGAACGCAGCATTGCACATTGGTATTGTATTTATTATGTTGGCTCGCCGAGAGTAGTGGGGAAAGGCGCGGGCGTCCGTGGCCGGGCGAGCGTGCGCGCGCGCTCAGTACTAACCTGCGCCGCGCCGCGTTTGCTGGTGATCGTTCTTTGTTTTGTAACCCGTGACAATAAATTCGACTCGAGAAGCACATTTCGAGCGCTCGCGCTCTCGTCTTAACCTATGTCTGCCACCGTCGATGCGCTGTCTGGACGCCGTTAGAATGAAGTGCCACTATCGTTGCATCTGGAATAAAGAGATAGTTTTCAATTCACAAAAGCTTGTTAAAAGACGTTAGATCTTAGGTCTGGCCCTTGAACCTTTAACGACGACCATTGCTCACACCACGAGGATTCCAGTTTTTTAGAATACCACTGCCCATATAATCGTTTTAAAGTTATCGTTAGAACTGTATTGTAGCAGTAAGGACATTAAAGGACATTCTTGTTTGGATTAGTAAAGCAGGTTCTATAACATAATTGGACTTCGTGATGGCTCTGGCAGATATGTATGTTGGTAGGTGGTCATGGCTTTTTTCTTCATATTTTTATGTTTTGTTGATATTATTTGTTTTCTTATTCAAAATCATTCTGGCGGAAAGGCCAACTCAGGGTCTTAATGCTCTAGTTCTTGTTTTATTCTTTGTGTAATTTAATGTTTATGTCACTGATACTCGATTGTACTGGTTTTTGTGTGGTAAGTAGGTACAAACGGCTTTCAGCTCGAATGTTTACTCCAATTAAGTAACTGGACACATTAACGATTCGATTTGGAGCGATAACCCAACTGCGCAACAAACTTGTTTGTTTGTTTAACAACATGGATACAGTTCAAGCTTCACTTTGCCGGAAACATTATGAGTATGACGTAAACTGATATCAATAAAAATGATTATGCTGATGATGTTGGCTAAAGATCCAGTTATATTCATACTTGAAAATATGAATCTAACAATGTAATACCTAATATGCATGTGTACTTTCAGACGTGTCCTGTAAGTTTCAATCTAGTCTATAGCAGCTTATTATTTATCACATCGGCATTTATGGTGAAATTCAAGTCCCCATGCGCAACAAATATACCACAGCATGCTTAGGTTGTGGTACAAGTAATGAGGGACAGCGCGCTCAGATTTCAATTATTACTAAGTAATCTGAACAACTAACTGAATTCCCAGCAGCATTTAACTTTTGTGTTGTAGACACCTTTTTATCATTAATTATTAGAAAATTCACGAAGAGCATTTGACATGTAAGAATAGCTGTTCGCTGATAACTTGGGTCGTGTTTAACTGATAAACCAGTTCGCGCACAAGGCGGCCTCGCTTGCTTGCTCGCCCAATAATTAAAGCGACTTATTGACCACTTGTTTCCATTCCTACACTTTGATACAGATATGACCTACCAATACACCTTTCGAATGCAGGATAAATAGTTATCTTGGCACGTATTGTAAACGTGACAAAATATAGTTTACTTTTTACTTTGATTGCCTTGGTCCGATTTATTTTCATTGTCTTTTTATTGAATGCGTCCTCCAATGTTTGTTTGTTGTATATAATTATGTTAAAATTGATATCGTTTAAAGTTTGAGGAAATGTAATAAAAATGAAAGGATTATCCGCTCTGAACTCTCGACAAATGCCTTCACTACGCCTCGCATGTGCTAGTGTGATAGGCCTAATGTTAATTTAAAAACAAAGTACCGTTAAATGAATTCAGAGCAAAAAACATGATCACTATTCTGCTACGGTTATAAAAAAGCCTGATTCGAGACAAGTTTATGATAACAAGGCCGAATCGGCTATTTAGATTTTTTCATCGTGGAATATTCCTTACTTTTCATCGACTGCTAAGCGTCTCTGATCATAAATAAGTTTTAAAGAAGATGTTGACATCGCTGTGGCGAAGTTATCTAGTGATTTGCTATCGAGGGCGCGGTGTCACCGAACTCTGATTGTGCAGGTTTATCTGGGGTCAGGCTGTTGCAGTCGTCCGAACGACTTGCTAGATATTTGTCGTTAACTTAGTTTCTACAATGGACATTCATACAAGAAAATACTATAGATAACATTGAATTGATGTTCTTTTCTCTTAAGGTCTGAGACACCAATCTGAGCAATTACGTCCAATTGATTGTTGATTGCGTTGCGGCGACGGTCAACGCTGTTCGTTGCGCTTAAATTCTTGATAAATAGTTGTTGTCTTCTTTTCATTTTGTATGTATTGGCACAAAATCAATTTCAACGCAGAAGAGTGCTTGTGCGTTGAAATTCATTTTTATAACAAAAAAACTAGGGTTTGATTTACAGTTTAGAGGTACATTAAATATTTAGCGATCAAATCTGTCACACTTTTGATAAATGATCCTTCTAACACGACTGAACTTGTTACTAAGTAATTAACACAACATGACTTAAAACATTGTTTGAAAATGTTATCAAACTTAGACTTTGGTGATAGCTTGCTATAGATAAACGCATCCGTAGGTAGTTTTGTGGTCCACGACCTAAAGTGGGTTGATGATTGTGCCTTGGTTGAATAATGGACATTTAATACGGTATAAATAGAGTAATTAATGATCGAACAATGGCCCATCACTTGTTCGGGCGCCTGCGTGCAACATGAGACTGTGTTTATTTAGTTCAGGGTGGATACCTACTTTGCATCTTTGCTTACGTTGTAGTCCAACGCTTATGACTTGAATAATTTATTGTTATGCATAATTTGTTAATTTGAATCGTCAACGGAATTTTCCTAACAAAGTTATCTTAATGATTGTTGAAGTAATACATTATTTATGTACGTTTAAACGGTTGTTCCTTTTAAATATTTAACCGTGTGTAATTATTAATCATAATGTAGTTCGTAAATAAAACTCTTGTTTTTTTTTCTTTGCAGAGAACATCTTCTCCAATTGGCTAGAGGAGAAATCGGAGCTTCCCATTTTTGAGAACATCTCGCAAGTACCGGAGCGCGTAGAGCCGCCACCTCCCGTGTCGCTGGCCATCGCGCCCACCTTCGCCGCGCCGCAGCCCACGGAGGACCTCCTCAGGGAGTTCGAGACCGTGTACGGCGCCGTTGAGTTGACTCACCTCACTCCGCCTCAGAGTCCCCCCGGACCTGCAACTCAATTGCTCCTAAGCTACGCTCAACAAGCACAATGTGCCACGTTCGCGCCCGCGCTCCCGCTCGTGCCGTCACAAGAGCAGTGGGCGGCGCCCGCGCCCGCGGCCGCGCACTACGACTGCGGCTACGAGGACGTGGAGGAACTCGTGCGCCACCGTGCCGCGCAGCTCACCTCGCCGCAGCACTCGGGAGACAGCGCCAGCGTCTCCCCGCAGTCGTCGCCGCCGTCGTCGCCGCGCTCGTCCTACACCGACGATGAGTGGTCGTCGTCGTCCCGACCCAAGCCCTACTCGCGCCCCTCTGACGACCGTCGCTCTCGTAAGAAGGAGCAGAACAAGAATGCTGCGACCCGTTACCGCCAGAAGAAGAAGGCTGAGATCGAAGACCTTCTCAACGAGGAACAACAGATGCGCGAGAGGAATTCTAAACTTAGCGACAAGTGTTCCGACCTACAGCGCGAGATCCGCTACCTTAAAGGATTAATGCGCGACCTTTACAAGGCCAAAGGCCTTATCAAATAAACCACCACCGCCGCCGCCTCCAGAGATCGGATACTGTCAATATGGCGCGACAGAGAAGCGCGCATTGTGAACCCTGTTCAAAAAGAAGTTGTGGGAGTTTCGTATATTTTTGATGATAATTAACATTAAGATATATAGATATTATTTGTATCTCAGATAAGCAGATCTAACTCATCGAGCAGTAAGAACCATTTTCGTCATTAGTAGAGGGATACAATATAACACCATCAGAGAAAAAGGTGGCGCCCTTTCTCATCTTTCATTTTTCATTCATTTTAGAGGATAGGTTGCATTCATTGTAATTAAACGTATATGAACTGTATCGTCGCGTTCGCGACTGCTCTATAAAGTATTTTTGTAACACCCACGTTTTAAATCAATTGTTTATGATATATATCAATTATTTGCATTTTATTGTCACCTTATGAATTTTTAATGTTTTCTTACAATATAAGGAATGCGACGGCGTACTATTCTTGTTTTATTTAATCATGAAAATCAGTTTTGCAACAAACTACATCGTCTGTTGGGAGGATAACATTATTAAATGCAAACGATTGTTGGAGATTCCTGATAATCGGACTTACATAATAGCACTGACCTCAATCATGTACAATAACTTCAATTATATTGGTACTGAATTATTTATGAAGTATTAGAAACTTGCGAGGTATTTTTAGAATACTGTAATAACTAATGTCTTTATTTACGATCCAAGCCGATCGATTTACGGTCAAGTCAGGCCCATGGGCAGCTTTAAAACTCTGACACCAGTTAGTCACAAAAAGTCAAGAAGAAGACAATTAATGATATTTGAACCATTACTAATTAGTATATCAAACATTATTAATGTAATGTTTTGAAATTAAGGGTCGTTTCACACTTGAGGCAACAGATAACGGCTTTTGGCTGCACATTCTTCAGACCTCATGTGTATCGAAGCATCGGATGTCGAAGAAACGTCACAGGATTTATTTGTGTATCTATCCTAATTAAAAGATCACTGTCATTTTCACTTCAAGATTTTTTTTATTACCTATGCTTCAAACTTGGCATTCTTGGAAACTGGACAGGAAATGCTGAGTATTCTCAGAACAGTACAATGGAACGGCTGCGCTTAGTATAAGATGCGTGTACATTCTTTTTTCAAAATAATGAACAGTCTTATCTCATAGATAGAGTGCAACAGCTGTATCCAGATACAGCTAGACGGAGGCGTAGACAGCTAGTTGTATATGGATACAGCTGTTGCACTCTATCTATAGGGTTATTGGTTATATGTCGGTAATCCGTTAAGGGGATGTAGGAGAGGTCATTTGCAACCAAATGACCCGTCATGACCCTCTATGCCAAAGTCAACCACTTTCGAGTAATTTGAAATTTTATATTTTAAAATATATGACATAAAAATATAAAATGTCAAATAACTCGAAAATTATTATTATTATTTATTTATTATTATTTATTAACAATATGTTTCAAAAAGTTATGGACAGTCTCCTGAGTCCGTTTTCCTGTAGCTACAACGGTTAAGGTAGCCGCCCTTACTGCCCCATCTCAAATGTATAATCACCCTGTATAATTAACAATATAGCGAGAACCTTGATTTTATCTTCCATTTACTATCAGAATGTTTAGCCTTCCAATTAACTTATTATAGTCATTCTAAGACCAGACTAACACAATCAGTCGAGGTTTATTAATATTATCGTACATACCTACTTATAATAGGCAAAAATAAAAAAATAATAAATGTCATCATTTATTTAGATAAACGTACCTACGTCCAATGTCTTATCGTGGTATATTCCCGACAAAGGCAAAACTTTTCCAATAATAGTAAGATAAGGGCGAGTTCAAAGTAGGTCGTATGTATGCATGTAGCGTACTTACTAATGGTGTGAGGACAGGGCAAGCCTCTACAATAGTTGATTAAAGGGGTGGGTACCTCTTCGAATGATAAGAGCGTATATTGAGCGGTACCTACTAGAAACTTGTTAAAATAATACGTGGCCGGGAACTTGAAAAAATAAACACTAAAATCTTTTTTGGTCGCACTGTCTCAAGAAACTGGCTGGTTGAAATGTTCATCTCCTAAACAGCTGCAATACCATTGACAACATAGTCACTAAAAATTCATATTCCTAAGTGTTGTATTTCAAGAGAAATTAGCTTTCATTACTTTTCCATACTAAATCTCCGCGTATAACCCGACCAAACTATAACTTCTTTAGGAGCACTAATTTTTGTATAAACTTGGGGAGAAATCACAGAGTTTTTAATAGGGAAATCTAGAAATGAAATTTTAATACCGTGACTACTGCCACCCCAGTTAACTACTGGAGTACTAATTTTGAATTTTGGGCACTAATTTTATATTGCAGGGCACTCATTTTCTATGTAGGTTTGAGGAAAGCGACAAGCTCCTCAAACTTGGAATCAACATTCAAAGTCGTGGTCCTTCTGAACGAGCGCCCGAAAGTTATGATCGTTGATTTCTTGGCAAATACAAATGTTTCAGTTCTGTTTTTTTTTACAAAATTAATCACATCTAGGGGTACTAATTATTTGCATACTTAGAATAGCTGTAGCATGCCCCCTTTTTCTGCGCTCATGGTGGTCCTGCTGAAGGGAGCGAGAGTACGGCCGGACCACCTTTAAAGTCGATTTTCTCAAAAACTACTAAGGTACTAATTTTGTTGTTGCACTAATTAGCACCAATTGAGCACTAATTATTTACCAAATATGGAAGCGATTGGCGCTGGTGGTCCGGCGGTAGTCACGGAAATAAGATATTGTCTGAATGCTGCATTGATAGAAGCCATAATAACAAGTACCTAGTCTCTGAATTCAGTTAAAAATAACAGTACTATGACAGACAGACAGACCAGCAGTTAGTTAGACAGACAGCGTAGGCTTAGTAACAGGTTCACTTTGACTTGGCAACCTTTGGGTAGTTAAAATACATTTATGAGAGGGTTGAAATTAAAAAAACCCCACAACTCTATCTACCACTAAGTAGGTACAAAGGTAACATACCTACTTATTAGTAGGTACATAACATCACGCCTGTATTCTCTGAAGGGTAAGGCAGGGGTGTACCTCTAGTAGATACACCCACATCTCGCCAGTTATGTTTAAGTCCCATGTAATAGCAGGCGGGTCTATTGCCATCAACCGGGCACAAATTCAGACTCTGGGCTGCTATTGAGAAATTCCTGATAGAAAAACCCAATATCACTTTGCCCGACCCGGGGAATGGAACCCAGGCTCAGCAGTAGGCAGCAGGTACCTACACCCATATTTCACCAGACGGGTTTAAGTTCTATGTAAAAGGGGTTGAACGAGCCTATTGTCATTAAGCCAACAGTGCTAAAAAACAGACTCTGGGCTGCTACTTCGAAATTCGAAAAAGGTACATTTGGAGTTGGAAAATCGATGGAAAAAGTACTAAAAATGTTCTCTCATACTCATCAGTCTACATAATATGTAAGCCGATGTATGGGGAACATGTTTTTCCAATGCAAAGTTAAGTTTGTCTTTTAATCAGACTTACCTTTTCGTGGGTAAGTTAGGAACCCTAGACTTAATGCGCGACTCCGACTCGCACTTGGCCGGTTTTTTAATAATAAGTAGATAGGTAATTCTTGTTTAGAAGGGCTCGTGGCTAACTAACAAGAGCCGCACGGGTCGATCTACCAGGTTAAGCTACGTTCGCCGCGGTTGGTCCGTAGATGGGAAGCTCTACATACCGAGACGAGACCCCTTCGTGCCTTGGAAAGCACGATAAGCCATTGGTTCCGGCTGTCATCAGTGGATCTTTGACAGTCGTTAACGGGTCGTCAGAAGCCCGAAAGTCTGACAACCAGTCTTACCAAGGGGTGTCGTAGTACCCACTAATTGGGTTGTGGTGGTCAGATAGGCAGTTGCTCCATATAAAATACAGGTACTCAGCTACACCCGGTTAGACTGGAAGCCGACACTAAAATACCTATCTATTAACTAATATAGAAACGTACCTTTCACATAATAGGTATCAATTTCCGCTATTGGTGGTAGTTAGTAGACAAGTTAACTACAATAGGTACGGCTACCTCTTCGGTACTTATTGGCCCGTTCTCAACCGCAACATTCTATTCAGTAATCCGCTTGACCATCATCTGTTATTGTTCCTAATATTCGAAATTCATCGGGTCGAGCTCGATGAATACCGAAATACCTAAATGGTAAATGAAACTAAGTAGGTAATAACATAAAATCTCAGTCTAGTAGTTGAATACTTTGTCTTCAAATGAAATGTGAACTGTATTAGGTGGGCTATGGATGTAGGTCTGTCAGGATATTAGAACAAGCGTGAATAGATTTTGAAAATGTTTCACATTATTATTTCTATTTTTAAGTGTAGGTAGGTATGCTAGTATCTACATTTTTTTCCATTTTGAGTGGCATAAACAATAAATAGACGCGAGCTAGGTAAAGTGGCTTGCTATTATATGGCTATCATACATTGAGCAGTTCCAGCGTGAATCTCCAGTCTCCTAAGGTATTCATTAAATAGTACCTAACAGCGAATACAAATAAAATGTTACTTAGATTCCTAAGTCGAAGTTATACGTTATATCTTTTTTCACGTTTCACGTTTGTTACATGACGACGTTTGTTGTTGACGGCACGGTTGGCGTAGTGGTTGAGCGATTGACTGCTGCACTGCGTGTCGCGGGTTCGATTCCCGCACGGAACAAATATTTGTATGACCTGCAAGTAGTTGTTCCGGGTCTGGCTGTTTGTGTATGTGAGTATAAATGTTTGTAAACGCACCCACGATACAGGAGAAATTCCTAGTGTGGGGCAACGTTTTTAAAAAAAAAAAAAAAAAAAAAAAAAACATGCATACTTGCAGTCTAACCGGATGCAGCTGAACACCAGTATTTTACGTAGAGCGAATGCCTATCTGACCTCCACAATCCAGTTACTGGGTAATACATAAACACCCCGTGATAAGACTGGTTGTCAGACTTTCTGGCTTCTGACGACCCGTAACGACTGTCAATGATCCACGAATGCCTGCCGGGACCGAGGGGGTTTGGTATGTAAAGATGGTCGCCCATCCACAGACCAACCGCGGCAAGCGTAGCTTAACCTAATCGATCGACCCATGCGGCTGTTATCAGCCCCCACAAGCCCCCCTGTACAAGCTTCCTGAACATAGTAAACATGCATATTTAGTGTAATGCATTAGTGGTTAAAAATAATTCGTGACGACTATACCTATGTATAATGCTACAGACCTTAAAAATCCAGATTGTTGTTATTTCTGATGTAGATAAGTAATTTTATGCCTGATGTAATTTTTACTGTCTCTTACAGCATCTCCAAAATGTAACTTATCGGTAATGTTTCATACAACATTCTATTTATTTAGGTACCTATAGATGTAAACTTGGACGAGCAGTCCATCGGAGCAGTCATTGACTTGACCGGATGGTCACGCGAGTAACGATACTTCCGTCCGTGATTTATAATGCGTAGCAGTTTGTTCCAAATTCTTGTCAAAAAATCTTCCAATAGGTCAGGTTAGAATGTCAATGCTTATCAATCAAGATCGATAAATACACCACAAACCAGCTGGGTAGGTATAGAGATTTCCATATGAAAAGATTCTGGACATCCAAAAGCTGCCCCAGACAACAGCATCCGCGATGACAAAATTGGCATGCATAGTCAGCTTGTTGGTGGTGTTTCGTAAATCGAATGGCCTGCAATCAAAATAACGTAGCCTGTATGTGATACCTTATGTGTTTTCTTTTGTTGTGGCAAATAAGGGAGCCACATATCGAAGCGAAATCGAATTGAGCCGGTCAGAAATAAATTGTAAAAATAAATAAATAAAAATATATAAAAATAAATAAATAGAAAGAGCTTTATGCCCATGCAATAAAAGCGAAAACTACGTCATTCGCCCCGTTTCGGTTCGGACGACGCGACCTGAAACGGCTCAAGCCGATTTCACGTCTACACCTAGCTGTGGTCACTCCCTAAACGTTCTATCTGTCTACCAATAGGTACCAACACTTAGCTCACTTGCATAAAACCCCGACCCGGACAGCTACATAACGGAAGTCAATCACTTAACCACTTCACCGAGTCGAGCCGTCAAAGTTACACACAAAACGTTGCCAGTTGCAACCGGTAGTGGAATAGGGATGATGCCTGGGTAAAGAAAAAAGTAATTCTATATAGTCCGTCAGTTAAATAATAAAAAAAATATTAGACTCCTATTTTTTGCTTTATCATATTAATAAAAAAATACTTAGATACGTTGGGGAGTGGGGGTTGAAACGTCACAAGTAAGTATAAAATCTACATACTCGTGACGTCATGGCACATTTTAACTCAATGTATCGCCGTAATCTTTTGATAACTTAAAAAAAGAAAAAATACGTGTACGTATTTTTTTAATAATCTATTATATTTTATTAAAACTACTGTCGGCACTTCTACGGTTAAAATCACTGGTAAAAGGAAGATTTATGAATCTCCGGTTTGCCGATGGAGTAGGTACAGATGGGAGAACAACTAAGGTGTGAATGTGCTATAAAAGGATATCCGCAGTAATGTCTAAACTGTGGTAAAAAAGTTAATCACAATAAGAACCTAGCTTTTATGTGAAGGGTCACGTTTAGCAAACTAATGGAATGATGACTGAAGGTATAATATGAGGCTTGTAACTGTAAAAATACAAATAAGCAATATATCCAAGTAGGTACCTAAGTCTACCCACGTAGAGGTCAAACTCAAATTCGAACTCAAGGAATTTATTTCAATTAAACCATTTACGGTAGTGGTAGGTACTTTTGAATTGTCAAGGAGTCGGTCAATCAGATATATGAAGCTAGTTGCCTCTTCCAAAGCGTAGTAGGTGCCTATGTAGAAGAACGGGCAAGAAACTCCACGGACACTCTTTTAAATCAAAAATTTGTTACAAAATATTGGTTACATCATTCATGTTGAAATTATACATGTGAGAACAATGTAGAAATACGTGCACGTTAAAAGCGTCCGTAATAAAAAGATAAAAACAAAGAACAATTCAAAAATTTAAATGAGCCATGGCAGGTTGACCAGTCCCAATTGACGGCGCCCGTTCACATACATGACGCATGTATCAGCACCATTCAGCTCAACCATTTTGAAGGGAGCTAATTGAGCCAATACACGCGCCACCAGCAACGAGACGTCTGAGTGAGTATTATAAATTAGCAGAATTCATTAAAAAAGAACTAAAATTGAATACATTTATAAATAAATTTAAACAATTTCTGTTATCTAAATGCTATTATAATATCAATGATCATTTAAATGAGAAATTTTAACTTACAAGTTTTATAAAATAATTACAATAGGTATATAGAATAATAACAACTAAACGGCGACAATCTAAGAAGCCCGATTTGACGTTTCTCATTATTTTACATGCCGCGATAACTTTGTTTGAACGTCTACGTAAGAAATCGAAAAATCAAATTCATAAACCTAATTAATTACTATGTTATCCATACACCATAACAATGAGTATCAATCGTAAGCACCAAATTTCACTTTATATTGGAAAAATGCAGTCAAAAACATAAATTAATCGTTGATTAATGACATAGTAACAATTAAAGAAATTTAATATCAAAATAGGGGATTTTGATATTTAAGTTATTATAGGAAATGGTTTGGTTGAACGGCCGACGTCGGTGGACTCCGACCTTTTTAACCAAACCTTTTCGATTTCCATGATATTGAAAAAATATATTTTAACGTCAAATTTTTCTCTCACGTCATTGATTCGTCAATGCTCCTAGTCTCTCGCTATCTTGGAAGTTTTTGTGTTACAGATTATTGTAATATTTTCTGACTCGGCTATTACTTTTGGACTGTTTCTATTATATTCGTTGACCTTGACTTGCTAATTCCAGACTTTAATTCCGCATTATGTGATGTTGGTCTTATCATGTGAACTCGTCAACATGTCTAAAAGAGGACGTACTCTTAACAGCCAGTCTCATGACTTGGTTTGAAGTTGCACGAGTACTTTGAATGAGAGTCGGCAAATAAAGGGCCTCTTTTAGAAGGGTAACCGACGAAGACAGTTCAACTGATGATAATTTTTCTGGATCATCCAGTGTCGAAGGTAAATAAAAATGTTACAAATTTAGTGAATTTATTTATTTACCTGACCCAACCATGTCCAGCAGTGGACTGCTGTAGGCTGATGATCATGATGATGAGGTGTAATAAAAAGATATGCCTCGAGAATTAGTACTAAGCAATGTAGATAATTATTGTCGATAACAAACTCTAAGTATGATAAATCTATGTATATGTCTCAAGAATCGGTTTTTAAAGCAATCGATTTTTTTTCCATCACTACACAAAGTATTTAGATGGGTGTAAAATCGGGTTTCTTAGGCCCGTATTTACAGAACCTCACTCAAAACTCAAGCTTTACTTAAAACTCGTTTAAAGCCTTTTGATTGGTTGAAACTAGTTTAAGTAATGCTTGAGTCTTGAGTAAGCCCGATTTGACACCTATCAAAATACTTTGTGTAGTGATGGGAAAAAAAATCGATTGCTTTAAAAACCGATTCTTGAGACGTTAGATTGTGAGGAGATAGAGTTTATACAATACAATTAAAGGAAGATGGTTTTACAATATTAAATATTTTCAAATGTTAATCAATTAGTTGTGGTTGTGGACCAGCAATGAGCCAAGCATTTTTATCAGCGATGTAATCCCCCAACTCATAATATGTCTGTCTGCATAGTGTGCGTTTTATACAATATTTGAATTTCGTCTCATTCAGTTGAAGTATGTGGGGAGGAATTTTATTGTAACATTTCTACTTTTTGTTTTTGTCTACTTTACCCAGTCTGAAACCTGGTTGAACTAATAGGTCCCTATTTCTTATACTATAATTATGTCTATTACCTCTTTACCTTACGGCTTTATACTAACGAGATGCTCATGCAGGTTCCACAATCATAATAATGTCGTCTACTTACGTGTAACTAGCGTCGATAATTATTATTATGAGTGTATTTTCATGTACTTTTAATAGAGGGCCCTATCTATTTCGAATGCACTACACAGTCTTAAAGTAATAATAGCTATTTAGATTAAGTGTTTGTGTTTCACCTAGGTATGTAACTACATAATTCACACGAATACATAGGGCACAAAGTAGGAAAAACAAGCTGATCAACAACGACGCTGATCTAATCGACGTTTCTTGAGAATGGTGAAGGTTAAGGAAAAACTCCGGGAAAATCCCTGTAAAGTTCATTCAAAGTTGTTACTTTGCGAGAAACCGCACAAACGTTGGATTCTTGGCAAAGGATAAGTTCATGAATATAGATAAGAATAAGAATAAGAATAATGTTTATTGTGACCAAAAGTATTCACAAACAATTTTGGGTTTGGAGTCTTCATTTAAGCAAGTAATGCCTGTATTAGAAGACTCCGCTCCTTCACAGCAGTAGGTAATTACTTAAAACATAATAAAAACATTACAAATTACAATAGATATAGAATTACATTGAAAAATAAACAATATATAAAGAGTTAGGTACCTACTCAATTACGGTTTCATCTAGTAAGTTAAACTACATGAAATATAAATGAGATTTGTGTATTTATATCTGAACATCTGTCACTTATGTCCGGGATAGCCCTCTTCTCCGCACAGTCCCCTCTCGACGACCTTCAAAGTGAACCCCGTTGTTTAAAAATACCCAGTTTTATTTAATCCCAATTGAGATATTTCTATCTATATTTCAATGATATTTTCGGTTCTTTGTGCTTAAAATATGGCATATATTATGATAATTATAATGTTAATTATTAAATATTTTGTGCGTAAGTAGATTTGTGTTTCATTCAAATAGTAGGTCACAATGAGGTCCCACCAATGACGCATGTTTTGACTAAATATGAATGGCATTGAATTGTTATTAAGTAAATATTATTTATTTTTGTTTCGATTTCCAGGCCATCAGTAATACGACTGATCTTGAATTAGATTATTTAGATATTTCTCTGTATTTATTACATGAAAGAAACAATATTGACACTGTTTATTGTGATTATTTATTATTATTTCCTAGTTACGAGAAAAACAAGCAAAAAGTATTTAAGGCATAATTCCCAGTTATTATTTTGCATAATCGTTCTGGTTAGGGGTGAACTGTTTCAAACTATATTTAGCTTAGGCCCAATCATAAACAACGGGCTTGCAACTTATCACAGGCGCACTGGTGCATGCATTAATGAGTTCCATAGGGGGTTGCTAATTAGTGAGTGCACGAGAAAAGTGTTAAAACACACTTTTGCCGTGTGCACTTATTAGAAGCTAAGTAGGTACCTATTACCTATAGAAACTTTGCCAAGATTTATCATCAAAAGGCAGTCTTTATTGAAAAATAACCACACCCACAGCAAAATGAGATGGCAATGCAACGAGGTTATTGGAATTTTACTACCAGAAATATTATATTTAAGATGAACAGAAATACAATTAAAATGACTCAATTTTTCTTTTTTCTAACCTGTAAAAGAAATCCAGCCACGCTAATGTGAGGCACAGAATAAATAACAGTATAGGACATTTATTGGTTAGAACTTACGAATTTTAGCTATCTAGTAGGGCAACACAAACATTAAATTAATTGGAAGTTACCAATATCTTTATTTTTCATTACAAGTTTGGCAAATCCTGTGATCCCTTGACATTTTTAAATAAACTCTATCATTAGGAGATAGAAAGAAACTAGCTTTGAGAATAGGGTCGTATGAGGCCCTTGAGAGAGCCCAGAGGGCCGCCGCCCTGCCAACGGCTGAACCTTACCATTTTATACAAATTGTTTTATATTTCACTTAAGAAGATAAGTTTGGGTCTACGATTTGGAAAACATTGAGATTTTTGTTTACTTTGGCTTTTGTGATTTAGTGCGCAACAGGCCGATTAAAATTACATCGAAATAAAGTGATTAGATGCTATTCAAATATTACACCTATCTTTGAATAGCATCTAATCACTTTGTTTAGTAGGAATGAATACATAAGCATTTTGGATTAGTTAGGAGTACATTTTTCATTTCCGTTAAAGTTAGGCACACGTATTTAGCGTAACGCCATTCTATATTAGGTAACAAGCTTTACTTCACCGAAAATAGTTTAAATATCCTTGCTTTTCCATAAAATTGTTTTTAGAGCTAAAGTAAACAATTTAGATTTGTAAATATCCTCCCGAAATAAACTACGTCAATAAGTTCCCAGTTTATTCTGCCAACTACCACGCGTTTGTCAGTTTACCGGTTACTCAATAAAATAAAAGAAGTAGTGTTCATTTTGTTGTAAAATTGTGGAGAAGGGAAAATGCCAGGGTGCATAATCTTCCGCCCACGTTGTTACTGGGAAAATGAGTGAAATGCAATGCTCGCAGGCGAAAACCTAATAACAAGCTTCTATTCCGAATAAGCTGTGATTTGTTCTTAAAGCACGGGGAATTTAGCTGTGAATACTGCTGTATGTGCTCACTTTATACTTTGTTGGGTTTTTTTATGTACAACGGATGCTTTAGGGTTGAATATACCTATATTTTTGCAGTAATTATTTTATATCATAGGGTGAGTGTTATAAGTAGGTACAATACAACTATTTTCTTAACACGTTCAGAACCGGGAGCCCTCCTGGAGGGTTTATCTAGTCGTATATGGGATGCCGGGGGCCCTCGCTGAGGGCTTATTTTAAATGAGCGAATACAGCATTATAAGTATATTTTAACAAGATTTATTAGTATATGCGTTGATTTTAAAATCCAAGCATTCTTTTTTTGAATATTTTGTTCAGGTTGGAAACTAAGTATAGCGACAAGGCCCCCTAAAAACATTATTTTACTGCGTTTTAAAGTGTTTTATAACACGGTTTTAAACCTAATGTCGTTGACCGTCCGTGATAGTTAATTCTAGCGCAAACGTAACCGGTAACCCTCCCAGAGGGTTCACTTTTAATATGTATTGCGGCATGGCGTATGAGTTCTATAAAAAGTGGGTGGAGTCGAATGTGTTAATGTCCCTCGGGAATCATCGCATTTCCGAATACAAACAACTTATCTGCTATCTGTAAAAGAGTATTAACAACTCTATATACTTCCAAGTCGATTGAGAGCGTCCGGTCTGCACCAAGTGCAAAGGGCAACTGATAACTGACGAAACACGAAGTTTGCCGAGGGAAATTAAGAAAATAGCTGTACTGTACATAACTAGGTGCTTTTTCTATTAATGACAGCTCAAACAGTAGGAACTCGTGAAGGGCATGGGCATTTTGGAGCCTGTAGGTACACGATTCTCTGCTTAGAAAAATTGTTGAATAGTATTTCTTTTTGTCAACTCTTCTTAAATCCACAGTTACTATTGCTGGATAAACGATAAAATAGGACTCATGAAAATTCTATCGACAACACAAGCTTCGAACCTTTCCCTCCATTCCTGTAAAATTTGACAGCAAAATGTTAATAAAGAAGCCCAGGCGCAGTCATTACATTACGCTTATTACGCAGCGTACCAATTACCCACCCGCTCATTAACTTTAGATTATTTATGAATGATGCACCACTTTCATTACCGTTAGGGGGCCTCTCCGTAGTATAATTTTAATCTATGACATACGTCCGGGAGGGCAGGAGACGTGCTTGTCGCTAAATTGTGCGGATTATCGTAGATCTGTCGTCGGCGACACGCGATTTCGCCTCTGCATTTACCTATCGATTACTCTTTGCTTGGGGCGTTACCGCTGCGAAGCCACTTACACGAGGCTTCAATCTTGTACCTGTACTTTTAACCCCCCAACCTTGAATCAATTTTGTATTCGCTGCGATTCCTGTATGGGTCAAGGTTATCTCCCCCGCAAATCTCTCAAGCACTGATTCTCCTCCTATCTTAATTAACATGCTTAACTTTATTAATTAAAATACATTTTCTTAAACATTGTAGCGAATCGTATCGCTGTGTACCACATAATTATGTGCACACAACTTTCACTTGTATCCATTTGTGTGATACCACGAACATTTCTAAATAATATGTAGCTAACTAAGTACCTATTCGATGCACCTACATAATGAGAGATTTTTCAACTTCGTTCAGCGTCTGGCTTTAAGTATTCTTTTCTATTTTCGTCGCACTTGAGTTAAGTGATAAGATTATTTTCACGTTAATTTGCGAAATAAACTTCCACCAACCCTCTATATTGGTAGACAACTGGGAGTATTTTTGGGTACAGATTTTATTAACTTTTCTTTCCTTGAATATTACCATTCTACGTTTAAAGCTTCGTGCAGACTAGCGCGACGCGACACCGGTCATTGTTATACCGTGAAGTTTTCTTAGAAATTGTATTGTTCGAGCCGCGTCGCGTCGTCGCGTCGCCTTGGTCTGTACGAGCCTTAAAGAGCATAACATTATTTCAGAAAAAAAAAATACAGAAAATTACAGTACCTGCGCCGTTTCTGAATATGGACTCGCATCGCAACTGCTCAGATCACTGCATATCAGGCATGGGTAAGCGTACAGCAACTGGATAAAAGGCTCTCTCAGAGAAAATATAGGGTTTGTAGTGCCCACTGCTCAGGGATCCCTAAACCTGTAATGTTTCTAAATATAAACATTGTGTAGGTGTTTATGAAAGTAAATGTGACTCGTACTTTGGCTATTATTGAATTGCGTTCTAGGTAGTGTTGTGGCCAGCACTGTCACGTCACTTTATTTATACACACGAAGGACCACATAAGTATGTTTTTGTAACCTTTGAAAAAGGTAAACACAATGAACTGTAGACGTGGTTGGATTCACTGTTGTAGTATTAAGGAAAACGAAAACAAAAATAACCTTGGTTTCGCAGGCTTTATGCAAGCTTTTTACCCATTAATAAACATTAATTATACTGAGGTAAAAGCACAATGTCATGCTGATTCATGTTAAACTTGACTTTGAACAAAAACTGTGCATGCAAGTGACGTGACATGTGTCTGACTGACGAAGGCTGCATCCGAAAGAAAGTGATGAAAAGGCTCACCTTTGTGCGTATCAAAGTGAGTGAGGATGCTGCAAAGTGAAGGACCCGTGATATTGGTGAGCGGATGCGGGGCGGGGTTGTCGAAACGGGGTTGAAGGTGCGACGCGCGGAGGGCGGCTACCATCCGCGCAGGGCGGGCGGGAGGCACGTAACAAGTGAAGCGGGCCCGGGAGCAACAGTCTGCCGCAGCCCGGCCACGCGGCCTCACACACCACCGTCCTCTCGCCCCGGAGCGCGCACCCCGCGTAAGTAGCGCTTACCCGATTAAATTATTTACCTTAGTCCGGCTGATGCGTCGCCAGCTCGCCGACACCTCCCTGGCTGCACTAGACCGTCGCCTTCGACCGCCGCTGCTGCCACTCCATTATCGCGCTCGTATAAGATATCGTTAACGCGCATCCATCCTTCAGTGAATGTCTGCTATATAACTGTACCTGTTGAATGCATGACGAAGCAACATACACCCTTGACGTTTATTTAGTAATATTGTATTTATTTGATTGTTTTGAATATTTTTTGTTAATTTCGAAGTTAAGTATGGAACGTACCTAATTAATGTCCGTAATGGCGCTGCTGTATGTATCGCGTAGTGTCACGTTGTCACGTCTCGATATGACAGGTACCTGTCATTTAGAACAATATAACGTTAGTCACTACTCTTATCAAACAATTTCCTTCGAGCAGGAAACTCATAAAGTTGCCTTAGGACCACAAGTCTGGGCGGCATCATTATAGTTATGAGACGTGATATTTGCTATCATTATTTATAACGGCGCTCATTTTTAAATTACGTTGCCTTTCATACGAGTCATAAATTACAGTTATTAGGTTCGTTTTTTATAATGTGTGAAACGTTACAAATGGTTTTGTGCAGTTTTATTTAAAAGAACGAAACCCAGCTCTTTGTTTTGCATTGTGATCTTCTACCTCATTTTATCTTAAAGCTTCACTGAATTGAACTATATTAAGGCGGAGTGAACCTTTTTTATCCATTTGGATCTATAAAGTCTCGTTATTGCAAAGCGGCGAGCCAGATAAATATTTATTTGTATCTTAATGAAGGAGGATTATCATTGTTTAAAAGACTCGAGAGAGAAAGAAGCGAGAGAACAGAGGTAGCTACACAAGTCAAGCACACCTCGCCGAGAAGAAAGATTCACGAGTCGGAGATAAGATAACAATGAATGTTCGCAAACACTCGCTATAATTGGAAACCCTTGAAGTCCTTTTGATGTAAGACGACTTTATTAACATCATGCACAAAGAAAGGGTTTGATAAAAGAAGGAAAATGGAACATGTTGTAATAAATGTAACAACACGGTGTCTTTAATGTTTTAACGAAAATGAGACAAGAGAAATCGCTTAAATGAAATGTTTTTGGAGACAATTCGTTAAATTTGTTATTCAAGCAACAGAAACTGTTTCAATGGAAGCGTGTTTCACCTACGCAATTTAATATTTGTAAGCCTCCTAGATTCGTACACCGTTGTGTATTGTGTCCTTAGTGTAAATTGTAATGACTGTATAAGGACATAATGCAGAGGTTTTAGAAAACTAGACGTAATAACGCTTCCAGCTTATTTGCATGATAAAATACCAAGAATCTCTGAACAAGAAGCTACACATAAAAGTTACTGAAGATGAAAAAGACTGACGTTCTAATGAATGTGCTGTGATACTTTGTTCATACAGTGCAAAGTGGAGATAATGAGCATGAAAAATGTGTGCATTGTGAGAGGAGGAAATAACATGAGAAACATTCACGACTTGCTCTTGGTATAGTTGGTGACTGTGACGGACTTAGTTATCAGCTGCAGGCTTAACATGGAATTACTTTCAGTTTTTAGTGACAATTTGGATCTAAATTTAGAGTCATAATTTAATTCAGAGGAAGATCAAAAGTAGGTACAGTGATATTCTGCTGATACACTGGATGAGATTAGTAAATCTCTTAGACAGTTGGGATTTAGTTGCATGAATTTGACGTTTGGTCGTCGGGGACAAGGCTGCAGCGTCAGAGGTGTTTTACTGTTTATTGTGTTTGTTGCTTCAACATTAGCATAGAAGTTGGTAATTCATGCACTTCAGACGGATAGAGTGAAGTCTGCTGTCAGAAGCGTATCAAAATAAACGAAGCTGAGCCAAAGCGGACAGCGTTAGTAAACCTGGCAACAACTAAAGTAAACCTAATTCAGGAGGGACCGGCCAAGCGGAAAAGAGAGCCTTTGCAGTAAACGGGCTTTGAAGTTTAAGAAAATATAAAGAGCACGATGGGTTTTATGTACAGACGTACCTGCACATATAGTTAGAATACGGCTTCTTTAAACTTTGTACACAAAATAACCTTGTCACTAGTAACAAACTTCTCTTCGCGGAGCGCTACGATTGCTTCGAAACTTGGACCAGCATCTGAGTGGTGGTACAGTAGAAATTGACTTGACAAATTCTTTACAAATAAATTCGTTTAAAATAGTTGTTTTGAAATTAAAATAAATGTATTTCATAAATTAACACGTTCAGTGCCGGGAGCCCTCGCGGAGGGCTTATTTTAAAACGCAGCAGCATTATAAACCGTGAAAATAAAATCTGATGTATATTTTATTAAGATTTATTAGTATATGCGTTGGTTTTAAAATACAAGTTTTTTGTTTTTTCCTTGTTACAACTATTCACTAAAAAATTTAAAGGTATAGCATAAAAACTACGTGTAGCGACGAGACCCGCTGACCCCCGAAAACACTATTTTACTTTGTTTTATGGTGTTTTATAACACGGTTTTAAACCTAGCCGTTGACCATCCGTGATAGTTAACTTTCCACGGTATCCCTTTCGGACGTTCCCGCAGTACCAGTGACCCTTCCGGAGGATTTACGTCCAATATGTATGGCGGCATGGCGAATGAGTTGTATGAAAAGTGGGTGGAGTCGAAAGTGTCAACATGTTTTAATGTGGATCGTTTCTCCATTTTTCGTTAAAATTGCTTCGGGGTGTTCCAACAGCTGTGAAATTTTCGTGTGAATTTTAATGTCACGGGCGTAGGTAATGTTTTTTTTATGAGAACACTAAACGATCGGATACGCAATAACTAAATATAGATAAATTGAATAATTTAAAATGAAAAGCACAATACTACATCATCAATCTTTTGGGCAGCAGTCAGCACATTATTGATTGGATTTTCGTTCCAAAAATGGCTTGCCTACGTCAATACGGTTAATGGATATAAGTTATTAAATAGTTCGGGAGAGCAGATACGTCCAATTAGCGGAGCAAGCTCCACGCGGATGCAATATTGATTACATTCGCACCACCAGTCACGTGCTCTTTGTTGACCACTACGCCTACCCTCACATATTTGATACAGCCGCTCCTAGATTTATTCTAGTTCTGATTATTCTAACTTTTCGAATCTAAGTGATACAATTGTACTTCGTCGTGTAATATCGATCAGTCAGTAAAAAATAATAACTGTTAGCTTTCAGTTTTCGTTCTTGCCGTAAATTGCGGAGCATATTGCTAATCGTCCGGGCCGACGCTAAAAAGATAAAGGCGAGCGGCCAGCGACGAACGCAGACAATAAAATGGGCTTATCTGCTGTTACTAAGGGTATACTCCACCTGAAACGCTTCTTGTACGAAGGTACCTTATCTAATCTAATTGCTGGACTAAGGCGACTTTAGTTGGCACCACGACGAGCGACGCCCATCAAGGGTATGGGCGTCGCTTACTTTCTCATTGTCTTACTTTGTCATTTGACTGACATTTTAAATGTAAACTTTTGGCGCAATTATTTACATTTTTTAAAGTCTTATTTAATCTTACACAGTACACATGGGACGTACGTTCGTCATCGCCAAAATATAGATATCTGGATAAAAAAATAAAATAAATAAAAATAAAAAGTTTATTTCGGAACAATAATATAGGACTAAGTACAAGTAAAACGATGATAGCTGCAAAAGTATAAACTGTAGCGCAGATAACGCCCTTCTCCAGATACAGGGTGGAATGATGTTCCATGCAAAAGTGCTTAAACATTAATTTAGATAATTTAGATTTAGTAAATTAATAATAAAAAAGAAAATTAAACAAGAATAAACAGTACATAACAGGACATAATAATTTGGGATGTATTTTGACGTTGAATTAATGTGGTGAGTGTAGGGTGAATGGGTGTGTGTGATGGTAGTAGTTTGTTTAAATCCGTGATAGTGATGGTCAACACGGTCAACGATTCCAAAGTACTAATCAAACCTTTGTCTCCATTAAAACGTTCCTGCTACATACGAGTATATTATAATGTACGGTATTGTGCTCATGCAATTTGTCTTTGTTCGTAGTGTTACATGCCCCGTTTGCGGTGTTACGTACACTACTTATGTATTACTTAGTACGGTCTACTATTAATATTAATTAAACTTGATATATTCGTAGCAAGTACGTACTACGTACCCGCATTAATATAGGAACTGGTTCTTTGGGTTTTTATCAGATATATTATAGTTTGTCTCATAATAACACGTGTAACAAAGAGTATTACAAATTTTTGCGAGTAATATAACCAACAGGGTGAAATATCTAAGTTCGTCTTCCCTTTTTACTATCTCCTTCTTTAATAAAAAATCGTAAAGAGTTGCTTTTAGTATACCCACAGGGGATCGTGAAGATTAATTAAGAAAACAACCGAGTGCTCGCGAGAGTATCGCAGAGAAGATATTTTATAAGGTTGCAATGTTGTAATAACTTATTTTTCTTTTTAACACTCAAAGTTATTTACAATCGCGGCGTTCGTTTCATTTCTTTGTCCGCCGTTCAGGCCGAAAGTTTTAAATATTTCTTAAAGTAGGTTAAATGAAAATTTGTGTTGGACTTCTGTTGAAGGATTTCTTAACCATAACATAATTAGTTTCAAAGCTTCTAATTGGAGTAAATAGATTTGTGTTCGGAGTGTGTACATTATTAATTAATTCGGGACGTGTGTCTTATCATGCACACTTCGGCACACAACACCTTATCGATGCGTAATAACATCAATAATGTATTATATTCAATAACTATTGTGAACATTAATTTAATTAAAATTATTGATTCAAAACTGTCTCGCATTAATCCGTGGTTTGTCTAACAAAAAAAGGTAGGTATTCCAACTATCACAGCATATATTGTGATGGGGCTCTCCATATCAACCGACCGTGAGTGCGTTTGCCTGGATAGACGTAGTACCTACGTACATATAGTAGGTAGGTATCGTTTAGCCATGGTATAGATTCATGTTATTACGATAAACAGTTTCCCATGAATACCTTACAAACAAAACTTTCTTTAACACGTTCAGTGCTGGGAGCGCTCCTGGAAGGTTCACCTAGTCGCATATGGGACGCCGGGAGCCCCCGCAGCGGGCTCATTTAAAATGTAGGTTTTTCTTAGCGAATACAGCATTATTAACCGTGAAAATAAAATCTGATGTATATTTTAACAAGATGTATTAGTTAGTATATGCGTTGGTTTTAAAATAAAAGCATTTTTTGCGATGGTTAACTTAGCGCAAACGTAATGCCGGTAACCCTCCCGGAGGGTTCACTTCCAATATGTATGGCGGCATGGCGTATGAGTTCTATGAAAAGTGGGTGGAGTCGAAAGTGTTAATAATATTGCATTAGTATCAAGTTGACATGACCCAGTTACAATTTCATAATAATAACAGCGACCTACTATTAAGGTAAAGACTAGTGTACACGACATCCAATAACGTCTACACACAGTGTTCGTCTCGCCCGCCAGTCCATTATGTACGAAATACTCCCCATTTCAAGGGACACACTCCAGAAATTATATTTAGAGAAGAATGAGATTTTAACGACTCATTTTTTAGGAGATTCCCTGTATTTTATGATCACAAAGGATGGGTTTTTTTATCGCTTCACTGCGATATTACTTTATCAAAAGTTTTGGACGGGGTGAGGTGTATCCATTTCCTCCACCTTTATATTTTAAAGTTAGATGTACTTACAATGTACACGTACTTGATGGAGCCTTTAGTTAGCGCTGCTCGAGAGTTTGTTTGCGTACAACAGTTTATTGTTTGCTCTGATGTGCTCGTCAAGTAGTTTTGGAAGTCAGACGCAAAACGGATGGTGCGGCAGAATGTGGGGAAACTCCACAGAATTATATATACTTCTTCGAGGTGCTTTGGAGTTCATATATCATTTTCACACTGCAGAATATTCAAACTTAATATAGATACTTACATGGTTTTATTAATTTGTCGATATATTTACCCAGTTACCTACCCGCGTTGCGTATATGGAATCTATACCTTCACACAACGCTCTATAGTGTTGAGTTCGGGTATACCATAAAAATATGTAACGCCGTGTTGAGGATTTTAAAATATACCCAACTCCAACATTCGTTTTGGGTATAGTATAAAAATATTTACCGTCGTGTTAAGGATTTCAAAATATACCCGACCGCAACATTCGTTTGGGATAGATATCAGATAAAGGGACGTTTATTTTAGGCTAATTATTTTCCAGGCGACTAACAACTTAGAGGGCGACTAATTATTTGCTACTAAAAATCATAGGCGAGGTACTATAAATAATGACATGGCGACTAATATTAACAGTGGGATAAAAAACATTGTATTATAGAAATATGAAGTGGTAAATGAAAATGGCTGAATGGTAGGTTAGGTTAGGTTAGAACTGTGACCAGACAAAGCACGAGCCGAGCGAGCGAAGCGAGCGGTGCCGCGGCAGCGGCCGGCGAGTGCCAGTGCAATGTCTCCGATTCAAAATCCACATTCTCGATAACTCCACAATGTTCGGTTATAAAACCCTCTAAACTAGCTTTATCTATCATTATTCGCATCTACTTTTACGCTAAAAGGATCACAAACCATATAGTTATCGCTTTATTATAATTTTCGCAATGTACTGTGCACTTATTACCTACCACTTTTTTAATTAAAAAACACTTGAAATCACAATTCAAACAGTACTGACTCGCACGTGGTCACAAAATGATGCAACAAACAAAATATTGCGTCAAGCCGCGGGCGAAAAGGATAGAACGATTGAAATAGTAACGTGCCAAAAGAGTATCGAACAATTGCTTCGTTGCGGTCGGGTATGTTTTAAAATACTTGCAGGGGCGTATACTAAATCTGAATGTATACCCGATATCAACACGCGCCAGTGACGTCACAAATGTTAGGTAAAGGTACGCTTTATTGAAATGATTTTTGTTTACTGGATTTGAAAATATACCCGAAGGCAACGCGGTTTCTGACGTCATGACCGTTGTGTGAAGGTATAGATTCCATATACGCACCCGCGTTATTGTATAATTTTGTCAGGTAAATAAGCAATACCAATATATTATACCGTTTCCTAATACCCGTATACCTAATATGTGCCTGAATTTTCCCGAAAAGGAAATATGATTGACTAAGAAAGATACGTTAATAGAAAGAGACAGAGTTGCGAATTGGTAGAGCCTTATAATAATAACACTTTCTGCCAATGAGATGAAATATACAATCTACCAGTTGGTATCTGCCTAATATAAATGTTGATAATCATATTGTCATGTAGAGTGGGTACCAGATACTGAAATACATAATCAATTAACGATTATGTATATTCCTAGAACTTGTTAGTTCGACAGCGTACACATACAAGATGTCACACAAAATATTTTAATGCTCAATAAAAATAAAATAATTACCTATACTTACGTGAAGGTATGTTGTCATTGCCACCTATGTTTAAATTTCAAAGAATTCAGACCGGTACAACCACACTCAAAAGGTTCATCAAAGGCATCGATCAAATGTTTTTCAGCGATTACACCTTGTGCTATTTTTAGTTCCTTATCTTGTCACCTGAAAGCCCACGTACAACCGACTCCTTTCTACTTCATCCCTGAAAAAGCTTACCTAATACATTTTAGACAAAAACGCAAGGCAAGGTTAAAAGCTTCGATAAAGGTATCCCTTTTTATTGTTTTAGGTTCAGGATCAGATAAACAATCTCTCGTTCGAGCTGACTTGTTCAAATATATACCTACCTTTTATACTTATCTAAAACAACTACTATTGTCTCGTGCCGGCACGAGTTACACGTAGCTAGCACGAGTTTATAACTTGTGTTGTGGTGATAAGGTGAGTCAGTCAGTAAGGTTGGATTATCTTACTTAAGTAAACCTCTGTTTTAAAGTTTGTTAAAAAGATAAAAAGGTAACAAAGCAGCCACTGTAGGTAGTGTCGGTGGAAGCGCCAACGTCGCTCTTGAGAGCAATGTGTTGAGCTTTTGTCAACGTTGAATAACTTTCAACGTTGACAAAAGCTCAACACATTGCATTATTACGATTCTTAACTGACACGTGTTGAATGTGCGGTCCATAAAAAAACCCCTTTCAACGTTCTTAAGCCGCGTGGCCAAAATCAGAACTAACGCCGCCATCTTGATTTGTCAATAGATATTCTGTGACAATTTCAAAAATGTTTACCAACAACGCCCCCCTCCCTGTCAATGTCATTCAGGCGCCAAAAGATCCTTGTGGCACTCTACTTAAATTACTGCAAAATATAGTGGATTTCGTCCACCAGTTTCTTAAACGCATGTCCAAGCGTTACTTTGACTCTGCCGCCTTGCACCGCAATCCCTTGATTGTTGCTGCGGCCAATTATACCCCCTCGACCCTCAGTCAATTTCGCCGTCCACGGCATATCCTTTCCGATCCCGATGATCCAATCACACTCCTCCAGGAGTCTAATAGGGCCACCAGTACAGTCAAAAACAAAAACACCCGACACCCGTCGTTCCGACCTCGCCGCAGAGGTCCACCGCGTGCGCGACCACCCCGAGTAATTACTCCCCCCCGACCCTTGTCCGATGAAACGCCAGCCCGCGGCGCAGCTGAGCGTATAGCTTTAAATTCCCCTGACAATAATAATGATCACTCCTTGATCCAGCCTGTCCCTGAACTTGCTGTCCTCCCCTCAGCGAATGCCCTAAGCCGAGGTTCGTACCCCACAGGGGGTGCCCTTAGCGAGCATTCGCTTAACTTTAATTTAGAATAGTTTATGCCCCTGGCTGGAGGCCCTTAGTGTAGAAGCTATTTGCAGCCACAGGACAGTCCGGTTAAGCAGCCACGACCTTAGTGGTCACCTGCAAGATGCCATAGATAAAAAAAAAAAAAAAAAAAAGTGGATGTCGAACATGAAAGTTGATATAGCACCGCTCTTGTACCAAGACACGTATTTCGATACATTTATGATACAATTGCCACAATTCAAAGCGCTACTTATTTTATTTAGTAGTTCTTGGAGGAATGCAAGACGTGTTTCTTATCTTACAATAAAACGTGTTCCATTAAATTAACTTGTTGAATAACAACTCAATAAATATGTAATACCTACGCCGTATAATAATATTATTTTGTATTGTTCTTGTTGTGCTAGTATGTTCCACTGATTTTATAATCATAACGGTATGAAACATGCGACATTATAGTAATTTGCTTTATTAATAATTAATTGATGTATACAAGATATTGTGAAAACATTTTAAAAGAGTAACGGTGGAGTTTCTTGCCCATTCTTCTCCATACGAAAACTACCTTTTGGAAGGGGCAACTAGAATCAATTATTATTTAAATGTTGACGTTCAAAAGTGCCTTTTTGTGCCTAATTGAAATAAATTATTTGACTTTGACTTTGTTAAGGAAATCTTTTGAGTGTTTTGTGAAACAATAAGTTTTTTTATTGCTGCTAAACCAATTTCATTTTATGTAAAGGGAATAAGGAGCCGTAGATGTCACTAAATGTCATAACCTTTTGGAAATCGTGCAATTTTTGCAAATACGTAGGTATTTCTGCACTTTACACTTTTTATTTGTATTCTTTCTTTTTATTTTATTTCTTTTTACTTATGTGCCTTATAGTCTGTGCTAAATAAATTTATTTTCTTTCTTCATTCTTACGTAAGCCTTTCCTAAAGGCACACTGTTATGTAACCTCAATAAGTCTTAAGAAGTTTGGTTGGAAAGGTCCAATTTAACATGAAATAATACGTAGTTCGGACAAAAAATAAGGTTTGGTAAAGGACCGAATCTTTACGTAATGTTGCGCCAATCGTGATAAAAGATTCAACAGTGATTGGAGATCGTAATACAAAAGTGTAACAATAACGCCCTAATGATCGACAAAAATGACACCAATAAATTTTGATATCCACTCAATTTGGATTAGTATACACAGGTAGGTAGCAGGAAGCTATATTTCCTAGATTTATTTAGAACAATCGAAAATAAATGGTTGGATAGGCACGCCTCGTCGTTTGCACGCCCGACCCCTTTTCGATGATCAGCGAATTTTTATCGCCCCATCCAAATCGGGGACTAGCTGCATTTGTTACATCACCTTAGCTCTTAAATCTATTGAAATCTGCGTATTTTACCTCTTTTATCGACTTTCTCAAGTTTTACGAAAGGGTACAATTCATCTCGTGTGGTTTATTCTCATGCGATTGGGTCGTAGATGCTCCATCTTCTGTGTTTCTTTATATTTAGCATGCAAATCACTTCGGAAACTTTCTCTTATATTTTTTTAACTTCTGCATTTATTTCGTATTGTACCAAGAAAGTTGTGGAACAGAAAGAACTGGGCTCATGACTTTTATTTCATTTATTCTGAACTTGAGCGCATAACTAATCAATTTACTTTTATTTATTTAAATCCTACGGCTTTACTTTGTGGACTGAATTATTTCACTTCAATATATTCTTGAGCTAATAGTCACGTACAATGTTATAAATCAGTTGACTTCTAATTGCACATAATGGGCCACTGCACTGATCCAATTCAGACTCACTTCATCCCTATTGCTTCTTTTGCACTAAACCCACTTATGATGTGCCTTAAGCGCAGATATAAGGTGTCATGGATTGAGGAGCCATGTCTCATATTCAAACGCGGGTACTACCAATATTTAGTAGGTAGTAAATTTGCCGATTTTGTAGTACCTATACCGGTCAAGCTTATTGATGCGTTTGATCTCATATTTATGCGATTGGATCTATGAAGAAAAAACCAAGACCATCGACTGAAAATGCATGTCTGTTTTATTCACATAATTTAATTAAACGATTGAAAGTTTGTGCCATCTGGCCCTGATCAAATAATACCGCCAATTTAAATGACGGATCTCAGTGAATGGTCCGTTAAATGTTCCGATTTCTATTAAATAGTAAAAAATGCTTTGTAGAACCTCAGAAATCCTTTTTCCTGCGATAAAAAGGGTTTTATCGTTGTTGGGTCAGCAAAGTGTATGTAAATGAGAACGCGCTCAGTTTTCACGATAGAAATAAAGCGAAATTGACGTCTTGGGCAACATAATTCATAACTTTTAGAACGCCAACACAATGTGCCTTGTGAACATATTGATAATTACGAGATGTTATTTGTGAAAGCTTGGGTGTTTATTGCGCTGCTTGTTCTTTAAATCTTGTGCAAACAGTAGGAAGCGGTGAAAGGTGGTCGTTTTCGGGAATATTTTGTAACCATGTCAGTCACTAAGCCTGATTTCAGTTAATTTTGAATAAATAATTAAATCAATTCAAGTTGTGAGTTTAAAAGATCAAAAGCTTGATGTTTAGAAAATTCTTTGCTCGGGCGTAGTGGCTCTGGTCTTGCATTTGAAATATCTTGAGTAAACATAATATTATAAATCTACAGTGTACTCCAACAACATCGTATCGGGTTTCCATAAGCTCATGCACGCGTGCTTTTTCATTTTACAAAATGGAAATAATATTATATTCAACTCCTACGCCGTAACTGCAGTCACTTTTGATCCAGAACTAAAATAGTTCTGCACGTGTACGATGTACCTGAATGATATGAAACGCAATACTATATCTACTGGTACGAATGTACGTACAAAGTGAACTGTGAATCCATATAGTACAAACATAACGTCACTGTAATGGCAGGCGGCAGGTATCGATTTGTCGGAGCATAGTGTATTTTGTAAGCATTGAACGTTTCGCGCGGAACGAGGCAATATCGCCAAAACCAGCTGTTCCCTGTAGCTAACTATCGCTTTTGCTTTTCCACATGTGTGAATGTAATTCATGAAAAAGTTTCACACATAATCATCCAAGTGCGTCTGTCCGTCCGACCGACAATGTTTACCACAGTTTTTTAAGATGTACTAAGACGTGCGATCTGCACGGACGGTAAACTAGTAATATGGATTTGCGGTATATTTATCTTAATTAAAGTTTAGGACACATAAATAGGAACATAAAGACTTTCATCGGCCGTATAACCATTGCGTAAATACTTTGAATAGTAAAAAGCGAAACATAAGACAAAACGACTGTAATTTAGGTATTTGAAAACTGTGCCCTATCGTAACTTTAATTTTGATTTGCAAGATCTACCTGTATCTCGTAGAAGTAGATTAAGCTTTATTTTTTTAGTTACAACAATTTCGTAAGTCCTCTGAATGTAAAGTAGCAAAACATCGGAATAAAATCAGTGGCAATGTGTCGGGCGGTAATCTCGTCATAAATAAAAACGTCCAGGAAAATACAACTTGTATTCTTTGACTTCAGATTCATTCGAGTGCGAAGCGTAAGCGAACAACACATCTAGTGCTTCGGTTCTTAAGCTCTGTGACGTCATCAAGATTTCCAATTTACTCCGAGTTATTCAAAATGATAGGGGTTTTATCTTCCGTACATCTTTCTGAACTAACTTATCGCATTTTGGCATTGACGACAAGTTGTTACTCTGACATTTTGAACTGAAGAGGCCGTGTCGGCACGCGGTAGCCAGATTTAAGCCCAGGGTGCTTACCAGCCTAAGGTCAGCGGCAGCTTCGATTTTAGCAAGGGCTTAGTAATTTTATAAACTAATATTGACAAAGACTTATTTAAAAGGGAGGAGAGATTGTTAGATAGAAGGGTAGGAGAGACAACCTACCTACGTAGTAATGACTTAATTATTACTAACTATATTGTATAGAAATGGTGGACAGATTGATAAAACAAATAGAAAAGAATGTGAACAGTGTATTTGGTTTTAACTTATTTCGATCTTACAAGTTTTAGATCTGCGTACTCGCGTATCAATTGTTCAAACTTTTTCAAGTTAAGTTGTGATTGAAAGGGAACATAATATCAAGTTTTGGGAAGATTCCCGCGTCTGTTTATGTATGCATTGTTTTCATTTAAATAAGGGTATATTTGTGGAGTGACAAGCCTACCCTCGGGAGACTCACATATAGATAATGTTGCTAACTTGTTTCGTAATTTACGGCTGACACTTCCACTTTCGGAGCCTCTTTATAAGCGTTCCGCGAGTTATCCTTAAGTAATTAGTTGTGTTAAACAAAGTTATGTACGAAATAAATTGTTTAATTAAATGTGATATCACGAGTCGACACCTTGGGAGAGTCGACGTCTTGAAAGACCTGTCATATCGCGTTTTTGGAAGTTCATTAGGTACTGTATCGTGTTACAAGTAAATATTTGTATGAAATATAAAGTTACGATTGTAAGTCACGCTCGTAAACTCATATCAAAGGAATGTTCTTTTACTCGGAATAAATTACCATGAAAATAAATGACCGGGTCTTCGTCGCGAAGACATGACAATAATAGATAATGACCGAAGCGTGAACCTAACCTATTCAGAGCTATTGTTAACTTTAGTTAAACGTGCTTCAGCATTCTTTTGAGCAGTTCGTACGTAGGGAAGGAGCGTACTTTCGATTTGTCTGTAACACTATACGCCTAGTTTTGATTGACTTAAGAGTACGCTTATAATATTGAGGGTTACGGGAAACTAAGAAAAGGAAAAAATCTATCTGCCTAGCCTTATTTTGAGGTCGAGTTCCAGTCTAACCGGATGCCGCTGAATACCATTATTTTACATGGAGCGACTGTCTATCTGACCTCTACAAACAAGTTACTGGGTAGCACGATATCCCTTGGTAAGGCATCGCATGAGGGAGGCCACTTTTTTTCTTACTATTGCCCTAAAGCAGTCCGTGCTGGCTAGCAAACATACCAGATGCACTACAAAAGAGAGGTAACTCCAAAAGCATCCTACAACCATTATTGTACAGGACCCGTAGGGCATTGAATAATGGCAGTACCAATAGCGCCACGAGTAGAGAGATAGAGCGGTTTCCGCGAAATAACGTTCACTCCTTCATTTTGTGGTATACAAAAGAAAGTTGATTGGGGCACAAACCTAATACCGTGGGCGGACATCGGACGCGCGTCGTTAAGCTAACGTGTCGGTTGCCTAGGCCGGCTCGTGTGGAGTCATCAATCTATTAGTCGTAGCCTCATCTACCCCTTATTAGTGTTTTTATGTGCTACCTACGGGGAAATTGAGTATAGAATATTGGAATTGAAGAGGAAATCGTTATTTTTTGTGTTTTGTAGTCATACGGTACGGTATTTGTAGCTTCCGGCAGGCCCGGCACGATCACGCAGAGTGAACGTACACGTAAAAACGAACGATTTTATTAAAATTGAAAATACTCTTTTCACACATAATAATTACTTAATTTTATGTCTTTATTCATACATATGGGTTACTAATTGTGTGTTGTCGCAATAATTTAAACAAATATGCTATAGGTAGGAGTATAGGGTAGTTGTATCGTTCGAATTTACGTTACGTTAGCGTCGCGCGTTCGTGCTAGAGCCTCTGTTCACTGCAGTTAGTTTTCATACGGTGATGCCGTAAGCACTAGACAGAAACAGGTGAATGAGGGTCCTGGCTCTTAGTTGTATGTTACCTAATGTCAACCTTGAAGTATAACAACAACAGTTTTAACAGAGTCATCTCTCACATCACCCTCGGGAACGATCAGACTTGACCTACCTAAAACTTAAGTTTTCCTAGCCTAAGCAACTAAAACATAGCACTGCCTATGTGATTATTAAGAAGTTTTACTAAACATTAACTTTATGTTACAGTTAACTGTGGCTTTTATTCTGCTTAAAGAATATATAGGAAGATAAAAAAAAATCTTTAATTAAACTGACCGGGGTCTCATTTTATTGAAGTATTATTAAAACAAAACTAAAGAGGTCGGCTCCACGGAACGTGGCAGCTGCCTCGCGTCAAACGAATATTTTGAGTGGCCGCCAAAGAAAATTCATTTCCTGCTATTTCTTGTTCCGTAAAATCTTTTCGAGTGCGAATTTAAGTGCAATTTCTATTCATTTATTTCATTAGCGAAGACGGCAACTCCTTAAATTAATATGCATCTACTATAAGATTTCAGGAATCTGAATATAATTGGGTCCTCATAATATCGCTCTTGGCAATTATAGAAACCTAATTAGGTATCATTGTTATTAATTAAATTTATTGCTGGTCTGGATAAACGTTTTCCATCGTTAAAAGTATTACATTTTATTGATCCCGCCGGTTCTAAAAAAGCGGGCCTGTAATAACTTTATTTCGTTTGATGAGGTATAAAATTATTGGTATCGCAGTATTCATTGAATGATAGAGATCGTATTTGAGAACCTACAAAAGTGGCCAGCTATCTCAAACTCAAATCATTCATTTTAATTACTTACAGATACACTTTTTAATTGTCAAGGAGTCGGTTAGTCAGAAAGATGAAGCTGATTGTCCATTCCAGAGCGTAGTAGGTTCCTATGGAAAATAACGGACAAGAAACTCAATGAACAATCTTTTAAAAAAAAAATATTGGTTGGTACTTAACATCATTCATGTTGAAATAAGGTTTACATAATAATATATGCGAGAACGACGTAGAAAGAAATGCAATGCAAGTTAAAAGTCCCGTAGTAAAAACAAAACAAAAGCAGTTCAAAACTAAACTAATTAAAATATCCGTGGCAACTAAGAGATAACCAGTCTCAACTAACGGCGTCTGTTCACAAACATGACGCATGGATCAGCACCATTTTGAAGGGAACTGAATGATCAATACAATACTTCATACATGCGCCACCATTTCATAACATACGAAACAAATAGCTTGGTGAGCCTGCAGACCATTAATAAAATACCATGTCATTATGAATGAAATATATGAGGAGCTCGTGGCTAAGTAATGACTGCCGCATGGGTCGATCCGTCAGGTTAAGCTACGCTTTCCGGGGTTGGTCTGTGGATGGGTGACCATTTTTACATACCGAGACTCTTCCGTGCCTCAGAAAACACGTTAAGCCGTTGCTCCCAGCTGTCATTCGTGGATCTTTGACAGACGTTACGGGTCGTCAGAAGCACGAAAGTCTGACAACCAGTCTTACCAAGAGGTACCTATCGCATTACCCAGTTACTGGGTTGTGGATGTGGAGGTCAGATAGGCAGTCGCTCCATGTAAAATACTGGTATTCAGCTGCATTAGACTGGAAGCCGACCGGACTTGGGAATAGGCTGGGCAGATTGATTATGAAGGAAATATTCAACAACGTATAAAAGACTCGTGAAGTTTCGTCGTAGATTTTGTTCTTCTTGCTTTAATCATTCATTTAAATTTCCTACCCATTAAGTTAGGTATATTGTCGTGGACTATTTTACTTAAGAGGCTTTGTTTATTAATATACATCTGAATAAAATTCGTCCTTAATTTTGATTGGATTCATCATGAACTTGTGTGTCATATTTGTTAGGAAAAATCCACACTTCTTCTCCACAGTAACCGAAAATATTAGAATTACACAAAGGGAACCCCCCACCAAGCTAAAAATCCAATTTTGTAACAGCGCTCTCCACTACAGAAACAGATAAGTACCTTAAGTCCATAAAAACAACAATATTCCAAAAGTAATAAAAGAACTACCATTTAATTCCTACAAAAGAAATCTAAAAACATGGCTTCTTTAAAATATTTTTTATACACTAAAATATTTTTTTGATTATAAGACATTAGATTTATTTAGTTTTATAATACCAACAAATATTGTTGTTGTTGTGTTTTGTTTTAATAGAGTCTAAATGTATCTTTATGTCTATGGTCTAAGTGTTTTGTATTGTTATTGGAGTGTATGTTAGTAGTATATAATTTAGGTTTTATGACCATGTAAATGTAAATATTCGTATGCCGCTTTTAACGGTGGATGTGTCCTGAACATAATTATACCTAACCAACTTGTACGTATATCCGACGAATAAAATAAATATCTTTCAATATCTTCTCTTTGCCATCATTGTTTAAACTTTTAAGGTACTATACTCGTTAATTTAATTATTGTGCCCAGGACTAGGCTCCAAAAAATTAGTAATTCATTTAAGTGCCAAAGTATACGCTTTTACAACAAACTCCCAATCCATGTTAAAGAACTGAGCCTCAATAAATTTAAATCATTTATTAAACACAAACTATGTCAAAAAGGTTTCTACAAAATTAAAGATTACTTAGACGACAAAAAGGCTTGGGACTAGCTCTATACTACTCCATACTAATTTAACTGTTTAGTTCATTTTATTTGACTGTATAAGTCAATTTATTTAATTTAAATTTTGTTTATTATTGACGAAATCTACTCTTTACACAGTTTTTGTTTTTTTATTTTTATGAAATATATTGTAATATATGGTCAGCTAGCGACCTCTAAAATTGATCATACTAATCTTGTCTGAGCAACCGGCAGCAAGTGTGCGTTGTGTTGCGTAAAGTAAATTATTACTATTGTATAGAATCATGTTCTTCTAACTATTCAGACAGCTGTGCTGCTGGGGAGTTTGTTGCGCCACTTCTTCTTCCCAGCTAAAGCACTAGGAAGTGGTGAAGGGTGGGCGTTTTTGGGGGACTGTCTTATGTAATTTTGACGTTCGAAAAGTGCTGATTTTCAGCCTAGTTTGAATAAATGACTTTTGAATTTTGAATTGAATTTTGAATTAATAATTCGATGATAATACGTATGTAATGTAGGTATGTACGAAAATACTAAATAAGCACGTGTAAACAGGGTTCGTTTGATAGGTAGCATTACCTCTCGCCTAAAATATTCCGTAATTTTATATTAAAGGGAGATTTTAATGAAATGAAACAAGATTTTCTCATTTAGTCACGAGTGTTTTAATTATAAAAATAATAAAGCACTGTGTAAAACATTCACATCCAAACATTATTATATCTCTTTACGGTAGGTACATACTCGTAGGTAAATACCTGAATGGTGTAAGTTCCAAAATGTAATTTGCATTTACAACAGTATTTAGTGAAATTATTTCAGACCCATGTTCTGAAATAATTTCACTAAATACTGTTTTCATCAGTAGTTAATTTCATTAGTAGAACGTCAGATTGAAGCTCGGTTTTTTTAATTTGCGATGGACGCGGATTCTCGGTATTTGGCGAATATAATAATAATAATAATATTTATTCAAAAAATTACAAGGCATAATTTTTTACAGTTTTGCTTAAATGTAAATTATATTCCTAAGACTTACGTGCCTGAACTAGGTAATCCTGTGTTTCAGGCGGGAGGAGCCTAAATAGACTTATAAAATAAATAAATAATCAAAAGGTTGACAATAGATCACTAATTATATGTTGAGTAGCTTAATTCTAAGTTTCTAAATTTGAGAAATACTTAACGTAGGTGAAATTTGTACATATATATTCACTGTAGCACAGTTAGTAAATTCTCTGTATCTTCGTAAGACATACTTTGGAGAGCATCCTTGAGAATTTTCTTACAATTTGTGTAGTTCAGGGAATAAATGTTTGCTTTCGAGTTTAGTCTATTATAGAGAAGAGGACCGAGGTATAGATAAAATTTGGATACAAAAGCATGTTTTGTTGTATTTTGTGGACAAACTATATCTCTACGTCTTTTATTAGTATATGCAGTGCTGTAGGGTAGCGCTATGTGTTGTTTTAATACAATACTCATTATAAACAGCTGACGAACTGTTAATACTTCACAAGATTTGTACAGGAGGTTAGTAGGAAAAAGAAAAGGGCGGAAAGTAGAGACTTTGAGAATCGCCCTTTGAGCTCTCTCGATGGTTAGTAACATTGTTTTACCCACTCCACCCCATGTGGTAATACAATAAGTTAATATTGATTGACACAGTGCAAAGTAAACTTGTCTAACCAGTTTTGGGTCAGCAATATATCTTAATTTTTTAAATACAAATATCAATTTGCGAATTCTATTATTTAAAGCTTGAATATGTTGTTTGAACGAAAGTGTTTCATCTATTATAACACCAAGGTATTTTGTTGTATTTGCCATATTAATTTTGGGACAAACACATTGGTTATCCGTAGGAATTGTGCAATGATGGGCATATAATGTCGAGACAGTGTTTGTTGACGTTTGCTTGCGCATTGCAAACTTAATATAATTTGTCTTGTCTGCATTTAGTGTTAGTAAATTAAATTAATATAGTAAATTAATATGGTTTCCGAACTATTCTGGGAGAGGCTGATAAATTCAATTATTAATCCACTGCACTTTTGAGAGCAACTGTCAGCGGAGGGAAATTAAATAAGCTGTTCCATTTTTGGTGATTTCTATTGAAAAGGTCCACGTTAATGTGGAAAAAATACAGGACAGTTCATTTAGTTTTTGTAACTTATTATAAGTAGGTACTTACAACTCCTAGCATCGGAGCTACTTGAAATTCTAGTCACCCCGTGTAGAATGAGGATTCAAAGGAGTTATCTTTTGGATCTTTATTCCGCAAGGGTTGTAAAACATTGTTGTTATCTAAGTCTTGAGACGATTAACTGATATTATATCACAACACAAACCCGTGTTACAATATAAAATAATCTGTCGTGACCCCCACAGTGCTGAAAAAATTACGGTAGTGTCACTTTAATTATCCCCTGAACGCTTTGAATTCCTATATCTTTCCATAAATTTAAGACAGTTCAAAAATGTCACGTGTACCCTCATCAAAGCTAAACAAACCTAACTTATTTAACATATTTCCAGGTACAGAGGGAGCCCGTGATCTACCCTCAGGGTAAGTTACATAATATTAACTATGTATAAGGTATATTTTTATTGTTTTAACAGCCGAGCTATGTAAACATTACTTCTACGATGTTTCAGCTACAACCTTTTTATTCACTGAAAGCTTTTACAAGATATTTTATGAAACACTTAAGTAACGTGAGTTGAGCAAAGGTTACGTAAAAGTAACGTCATTAAAACAATTTATATTCAATATACGAGTGGGTTGCATCGTAGATTCAATTACATTATTAAAAGCAAAATATAGAATGTTTTAACTAATGAAACTTTAAAATAAATCTTATTGAATAAAGACCAAAGATTTACAACGTAGGTAATTGCAATATCTAATTTAGAAATGGTTATCTACAAAGCACTGTGATATGAATCTAGTAAGGTCGGGGAAATAGTAGCCATTGAGCGAGATCGCGGGATCGAAACGTTTACGTCTCATAGGCGTTTAATCTGTTCAATGTGCTATTACAGTCACGACTTTGGCCATTCTTCCTAAATTTATGTCCGGCCGTCGAGCCGTCGCTCTCGCGCTACCGCACTTATTTCGTACCTATATGTCTAACCTTAGATCCTACCAAGTTACGTGTAAGAACACTGAAAGAAATAATAACATTACTCGGCGGTGTACATTATAACGTTTTTCCTCATTCCTACAAATCGTTTCTTCATCCGATTTTCCAATTATTTGGTGTATTAGATTTTCAATGTGGATATTATATCTTTTATCGCTGTTTGAGCTCAATTTGTTTTTCACTTTCGTAAATAACGCCTTATAATATAATTTGGTTTCTTTTTGTAGGCTTTGGCTCTTTTTCAAACAACTGTTCTGATAATTCGAAGCACGTTCTCGACAAAAAAGTTTTCGTAAATTACGAATACATTATTAACTAAGAATTTACGGAATCAGTATCTAATGAAGGTTGTTTCTGGAACTGTCGCCCTAGGTCAGGTGTACTTACCACATATACGTTTATCTATAAACTTCGTAGAATCCTGGAAGCAGAAAGTTCTTATCTCGATGTATGTATTTACCAGAAGGTTTCAGTCAAATTGATCGAGCGGCTTTTCCCATAGGTACATTTTGTGCGGGGTTGTTTAAATATTTTATAGTCACTGGAGAGATTACGTTGTATAAATTAATTAATAGAGAGGTACTTCTACTTTTTATGTGTTTCTCGGGTTTTATAAATGCATACAACGTATAATGCACTTACTTTACTGTGATATATAGTATCACCATCAGATATATAGTATATTCCAATTCCTAATGTTCATACATTCACCACCATTCACCTACACATTCACCACCATTCACCTACACATTCACCACCATTTACCTACATTTCACCACAATTCACATAAACATTCACTACCATTCACCTCTACACTTCACCACAATTCACATACACATTCACCAGCATTCACCACACACCCTTTGACTGCTTTTGTTGTTACGTTTATTTTTCTTTTCATTTATTTAACTTTTTCTTTTGTTTACTAGAAATACATGTTACCTGCTTGTTCATATGTATGAGGCCACTAAGTGGGGCCTGGTGACCTGTAACACAGGTTTGTACTGTACACCAGCTCTCACAATGTGAATTCATATTGGTCAAAACTGTAAGTGCTACAAAACCATAGTGAGAGAAAATAAATATATTTTATTATTATACTTTATTACAACGAGGGATTTGCATTGAACAGGATATCCTCTGCCCTTAATACCAATACATAATAATAATAATATTCCCATCAATACTTATTTATTACAAACAGATAAAAATAAACGAGCTCCCTCCTGCGGCTAGGAAGAGACATGAAACGATTCCATAACTGACTTCCGTAAGAAGCGTTTCGTTCAAATGAAATCCCATTAAAACTTTTTCCATTAAACATTGTACTTTAGAAAAATGCCTGTGATCCCAACATTAAAGTTAATAATGGCACACGATTACAACTTAATTGCGAAATAACTTGATACTGAAATCATGATTTCTTAGCGTTTGACTTTTCTTAAGATCTTGCGTAAGATACCTATTGCTGAAACATTAATTACTGCCGATTTTGAAATTGTAAAAGGTACACAAATTCTTATGTAACTAAACCGAAATGGTAGGTACCATTGGAAAGAGGAAAAGGCTTGTTTTTCGCTTTGAAAATCAAAACGCAAGGGTTTAAAAAACAATTCGTAGAGCGTTCGCTTGTATAACCCCTTTTTGCACTCGACGTTTGTTAAACGGAAACACACCTTTATCGGAAAATCCCAACAGTGTTTTCACAGTTCCTTCACGCCTCAATAAACGATATCTATCATTTCGTTGTACCACTATGCAATAACAATTTCTATTCAATCGCGGAAGCCATGCGAGATACCATAGGAAAAAGCTAGTCATAAATATAGAAAATAACTTCAATGGAATGGATTGTTTCCCGATACCTAATATTCAGGGGGATTTATTTTACATGGAACCATTGTGATCATCCCGAATACGTTATCAATGGACGCGGGAGGCTATCTCAAATGATATGTTTGAAAAACATACAATTCAGTATTTATTTTGAACACGGGAACGATACGAATAGTTCAGGCAAATAATTCAGTCATGTATGTATAGATATTGCTTTTACACAGCATTTTTGAAAACAATTTCGTTGGATAAGGTTCGTCGAGTTCACAGAATTCAATTAAAATCATGATAAAATAATTCACTCTGAAAGTGCGGCTGTCTGCATTCTGCGAAAAAGGATTTACAGTAAAAGCTTATTGATTTTAATATAAACATGCTTCATATATTTCATTTTTTTCGACGAATAAGTCTCCTTCATCACGCTTACACAGATCACGAATGAATTATGAAAAAAACCGTCGGACCACGCAAAATGAAGGGTTCCGTGGTTGGGATGAATTTATCTCAACAACAAACTTAGCATTGTAGTTGAAAAACATGTTCGGATACGCAATGTATGGGAGAACATGATTTTGGAACTGCAAAAGTAAGTTGGTCGATTATTCCTCGTTAACTTGTAGAGCCTACTTAGCTGTGATAGTTTTCTTTTTAATTTCATGTTATACTACGAGTACTATACTACTGCTGCTGTAATTTTTTCCACATATCCAAAACGAACCATTTATCTGGTAGGGGGACGCTTGACGTTAACAAAAATTTGCACTTTAAGCTTAATATTTCGCAAACGGATACCTGAATCCAAAAATAGTTTTCATAAACTCACAATACTTTTAAACGATCTTTCCAACGACACTCTGACCCATGGGACAGACGAGAAACAAAAAGACATCCCCACTTTACGTGTAGGTACCCTAAAAAATAAACCAATTTATTTGTTTGCATTTCTTTTACTACTTTGTCGGCGTGATTACTATGTATGAGTACACCCATGCCAAATTACAGCTTTCTAGTACTAACAGTCTCTGAGCTAAGCGTGGACAGACAGACAGATAGACGGACATGTCGAAACTATAAGGGTTCCTTGTTGGCTACGGAACCCTAAAAAAGTACGGAATATATTCAGTACCTTGTGAAGCTGTCAGCCGTCGTCGGGCAGGGCAAATTATGGAGTGGCTTTACAAATTATGCAAATGCATGAAGCTCTCGTCATTAAAATCTGACGCCCGGTTGACCCCACTGATATGCTACTTTTTACCCAGTTCGTATTCGTAAAAATGTAAAGAACAAAACCTAACACGAAAATTATGTTATATGTTCCCATTTCAATAGGGATTTATTTTGGGCCACAGTTCTAATGTAAGTTACGTAAACATTCATAAATAAACTATTCAAATACTAACTATTTCTGGAAATGAATTACTTGACTGGCTTAATTTGCCGCCTAATATAGTTGCTTGAATATAATAATTATGCAAAGAGTGCTTTTGGTCGTCACTTGTATATAACTTATGAATTATGGTCAGGTTTTGGACTGGATGATTATGTTCAAAACTTTATTACTTACAAAAGTGCCTAGAGCAACTCGTCTATAGCTAAGAAATGTTTTATACTCTGTTAATGTAATGTTCTGCAGTGATAGCTTGTTGGACAGAGGCGGAGCGTAGCAGTATTGGCCGCCCTAGGCCGTTGAGTACCAGCCGCCCTTTAATTTCTACTAATTTAGGTGTAGAAATGTGAAATTAAATAACCATAATGTCCTGATGTGAATTGACTGCCATGTTGATGAAATTGAAAAAAAAAATGGCCCTGTTGTCACGGAAAGATTAGGTATAAAGGTGTAAAATTTATGACATCAAAAAATTATATCGGTCAAATGACCACCTTCTGAGTTGATGCACATTAACACTTTCGACTCCACCCACTTTTAATTGAATTCATACGCCATGCCGCCATACATATTGGAAACGAACCCTCCGGGAGGGTTGCCGTTATTACGTCTGCGCTAAAGTTAACAATCGCGGACGGTCAACGGCATTAGGTTTAAAACCGTGTTGTAAAACACTGTAAAACGAAGTAAAATTGTATTTTCAGGGGGGTCTTGTCGCTATGTGTAGTTACAACCTTTTTCATTTTTTCAAATTAACCCTCCGCGAGGGCTCCCGGCATCCCATATGCGACTAGATGAACCCTCCAGGAGGGCTCCCGGCACTGAACGTGTTCAAATTTGTGCTTGTCTTACATTTGGCATTTTGAATTAAACTGGCTAATTTGGTGATTTCTTGTTCAATACTGGCTTTCAAGACTTGCTAAATTTGTGGTTTATGTTGGTAAACGCAAGAATTCAAAAAGCCCTAAAGGAAGAAGTTTGGCGCCGCCAGAACTGGTGCCAATTCAGAGGGGCGGTGGCGCGGGCGGCGGCGGACGGCTGGTCAGAGCAGGCGGGCAGCGCGTGGCGTGACGATCTCGGAAATCCCCGCCTGCGCTCGAGCGCTACGAGCGTTATCGCTCAGTAACTTAACTCAGTTGTCAGTTATCACTGTTGCCGAACACATATCGCGCAGATTGGCCGCCTCTAATATCTGGCTGAGTCGGCCTTAGGCTAATCCACCACTGTTGTTGGAGGACATCAAGTATCAAAACAAACTTCTGCGTTTGCTCTATTAATTAACACCTCTACAGGCCGCAGCGCATCTGCTGTAACTTTTTAGTTATAAAGGCAAGACTTTTTGGCCGCCATTGTGCTTATTAGAGAACTGAACTAGCAGACAGTCGAAAGTTTTCAACCATTCATGATGTTATTAAGTTATAGCTATAGTTGTTGCAAAATTAGGTTTTGGTGTTATTTGTTTTTGGTACAAGAATAGAAATATTATTAATATTTGAAATATTGTTTTGATAGCGAACACACGCCTTTTAAAAATCTAATCTTAATTACTAATTATAATAGATGACTTGCAAAACAATAATGACGTTATCATTATTGTTTTGCCAATTATCTATATCTTAAGGGTACGCTAGTCGGTCATTCTTCCATACAAACATAGTATGGTGACACGTCTGTCAGACGGTGTACGTTTAAAAAAATTGGTTTGGACGTTATGAGCTTCGAAACTTCCATATTTCAACACTAATTTTAACTCGTCTTTGGGCGTAAATAAATAACGTATGTAGTAAGAAAATGGCAAAATAGAAAACGTACAGGAATAGATAATTTATTCAATATTTCAAATAATTTTATTTTGAGTAAATATATCCAGTAGCTTTTTCATAATATCTATACGCCCAAAGGTCTGTTCATGAAATTTTACGCTTCCCACTTTCGTTAGAAATCATCGTTTCTTTCACCAAATTATTTAATAAATAAATAAAAACTAGAAAAATAAAACTAAATAAATAAATAATTTGACTAAATAGCATGCATATTATTCACGCCCACCAACGAGTTCGAGCTGTCGACTAGTGCACCCTTAAGATGCTGCGTCGGCCATAATCGCCAATAGAAGGTGACGCAAGTAATAATTCTTTAAATACACAGACTAAAGCCCAGCTATTTCGTTTTTACGCTCGCTCGTGACAATGTCAGATCCAAGATAAAAGAATTACTAGACACAACATCGCAACTCGTAAATATATTATCAGTTACGTGAATCCAGTCTCATAATATCATATCTTCTTTGATATAACGTCGTAAAATATGATTTGCTCTAATATTTACTGAATACTGGTGGTTATTTACTCTTTATTTTGACTCCGCCTGATGTGAAAAGAGTCCTGTCATACGATTGGCAAAAAATATTGTTAAGATCGTTCGGTCAGTGTAGTATATTGACATGGACCGGTAGTCTATTCTTTTGTCATATACCTGTATCGATTTTTTTAAAGGCACCGAAAAACTGAGAAGCTTATTCATTGGCGGAACGACTGGGGCCTTGTTGGTATTCCTGGTATTCTATGTCCGCGAACGTCACTCTTTTGGTTCTCATATTTTCTGTTCTCGGAATATTCAGTCAGCGCCTCTTTGGGCGACACCGGGGAATAATAGGTCAAGGTATCTTCACTTTATTTACAACCTGGAAATAGTACGTCCTATTTTATTAAATACCTTGATTCTGGTATTAAAAGTACCAAGTAGGAATTAAAATCCTTGACACAATTTAAAGCTAAGCTAGTTAAATAAAAAAAAAAAGTACTTTTCGTAGTTGAAACAAAGTTAAAATTCAAAGTAGGTTTACTTAAACGCAATCTAAAGTTGCATGTCACAGCTCCATATCAATGACTGATCTAATTTGGTACTAAGGTACTACCGTTTTGTTCGCAACAGCGTGTTTGTGCAGCTTTAAGAATTGCGTTCCACAAAAACAAGGTTGACAGCTCTTTGATGCCTGTTCTTGAAACATATGGCTGGTTTACAATAGTCGATTGGCGAAACTAAAAATTCTAGCAAAAAGGTAAATTCATTTCGAAATGACTTTCATGCTCTCCGGATCCCAGTTGTGAGTTTGTGACTGACAACTGAAATAACTGACAACTACGCGATCCGGGCTGGATATACCAATTTCCGAGACTATTGAAAATGTGCAAGCGTATAAAAATAGCAAAGGTGGATAATCCAAACTGTTGTTCCACTTGTAAATAAAATAACATGGTTTTAACTATTAGCCTACCATGGGTAATTAGTGTACAAATCAATGACATCTCAAATCAAAACATATCTCTAACGCACATTACCCACATCATGAATTTGGCGACAATTTATTCCGATACTTTTGTCTAATTCACGATAAACTGATCCAGTAATACGTTGATTGATAAATGGATAATCCAGGTTGATGGGTTTTTAATATTTTAAACCTCCGTGAATGAAAAGCCACAAAACAAATGAATATATGATTTCATTATTTTATTATAGGTACAAGCTAATTACAGGAGAGTGGTGCAATAGTAGATTATACAACAAGTGAAAAAAAGGGAATTTAATTTGAGGGACTAATTTGGATCCCGAGAGCAGCAAAGGATTCTAGATTAGAACCTTGAAAGGAGCTTGGGGGATACAAGGACCGAGATGATTTTTTTTCATGAGTTAAGTACTCTACTTTTACTATTGACTGCGAGAAAATAAATTTAGTCAGTGATAGATTTTCCAATAACATAAAACAACCACGATAACAGATAGAAAAGAAACTAAAACTAGCTAAAATTAGCGACATATTTTTTTCCAATTTAATTGTCTAGCTCGCTCTATGGAATAGTTCTATTTAGCTAGTACTTTCAGCACGTTTTATTATTTTTTTGTACATAATTCGCATAATTCGTGCT